>OW240924.1:61229311-61382803 GCA_933207985.1 Pelobates cultripes
TTTCTAACCTCTAAATAATTATGATTGATTTTTTTTCTACTCTTCCAACATTTCTCGATTTTAGTTGGATGCAGTTGGTGTCAGGTACTTTAATTGTTCAACATGCCAGCATATAACAACTCAAAAGGCTAGGTTACTATAATTCATTAGTGTTAAGAAGAATCCACAAAGCCTTTTAATTTCTTATCCATATTCCCTGAGGACCATCATGCTTGAAGTTACAAAAACGTGCAATGTAGACCATGTGCAAATGGCCATGTTTATTGCTTTTACAAAAAGTCAACATAAAAGTAATCAATCATTCACTACAACTGGAATAGTACTTTGCATCTGTAAGTCATGTAATGCCAAATATATGACTCTATATGGTGTTATCACTTAAAATCCTTAAATAAATAATAGTCAACCTCAAAAATTAAAAATGGCTTACCTCCCAGGCACAGGGGGGCCTAGGGGATTTTTTGTTGCTAAAGTATAGACGCATGCAAATATTGCAAAAGTGATTGAAACTATCTTCTCCAAAATTCAAAAAATGTGTTCTTTACAATGGATAAACTACACACACTGATACCTTTTATTCCTGGACAGCTGAAAAAGTGATACTGTATCATGTACACATATGAAGACGTGCATGAGTATCACCACATAATGCTGTATGTTTTGTGTCTGGTTGTGGTATTGTCACATTTATGTTGGCAAAGTTTGCAGAGGGTTTTGTTGCACTGGATGATACCATTCTGTGTAAGCTCCTGTTCTGGAGTCTGTTTGCTTTGTACCAATCTTTGCCTCAGGTTAGGTGGTTGTTTAAATGTTAGTATAGGTCTGCTGAGCAAATATTTATTTAAATGGACACTCCAGACCCCTTAAGCCCTTTAGCTTGCTGAACAGATTTTTGCGTGAAGAGCATGTCCTAATTTTTTATTTTGAATATACTGCAGATTTCAATTGAAATTTACACTTTTATAAACTAGTAACAGTTATAGATGCAGAGTGTAAGAGGCAATGCACACCATCACTTGAGGAATCCTCCCACCAGGGTGCTCCAAACCAGTAGGGCCAACTCCCAAACAAGCCAAATGGAACAAAAGCAAAAGTCTGGGCACACCCAATAGTTTTTTTATTAATAGGCCGTCTTTTATTTGGAGTTCAGAGGAAAAAAAAACGTTTCGGCACTATCCTGTGCTTTTGTCATGTCTTTGTCAGGATAGTGCCGAAACATTGTCTTTTCCTCTGAATTCCAAATATAACATTGTCTGCTATTAAGAAATCATTAGGTCTGCCCAGATGTATGTTTTTGTTCCAATTGGTAACAGTTATGGCACAGTCAAGGTAGCTCACACTGTGTTTTGATAAATTAATTTTGAGGTTTATTGATAGGTGGAATAAATTAAATGATTCATGGCGGTCTAGAAGGTTTTATCTAACTGATTATCATGAGGACCATAAACATTAACCAAAGAAAACCAGGCATTGTTAATACAGCATTGGTTAAGCAAAAAGCAACCATTCTTATGATCAATGTACCAGAGAGAATGAGAGGGACCCACCCTTTTTTTGTTTTAAAGCAAGGAAGTCATGAGAAAATAGATGTGAGTTAAACCAGGGTATATGACCCCTCTTAAAGTAAATCTCTTGGTAAAACACCACGTGTTCCATGTTTCCTAGCTTCTTTAAGGGCCGATCAGTATTTATGAAGGGAATTTAATCCCTTAACATTTAAGGATAGAATGGTCAGTACCATGGGGAATTAAATAAGGATGAGTATATTCTGTTTCCTTGTATATCTCAACAATATCTATCAGATTTTTGGCTATAATGTCATAATTATGTCTGTTGGCACTGGATATAAATAACATAAAGATAAGGATATCCAACAATTTTTTTTTACAATATTCATGTATGGGGATAGGTTGATAACCCAGGTGAATGCTCCATTTCAAAAGCAATAGTACTGTTGTTTTCTTAAACTAACATGTCAGTATTATGTTTAAAGAAAAACAAAAATAAGTTGAACATAAACACATAGATAGCTATATACAACTAGCTGTCTATTGTAGTTGGAACCTCGTGATAGAGAACTAGATGGCGCCATCTTGGCTCAGGAGAGTCTGCAGTTGGGGGGATATTGGCGATTAAAAAGGTTAGCATAGGAAGGAGCATATGTCTTCCAAGTCCCCTCACCCACTTAATGGATGGTAGAGAAGTGGTGTCTCTAAAGTTGCATGTGTTGTGAAACCACCTAACTTAGGCGACATACTGCTCATGGCCAACTAAGTACAACAATAAAACATTTATCCAAAGTTGTATTGGTTACATAGCCTAGAATGAAATGGCCATGAGGCCTATAGTGTTTTAGCATAGCTAGCTCTTCTTATCATTAATTTCACTCTAGGTGGCGAGCAGATGCTTTATATGTGGTAGGTTCCTTGTGGCCAACCATTATGTTCCATGTCGCCAGTAGCCTGCATCTTTCTTCAGGGTTAAGAAATTACTTTTCATTTCCATTCCTTTGCACAACTAGTTTAGCAGGAATGCCACATTTGTAAAGGATGTTCACATCACTCAGTACTTTAGTGATAGGGGGTAAAGGATTTTCTTTTCTGCATTGTTGATGATGACAGATCTGTGAATAGAGGCATCTTGGCATATTTTCCCAGGAAGTTAATTTGTTGGCGAGCTGTCTGCATAGTGTTTTCTTTGCTGGTACAATTATGCACTCTGATTATTTCATCCCTGGGCACCAAAGGGTTTAGGTGTTTTGGCCATGGTAGGAGATGTGTGTGGTCAAGGAGAAGATTCTGGCCTTGTACATCTGGCAACAGGGTGTTGAACAACTTATGTATGTAGCCTGTAAGTTCCTGGGGTTTTATTTCCTCTGGTATTCAGCAACTTTACCTTCCAGTTGTTGCAGTTTGGTCTCTATCGACGTGTAGGCATCCACATGCAAGTTGTGTGCATCGGTAATCTCTTTGCCTTTGAGGTTTCGACGGGGATAGCAAAGAGATTTGGAGAGTAAAGACTTTCCCTTTAGACTATTTGGCAGATTTGTTGGCCATGGTAGTTCTCCACAAAAAGTGTACAATTTTGGAGGGTGTTTAGGCAGTTATTACTATGAAAGAAGCTGAGTAGCAATACTTCTCAGAGGAGTGAGAGATTCTCAAGTATTCTTCCATGAGTCTAAACCATGTCCCAGTCACTTGTAAATAGACATGCTTATTGAAATTGAAATAGTTCTGCGTGAGTACAAATTCCTTAAGCTTGGTGATAATTACTGTTGTGGAAATAAGGTCTACACATATTTCCTAGTTAGTGAAAAATGTCTATTTACTCATTTCACGATATATATATATATAGCTAAGCACACATGTTATAATCAAGATGGCTGCTAGAAGCTTCTAGCTCCTTCCCCCTCCCCTCCCTTTCTTCTTCCTAACATTGACTAACTACCTCGTGCACCAAGATGGCGCCGGGAAACCGTGGGAGACCCTCATGGCCCCGGTGACATCACCTACAGTAGGCAGAGCATTGAAGCAAACACTTAACACCTAACCAATTATTGATGTATTATTCCATGTTATCTCTGACAATGCTTATGATGTAATTTTGCTTTAAAAGGGACCTGCCGTCCCCTCTGAATAAACATTCCTCAAGTTATTCAACAACCTGGAACCTGTGTCTGGTGTGAATTACTTCAGGGAGCGTGCACGCATTGTTTCATTGATTTGGCCAGGGGCAGATACACAAAGAAATAATCAATACTTTTAATTGATTTTTCCATTTCAATTGGCGCCCAACGTGGGGCCACCGGAGGGCCGGTTCGGAGGGCCGGAAACCAACGGACCGGAGCGGACCTCTGGAAAGTGGGACAAGCGGAGCCTGATCACCTCCATAATACAGCCGTTGCCTGTGTTATTCTCCTGTTTTGTGTCGGTCTGCCTCCGAGTCCACTTCCGGCTTCCAGAAGGCTACTAGAGACAGGTAATTAACTCATCCGGTGTGCCTTTTTTAGGTGAACCTGTCAATTGTCTATCTGCCTCCTGTATTCGTTTGTGTGCGTGTGTGTGCGTGTTTCTCATACTTCTTTTAAGTTAGCTTGACTGCCTAGCGGGCAGGGGACGCATTACAGCCGGTGGGGCTGGGATTTTACAGCCGGAGGGGCTGGGATTTTACAGCCGGTGGGGCTGGGACTTTACAGCCGGAGGGGCTGGGATTTTACAGCCGGTGGGGCTGGGATTTTACAGCCGGAGGGGCTGGGATTTTACAGCCGGTGGGGCTGGGACTTTACAGCCGGAGGGGCTGGGATTTTACAGCTGGTAGGGCTGGGATTTTACAGCCGGTGGGGCTGGGATTTTGGTTGTTCATTACTGTGCTCCCATTAACACCTGGGGGTATACCGGGACCAGCCTGGTGGGTGGAGGCTGAGGATTGCTATACTTCGATTATTTGGCACCGGTGTCATTAACATGTACATGGCCATTTTACTCTCTGTCATTCTGTGGTTTTTGTTCAATTGTTGTTACAGCGTGGGTACCCTTGGTGTGTGTGTGTGTATTGTGTGGTTAGTTCTGGACTCCGGAGTCTATGCTCATTTATATGTTTGTGATTTTTGCAAATGTCTTCTCATTAGCGCAGCCACGTTCATCTTTTCTTTTGTGCTTTATCTCTCCTGTGCCTGTTGCCCAGAGCTGTGTTAGTCACCCACGCTCATTCGCTCCCGTCCGTGACCACCACCCCGGGTGGGCGGATCTCCGTGACTAGTCTACGTTTGGGGAAGACGCACGGGGCTCAAGTTCTCGTGGCAGTCGAGCACTGTAGACACTCTTTTTCCCCTCCTCCTTTATACCTCCTCTATTCATCTGTCCTTAACAAGTGGCACGCTTTGATTAGTCAAGATGGGGCAGGAACATGCTAGACCTGCTAAGGGCTTGTTGGCTTGCGATATTGTGAAAGAAAGAGCAGGGGAGGATGCAATGATGAAACTTAAAAAGATTGCTAAGGTGTGTGGCTTCCAGATGTTGCCCAGTGGGAGATTGCAGCCAGAGTTTTGGCGAAAGCTACTCATAGACAAGGAAGGTTTACTGTTGGACAACGGACTCACAAAGGTTGCAGAGGCCTGGTATCGTGTAGCTAGAGGTCTGAAACGGGAAGGTTGGGTCGAGGAAGAGTTGGAGTTTGAGGGGCAGATTGTACATGTTTACCATAGGAATGTTCTCAATGATAATGTCACTTCTATTGTTCCACGGCCACCACCCTATGATGGCGCCCAGAGCGCAACAGTAACCTCCCGCCCTGCTTCCCCCGTCACAGCACAGACCCCACCCCCCGGGGATGTATCTCCAGCCCCCACCCCCCTTTGTCCCGTGCTCGGTGTAGATGGAGCTTACTATTTCCCAGTGCCACACCACTCGTTCCCACCCACTCCCATGCACCAACCCCCCTGTGACCAATCCCCCCCTTTCAGCCATCATCCTGTTTTGCCCGTCGGAGCTTCCCCACCTCCATGCCCCCTGTTACCTTTCCCAGGGCCTGTCCTTACTCCGAGTATTACCCCGACTATTCCCGTCTCAACTATCGATGTCCCATCCTCCTCCTCCTCTCAATCCCTCTCCCCCCTGAGTACCCCGTCGCTGGTAAACCCCGTTCCCTCACCCTCTTCATCCATCCTGCATCCTGCGCCCTCCGCTCCTACCCACTCAACTGACCCCGTCTCCCCGGACCCCCGTCCCCCGGTTGCCTTCCCTTCTCCAGTATCCTCAGGAATCCCCGTGACCCCTACCCCTGTATCCCCATCTTCCCCCATTCCTTCTCATCCCCTTTCCTCCTCCTCCATTTCCAAGGATCCCCCGCCCCTACTCTCCACTCTCATGAATCTTGTCCAGCCCGCTAGTCCCAGTTCCCTTGCCTCCGCCCCCTTACCCACGGATTCCCCTCCCATCTTCAAGGTCCCGCCTACTGCTCCTCCTCCAGTGTTTCCTCCTCCTGAAACCCCGGCCCCCTCTACCTCATTGTCTCCCACTCCCGCGGCCGATTTGCCGTCCCTGATCTCCGCCCTCACCGCCCTAACCCAACTCTATGCCGTCACCCCTCCAGCTCCTCCTCCAGTGTCTCCTCCTCCTGAAACCCCGGCCCCCTCCACCTCATTGCCTCCCACTCCCGCGGCCGATTTGCCGTCCCTGATCTCCGCCCTCACTGCGCTAACCCAACCCCCCGTTGCCACCCTCCCAGCCCCTTCTCCCGTGTCATCTCCCCCCAGTATCCCTGCTCCCCCGACTGTACTACAGCCCCTTGACCCCGTCCCTCTGACCCCTCCCCCCGTGAACTCTGACACACCCACGACCGATGACCTGCCTGGTTCAATATCCGCCCTCTTCACAGCTGTTACTTCCCTGGTTAATTCCGCGATCCCCGTGCCACCTCCCATCGACGTACCTCCTCTTCCTCCTCCCCCTCCCCCTGAGCCTCCAACCCCACCCTTGTCCCCTGCCGATGTCCCCGAGCCCTCCGATCCCATCTCCGCCCTCGCAAATGTCCTCAACACCCACCTTTCACGCCCTACCCAATCGGCCCCCGTGACAACCCCTTCCACAGCCTTGATCCCTCATATCCCTTCCGCTGGCCCTAGTTACCCAATCATGGTGGTTGGATCCGAGGTGTCGGGGACATCTGACCAACCCTATGCGATGGGTGCCTCCCCCCAGGCTTCAGGTTTCCACCCAGCTACCTCACCTGTCACCGCCCTCCCTGTTGTCCCAGCTACAGCTACTCCTGAGACTACTCTCCGTCGTGGCCCAGTGCTGCCCGCCGAGGTAGTTGTGGTTGACCAGAATTCACCACACCTGGGGGTGAATAGGCTACCCCAACAGCAAACTATCCCTCAGGGATATACCCCAATCAACCATGGTGCGGATGGTGCTCCACCTATGTATGTTACCTTTAACCCTTCCCAAGCTGCTACCCTTGTGACCTCACTCCCTGATCCTGAAAAACACCCCATGCCCTTTTTTCGTAGGATGGCTCAGATCCGTAAAACATACTCCGCTGCTTGGCGGGATCTCATTAGTCTATGTGAAATAAAGGCTGGTGATGCATACTGGCCAATCATGGAACGGAGCTTTAATGATGCTCCACTTACTTCTGATACTGACTTTCGTTCTGGTGAAATTTTTTGTGAACAGCTTCGTGCCTGGGCACAGGATAAACTAGCAGATCAGGCTACTTGCATCAATGATATCCTACAGGACAAACTTGAGACAGTTGAAAAGTACCACTCTAGGTTGACTCAGACTTTTTCTGACTTAGGGTTTAGTACTTACAACAAAGCACACACCCAGATGCTATCTGCAGCTTTTGTGGCAGGGCTTAGGGAAAATATTCGTACGGGTTTAGTTTTAGCCCGACCTGAGTATAGAATTATTCCGCTGGACACTCTCTTGTTGGTAGCCAAAGGCTTAGAGTCTGTTATGCTTCCTACACAGCGTAGAACTAGTCCACTGATGTACGCTACCTCCACCCCAATCGCAGGTCCAACCCAGGGCCCTCAGATGCTCCCCCAACAGTTCACCCAGCCCCCCCCGACACTGCCTGCACCAATTCCTTTCCCCCGTGACCGGACTGTCACGACAATCCGGACCTGCTTTAATTGTAATCAGCCAGGTCACTTTAGGAGAGATTGCCCACACCCTAGAGTGCTCCGCCAACAGACCCTCAGGTACCAAAACCCCCATGTCACCAGCTATAACTTCCCCTCCACTGGTTATCTCCCTGCCCTACCCCATCCACAGCTACCTCAGCTACCTCCTCCTCCTCCCCCTCCCCCGCCTCCTGAGTACTCCCAAGCCCGGCTCCCCGCAGCAGAGGCCCGTGCATACACTTCACCCTCCACTGAAGGGTATGATACTGATGACTTCCAAGACAACCATCCTCATCCCCGCCATGCCCTCCGTCCACCCCGCCCACCCATGCATTCTGTCAACCCTCCCTCCACCTCCCGCCGGTACCAGGGACCAGATCAGGCCCACCTTGATCTATTGCAATAGGTAACTGGCAAGCCTGTGTCAGCAACCCCTGCTATGGCAGTGTCTGCAGGGGATGGGGGAGGACCCTTGGCTACTGTAGTTCTCCCCGTGGAGGGTCACCCAACCACTTTTTTAGTTGACACAGGTGCAGCCCGTAGTGTCCTTAGGGAACAAGACCTGCCAGATCCTTCCTTCCTGTCTGACACTGATGTATCCTGTGTTGGGGTGGATGGTACACCACGCAGTAACCCCCTTACCAAGCTCTTACATGTAGGTTCACACATCCTGTCCCGTTTTGTTGTTTCTTCCACTTGCCCCATTAACCTCCTAGGTGCTGATGTCCTCTCCCGGCTCCAGGCTTCCATAACCTTTACTGCAGATGGACAAGTTGAGTTAACAACCCCCTTATCACAAAAAGATACTTCTGTGCTCTGCTCACTCCCCATCCTGTTGAACCTAACAGACAATACAGGGAATGCACGGGTCACACACACCCCCAGTGCTCTGGATCGTATCCCCCAAGAACTTTGGTCCACCGGCCCGGATGATATTGGACGCTTACATGTACCCCCCGTCTTGGTCCAGCTCCTGCCTGGAGCACTTCCTCCTCGTCGACCTCAGTATCCTCTAAAGCCAGCACAAGCTGATGCTATCACCAAACAAGTTGAGTCTCTGCTTGCCAAAGGTGCCCTCACCAAGTGTACGTCTCCATGCAACACCCCACTCTTCACTGTTAAAAAACGAACTATTAAGGGCCAACCCGACCAGTACCGCATGGTACAGGACCTCCGTGCCGTTAATGATGTAACCATTAAAGACACTGCTATTGTTCCAAACCCCCACACCCTTTTGTCCCAAGTGCCACCAAATTCAACTGTTTTTACTGTTGTGGATCTAGCTAATGCCTTTTTCAGTGTTCCCCTTGACCCTTCCTGCCGTTTTCTCTTTGCCTTCACACATGAAGGACAACAATATACCTGGACTGTCATGCCTCAGGGAGCTCAGAATTCTCCCACACAGTTTGCTCATGCCATGTCCCTGGTTTTGGATCCCTGGCAGAAATCTCACCTGGATGTTGTTCTACTTCAATATGTTGATGACCTCCTTCTCTGTGCTCCTAATTTGTTTATTGCAGAACGTGACTCAGAAGATCTTCTATGTTTCCTCGCTACTGCAGGGTGCAAGGCCTCAAAATCAAAGCTGCAATGGTGCCGGCCCTCTGTGGTCTTCTTGGGACATTGCATTTCCCATGGCACCAAACACCTAACCTCTCAACGGGTGCAAGCTATCCTTCAACTCCCATTACCTGCAACCCACCACTCTCTTCATGCTTTCTTGGGTCTCATCACATACTGCAGGTCCTGGATACCTGAGGCATCCAAACTCATGCAGCCTCTCTATGATGCACTCCGGAGTGAACCTTTTCACCTCACTGAAGAAACTATTAACTGTTTCCATACTCTGAAACGAGCTATTGCTTCTGCACCTGCCTTGGGCCTACCCAACTACCAACTCTCTTTCAATTTGTTTGTCTCTGAGAGATCAGGACATGCTTCCGGAGTCCTTACTCAGAAACATGGGTCCAGACAACGGCCCATTGGCTATTTTTCCTGTATGCTTGACCCTGTTGCAAGGGGCAGCCCCTCTTGCCTCCGTGCTGTGTTTGCCGCCAGTGCCCTCCTGGACAAGACTAATGACTTTGTGCTTGGCCATCACCTTACCGTGTTGGCCCCCCATGACATTACTGCTATCCTGCAACAAGTTCAACCCAAGCACCTTTCCTCCCAACGCCACCTCCGCCTGCAAACCTCATTGCTTTTACCTGATAACATAAAACTTCAGAGATGCCTAACCCTGAACCCGGCCACTCTTCTGCCACTTCCCAAGGGGGGGATTGTGTACCACTGGTACAGCCTTGATATCAACCCGGAAGTTCTAACAAATCTGCAACTACCTACATTTGCACCTCCACATGATGAACAATCAATGGCCCTACTTCATTGCACTTTGTGGATTAGGGATGAACCAGGCCCTGATATGAATTACGAGGCAGAAGTATTCCAACTCAAAGAAATCCAAATTACCCTGACTGACTTGTTTTGGGACCTCACAGGTACCATGCTTATCTTGGTCCACCTCCCAGAGAGTGTGACACATCTCTATCACCATTGGGAAACATCGATTCCACACATATCTCTCACCAGACCCCCCGACATCTCGTGGAAAGACCTAGGCCCGATGGCCAAAACCTGGAGTCAAATGACCCCAGAACAACTGACTTCTACGAGAATCAACAAAAAGACTATTAATTGCTGTACAACTGGGTACCCCAGGTACCATACAGAAGCCTGTGAGGGTCCACTTACCACAGACTGTGACCTCGATATCCCTCATGATTGCTTTGAACAAATGAAAATGGAAACTACACATCTACCAACTGTCTACGAAGCTGCACTACTCAACCCGGACCAAACATTATTTGTGGATGGGTCAAGATTTGCTGATGAACAAGGGCAATATCACACTGGGTATGCAGTTACTACAGAATGTCAAGTGTTACAAGCAGCTGCCCTGCAACCAAATAAGTCTGCTCAAGAAGCTGAATTGACAGCTCTAACTGTGGCTTGCAAATTGTCTGAAGGGTTGCGTGCCAACATTTACACGGATTCAAGATATGCCCTGGGAGTAGCACATGATTTTGGCTTAATTTGGAAGACCAGAGGATTTCTTACGGCCACTGGTACCCCAGTAAAGCATGGGACAGCCATTGCAGAGCTGATGGACGCATTGGAACTTCCAGCTGAGGTGGCAGTACTGAAGGTAAAAGCCCATGGAAGACTAGACACAGAAGAAGCACGTGGCAATCACCTGGCTGATCAAGCAGCTAAAGAAGCAGCACGACAAAGATGGGAAGTGGACAGAAGAGTGGCCACAGATACACTGCCTATCTATACTATGCAAACATTGCCTACAGACCTCAGGCTTCTGAAGGAACAACAAGCTGCTGCTACTCCCCAAGAGAAACAAGGTTGGAAGAACAAAGGAGCTATACTCCGTGATGATGTTTACACCATTAATCTCAAGTTCTGCCTACCCAGAAGTATGTACCCAGCGGTGGTCCAATGGGCCCATGGACCAGCTCATCTGTCAAAACTCCTGATGAATTCACTGATTGACAAATATTTCGAAGCACCAGGCATCACCACCTTAACACAACATTACTGTAAGTCATGTACTATATGTGCTAAATGCAATCCTGGAAAGATTATAAAGACTGCACCTAATCACCTAGCCAAGCCGCAATATCCCTTCCAGAGGATCCAGATTGATCACATTCAGATGCCAAAGAGTGGACGTTATGAATATGCATTGGTCATAGTGGACATGTTTTCAGGATGGCCAGAGGCCTTCCCAGTGACTAATCTCACCGCGAGGACTACAGCCAAATATCTCTTGACAGAAATTGTTTGCCGCTATGGGGTTCCAGAAGTAATTGAAAGTGACCAAGGGACCTCCTTCACTGCCTCGCTAACACGGGAAGTCTGGTCAGCACTGGGGGTGACCCTTGCATTCCACACACCATATCACCCACAGAGTAGTGGTAAGGTAGAGCGCATGAATGGCACTTTGAAAGCCAGAATGCTTAAAATGTCACAAGAAACTAACATGCCCTGGCCCGAGAGTCTCCCACTAGCGTTATTCAGTGTAAGGTACACTCCCAGAGGAAAATACAGTTTGTCACCTTATGAGATTTTGTTTGGTACAGCACCCAGGTTAGGTTGCTACTTTCCCCAACAGCTTCAGATTCAGTCAGACGCTATGGTAGACTATGTGACTGCCCTTTCACATGCCTTGACCAAGATACATGCCCAAGTGTTTTCTTCTATTCCAGATCCTGAGTCGAATACAGGTACACACAAGCTGCTTCCAGGTGATTGGGTTATGGTTAAGAAGTTCCTCAGGAAACACACCCTAGAACCGAGATTTGATGGTCCTTATCAAGTGCTCCTGATTACAGCAACGTCAGTTAAACTAGCTGGAAAAAGTTCCTGGATACACGCTTCACATTGCAAAAAAGTGCCTGCTCCAGGAGAAGCTGATCTTGTTGAAACATGAATTTATTATGTGTCTTGTGTTTTCTTGTATTGTTGCATTTTGCCTGGGCCCAACAAGTGGCCATAACCAAAGATAATCATGTTTACACTTTCTGGTACAATTCTTCTGATACTGATGTAGCTACATACACCTTTGATTACTGTGACATAGTTACCTGTACATTCCCACAGACACAACATGCAGCCATATACAAGGACATACCTGACAAAAAGGACCCATACATTTGTGTGACTGGAGGCGCTTGGGGACACCACTGTAGTTCATGGAAAGCTGCCGGGTGGAATACAGGTAGACCATGGGGCTACAGACCTCAGGTTGCACTAGACAGACTTGACAAAGGCGGGAAGCCCCTACTTTCTAGAATGACTCTTAGTAAACCCACAGGGTCAACTCCCATTAAACTTACCTTGAATATAGAACACCCTAGTCCAAGGGACGTGGGGGAATATGTGATGGGAATGTACTGGAAGGGAGGTGGCTCACACAATGCACTGGGGACATTCTACCTGCAAGACATGCTCACCTCCCCCGACTGGGTGGGGACCACTCACATGATCGTTAACCCGTTAAAACCACATATTAAGACCCTACATGACATGGTAGCTATAGCCAACCCCACCTTTGAAGACACTATGGCAGTGGAAACTGGTTTCTCAGACACTAATTTATGGCTAGAATGGATGAGGTATAATGCCAACTCACACAATAAGACCAATTGTTACGTGTGTGGGGGAGCCAGGCCCCATCTGGGCACAGTTCCTCTGAATTTACCTCCTGAAGTAGAATCATGTGTTCTGAGCCTTTACACACAGTCCGTCACCAATTCTTCGACATGTGAATCGTGGAAGAGAATTTACCCGATCACTCACGGACATGTAAAACCACCTGATGGAGTCACCATCTACCCAGGTAATTACACATGTTATACAATATCTAAAAACACCGGTTTGTATTTGGGCAAATTCCCATCAGGATATTGCTCAACTTACCATAATCCACCCGTATCGCTGCTGATGAACCACACAAAGACAATCGGCGACATCTATTGGTTATGTGGGGATAAACAATTGAGGTCCCAATTAATTGGGCAATGGTGGGGGGAGTGTGCCCTAACCAAAGTCATAATGCCTATCCATATCATTCCAGATGGTGACCATAACACGTTAAACCTCACACATGTACACTCTAGAACCAAACGAGAGACTCCTATTCGAGGGAGTTTTGACCCCCATGTGTATATTGATGCCATAGGTGTGCCAAGGGGGGTGCCCAACGAATTCAAAGCAAGAGATGAAGTGGCTGCAGGATTTGAGTCCCTAATTCCAATGATAACCGCTAACAAAAATGTCAATTGGATTAACTATATTTACTATAATCAACAGCGTTTTGTCAACTACACTAGGGACGCCCTACAGGGCCTGGCAGAGCAACTACAAGCCACTACCCAAATGACATTTCAGAACAGAATGGCCCTAGATATGATTTTAGCTGAGAAAGGGGGTGTATGTAAAATCCTCCCTGAGACCATGACATGCTGCACATACATTCCAGACAACACTGGGCCCAATGGTAAGGTGACTATAGCCATAGAGAGGCTAGATAGTCTCGCAGACGAGCTAAAGAAAAATTCAGGAGTCATCGACCCTTGGGACAGATGGTTTGGATGGATGAATGGTTGGCAAAGGACCCTCTTCCAGGTGGGGACAGCTGTTTTCATAATGATCGTTATTTTCTTATTTCTGACCTGTTGCATATTCCCCTGCATACAGAAGTATTTACAGAAAGCGGTGGACAAGACTATAGAAGACGTGACCCCTACTTTCATACACCAAGACATCACAGACCTCGAAGATGATACTCCACATACACCCCTTCAATCACATCAGTTCAAACAAACAACTGCTTTCCTATAGGGACAGTATAGGGAAAGTGTCTGTCTTAACTGGCGAGTCTCACGTGTGGAGATGTAGTGGACTAGCCACTGCGGGTTACCCACGGAGTGAAGTGTTCGATGCTAGTTAAGGCAGATAGGTTGCAGGCAACTAGGGACATACTAGGGACAGTAGCAGTTGTTATGGTAAATAGCCATTTTAGGGGGGACTGTTGTGGAAATAAGGTCTACACATATTTCCTAGTTAGTGAAAAATGTCTATTTACTCATTTCACGATATATATATATATAGCTAAGCACACATGTTATAATCAAGATGGCTGCTAGAAGCTTCTAGCTCCTTCCCCCTCCCCTCCCTTTCTTCTTCCTAACATTGACTAACTACCTCGTGCACCAAGATGGCGCCGGGAAACCGTGGGAGACCCTCATGGCCCCGGTGACATCACCTACAGTAGGCAGAGCATTGAAGCGAACCACTTAACACCTAACCAATTATTGATGTATTATTCCATGTTATCTCTGACAATGCTTATGATGTAATTTTGCTTTAAAAGGGACCTGCCGTCCCCTCTGAATAAACTTTCCTCAAGTTATTCAACAACCTGGAACCTGTGTCTGGTGTGAATTACTTCAGGGAGCGTGCACGCATTGTTTCATTGATTTGGCCAGGGGCAGATACACAAAGAAATAATCAATACTTTTAATTGATTTTTCCATTTCAGGTATGTAAACAGAAATGAAACAAACTAAAGTGCAGATGGTAATAAATATAAGCAATGTATCTATTTTTGAGATTGGTTCACTCACATGTACTGGAGTCTATGTATATTGGCTCTGTATATAAGTTGTCATGCTCTTAGGGCAACATCACACCACTCCTTCATTAAGATGTTTCCTCCGTTAAAAATAAAAGAGCGAAAAGCATCCAATGTGTATTATGTCCAATGTAAAACCAACAAAGGTATAAATAAGGTATCGAGGTCACCTTTTTTAGAGTCTAACATTTCCGGCACTAAGGTATACAGGTAATGTTCCACTATGAGGGGGTGTAGGGGGTGGCAATTCCCAATGAAGATTCCTGAGGTTTCAGAGGATTCTTAAAAGTACTAGTACATTTATTAAAGGACCACTATAGGCACCCAGACCACTTCAGCTTAATGAAGTGGTCTGAGTTTCAGGTCCAGCTAGGGTTAACCCTTTTTTTTTTATAAACATAGCAGTTTCAGAGTAACTGCTATGTTTATAAATGGGTTAATCCAGCCTCTAGTGGCTGTCTCATTGACAGCCGCTAGAGGGCTTCCGCATTTCTCACTGTGAAAATCACAGTGAGAAGACACCAGCGTCCATAGGAAAGCATTGTGAATGCTTTCCTATGGACTAGCTGAATGTGCGCGCAGCTCTTGCCGCGCATGCGCGTTTAGCCGAAGAGGAGGAGGAGAGCTACCCGCTCGGCGCTGGAGAAAGAGGTAAGTTTAACCCCTTCCTCTCCCCAGAGGTTGGGGGCACCCTCAGGGCACTATAGTGCCAGGAAAACAAGTATGTTTTCCTGGCACTATAGTGGTCCTTTAACAAAAATAATAAAATACTGTAAAATAGATAACAAAAAATTAGTTAAATACATATAATTTTTTTCATATAATAAAAAATAATAGAAAAAGAATAGAATAAATGTCCACACTTGTGCAGCCAAATCGTGTTTCACTCCTTCCTGAGGAGTGAATCAGTCCTAGAGAATCTTCCATTTTTAAATGGAACACTTATTTTCTGCTTGTAAAGTAGATTGAGCCTTTTTGGTGTGTTAAGTCTCTGCAGTTTTCTACTCATTCATTCCCTTAAAACAGGGCTTGACGTGCAACTCATAGCCCACCAATTAGGCCTGTCACCGAGAGGACTAGGAATGAAACTCTTTGGCTCACATACCAATTCATACTAATGATTTGATACCTCTATAGTGATGTGAATGAACTTGCAGGTGCTTGCCAGTCCAAATGCTGTCCTGTGATGATTAATAGTGAAACTGTTTAATACTCATTTTAATGTGTAACACTTTACTAATGATTATGATTATCACTGGATACCATCACCCTTTATTATGTTTTTGTGTTTTCTTTGATATCCTTTTCACAGTCTTTTTTTTTTTCTTTCTCTTTTTTTCTTAACCCCATCCTTTGAATCTCCTTAGCACATATTTTCTTTGTGCAAATGCCATGATAAATAACTTGACATAGGAATCTATTGTTCCCCAATGATTTATTGTGTACAGCATAGAGACAGCGGGTACTCAAGCTACTGACTCAATATGCAAATAGTTAGATTAGATTTATGTTCTTTAACCAAAGTGGTTGTAATCAATAATAAGCAACAAAGATTAATTCAGCTTTAAGTTGGAAACAAATTTGTTTACCTTGTTAAGCAATGTTTGATGATACTCGAAAGTGTGTGCTAAATATCATGCATACATTGCTATTTATCTTATTGCGACCTTTAACTAGTGCAAGTGACATGGGATACTATGTGGGTATATGTGTGTGTTTATATAATGTGTGTGTAGTATGTCACATTTCACACACTACCATCTAGATAGACGGACAAGCATTCTTACTATGTTTACCTTTTCAGATGGCCCATGAGCTTTAGATTAAATTTTGGCAGCTTAAAACTAGTATTCTGTTTTTGCTTTTGATGCATCTGTGTACTGGGGAGACATATGTACATAAATGTTGCAGAAGACTAATATTTTGTTCTTTGTTTTCTTAGAACCCTGTGTGAGATACTATTTAAAGGCTCCAGAATGTTGGAAGAGAGCGACACTACAACTGAAGGATTCAAGGGTATTATGGTCTGAGAAGGAAGGTAGGCTTTTTATTTTATTTTTTAAATTTGTGTTATTGGTGAAAATACGTTTTATGGGCTAATTTTTAGGGATGCACCGAAATCTTGGCTGAAAATGTGCCTATCCCATTTAGGCCAAAAATTGGTAAAATCTTCCGAAAATAGGGAAGCATGACTTGTTGGGTCCTCGGTCCATGACCGAGGGCACGACATTGGGAGAGGGCCAGGCAATGCTCCTTAAGTGTCTTTTTTTTCCAACAGCACCTCCTCTCCTCATCCTATCTCAGTCGGAGTCCCTCAAGGTTCAGTTCTTGGTCCCCTTTTGTTCTCTCTCTATACTGCCTCTCTTGGCAAACTCATTAATTCATTTGGATTCCACTACCACCTGTATGTTGATGACACCCAGATATATCTCTTTTCCCCTGACCTCTCCCCTGCTGTCCTACAACATGTCACCAATTGCCTTTCTTCTATCTCTGACTGGATGTCCTCCCGCTTTCTGAAACTCAACCTCATAACATTGATCCTCCTCCTTCACTCTCCCTGCAGGTTGACGGTACCTGCCTCACCCCATCCTTTCAAGCTCGCTGTCTTCATGTCACTTTTGATCCTGGTCTCACATTTGCACCTCATGTCCAGTCTGTTGCTAAAACTGGTTGATTCCAACTTAAAAACATTGCCCGCATACGCCCCTTATTGCCCACATACGCCCCTTTCTTATGCAAAATGCTGCCAAGTAGCTTGTTTACGCTCTAGTAATCTCTCACATCGATTACTGTAATTCTCTCCTAATTGGTCTCCCCAGAAGCCGTACCGCCCCCCCCCTACAATCTGTGGTGAATGCTGCTGCTAGGCTGATCTTTCTCGCCTATTGCTCTTCTAACACCTTACCCCTCTGTCGATCCTTACACTGGCTTTCTGTCCCCTACAGGTGTCAATTTAAAATACTAACCAATACCTATAAAGCTCTAACCAACTCTAGCCCTTCTTACATTTCTTCACTAATTCATAAGTATGCCCCCTCTCGGTCTCTCCGCTCTACTGGCGACTCTCTCCTGTCTGCTGCTCGCACTCTTACTGCAAATTCACTCCTGCAAGACTTCTCACGGGCGGCTCCTTTCGCCTGCCTACCCCTATCAGACTCCCCCCTAGTCTTCAATCCTCCAAAAAGTCCCTCAAAACCCATCTTTTTAGGATTGCTTATGGCCTCCAAGAGTAACTTCTAACTCTCAAACCTTCCTCTCGCTCTCTGCTATAGGGCCACACTCCACTCTCACTTCCAGTTCTGCTTTCTTTCCTACCATGTCTATTTGCTCTCTCTCTCCATACCCTTCCTATTGTGTTTTTATACCCCACCTCCTCTAGACTGTAGGCTCGCCTATAGTTCCTGTTACATTTTGTTATTGTCTCATTTGGTAAATTCCCCTTTTATTGTAAAGTGCTGCGGAATAAGCTGGCCCTATATAAATACCAATAATAATACTAGTGGGGCCATCTGTAGGTTGTAAGATGTTCCTCTTTGACACCCTATTGTCCACTTTTCTTGGAGAACAGATATTTTTGTAGTGTGTAGAACATAACTTTACAGAAAAAAACTTAACATTTCATGTTTCTAAATCATTTAAAATATTTTGAGATATTAGTTTGTATAAATAAGGTATTTTGCTCTAATTAACACAGAAGGGTTTGCACATCCTCAATAACAGAACATTCTTCTATGATGCCACTACGACTGGGGTGCAGTATTCTAATGCAATCGACAGTAGCAGAACGATGTCCACGTGCAAACAGTTTCTTCAATGCAGACTTTAGTTGGTACCATTTGGGCTCTGTCACAGAGCCTCTCTCAAGTTCTTGCGCTCGACGGCCTCTGTGACAGCAAAACCGCTGCCAGCTTTAATGCCCAAATAAAGTCTGCGTTTTTGAAACTCTTGGTGTGTACTTGGACATCTTTCTGCTCTTGTTCTAGTTAACTTCCATCAGGAACTCGTATAAAAGAAATTCTCCAGAAAATATCCTGAAATTTTTCCCAATAGCCATAATTCAAGCCAAGGCCTCCAAAGCAGAAGTGCCAGTCATTGTCCATATCAAATATTGAACATTTTATTATGGTCTATATTGTGTACTTTAGTGTATGTAATTATGTGTGCATCTGTGTGTGTACCTGTGACTTTCTAAACTCTAACATGTATTTGGTAACACAGTACTTGAGAGAAGTAATGACTTGAGAAACTTGCAATTATTGTAGTTATTGAGAAACTGTAACTCCACCTCTAGTGACTGTCTACCAGAGGGTCCTTAGCAGCTTTCATTGCTTTCTTATGGGGAAGTCCTAATGCGCTTGTGGAGCTTGCCGTGCACGCACATTACGTTCCCCCGTTGGTAGAGGAGGAGCAGAGGCACTATAGTTTCCCTGTAAAGCATCATAGTCACTGACACTTTATAGTAGTAGTTATGGTTAAAAGAATCTATGGGTATAATACTTCCATTTGCTTCTAACCGTTCTCTATGCTTTAGTAGAGTGGATGGACAAGCACAGAAGTTTCCCATAAACCAGACACCCACTAGGACTGCTTCCTACTCACATCCTTCAATTTCCCATCATGCAGTAGTGGGATATGTCGAATGGCCACCTAGCCACAGTTACACTCGTTACTTAGGATAAGCTGCTGAATAACCAAGTTATGTGCCACCTCTACAGATGCTGAACGCACAAGTTAGATAAATCGTGGACAGGAATGGAGGGAGGAAAGGGTCTCCGTTGCTGTTCTAAGTGCAGACTTGTAGCTATAGTGCTTCTGCAAATCACTACAAGTGTGAGTCATTTCTATGCTTCCTAACCTTTGCAATGATGCAAAGTTATGGTGCTAAGAGAGAGCCTTTAAGAGAGTGCTGAAGATCCATTCATGTCATCTTTGCACTTTAACCAAGCTTAGAAAACATTTGTTTTGTTTCCGAAATTCATTCGCTGAAGCGCAGACACTTCTACAAAAAGGCAAAGCAAACTAAATAATTAAAGATAACAAAATCAATAGAAAACAGAACATTTAATCACTGTCTTGCCCGGAAGGTATTAGAATTAATGCAAACGTGTATGGTACGGTGCACAATAGCATCTGAGTTAACAGCGTTTTAGATTTTCTTTTCTACACATTCGTACTAATTAGAGTGATCTGTATTAAAAAGATAATGAGGATCCGGGATGTATGGTCGAGTTTAATATAAGGTCCAGCTTATGCATGTTGTCCAGTCGATAGTGACACATAGCTCTGGTGGGGAGTGAATTCCTTGCCCTAATAATGTTTGGTAGATAACAATCATGGCTGTGGGGTATCTCTCAATGTGTTTCTGAAGGTGTTCCTTCTGCAAGTTTACTTTTTCTGCTTGTAAATGTAAGTCTCTCTGTAACTGGTTTTAGATGGGCAGATCTATCCATTATTAAAATTCCTAATTAAACTTTTTTTTTTTTTTCTGTTGAAAACTAACAAGCAAAATGAGACTGAGAGGGCATTGAGCAGCTGTTGCTCCAGTAAACCAACAACTATTGCATCCTCCTTTGGGACCATCAAGATGAATTTAAATAGTTATGTCCTTGTGGAATAGGAAACACTAATCAGCAATAACAGCACAGTAAAAGCCAACCACCTGTTCTGACAGTGGAGCCCAGTTTATCGGATGTAAAGGGACACTCCAGATCCCCAAAGCATTTCAGTTTGCTGAGTGCTTTATGTGTTAAGCGTGTCCTCCAGTTTTACAAAAAAATAAAGACTTTAGAAGTGCAGATTTCAATAGAAATTGGTACTTTTATAAAATAACATGGTTACACCCCTGGGTTTTCAAGCAAACAGTTGGTCCTGTTACTTCCTGGTTTGGTTAGCTCAGTAGAGCTAAACACATGAGGCAGCAACTGTCCAGATAACCTGCCTTGCAGAGACGTCTCATTGCGCTGCATTGGGAAGTCTGTAATTGGACAGACACAGTCTGGGCTGGAGAAGAAGGGGAGGGCTTCCAAAGGCTGCTGACGAGAATCTGCAGCTTTTGCAAGCTGTTTTTAGATCTATCCCAATGAAAAAATGCATAATTAAATTTATATATGTTGTCATTGGTAGTATATCTGCTAAATAGGATTTTTTGTTTAAACAGAATACACCTGCTTTTGGGAGGGGGGTGTATACAAAAAGTGCTTAAGTGGATTTATAAAAACAACAAACATAACGTGGGGTAAGGGGTAATATTTTGTATTGAGCGCTCCACTTGGTGTAGGTTTTACTTATACCACTTTAAGTTTGTAGGAGTTTTTATTGTTTTTGTATTTGGTTAGTGGAGTGTCCCTTTAACTTTTTAATCTTAAACTCTCCAGCATCGGGCAATTATGAGAGAAGCCCAGGGGGGGTTGAAAGTATCGGTTGTGCCAGTTGAGGCTTGTCAGGTGTGTGCTTTGAAATGTAATGTTTCCAGCCAACCAAGCTTATGCATGAACTTGGTCTGGAAATGACCTATAGCCATAAAGGTGATCTTTGTTTTTCTCACAACTGCATTTTTAGGAATAATCCAAGATGGTGGAGAATTGATTCTTAAAAGGACATCTAAGTCCCACAAACACTATAGCCTACTGTAATGGTTATGCTGCCATTAAATTGTGTATTTCCTGTGTTTTAAGTGGTTTGGCAAACAGTTAGGGATTCCCTGGAATTCCAGGCTCTCCTCTACCTAAATGTGATAATGAGGAATTTCACCTCCCTTATTACATCTGCAAATAATTTTCCAGTGTGAGCACTGCATTTCGAGGATAGTTTCTCAGAGTTTGGTTATAGCAGGACGCGTCCATAGAGGAACACTGCAGCCTTTTACACCTTCCGAATAATCGTGATGCATTGTAGTTTGGGTCTATGACATGTTTTATATGTCTGAGTGCTGTCTGATGGTATTGTGTGTTTCCAAGTCACCATTGAATGGTCAAGTGTGTTTTGGTGAGGCTGAAATAGATGCTGCTCTTTGACACGGACGAATCGTGCTATGGCCCAGCTGATATTTTCTCATTCCAATCACTATATATTATATTAGAAGTTTTTTAACAGTGCGTCCTCCACCCTCCCCCCCCTTTTTTTTAAACTGCCCCAGTAAGTATTATGTGACTATTCTTGAAATCTCAATTTTTATACGAAGCTCTCTTTCAGACAAGGATGTTAGTCTGATGATTATTGTAGATATAACTTAAAAAGAGAAGGTGGTAACCAATATGAATGATAAATAAGGGCAGCTACATATCAACAAGCGACCTGGCAAATAAAGAAAATAACTACAAAATATATAGTATGTACACTCCACAAATAAATAAAAGCAACAAAAAATGTTCATATAAACAAATATATATATAACATACAGGGTTTCCTTGCACTCACGCTTGTAGACAGTTGTAAGCCGGGTGCTTGTAATCCAGGGAAAAATTGCATATGGTGAAGTAGTGATCAGCACTCTCGGTCTTATGTTGAGTTTAAAACTTACAGTTTATTGAAATTCCATTTAAAAGATCAACGTTTCAGTTCCTATCTGGAACTTTCATCAGGATCAAACATATAAAACAATGCAAAACATTACATTTATATACCTCAAGTATTAGTGAAGTTAAATCAATAATGACTTACCCCTGTGCTCAGAGTGATGGGTGTGTTCCCCTGGCGTCCACCATACCTCCGTGCGCATGCGCGGACGTGGCCCCGCCCCTACGTGTGCGTGATGACGTCACGCGTTGCCGCGGCAACGCTAGAGTCACATGGGAAGAAGCAGGAAGTGACTAATAGTGAATAGCATGTGTCTCCGGTTGCTATGGCAACCCAGCAATGTAACTACAAAGTAATACATTCAATTAACATTCACAAGTACTAGTCCAATCATCCTGGTACTAGAACATAATGAAAAAAAATGAAAGGTTTATGAAAATATGCAATGATACTGATGTGTATAAAAAGTGCTAAGGAAGCTATATATATTTATATAGATATTAGTTAGAACCCTAATTCTGGCAAGTGAATAATAGCCTTAAAGTGCCAATGTGTAATGAAGTACTATTATACTGGAAATAAAGTGCTTATGAAAAGGTGCTATAATGATAATAAAGTGCTAACAGTGATGTGATATTACTTATAATAAAAAGTGCTTTCCAGTGCAAATAGCAATTCTATATCAATGGATAAAAAATGTATCAAAATATTGAGGGCTTAAAGGTATAGATTTGCACATAAAAAACATCATAAAAAGTATCATAAAAATTATTATCATAAAAACTAAATTCCTATTGCTTATAGGGGTCATAACTACAGAAATGAATGATAAGAAAGCATCTCATTGAGTCCTTTAGGTGCAATCGTGTTCAATTGGAAAATCCATTCTGTCTCTCTATTAAGGAGCATTTTGCCGCGGTCCCCTCCTCGCCTGGGTATTGGGATATGATCTATTGCAATAAACTTCAAAGAGGAAAGAGGATGTTTCATTTCAAGAAAATGTTGTGCCACAGGTTGTTCTGAATGTCCATCCCTGAAAGCCACCCGTATTGCTGATCTGTGTCCCCGTATTCTCTCACATAGTGGGGTTTCAGTTTTGCCAATGTAGGCTAATCCGCATGGACACATTAATTTGTAGATCACAAAAGGTGTTTTACATGTAATTGTATGTTTTATCTTAAACACCTTATTATTATGTGGATGTTGAAAGGATTTAGCCGGGGTCATATGGCTGCAAGTGACGCATCCCAAGCATCGAACACTGCCTCGGTGTTGGATGTCAGTTCCCTGATTGTAACTGTTTATAGGATCTGTATGTACCAACATATCCTTTAATGTTTTGTTTCTCTTGAAACTAATCAATGGATGTTCTTTAAAAACTTTAGGCAAAGTGTCGTCCGTTGCAAGCATCTTCCAATTTTGTTTGATAATTTTGACTATTTTGGGTGAAGCATCATTGTAAGCCATTGGAAATACCAAGGACGGTGGTCTTTTGGTACGTATGGCAGTATTGGCCATTTGCGCATCTTGTTGTGCTTTTAACAGTTCCTGTCTATAATAACCTCTTTCAAGGAATTTTTTATTCATCTCTTCCAACTGTTGTTGCATCTTGAGTTGATCTGAATTATTACGTATAACTCTTAAGAATTGTGCCTTAGGAAGCGATTTTTTCAACATTTTTGGATGTGCACTTTTATTGTGCAACAATGTGTTCCGATCAGTGTCTTTTCTATATAGACAATAAGATACTCCATGTTCTTTAACAGATATCTCTAAATCCAGAAATTGAATCATCTTTGTACTAATATTGGACGTGAACCTGACTGGAGTGTTCAGTTCATTCAGATAGTGAACCATTTGCTGTGCTTCCAATTCAGTGCCCTTCCAAAGGATCAACAAATCGTCGATGTAGCGAAAATACGCAGTGATAAGATGATTAAATTTGGAAAAGATGTGTTCTTTCTCATAAATATGCATATAGGAATTGGCATACATTGGGGCCATCGCTGCCCCCATAGAGGTGCCCGCTACTTGTAGGAACCAGTCATCTTCAAATCTGAAATAATTTTGTTGGAGAGTTAATGACAATAATTCCAAGACAAATTCGATTGGAGGTCCCACATATGAAGTAGCCATGCATAAAATTTGTCTCATGGCTTCTATCCCCTCCTGGTGTGGAATAATTGTATATAGATTACTCACATCCATGGTGATTAGAATGATGGGTTCCTCGCCAAAGTCTAATGAGTCCAATTTCCTTATCAAAGTCGGTGTATCCTTGATGCAAGTCTGTATCTCTGCTATGGGTGCTTGGAATAAAGAATCCAACCATTTCGCAATCGGTTCTAAGATCCCTCCTATTGCTGATACTATCGGTCTCCCTGGAGGCTTAATGGGATTCTTGTGTATCTTTGGTATAGTGTAAAGAATTGGAGTCTTTGGATTATTTTTCAATAGGTAGTTAAAGAGTTGAAGATCTATATATCCTGCTTCCAGTCCCAAAAAAAGTGTATTTTCTATAATTGTTGCTATCTTCTTAGTCGGATCACCCTGTAAATGTAAGTATACTGTAGCATCTTGTAATTGCCGTCTGATTTCCCCAGCATAATCCTTGTAATCCATGATTACAATGCCTCCCCCTTTATCAGCAGATCTAATGGCAATCGTGGGGTCCTCTGACAAATTTTTGATGATTTTCATCTGTGAAATAGAAACATTTCTCCTGAGTACTTTATGATTGCGGATAACCTCCTGTGAAAGTCGTTCCACTGTGGAGAGATAGGTCTTAATTGAAGCTTTATGATTCTGTGGGTCAAAATTCGATTTTGGTTTAAATTTTTTCATTTGTTGATTTGATGTATCAATATTCATTGCGGTCTGAGATGGTCCTTGTTCACCTGGTTTATGGTAATATTCCTTAAGCCGCATGTTTCTCCCAAATTTAAATAGCTCCACATTCCATTTAAACATATTAGGGGCAGCCGTGGGTACAAAAGAAAGGCCATGTTCCAAAATAGATAATTCTTGTGTATCTAACACCCTATGTGATAAGTTGAAAATGGGTGTTACTTTCTCATTGGAGGTTTGCCACGTGGAATTGGTTTTACCCTTCTGTCCACGTCTTGTTCTCCTCCTTCTGCGCCTCTCCCTTGGCTCCTCGTGGTAATACCCACTTCTGCGTTCCCTAAAAAAATTGCCTGTTCCCTTAGTGCTTCACTATCTGAAGCTGATTCTCCTGAAGTCACATCTACTGTTGACACTCTAGGGCGAGTTATGCGTTTGCGTATTCTAGGTGGTCTCCTCGTTTTATCACCCGAAAGCCATTTATATACCCGGTGATCCTGGTAGTCCTGACGTACACGCTCAAACTTGAGCTTCTTAAACTTAATTAATTCATTCCGGTAGCTGTTAAGTTCTTGTTTTAATTTCAATTGCAACTTGGCCCCCTCCTGGGAATCCAAGAGTACTGCGTGTTGAGTTTCTAAAGCTTCAATTTTTTGTGTGGTATCAGATAAATCACTCCTGACGTCTTGGATAATGATCAAAATTAAATCCAAAGACGCCTTGTTGAGGACACATGTCCAGTCCTTGCAGACTTTGGGCTTACCTCTACCTATAGTGGGTATGTTCATAATCCTGAACCCCCTAGGAATCCTCTTAGCCTTGTAATAGTCTGATAAAAACATTCCATGCAGTTCCAGGTCTATCTGTTTCTGATGCAACCGCAATAATTGAAAATAAATGTCTTTAGTAGATAAATTGTGAGGTAGATCTAAACCAGTCTGCTCCCATAAAATAGCTTTAGCTTCATCTGTTGTAAAGTGCAGTGTGTCAGCCTGTTCAGCATATGCCCCTGCTTGCAATAGGAAATCTTCCATAATCTCTTCAAATAATTCAATTAAGTCACTAGAGACTAAAATCACAATTGTGAATTAGCTGTACTAAAAAAGTACTATAGCTGGTGCATAGGTAGGAGACGTTTCCCCAACTCCCCAAAATGTACAACATACAGGGTTTCCTTGCACTCACGCTTGTAGACAGTTGTAAGCCGGGTGCTTGTAATCCAGGGAAAAATTGCATATGGTGAAGTAGTGATCAGCACTCTCGGTCTTATGTTGAGTTTAAAACTTACAGTTTATTGAAATTCCATTTAAAAGATCAACGTTTCAGTTCCTATCTGGAACTTTCATCAGGATCAAACATATAAAACAATGCAAAACATTTTTATCCATTGATATAGAATTGCTATTTGCACTGGAAAGCACTTTTTATTATAAGTAATATCACATCACTGTTAGCACTTTATTATCATTATAGCACCTTTTCATAATCACTTTATTTCCAGTATAATAGTACTTCATTACACATTGGCACTTTAAGGCTATTATTCACTTGCCAGAATTAGGGTTCTAACTAATATCTATATAAATATATATAGCTTCCTTAGCACTTTTTATACACATCAGTATCATTGCATATTTTCATAAACCTTTCATTTTTTTCATTATGTTCTAGTACCAGGATGATTGGACTAGTACTTGTGAATGTTAATTGAATGTATTACTTTGTAGTTACATTGCTGGGTTGCCATAGCAACCGGAGACACATGTTATTCACTATTAGTCACTTCCTGCTTCTTCCCATGTGACTCTAGCATTGCCGCGGCAACGCGTGACGTCATCACGCACACGTAGGGGCGGGGCCACGTCCGCGCATGCGCACGGAGGTATGGTGGACGCCAGGGGAACACACCCATCACTCTGAGCACAGGGGTAAGTCATTATTGATTTAACTTCACTAATACTTGAGGTATATAAATGTAATGTTTTGCATTGTTTTATATGTTTGATCCTGATGAAAGTTCCAGATAGGAACTGAAACGTTGATCTTTTAAATGGAATTTCAATAAACTGTAAGTTTTAAACTCAACATAAGACCGAGAGTGCTGATCACTACTTCACCATAAACAAATATATATATATACCTTTTAATAGAATATAACAGCTAAAACAATGACAAACAATTCCCCCTAAATGTAGTCACTCTTCGGTGGGATATATAACACAGATAAATAAATGTATCCAATTATCACATTAGTTCATAACATAAACTTCCCAGAATCGTAACAGTTTCAATTAATATAGAAGCCACATGTTGCAGCCCAAAGGGAAAGCAATGTGAACACTAAATGTGGCAAATCTCCATGGAAAAATCCCTTTAGAACATTACATGTAAATAGTGTGTAAGCAATAAGCAATATTACATACCGGATAGGTACCCCTCTCTACAAGAAAAACAAAAAATGAAATATACTAAAAACAATAATAATAATAGCATTGATAAAGGACATAAAAAATGTATAAGTTAAAACGTGCTAGACAAAAAAAAATAAAATCAAAGTTCAAAAGGTGGACGCTGATACAAGTATAAATGTACCTGACCTCGAGGGGGGATGTGCAGATGGAATCTATTGCCTTATAAACCCTCAGATAATGAAAAACTCCAAAAAAAAAAAACCTGGTATGGATTAAATTGGTTAACAAGGGCTACCGATACTGATATCAGCCACCTAATAACATGGAGGGATTAATCCTCACCATAAAAAGAAAACCACATGTTAGACATTTACCATGGCCACAACGAAAGTTTCCAATAATAGAGTTCCTTTTAAATGTACACACCGGATCAGACCTAAATTTCGAGGGAGCTAATATGTTTTTGAGGTTGGAAGCTCTCTTAAAGGTGAACCTCGGAGTATCTGAAATACTGAATTTAAGCCAGGGATTAAGTTGGAGGATTGGCTAGTGTTTATAGAAGATGTCAATTATATCATCATACTTATAACTGAACTTGGTAGAAAAAATCGGAATAGGGTCAGGGACTGCAGAGTGAGAGGGTGCAGGGGCTGCAGATTAATGGGGACGGGGCTGCAGGGTGAGAGGGGCACATGGGGCTGCAGGGTGTAAAAGAGGGAGGGTCAGGGACTACTGGGGAGGAAGGGGGACATGGGACAAAAAAAAATAAAAGAAAAACTGACATACTCCCCCATCCCTCTTCCTTACCTTGATCATTTGCAGGAGAGGATGCTGGTGAGGAATTATTTGTCCCGGTGGTTTAGTGGAAGAAGCATCTGGTCTACAGGGTGTGGGCCTGCGCTGTGCATCAGTGTGCAGGCTGGTGAGAGAGATCTTTGATCTCCCCACCGCACAGAGCTCCCTCTATGGGCCAGAGGTTAGGCAGCACCAACCCTAAAGAGGCCCGGCCGGGGAGATCCGTTGATCTCTCCTGTCAGCCTTGGCCCGTGGCCATCGCGGCCGCCCGATGGTCAGTCCGGGCCTGGTTCTGCATGTTGGATTATTTAGTTGTCATGACATTAGCCTTTTTCCTATAGGGAGCTCTATTCCCCTAATAGATTAAAAATTGCTTCATGATAGCCATTATGGCATATTAGTTCCACTCTATGAGGCTCAAATCTAGCTCGAGTTGGGTTAATGAGATTTTCTCTTTGCATCTTATTGGCTTTCAAATATGCTTTGAGGATAGACCCTGATGGATAGGCTTTCTCCACAAAGCAAATTAAGAGGGACTCCCTTTTATAATCAGCTAGAAGGGAACAGTTACGCTGTAACCTTATGAATTGCCCCAGTGGTACATTGGCAATCCAAGTTGGCTGATGTCCACTGCCTGCATACAGGAAACCATTTACATTGACCTTCTTTTGATATGTTCTGGTACTAATGCCCCCCTCCTCCCCTCTCAGGGTGAGCTCTAAAAGGTCAATCTCAGCGTGATGCTTGGTGAATGTGAAGGATAAGCCCCATTCATTGTGGTTTAGGTAGGAGACAAACTCATCGATCTCCTCCCAATCACCTCTCTAGATAATCAAAATAGCGTCAATGAACCTACGATAAAAGGCTAGTCGCTCCATCCAATGCAGGTTGTCCAGGATCAAAATCTTTTTAAAAAAAAAACATGAACAAATTCGCATAGGATGGAGCAAAACTCGCCCCCATCGTATGTAAATAAAAGGTGTAATTAAGCTGAAAGTAATTGTGTTTCAAAATAAACTCCGTAAACCTCAAAATAAATTCAACTTGCTGCTCTGGAAGTAAAGGATCCGATGAAAGATAGTATTCGAGGGCCTGCAAACCCAAAGTATGGTCAATATTCATGTATAGGGCTGTCACATCAATGGTCACCCAACTGTAATTTTCTAACCAACTCATATCCTGTATAAGGGTTGGAACATGCCCTGTATCCATGATATGTGACGGCAAATGTGGGACATATCTTTGTAGATACAAATCCATCTATTTAGAGATGGGTGATATAAGTGAACCTATACAGGAAATAATGGGGTGGCCGGGGGGTTTAGTGATGGATTTGTGGACCTTGGGAAGATAATAAAAGATGGGGATATCCCCTGGGGCAGAAAGAAAATAACCCTTTTAACTAAACATCTACTTCTAAAGGCTAAATCAATTAGATCTCGTAGTTCTTTTTCAAACTTTCGAGTGGGGTCAGCCTTTAGAACCTGATAGTACTCTGCATTCCCCAAAATATGTATCGCCTCCTTCAAGTAATCTTGTTTATTAAGAACTACGATCCCACCTCCTTTATCCGTCCCTTTAATGACTAAATTATTGTTATTCTTTAGGCTCTTAATTGCTTCTAGTTCTTTATGACTTAGATGATTCAGTGTATGTCCTTTATGTTTATCCTGGTTATTGCATAAAATTCTTAGGTCGAGGGCTGTTTTAAACCTGAAGAAATGTTGTCATTTATTACATCTTGTGCATCTATTATAGTTTTAGGTTCATCCTGATCATCCAATAAGGAAAGAAGATTCTGGAAAATAATTTTATCTTAGGGATTGATAAATATCTTGGGGTAGTTTTCATGACCGTTCGTTTCCTTTATATTAACTGATCTAATCTCTGTAAGCTTTCTCACAAAGTGATTAAGGTCTTTTAAAATGTTCAAATATGTTGGGATTCTTATCAGGTGCAAAATTGAATCCTTTATTCAATAAGGAAATTTCAAGAGGAAAGGTTGAAAATGCCCTTAGTTAGACACACCTCACTTTGGACGGAGTATTTTCCTCGTCCTATTTTTCTGCTTCGTACTTAGTAAAGAGCGGAAAAGTTTTAGAGGTTTGGACCTTTAATGTATATTCTACATCCTTTAATGTATATTCACTCCTAGGATTTCTCAACTTGGGTCTAGCTCCCAGATCTGTGAAAGATTCCTCCACATCATTATAGGTCGAATTATGTTCCCCAAGCTCTCTCCATCTTTTGGGTTTATGCAAGGGGATGAGGTTAGGGTTACCTCTAGTTTCCCTATCAGAACGAACATTGGGAGATCTCCTCCTGTCTCTATCATCTCTATTGGAGTGAACAATAAATGATCTTGTTTGGCGTTGAGGGTAATTCCTAGGGTTATGATCTTTCACTACATCAGCATACGACTTGGTATTGTGGCGTATGTTCTTATTGGAAGCTGTACGCCTTGTCCTGGGGGTATGGTGCTCATTAAATCGAATTTGGGATATATAATTATTTTATTATTACTTTTCTAAACCATTCTGCCGTTAGAAGGCTTATGGCTTTTCTTTCTTGCCAACTTCTAATGTTCCCAGTTTGATAATCCACTTAATCCCTTAGGAATTTGGCACTTATGTACCACCAGATCTTTTTCAAATTTGATCATGCGCTGATTAATAGCTTCATCCAACTTGGAAATTGTATCCAGCTCTTTGATTATTGTAGATATAGCTGTTCTTGCATTCTGCTTGTAGTTTCAATTCTTTCTAAAGTTGAGATAGCCTTTCACCATTCCAACCTCCATAAAGTGTGTGCCATTGAGTTTGGTGGTAATATAATTTACACCACATACATGGAAACAAAAGACATGTTGAAAATGTTTAAAGCAGTCATTTATTATTACCTTTTTTTTCCTGTACATTACCTTCTTTCAATAAAGTATTATTGAATAGAAAAGACAAACCCACTATGTCACCCCAGGTTAAATGTTTAATGATCATTGTAATTGATTAGTTTTTACAGATTATATTACTACCTGGGACATAAGACGTGGGAAGCCAGCATTGACTGCCTGTAAATTACTGCCACCATGAATTAATGTTTTATAGAAGTAGATTCTTGAAGCAACAGTGTAGTGTTTCCTTACCTCTTAGATCTGAATGCATTTTGTAGGAGATACATAAAGAAAGATATTTCTCTCATGTAGTGGTTTAAGGAGAAAATGTCAGCACACATTATGTTGAGCAAGAGCCGGATGAAGCTCCTGTTCCTTATTGCAGTTAATCTAAGAAGGATGGACATGCTGCATTGCAATGCAGAGACATGACTGGTCCTTTCTTGCTTCTGGCTCTCCAGCTGCTGTGAACTACAACTCCCATCAAATAAGAGCAACGGCTGCTTTTCGTTGGGCTCTGCGGGTTGAGTGCAGCTTTGCATAGCATACCAGAAACATACCAATATAGTTTTGAGCATACTGAGAGTGCCACAATGCAGAGACGTGCACATGCACAGAGTGTCTCTGTGTTGGATGTGGTTTGAGCTAGGCAATTTAATCTGTATCATATTTGATGCATGGTGCTCCATGATATAACTACTATAATATATGTGTGTTTTATGATGTGGAACCAGTGGATAATGTTAGAGATGTGAAAATAGTCGGTGGTTATGGTGAGCTCTCTGTAATCCATTTGCATGGTTGCTCTGCTCCAAATTGTCCCAGGATTGTTTTTTATTTTTGTTTTGTTTTTTCAAATGTCAAAAGAACACTCCAAGCACCATAACCACTACAGCCCTCTGGACAGATAACTCTCTATGTATGTGTTACTAGTTAGTGGTTTGCAAGAGGCCAGTTATCTTTGTGTGGATAAATTGTAGATTTTGCCAATGTAGTGTACATATAATCTTAATTTTAGTAATGACAGGAGGCTTCATATATGCATAAACTTTCTTCACTTTAACCCCTTAAGGACCAAAGTTCTGGAATAAAAGGGAATCATGACATGTCACACATGTCATGTGTCCTTAAGGGGGTTAAACTCCAGCAGCACAGATCAATCAAAACCGTTAAACCAATCAGAAACAAGAGTCATTATTACATATAGCTCTGTGGTGCTTTCCACTTCCTCTTTCTTTGAAGCAAACTAATATTCCAGTGAACAAGTCCAACAATTACAACTCAAGTAACAATCTGGATCCAATGTAACTCCAAGAATCGCTTGAACAGTAAGAATGCGATGGGTAGATCCAATGTATAATGCCAATTTTCACACTGAAAAGAACAGAAATTAGATAAGACCATTAATGGGAGAGGAAGAAGGGTGGGAAATATTCACATCCTGTCATTACTAAAATTAAGATTATAGGTACACTACGTTAGCACAATCTACGATCTTACCACATGACAGGAGGCTTCATATTTGCATTTTTAACTCTATGAAAGAAGAGAGAAAGGAGCATGAGAAGCAGGACGGAAATAGAAGATCCGAAACGTATCTTCGCAAGACCAGTCAGCCGAATGTATAATGTCCACCAGTGAAGCACCCGATGAAAAAGCACGCGTAGCCGCCGCACCGCATATGGAGTGCGCTTTGAATGTCGATTCAACGCCCGCCAGTAATGACAACCATCGTACCCATCTAGCGAGGGTCAGTTGAGACTGGTCCATGCGGTTGTACATAGGATAGGATATGAGTAATTGCCCCGAAGGGGAACGACAAAGTGAAGCTGTAATTTCCACGTAGCGAAGGAGAGTTTTAACCACGCAAAGACGTGGTGAAGAAGGGGAAAAAAAACTGATTAAAAAAACGAAGTCGTTTTCGTAAGACGCAAAACTGAAAAGAAGTCACCCTCCGGTGAAAAAGATAAACCGTCCACGTCGAACGCCCTAACATCCAATATCCAACGGAAGGAAACCAGACATAGCTTTGCTGACAGTTGACATAAAAATAACAAGTTGTCTGGCCAATTTCGAAGGAACTTCAAAACCAACTTTACATCCCAGAGACGTGAATACTTCGGCCAGGGGGGCGAGACAAATGCATACATCTCATGAGGCGGCAAACCAACGGATCCTGTCCCACCAGGGATCCCTCTCCAAACACCAGCTAGACCATTTGTTCCAGGCTGCCAGGTAGCATCGTCTAGTGCCTGGAGCCCACGAATCCCATAGGAGGTTTTTATTCGTCTGCTATAGTCCACCAATTTCCAAAGATCCCCTGAAATTCTCCAGGCCACGAGATGGAGCCGGTCTTGCAGAATGAGCTGGTATGTCTCCCCTTGCGGGTTGGATAAGCAGAGTGGGAATTCCGGTAGCCTCGGTGGATGGTCGCAGAAAAGTACCAATAGGTCCGGGAACCAGTCCTGGCTTGGCCAGAGGGATGTGATCCGCAGTAGTGATGTTTGGTATGTCCGTATCTTGTGCAGGACCTTCACCAACATGGAGAAAGGTGGAAACGTGTAGGCATCTTGGTTCGACCACTTCTGAAGAAATGCGTCCACTGCCTCGTATTCCAGGTCCGGGAGCCAACTGAAGAATTTAGGAAGTTGACGGTTCGTCCAAGAAGCAAAGAAGTCTATCCGTAGAGGACCCCTGTGCCATGCTAAAGTCTTATAGGCCTCTACATTCAGTTGCCAGTCGCTGTTGTCCCTCCAGTGGCATTAGTACCAATCTGCTGTGAAGTTGGAGGTCCCTGGAAGGTATTCCGCTCTTGGCGTGATATTCCTGGAGAGGTAAAAGGTGAAAATGTCTTTGGTCGTCTCTGAGGGAGCCTGAGATCGAGCTCCGTCCAGGCGGTTAATATATTGCACCACTGAAATGCTGTCCATGCGCAGCAATATAAAACAGTTCGACATGTGCCTGGCTAAGCTGTGGATGGCAACGGAGCCCGCTATCTGTTCCAAGTAGTTGATGTGCATCTCTGACTCTTCGTGTAGCTGTGGAAGAGTCTGCGCAGTGCGCTCCCCAGCCCCAGAGCCTGGCATTTGATTTCACCAAATCTGGATAAGGACCAAAGATGGCTTTCCCATTCCAGGCCTGCACATGGAGTAGCCACCAATGGAGTTCCGTGCGTACCTGTGTTGATCGGTATCAGTTGATCGTATGAGTAACCTGCCCCCAGAAAGTAAGCCTTTAGTTGTTGCATGGCTCTGTAGTGTAGTGGACCTGGGTATATCGCCTGAATGGAAGTGGACAGTAGGCCCACAATTCGGGCCAGGAGTCGTAGGCGGATTAGTTCCAGCCGCAGGATTTTCCAAATTTTCTTCCGGATGGAAGCAATCTTCGACAAGGGGAGGCGTAGTTGATCTCGAACCCCAGGAATTAAACAACTTGAGCCAGTTTGAGAGCTGACTTCAACACGATTCACCACAAATCCCTGCAATTTGATAAAGTCCACGATAAATCTCGTCTGAGATACTAGTAGTGAGGCCGAGTCACAGAAGATTAGCTCGCAGTCGTGCCATGACTTGTTGAGTGTCGTGAAGAGAGACACGTGTTTCTTTAATTCTGTGATGAAAGCATCGCCAAACAAGAGGCCATTGACCGAAGCCCTGAATTCCTTGGTGGCCATGTTTATGAGCTTGGCATCCATCCGTACCAATGCCGCTCTATGTCTCTACGTGCAGAGGGCCGCATTGGTGTTGTCTAGGAGGCATATGCACCGTTGTGCCCATTCATGCATGGCGTGAGGGTCAAGCTGCGAGCCTTGAGCCAACGCCATGTCAGCGAAGTATAGGATCTTCACCAAAGGTCCCAGGATGTCGAGCAGTTGTCCTGTGTGGCCTTCAGCACTCTTTTGGCCCCTTTCCTGGGATCCTGTTCCACCTGGAACATGAAAATAACCAGTGTTTGGTCAAATTACGGTGTCACTACCATCTGGGCCGTGGGCATTCCGCCCGTAGTCTTGCCCTGACCTTGTTGTCTAGAGGTTTACGCATGCAGAAATGCATGAATTGTGCTAGGTGGTTTGGTAGGGTCCAGTCTGAGGACCTCGGATGCCTAATGGTGCGAGAGTCAAACAAAGGCAGTCTGACTCCTGGGAGGAGAGGTCATATGAAATCCCCTGTGGTGAGCTCTTTCACATATCTAGAGTCATGGGGAGGCTTGTTTTGCCAGCCGTCCCCGTCCTCAGATGAGGAATCATCTGCTTTCCACACATCTAGAACATATAGTGTATGAGGGTAGTCATTGTCGGAGGAGAGTATTGGGGGAGAGGGTTCAGGTCTCGCCACCCGTTTAATGCATTTGCCTGGTTCCTTCCCTTTAGACCTGGCCGAGGTCAGTGTGCCAGTTCTGTTGCGTTTAGGTATGGAAGGTGTATCTTGAATGGACCTCTCAGAACCCCCTGCATCCTTGCACTGCGGTGGGGACATGCTCGAGGTTAGGGCAGATACCCCCGGAGGAGGTTGGGTGAGTATTTTGGATAGGGCTGTCTCCACTGATGCTGCCACTGCAGCGCTAATCATGGACCAGAAGTCTCGGGTCTGTGGTGGTGTCACTCATCCCAGTGTCAGGGATGTCCTGTGGAGGAGAGGACATAGATTAGCATCCGTGAAGGCAGACCAGCCTGACGGGGAATCCCCTGCTAGTACAATCTTGGTATGCCCAAAGGCGTTGCACCAACCACTAGTGATACTCACTACAGGTGAAAGTGACAATATTATAGTGTGAGGGTTCACCCTTCACTGCCGGTCGTAGAGAGCAGCCAATATGTCAGGGAATGACACCCTGAATTAGTGGGAGGCGCTGAAAGCCTCCAGTAGTGCAGGGATTAACCCTGTGTGTCCCGGGGAGGTACCAGATCAGCTGAACTAGTCCATTCACAGTAATAGTGGGGTCCCCAATAAGGGTTGAGGTACCTAATAATGCCTGGTCCCTTGGTAATAAAGGCTCACCCTGATAGTACTGCAGGGTCTATCCCTGGATATAATAGGTTAAATGCAGATTGCAATAATAGGTGAAACCTATGCAGAGAGGATGGTAGAGACAGGGTTCAGCAGGTCCGACCGCCTATGTAGGGATAGTGGGAAAGATCATGAAACACCTTAGGTAACAGTTAACAGTAACAGTGTATTAGACAGATAATGCAGTTTGATTCAGTGTAAGCATTAACATAAGAGAACCAATACTCTGACCTGTACTCTGGCAGGAGCAGCAAAGAAAGAGGAAGTGGAAAGCACCACAGAGCTATATGTAGTAATGACTCTTGTTTCTGATTGGTTTAATGTTTTTTGATTGATCTGTGCTGCTGGAGTTTAAAGTGAAGAAAGTTAATGCACATATGAAGCCTCCTGTCATGTAGTAAAATTGGACTTGCAAATAATAAAAAGGACCAGTGTTAAAGGACCACTATAGTGCCAGGAAAACAAACTAATTTTCCTGGCAATATAGTGTTAATAGGTCCCCCCCCTCCCGCCGGGCTCTAAGGGGAGGAAGGGGTTAAACACTTACCTTTCTCCAGCGCCGGGCTCCCTTGGCGCTGGGGACTCTCCTCCTCCTTCCGACGTCATCGGCTGAATGTGCATGGGCGGCATGCGCAGTCAGTCCGTCCATAGGAAAGCATTTCTCAATGCTTTTCTATGGACACTGCCGTTTTCTCACTGTGAAAATCAATGAGACAGCCACTAGAGGCTGGATTAACCCTAATGTAAACATAGCTGTTTCTCTGAAACTGCTAGGTTTACAGCAGGCAGGGTTAACCCTAGATAGACCTGGCATGCAGACCACTTAATCAAGCGGAAGTGGTCTGGGTGCCTATAGTGGTTCTTTAATGGTGATATGAAGCATTGGATACTGTAATTCTTACCAGCTGCTTTTTAGTTCAATGTTTGGATATACTTCAAAGTCTGTATTTTTCATTTGTATCATTGCAATCAGGTTTTGAGAATATTCACACACCATTTTGTTCGGTTAATTTTTTATTTTTTTGGTACTTGATGTATGTTTAGTACAGGAAGGTGCTTTGCAACATTGTTAGCTGAGGCGCTGAGAAAAAAAATCATTAAATCAGTCACTCACCATTTGTTATTATTTATAAAGCTCCAACAAGTTCCGTAGCGCTGTACAATTCTGTCAAATCCATCGGACTCTCAATATTGGCAAAATGATCTGAAAGCTTATAGATACTGTTTGGTGAAGTAAGGTCACTTGGGGAGAATTAGCTATTCAGATTGTTAACTTTATTAATGGTTATAACGTTTGCCATTACCCCAAGGTTATCATTGACATTATATATGGGCTGGTGTTGGATAAATATCCAGTAAATCATATCACTGCACCATATCAAAAATATATGAATATCAAAAGGTTGATAAAAAATTGTCAATCATGGTCCATGTTTATTTACTGAATGAATCGATTTGTTCTGGTGTTAATTACAAGGATTCTGATTCCGATAATTTATTAATTCATGGATGAAACACATTTTTGTACAGGTCTGCTGTTTTGCGCTGTACGGATCAAACCCAGGGAAGCAGAAATGATTTTATATGTCACCCACTATTTTAGATTTTTCCAAACGCCTGGGTTGTCATTCATGTTCCTTAGAATTAATCACACAGTCTGCTTGGTAGACTGACTTGGCCTTACTCATCATGGTCCATCCATTAGGTAACAGCATAATTAAAAAAAAAAAACAACAGTCTAGAGAAGTCATATGAGAAATATGGGTTTATTTCAAATAAAACAAAATAGAAATGTTTACCACAGATATCAAATGTGTTTCAGTAACGTTTCTAACGTGAGCTATTATTTAATACTGATACTGCAGCCCAACGCTTGTAACAAGTAGGTAAACAAGTAATTTAGAAATGTGTTGCATTCGGCCTGCTGAGTTTGATTGCTTTGACTGCGGAGTCAAGATACAGTGATTTGCTTGCCCCAGTAGCATTCATTTATTCTCTGAAGCCTAATGAACACCTTTTCAGTGGCAAGACAGCTTGCAACAGGGTACTGCTCAATTCAATACCGGATGCCTCGTCAAGTGTTATGATACGCTTTGTTTTGTGAACACTAAAACACAAACAAAATGCTGAAACACTTCTTTTTGTGAGAATTGGCACAGAGTGATATGTTCTTTCTCTGCGATGTGTGAAGGTGCTATTAGAACCTAGCTACTACTGACTTCCAGTTTTGCAGTACATTTTTTATTTTCTTCCTCAACAGAACATAAGGCTACTTGCAATGAAATGTGTTGCATATACAAAAAGGGGTATCAAAGTTTAATAGAATTATACAGAATTAAAACACGGGGCTTGTTAGAAACGGTTTATTCACTTCTCCTATGTGGTATATTTGAAGCAGCAGAGAAAGCAGAATAAATACTTAAATTGTGAAATGATTAGTTTGCATTTCACCTAAATACTGAGTGTAAAGTTTGACTGCTAAATGTAATAGCTTATTAAGATACTAACTTCATATCCAAGAGGCTAGATACCAATTTACTTAAATCCTGGAAACTGTGGGCCATAGAACAGAAGTTCAACCCCTTTTATGTGAGAATACTGCCAATACTAGGATAAACCATAGCAGATGACCCTTTAACCTGCTGTTAATATGCTTTGGTAATATTAACCACAGATTTTGAGTGGATGATAAAAATAAACGTTAATAGTTTTCATTAAAGGTATGGACCTTGTAAATGAGTATGCTGGTTAGTGTAGCTTTGTTTGTAGGAGTAGATGCCACAGGAAAGGTTTTGTTCTCAATGGGTAGGTTGTTTAAAAGCCGAATGATGCCCCTTTCAATTCTGACACAAATGGCAACTCCAGCTTCCTGAAAGAAGAGGAAAAAGTTTATAATAAGTTCGAATAACAATTCGTTACACCAGCACTGGTAGATTAGTCATTTTTATGGTTTTATAGGTTGTTAGCTTCTCCCACTTCACCCCTTACAATTATTAACTTCTCTTTCTACCCCACATTGAGGCCAATTGTTCCCTCAGTCTGATCCTCTTCTGGTAACGTCACTCCTACTCACTACAAAGGAATGACATTGCCCGGAGGTGGCGTTAAACCACAAGCAGCTATGTGCGTATTAGATTAGAGTTGTACTAAATGTTGTTTTGTAATAGGTTTGTTTATTTGTTTGAATAAAACCTTTTATTAAGTTAGCTCTAGAAGGTTCTTTCATTCCTCTAACCCATCCTGCAGCATTTCAACAGATAATTTAATCTCACCAAAAAATAGGCCCTCTCCGCCACCGTTCTCTATTGCTAACTATAGGCCTGATTTCGAACAGATTGCAATTGGTTTTTTTTCCATGCCAGAATTTTGGTTTTTATAGAGAACACATATAGGATTATCCACTCAAGTGAGAAGTTTGGGAAATTCAATGTTGAACTTTAAGTAGCCTAAATAGATGCATAGCTGATTTTTATCTTTTTTTTTCAGACTGGCAATTGTGACCTTAAAATTGTCTTTGAATTCCTAACAACCCTCTGTTATTTAATTACCCTGAATTAGGGTAGTATCTTACCTTCTGGGGGTTCTGCCATGGGAGGGCTGAGGCAGTACATGTGATATCCGCGATCACAGTCATCACAGAAGAGGAGCTGTTCCTAAAATATTTATTTTAATTAGCAATTCAGTTCTATCTATCTCTTTTCCGTGCATGTCTGTATACACTCCATTATGCTGTCATATCCATAAGGTAATCACAAATAAACTGATCTAATTCTCGGTGTACTGCAATACTTTCTTTGTGACAGTGGGAAGATAGTCCATCCACTTCATGATTTCTGCATCTCCCATCTCGGTGCATATCAAGATAGAGAGAGAGAAGAATGTGTATCTGATTTCTAAACATGGTTAGGGAAAGTAATAGGGCTGGAATAGTGTGGAGGGAATCTGATTTCTTGACAGGTAGAAGAAAGGTATTGAGATCATGATCTCTGTAGTGGAGAAGATAATCTGGTTTCTGTAAATGGATCGAGGGAAGGACAAGATGTGCAAATTTAATATTTTTAGATATTTTTTTTCAAGTGAGTTGATATTTTTGGATAAACTGCACAAATTAAAAAATATTCTTAAACATTTATGTTTTTATTGATATTTTATTATTTTGAAAACATTTGAAAAGTATTGAAAAATGTTCACCAGGCAAGAATTGGCAATATTAACATCACTGGCTCTGCCATTCATTTTCAACTGTGCCTTTTTTGGTCACAGACTAGTTTACTGTATGTAATGTATTTTGATTGGTTGGAAACACCAACTATCAAATAGAATATAGCTGTGTTTCCAAATGGGTCAGTTAGTTCTTTCCCAGTAATGCTCATTACCTTCCCCTTATTGAATCATTAAGAACCTAACAAACAGGGTAAGTTCCTAAATCCTATACAATTAAAACACAACTGTCACCTCAAACTATTTTAATAAAAGTATCCTTTTATCAAGGTTGAAAGGAAATCGCTTTACAAAATATATATATGTAAAAAAACAAAAAAAAACAAGATAAAGAAAAAAAACAACACGTCTCTACCGTTAGTATACAACAGGATCCATCAGCCATGTACATGCACCCTGGGTCAGACAGTGTTTGAAAAGTGACAATTGGTGTCTATGGTCTTCCCTGCTTTACTCTCTGCACATGAACAGGAAAGACTATAGTGACTGCCTGTCCTAAGGTGTATGTCTATGGCTGAAAGATCCTTATACTAAAGGTAGCTATGAGTTTCTCTCATTTTTGTTTTACTTCTAATCCATTTTAAAAATAAATCAATTTCCTTTCAAAACTTGATGAAAAAAAAAATATTGTATTAAATATTTTTCAGGAGACGTTGAGCATGTCTAATTATTCACCCCTTAACTATACACCTACTTGCACAGCTAATCAAGACACATACTCACATCATTCTCCGATGTCCCACAAACGATGCAGGATTTGCACTCTATGCACTGCCATTGGTAGGTTTTTACGGCCTCTGTCATATTCACTGTGAATTGCAAGCATGTGGGATGACCTAAAAGGAAGCCAAATAGAAATGATTGTGGGAGTATGTATGGATAATTGCTCGTACAAATGCAACAGGGGAGCGACTACATGGGAAAGCAGGCAATAACCCGTTTGCTGCCAGTAACATAGGGACCCCATCACGCTTGTTGGCAAAGCAAATTGCCTCAGAGCTCTTTAAATCAAGCAGAAATATACAGTAACGTTCTGTAGTGCAAGATGCATCATCATCAAACGTCCACTCTGATCACCACATTGTATGATCACTTTGTAGATTTAATCTACAATTAATTAATTAGTGTAATCTCTTTAAATTTAGTTTCATGCGTATTTGCATGTATATTTCATTTTCAAGAGCTATGAGATAAATAAAACAAAAAACATCGGCATGGAATCCAAAAACACAGCTACTGTATGCACTTCGAACATAAAATCAAAACATATTTCCTAAAACAGATGGAAGCTTTGAGTAAGGGTGAATTTGAACCAACTCCCTGGCTCCATCAGCATTTCCATTCTGGATTTTTATTTTAGTGGAAGCACCCAGACAGAACCCTCCAACAGAAAAGGGTGAAGCCAGACTTCCTTCTGCAAGAAAAATCACAATATAGCGAAATAATCCAGAATTAAACTCCCTACCATTAACATTTTCACATTCATAAATACTCATTACTGTCGTAAAGAGCTTTTTATTTTTGTCCTCTGCACCGATTGTTTTATTATCGTAATCCAAGCAAAAACTAAATATTCTTTATATACAGTCTTGCCTTGCATAATTTGTTGCCCCCTCCATTGATGCCCCATTTTGCAGTACTACAGTCTGGAATTAAAATAGATATTGGCATTTTTTTTAGCATGGATATATTTTTGGCTTGATTTGGTCCCTTATTGGTCTTCATGACGTTGTTTACTTAAACAGATTTCAGTGGTTTATAGGTGTGAGAGGGAATACTCGCAACCATCAAATGTCTGTTTTGTTTTTAATATAAATTTTGTGCTGTAATAATAATCATATTTTACAGCTTAAAGCATGTTGCATAAATCAAATGGAAAAACTCCTAAAATATATATTTTTTTAAAATAAATTTTAATTCCAGGTTTGTATCACTAAAAATGTGGAAGCACCAAATAGATTGAGATTTTGTATATTGCCATTTCCCTTTGCTACAGGATTTCTAAAACATACAGTTCTGCCATGTATAATGTTTTTATAGATTAATGTCATTGTGGGAGGCAGCACATTTTCCCAGCATTTTTATGGACGTTCCAATATATTTTAACTTACCTACATTGGAAGTTGTCGTTCTTCTAGTACCTAAAGCTAAAGTTGTGAAAAAAGATCTAACCTTTTTTTAAATTTAAGCCTTTATTTTTTAATTTATGAATGAAATATGAGGTGAGGTATAGAAAAAGGAAGGGACATTTGGTAATACCTAGAAAAATACAGATGCTTTGAAAGTACATTATGCTATATTTTATTAGCACCCAGTGCAAAATTAAATTAAATCAGATTTTCAGAACTGCATTGGAGGAAAAATCAAACAAAATAAAACCCACTAAATCTGTTTCCCCTAGCACACCTAGGAGTGTTATGGCCATCTCTAACAGCTACACCATTTATTAAAAACATTTCACAGCCTTAACAAAAATCTTAAACTGACCAACCTGGAATCCCAAAATTTAAAAAAGTAGAAAATGTATTATTAAAATATTGTAAAAAAACAAAACAAAACCAATACAACCCCTCCCCCCGTATTCTGGGTTGTTAAAAAAACAAAACATATATATATAAATGCAACACAGAAAAATGTTTATGCTTTATGCTTTATTTAAAAAGCTAAATGAAATCAACCTTTGTTATTTTGAGACCTACTTATTTACAATAGAAAGATTTAAATAATTAAATTTACTTGGAAATAATAGATAATTGAATTTAGCCATCTCACAGCGTGCGTTTGATTGGATACACCATATTACAATAGTGATTAGTGGCTAGTGATATTTTCTAACATAAATTTCAATCTCACAGTATGCCACAGCAACTTATACTATACCCTATGTGGCCAACACATAACTATAGGTCTGTACCTACAGATGAATATATAGTATAACAGTTGCCAAATTGTAGCTGTTATTTTAATGCTAAAATTACAGTTCCAAACATATTATTTTTACCTATGTAGTGCGATTTTAATTTTTTTAAATATATATATATTTTAATTTTATCACATATGAGAGATCGCTTAAGATGGCAGCTAGGATTAATACAAACATTCAATGAGTTGTTTCTGGGGAACAAAAACAACAATTAGCCTTGCTTGGAGCCCTTGATAGCTCACCGGGGAGACAAAGTAAAAAGAGCAGTTTAATTGTTCATCCATGTGTCCGGTTCATTTTATTTCCCCCCCTAAGGCCTGAATCGCTTCACCAGATATCTCTCTTAATAGATTTGTGTCAATACCACTAATTTTATACCTGTTTAAAAACTAAAAATTTAGAGGGTTACTCCAACCAAAAAAATGTTCTTGGGTAAATTAAACCTTATTTTGCCCCCACTCCCAACCACCAAATGTAACTAAAGCTAAAATTTACCTCCTTTTCAGAGCCAAGGCAGAGTTTTCCCTAAGTCAATCCTCCTCTGCTGACATCATTCCCCCTCGCTGGAAGAGGAGGGATTTCAGGGAGGAAATGGCATCAGACATCCAATATGCACACAATTAACGTTAGCCATCCAGAATTCTTGTTCTATTTTGACTAAAAATGCACCAATAATGCTGCTGGAGGTGGAGTTATACCTCTGGCAGAAAAGGAGTTAAATGCTATATGAGATGCATTTTATAGCAACACTCAGCACATAGGATTACAGGTCACTTAGGTAGTCATTTTAATTTGAGTAACCCTATCATAAATTAAGTTCTCTCTACATAACAATAACCCAAACATAAAGCAGAACAATAATCCCCTTCTCAGACTGAGTATTTCATGAAGATAAAATCTTTATAAAACACTCAATAGATATATTAACAAAAAATAGGGACTACCTTGGTGTTTTTTTTCTATGCTTGAAGAAAGGTGGAGCTACCTTGTAGGGAAAAAGGCGCTGTCTCGCGGGTTCACCTCAGTGTTGTACTCCCATGCATGTGAGAACTGTACCGATGGCAACTCGTAGCATCTGTAGGACCGGACAGAATGACCTTGACAGCGGCCACAAGGGACGGGTTCAGGTAAGTATAACTCACCTTCTCCTCCACTCTACGACCACCGGACACTCGGCAGAGCAGACACTGTCAGGGGTCTTTGCAAATTATACAAAGAACCCAGGTGGTGACAGTCGCTTTAATTGTACTATAAAGAAAATGTAAAATCACTTAATTTCAGCTTTGTAACGTCTTCTTACATTTGGAGAGATTTCATGATCTATGACCACATCCAAAAAAACATTACATTTAAAATGTTGCAAATAGTGGAGTGGTAATAATGCTTGTCAAGTTTAAATACAGAAATTACGCTTTTAGTTCAGTCTGCACGTAAAGCCTTTTATTGAAATGTGGTTGCAGTGTGACTAAGTCTGTACAGGTTCAAGTTGTTAATATCTACTCTCTAGGAATATGAATGCTGTTGATTTGGACAGAAACAGGAAAACAGATGCATTTTATACAGGGCTCAAAATCTTAATTCCCGACGATCCACTGGTTTAGTGAAAATTCTGGCCTGGTGAGTGTGCCACAGGCCATCTAGGGTTGCAGTGGCGAGTAACTTTTGTGTCTGCCTAGACGTCCTGTCCTATACATCTGTTAATGCTAATTAACTATTAAATGATTTTACAGAGAATGCAGTTATTACTTTACGACTGTAAGATATTATACAAAATACAGATTAAGGAACAGCGCACACAAAAATTCAGTTTTATACTTTACAAGGCTACTTAATAGCCCCTTATCTCAGTAAGATATTATAGGCTGTGTTTTGCTTTCCTTCTCTTTACAGCTATTTCACATAGAGCTCCATCTTTGCTGATTTTACTTTCATACGACGTGGTGTAATAGACACCAAAATGTGTATGTGCCACTATACAGGGTCTGGCTATGTAGGGGTCTGCAGCGGTTTATAAACTATATTTACAGTGATCCTTTGCAGCTAGAGAGCTGCACATTTGCTGCCTCTCTAAAGTAACAGGTTATGATGTTCAGATAATCTATAAAGAACAGGATTTCTTTATATGTTTCCTGCTTTGATCATTACAGCAAATCATATAATTTATTTTCTGGACTGTCTAGGTTTACTGAATTCTGTAATTCAAACGCAGCTACAATACTTACCGCTCGGCTTCCTTTGACATCACAGATTTATTGAGTCTTTAAAAGAGGGGACGAACCCTTTCCAAATGCATTGCGAATAACGGGCTTGAATTGCCTATGGATGTTACTGTTCCTTAAACACATATGTATAACTTTTTTGAACATTAAGTCTTTCTTTAAGCTATTGCAACAGAATTATTTTGTGCGCTCAATTTTCATCCAGTTTCAGGTAATTGTCATTCCCCCTCCCCCCCAAATCTTGTATAAAGATTTGTAGTTGTGAATGTGTGCTCTGCAAACCTTTGATGCACACTGGGGTGCGGAATGATTAAAGTAAAACCATGCCCTGATAAACACTACTTCTGTTTAATGAGAAAACCCCTGCAGTCTGGGCTATGAGATCTCTCTGCAAGACTCAAGCATAGCTGTGCTGGGAAACACACCCCACTGAATATGGTTCTTATAGAATTGGGGCATTAGACATTGGGCAGAAGTGTGTTGTGAATGGGAAATGTTATTTGCTGGGTAAGGTTCTGAGCATCCAGCCTGGTGGTGATTTCTTGCAATCCTTTGCCTCGTTCTTTATCTGTACACACATTGCTTGATAATACACACTGACAGAGGACAAAGGCAGGCTTTAGACTGACTCTGTAATATGGTGTAGAAACACCAGCAAGAATTAAATTCTGTCAGATAGAATTACTTCAATTAATATCACTTCATAATGCTTTAACCTCTTCAGGACAGCACTGTCATTCTATAATGCTATTTGTTATGAAGAGATTTAAACATCTAGTATATTTATTTGTTTATTTTCCATCAGTGTATAGTAGACAATGGCTACAGCAGGAAAGTGGCTTTCTACTAGCAACCAAGAACGTGAAATGCAAGGACACGTCCTTCTTTTGCAAACAAAGGAGAAAAAAAAAGTGGAAACGTTGGGATTTATGTACTGTAGTTGAGGTGCGGTCAGAAGGCCGAAAAACATGATATATTGAGCTCTGTAACAAAAGGCAAATTAGATCCAAAGCTGATCAACTAAAACTGCAAAGATGCTTTGCCAGCTACCTAAGTCATCATAGTGGTTGTAGTTCTACATGAAGATGTAGGTTTTGGTCACCCTGGCTCTAGAGTCCTATTGACCTAGCTCAGGATGTCCAGTGTCAGAGAAACCACATGGGGAAGGGCTAATGCGCGCATTGTGCTTGCTGAGCATGCGCATTAGTTCCCTCAATTGGATGACGCCTGTCCTTCTGCGCTGCTATTGGGTAAGTGAATAAAGGGGGGAGGGGGTTGAGGAACACCTTAGTGTAAGAAATACATATTTTTATTTCTAACACATAAGTGTTACTTTAAGCTAAAGTTGTTTTCATGCCTATTGCGTATAGGGGCAGGGCAGTGAAACCCTTTACAAATCAGTTATTGATTAGTGAAGGGAAGTTTGTGTGCCATTTTTATACTCATTTATACAGAATACTGGTCTGGCTCTGTATAAGAGAATGTACTCTTAGTCAGTTGCATAATCCTGTATATAGCGCCAATATTCTACATAGCACTTTGCAATTTTATAAAATAAGTTGAAGTCAGATAAAGCAGTTATGGGAGTGGGAGAATTCCTTTATCTCAATAAAGGGGCTTTGGATGCAGGAGTGTCTGAATGCCATCTTACCTTTAGAGTTTGGGGTTAAACCGTTAGAAACCCTAAAGTCCCTGGCAGCCCACAGCTCTACCTCCACTCTTTTTTTTCCCCTCCAGCCGCCATGAAGGTTTGCCTGGTGGCCGGTGATGGAATGTCAAGTTCACATCTAAATGGCTACTCCAACTTCCATGACCACCACTGCTTGGCAAATTTTTGCCTGGGGTATAACGTGTACCGGGCCACATGATGTTGCACCTGTCATCCGCACGCACCGTGTAATGAACTTCTATCTTTGTACATAGCGTTGGGAGCCTATATCTCCCCTTCCCAGCTTCACTGTATTTATTATCATACAGGCCTATGCAGTCTGAGGTGCTCTGTCAGTTGTGAGTGGTTATTTGAATATTTGTATTGCGTAAGTCTTCTCTCGCTTATATCTAAGGTGCTTTTGACCGTAGAACTGATCATGCTCATTGGCTGTTTTTGTTTACTGCTGCATTCAGTGCAAATTCTAGAGACGTTAGTATGTGAAAATCCTTACTGAATATGGTTGTTAAGCAGAACACCTGCTATGTGCAGCAGAATATTTTCTTTCGGCCTACGTATTGATTACAGTTTTCTATTTTTGTCCTAAAAGATCTCTAATTACACTGAGGCTGTAGGCCCCTTATGCAGTGTTAGAAAGACAGCCATGTCTATGCCACACCGGAGTGGGGCACATAACCTTTCTAATACCCACTTTAGTAACTAATGGTTTACTGATTTAAAAAGAAACCAATAGGAACTCATTTTGTTATGACCATATTCTGCCCAAAAGAAAATGTAATGATCGGGGCTTGGAGTTGAGATAACATTTTTGGCAATGATGGCACTATTAAAGTTACACTCTAGGCATAATCAGGGCTGCTGTCAGAAATGTTGAGGCCTGCCCTCTAGTCTGTCCACAAGGATGGTGTGTGTAGAGTGGATGCAGTGTGTGTGAATGTATGTTGTGTAGGAAAGGGGCTGCAATCTGTGGGCTAAACTTTTTTTTTTTTTTTTTATTATTATTTATTCCCCCCCTCCCTGCCTCTTACCTGTGGCCAGGGAATGGGGACATACCACTCCCTGGTGGTCCGGTGGAATTGTGCAAGCTGCCAGGTTCCGAATGGTGAAGAGGGTGCCTCGCAAATGCCATCTTCAGCTTTCTGCAGTTCCTCTTGCCAGCTCTCGCGACTTCGACATGCGAGCTGCTCTGAGTATTGCTGGAGTAACCTGCGCCAACCCTCGGACCACCGGTGGTTGTGAGAGTTGGAGAGGGAAGTGTCAGAAGCTGAAGATAGCATTTATTAAGCCTACTCTTCACTATACATGCAGTCAATGGCTCAGGGGCCTGCACGGGCATATATATATATATATATATATAATGAATAACGCTCTATATATGTGCACATTGGGAATGTGGGGCCCCATATAGCTGATACGGCTGTACCCATCTGGAGGAAGACCTGACTACAATCATTTCTTCTCATTGGTTTAGGTTTCTGGAATCGCTGGAGCACTGTCTTTTCATACTCAATCCCCACTTCATTAGCCATACCAGGAATACGTGGCTGTGATAGGCAGTCAGCTGAATTTGTAAGCCAATCACCGCCACGCATTGCTGCTAAGGCTAATGCACAGAGGGCATGGGGAGCTGATAACTCATTTAGCATTAAACCATTGTAAGCGGTTTAATGTTGGTTGGAAGGAAAGTATCAGGGGACTCCAGACACTATAACTACTTTGTGGAGATGAAGCAGTTACAGTACCTATAGTGTTCCTTTTATGTGCTATATTTCAAACAATATTTAAAGGAATATTCCGGTCGTCAACAAAACAAAGCAACAAAGAACATGATTTCCAAAATCCAATGCTTTCACTAAAAGAAAGCATTAGAGGCTACTGTGTATGCGAGGCAAAACGCTTGTCCTGCACCAATCAGCATCTCCTCATAGAGATGCATTGAGTCAATGCATCTCTACGGGGAGCATTCAGCACTGGCCATCTGAGTGACAGCCATTAGAGGTGTTTCTCCACAGCAATATAAACACTACCTTTTACACTGAAAAGCCTGCAGGTACAGGCTATAGACACCAGAAAAACTTCATGAAGCTTTAGTGGTTCTGGTGCCTATAGTGTCCCTTTAACTGCATTTAACGTGTTAACTAAATATGAAAGAGTAGCATCGCATATGTTGTACAAAAAGTATTCTATGAACTGTCCTTGTTAAATACAAGCAGGGGATAATGACTTGGTGACCACTTGTGCTTTTTGTTAAGTATTAGACAGCGCAGTGGGTTGAAATGGTGAATGGCGCATGGGGGACATAGCAGTGTCTGATTTTATGTCTTGAATTCTTATGACCTAGTAAAGAGCATATTAAAAATGAGACCTACAGGGTTTTTCACAAAAGTGAGAATTTAAAGTGAATTTAAAACTTAAGGACAAAATTTAAAAATAGCTTTCAGTTCGGCTACTCTAGCATTAAATGAGAAATCTACTTTGAATTCTCATTTTAGTAAATAACCTTAACAATCCTGCCAAGTTAAAGGGCTCTGGAAGTGTCTGCTTTTTGGCACTGTTGTACATCTAATTTTTCACAAGATATTGCTTTATAGGACATTTTTAAAGTAATGACATTAGTTATATAACTATTCTGGAAAGACAATTATGGCCTCCCCTGCAAGGTATTGAAGGTATAGTGATAGCAGTGGTGATGTTTCTTGGTTATTCCATTTAATTGACTCTTGTTTGCTGTGTAACTTGATTGACAGATGTGGTCAGCCTAAGGTCAATGTACATGTAAAGAGTTGTGAAAAAAAGACAAGGATGTAAGTACGGAAAGCTAGGAGAATTGGAACTGTTCGATAAATTGATAGCAGGCACATTGCTGCTATTCGGTTATACACAGTCCAGTGTTTTCCAAAAACCACGGACCATGCAAATGTAGAGTGACTTGGCTCTCTCTGCGTAAGCCATTTGCACACACAATACAGAACTCTAAGCCTGACTGACAGCTCAGCTAGGTGGTCCTGTTGCAGGAGTGATTATATTTATTTAAAAAAAAATGAACAAATCAATACTGCGATAAGCCACTCATAAACATGAAAATAGACTCAGGGAACATGTTATTATTGCTCCCCTCCTTAATTAAAAAAATAAAACTAAAGGCAATAAAATTTTACCTTTAATCCAGTGCTTATGACACACTCCTCCTCACTGTAGCCACTTTGCCTTCTCTGGGGTCATCAGTTAGGATGATCTTGGTCCAATTCAAAGCTTCATATAGAGAAGCATTGGGGACACAGGACACTTGTGAGGCAATCACACACTCCGCATTGCTGACATCATCAGAAGTGGTGGTCTGAACCAATCACAATGCTTTCCAATAGGATTGGCTGAGACTGTCAACGAGGCAGATCGGGGCAGAGCCAGAACAAGTTAAACACAGCCCTGGACAATCGGCATCTCCTCAAAGATGCATTGAATCAATGCATCTCTATGAGGAAAGTTTAGTGTCTGCTTGCAGAGGGTGAAGACACTGAATGGCAGTATTGCACAGTATGCAGCACTGCCCCAGGAAGCACCTCTGAAAAGTTGCCAGTGGAGTTATCACGTGGCTATAATGTAAACACTGCATTTTCTCTGAACAAAAACGTGTTTGTTGCAAATAGCCTAAAGGGAATAATTCTACTTACCAGAACAAATACAATAAGCTGAAGTTGCTCTGGTGACTATAGTGCCCCTTTAATTATAGATTTCATTTTATTTTTCCTTAGTATTTCTTTAACCGTGTTGTATATCTCCCATCAATAAACACTTAAAGGAACTCTACAGCATTAGGAATACAAATGTGTATCCCTAACTCTGTAGTGTCCTGTAGCTATGGTTTACTAGGCTATTTTGGAGGGAGCACCTCCAAAATAAATAGTGGCTGTGATTGACACTACATGCATTTAAACCCTGCACTGTTAACATGTTTGCAGTTGTAGGGTTAAAACTACAGGGACATGGCACTCAGACGAGAACATTGAGATGAAGTGTTTTGGTGCCTATATTGTCACTTTAAAAGGTTACTTAAAGTATCATTACAACCTTTGCTCATTGCACAGGTGCAAAGGGACCCCTGTCTTCTTGACCATTGTTGGAACTTCTTTGCAAAAATGTCTGCAGCTGAAAGCCTGCCCATTTTAACTCTCTACTTAATGTATAAGTATTTGTATGTCTTGCATAGACATGCGAGGATGCATACCATTGAAATTCCCACTCTGTTTAACTCTTTGTGAGAGCTCCAAGTGGCGTGCGCAACCCTGTCTGACAGCTGATAGCAGACAACGCAGTTGTTCTCAGATTATTCAGCAGTTCCACTCATCAGTTCTAACAAATAGAACTGCAGCTTGTGGCTGAACTACATATCTCGTTGCTGGATAAGATCAGACATCTACTGAAATGGGAGGCTGTTGATTTGTGTAGCCTCTTCTGGATCTGGGAGGTGCTCATGGGTTTTTCAATATAGTGTTTTGTTGTTTTTCTGAAGGTTTTATATAGTGCATTACAAGCCAAATTAGGGCATACCTAGGATAACATATCCTATTAAATAATAACGAGGAAAGACAGACATATAACTAACTCAAAGGTAACATCTTACGCTAGATTGTAAACCCATTGTCATGCAGAGCAGCTGTGTAGTTGTCGTTTAGATCTCTGTGTGCAGAAGTGTTACAGACCCTGTGTAGGAGCACTATGTACTTAATATTTTGATATTGATCATTAATAGTGTATTTGCTTTGAACTATGATCCAGACCATTAAATGAGAACAGAGGAGCCATGATAAACTTGTAGACCTTTCTTGCAATATTACAGACTCTAAAAAGTCATCTGAAAAGTGCTAAACAATGCCTATACTTCTGTTGTTGCATTTAATAACAGGACATGACATTTATAGCATGAAAACCAGCAGAACTGCACATTCTTGAACATTTAAACAGCACAAACATGCAGCCTAGACACAGAGGCGCACACAAAGCCTATGTTTTGTGCCCATTCAGATTCCATATCAGCCACGCGAGGGAAAGAACTGCAATTCACAGAATTTCATGGTACAATACAGGAAGTGGACGCATTATTCTAGAAAACAGCACAAAACAGTCTAAAGACCAGTAAATGAAAGCCAAGGTTAGAAATCTCAGTTTTTACTAAGACATCATCCAACATGATGAACTGTGCGATTCTTCCATAGTCATATAACCATCTTACCAACAAGTCCACCATAAAACATTCATTAGAAAATGACCTTAACAGTCTTGCAAAATAAATGCCTACTACACAGGATTAAATCACTTGCTTCCCATGTTTGCAGACCAGAATAACCAAAAACAAAACATTAACAGCATTAACAAAAAAAAACCAAAAATCGCACCAGTCCACATTTCACGTAAGTGCTTTCACCAGCTTCCATTTATCTGTGTCCCAATACAAAGTATGAATCCAAAACATTGTGCACAACTAGGATATTTAAATGGTTAATTTTTAGTTTAAATACTAAAATAAATACAAGGTCTTATTTAATCTCCTTCTAAAAGTGTTTTTCTAGGCTTATACCAATTAAGCTGGGTGTCAAACACAGCATGTAAATTAAAAAGAAGACAAAAAGAAAAATGAAAACAAAAATATAAATAAAAAATCTTCAGTGAAGCTACATTTTTCATATTGCACAAGCAAAGGTTCGGGGCTCTGAGTGTCAGTAGGTAGACTAATTTCTTTGTGTTGCCAACACCGTCAGAAATTGCGCTCTTCTCGGAACCGCACTGGTCATCGCAGGGCATGTTGGACTGTAGGAAAGAAACAAAAAAGTAGTCACCTTTTACCCTTCTTTATCTAAAGGTATAACCCTGGAAAGCAGTTTTTCTTACAAAGACTTTTTTTGTGTGCCATTGGGATCCCCAAATGTTCTATATGTGTTGTCACCAAAATAGTTTATCAATGTATGAATGAATTATAACAATGACATTCCCTTGCCATTTCATGCACTGTCTGCATCATGTGCACCTATACCAGCATCCTTTGCAATCTGTCCAAGAATGTGTTGCATGCCAAGCCAATTGCAAATTATGCCAGCTCTGGTGAACTTCTGTGTACCCAGTAAATCAGGGCAGCATCTCAGGGTTATATTGTAACTAGCGTGCCCAGATCATTATTTGATTCAAGGGCAGCTTTAAAAAACACACTCTAGGTTTGCATTAATCAAAACAAAGTAGTGAAATATATATAATTTTTAGTAGATGCCCATACATCATATGCTGACCTCTTGGAAATATTTTAGAAAAAGCCCTGTTTCAGAAAATGCATGAAATGTTTAATAGTAGAGTCCTGGTGCGTAATTCTTATATACTCCCAATGAAATGTTTCACATTTTTTATAAACAGTATAAGTGAGTTCACACATCTTTATATATTCCCCAAAATACATATTTTGCCTACAATAATATTGAATAAGCATGTTTCTAATGTCCATTTTTCCAGGCGTAGCACCTTTTGAAGACCAAGGGACAAAAAAGAAACAAAAAAAGCCCCAACAAAACACAAAATCCCTGTTTTTTATGTGGCCCATTTTCTCCATTTGTTTTTATGAATAGAAAAAAGGACCAGATCATCTAATGTACCTGGCTTACACAAATCCATAAAGTTAATTTACTGCCAGTCCGCCCAGTGCTAGAAAAAGGGAAATCTAGTTATTTGATGTGTCTGACTAGTAGAAGCTGACACTTTGAAATAGCAATATGTATTTTACAAAGAATTCAATGAATTAATATCTATCTGTAAATGAATGTTCTGCCGTCAATCCTAGCTGTGGTGTATATGGATACTGGGGATATTCCAGAGTTCTATCTGGAATCTCTGGATTTGATTGCCAGGGCTCTAAATGAAAAGTTTAATATCTGGACAGTCTGAATAGCCTTTAATTGGTAGCATGTGTTAAGCACTAATGCATTTTTTGAGGCACTAATTTGACCCTGCGCCCCTTATTTGTATTTTTGCATTTTATGGGCAGGAATACTGCATTTTTGTGTCCTTTGTGTGCATACATTGTTTTGAAGGGAGCTTAGCTTTTCCCTTTATCTGTAATGTACAAATCAATATTATTAAGTAGGGCATATATAATTCTATAGAGGCATCCGTCATGTGGTTATAGAATGACACCATTAAGGGCAAGATATTTGCATAGTCGTGGCTCCTTCTACAACAGACATGGTATGGAGGAACAGACGCTGTCTGCATGATGGCAGAACAACCTAACATTACAGTGTCTCATGTAAACAGTGCATGGACATGAAACAAAACTTGTTTGAAAATGTTATTCTGAAATGTTTTGAGAGATTGGATTTTTTTTAATCCTTTAACCCTTTAGAGACTCAGACACTACTGCAAGTTACAAGATTGCTTTAAGCACACATCGGCAGAGCAGAGGTAAAGTACACAATCAGTACACCTAGTTCTGGTAAATGTGGATTAGTATATAAAAAGTACATTTATACAGAAGGTCAGAGCAGGGAAAATAGAGATTATAATCTTACACAGGGTTTGACTCCTTGTTGCTATCGTTCCAGTACAGATTTAAAATACATCATAGTTTGTTGACTTGCATAAAAAAAAAAAAAAATACCATTTACTCTCTGCTAATTAACCATGTTTGAAGATCTAATACCACCATCAAGATAGTTCCAATGTTTAAAACTAGCGTGCTCCTGTGGGTCGAGGTAAGTGATGTTTTGTTATTGCTGTGTATATAGCTTGTGTCAGAAATGCCGCTCTTTCTAAACTACAAGAGCAATCCATGGAATGGAGTTCCTAAAATCTCTCTGAATACTTAAATGGTCACCCCAAGCACTACAGCTCATTGTAATGGTTATTGCTGCTATGCATCCATGGGTGCCACCCTCCCATATTTATGTCAGTTTTGGAGTGGCTTGACAAAGGCTGGTACTCTCCCTGGCAGTGTTGTTGCTGCACTGGCAATGATGCAGGCGTAACATTTTCACATTTTCAAGTGTGAAACCTTGGGTAGCAATGATAGGCTGATGGAGCTAGGCTTAGTCACAAAGGCTGGATGGTAATGCAGAGGTTGTGAACGATAGGTCATTTTTTTTGCCAAATTACTCTAAAAATTGGGCACCCATGAATTTGTAGCACCATAACTATAATGAGCTATTGTTGTTTTGGTGCTTAGAGTGCCCCTTAAATGAACACTGCAAACACCATAACCACTTCAGCCTGCTGTAGTAGTTATGGTGCCCTGGAGCACGCCAAGTGTAAGTATTCAAACTGTTTAAAAACACTTTGACAACTTACCTGGCATTCAGCTGATGCTTTGAGCCAATGAGCTGGCCCTGTATGGCACGGCTTAGCTCAGGGTAGCTAACAGAAGCTTCCTGCAGGAGCTTCTGGGTTCCAGAGGAGGCGGTAGGCACCTGCCGGACACCGGGTAGTTTTTTAAATGGCTTGACTACTTCCACTGAGAAGGCACTCCTGGCAAAGTAAACACCACGGCACATGGCAGTAGATATGGTGCTTGGAGTGTTCCTCTCACAAAATGTGTCTCTCCTGGCAGTAATAACACTTTTGTTTCATTCACTTCACAAAATGTCTGCAATATCTTTGCTTTTCTTTCCCCACTGAAATCTCTGGACACGTTTGTAGGATTATTAACTATATAGGAGAATTGAGTAGGAAACTGCAATTAGCAATTTTTAGACCAAAATGCCTGACATGGAAAAGTTCATTAACTCTATTTTAGCCTAAAGTCTGCAATTCCATTGCCAATTCCTGGGGTTAGAGAATAAACCCCATTGGTTTATGTTTGTGCAAACATTTTGTTTTTACACAAACTAATTTCTAAACATTTAAAAGGGAAATTATAGACACCATAACAACTACAGCTTAGTGTAGTGGTTATGGTGCAAAGAGGCTATCCCTGCAGGCTCAGCAATGTAAATGCTGCCTCTGTGGCTGTCACTTGGAGTAACCTCCTAGGTTTGGCCCTGAATGCTCCCCATAGAGATGCATTGGGTTAGTTCATCTCTGTGAGGAAATGCTGATTGAACATAGCACAGTGATTGTGTATGGGGAAGCAATTGATGATCTCAGCCAGTGGAGATGGAGCGAACATGATGAGACTGGCACATCGGTGGAGTATAGCATTTGTCCTGTAATTTGAACCCTTCTATGTAAACTATTGATGCTTTAGAATGGCAGTGTCTACATTAGAGGGTTAAGCATGCCTCTAGGGGATGTTTTCCTGAGAGCTGTGTCCCCAATGCCTATCTATGAGGGTGATGTCAGCAGGGATGCTGACATTGATGGAGGCTGCAGAGGATGAATCTGGAAGCCCTGGAAATGAGTTGAGCACTCTTCTTTAAACATTTAATTTTACAGAGAAAAGGGGGGTGAAGAGTGATCACAGTGCTATAGTCCTGAAAAAAATTATTGCTATTTTCAGGACTACAGGTTCCCTTTTTTCTTCTGTAAAATACCTATAACTCTCTGATTTTCATATGTCAACACATTTAGCACATTCTCGGTTACCCCGTTTTAAAGGGACACTATAGTCACCAAAACCACTATAGCTTAATGTAGTGGCCCTAGTGTCTGTAGCCTGTTCCTGCAGGCTTTTCAATGTAAACACAGGCTTTTCAAAGAAAAGGGTGTTCAGTGTCTGACTGATGCAGCATGGTGTTTTGCCTCCCAATTCTTTCCTGTGGGAAAGCAATGGATTGGCTTAGATCATCAATGTTTTAAAAGGAGTTTAAACACTTTTTCAAACCTATCTGAAGGGTCCTGGGAGCTAAACAGTTTAACACTATAGTGTTTCTTTAAGGGGACAGGGTCACTGCACCCACGCCACTTCATTTAGATAATGTGGTCTGGGTGCCTATAGTGTCCCTTTAAACAATACAAGCTTATGCAGAATGCTATTCTTAATAATAATGTCACATAACTCGCAATGAAACTGAAGTTTGGTATCTAAAAAATAAAATACAAATTAATGTGTAGCGTGTGAGGGAATTACTACCAATCTGATGTAAATAAAGAAACAAACAAAATAATAATAAATGCCCCCTGTGGTCATACACAAGTCACAAGGGCAAACCCAGCAAGTTCCCAAGTGGTTAATCACATTAGAGCACAGACTGCTGGGATCTGCATTTGGCAGGCTGCATTAGTTAAGTGGCAGAGGGAAGTATGCCTTGGCTGAGCCTTAGTTAATAATACCCCTTCTACAACAAATGGAGGTTAGCAAAAACACTAGGTAATGGTGTGTTAAAATAGCAGACAGTTGTTTTTCCTTAGATAAAAAGCATGCCTTTATGATCAAACACCCAGTGTTCTATAATATGCACTTCAACTTTTACAAGGTCATTTGTTAATTTGATCTAAAGGAGTATAAGAATATAGTCCCTATTGTGGCTTCACTAAAGGCCAGGAAAACCTTGTGCTTGGGCCACTGGAGAGATTAGAAAAGATTCATCTTTCCAGTCTAACAAATGACATGACAAATCAATTTGATCTCACTTGTTTTATTATACACGTAATATGCACAAGACATTTTGTAGCCAACTTTTAACGTCTTTAACAAGTTTAGAACATGAGATGTGAACCTCCCTTACACAAAGGAGAATGAAAAACCACATAGCTAACAGTCAACAAATCTAGCAACGTTAGGCAGGGGTCGTGAACCACCATGTTTATTCACCTTTTATCCTGTGATAGATTACAAAAATATAGTTATGTGGAAGGCATTTAGAGAGTATCGTCAAAACGATTTAGCAGTGATGTTTCCATGTTGGTCAGACATAATGCTGATGGAACAAACCACAGCCTGCTGCTGGCCAATAGAGGTCCAGTTATGTTTTTGGCAGGGTGCCTGCGTTGTACAGGCTCGAACCACTAACCACTAGCAGAAAACAGGAGCTTCCAATTCATAGTAAACATTTTTGACAATAACTATCAACCAGCCACACAAACTTCAAATCACAGTAATTGAGTCCCAAGTATCCTTACGCCTAATCATGTCATTCTGTTTTGAATATTAAAAGCCATCATCAACTACTTACTCTTTGCAACATATTAGAACAAAAGAAATAAAAGGCTGTTAGTGAAAACTGTAAATGTAACATTATTTTAGCTAAACCATGGCTTTATAAACTTGTAAGGTTGATGTTATTCACCTTGAGAACAAGTTAAAAGAAAAAAAAAATGAACAGCTATTTCAAAAAAATAAATAAATAGGTCAAAGTAAGCAAAGATGTGGTAAAATGTTCTTTATATTAGGATTGCCAGTGGCAATATGGAACAGACAGCAGTGAGATAACGGCAAATTGTTAAGTCTCCAGTGATTCCACTAAAGTGAGTATAAGCAGTCTATGTTCCTGAATTTTTCATAGTTACAAGCTAAACAAACAGGGTAACGTGTAGAGGATCCTCTATCTGGTAAAGGAAATCACACAGTCCAATGTCAGTGTATCTATAAAGGACTAGAATTTATAAAACAAAACAAAAAAAACTTAAAATAGTGGATACAAAGTAGCAAATAAGTAGCAACATCATTTACACATGCCCACAGTACACGGATGCGCTATAGTCATAACAACTACAGCTTAATGTAGGTGTCTATAGTCAGTCCCTGAAATTTTTTTGCTGTAAACACTGCCTTTTCATAGAAAATGTAGTGTTTACATTACTGCCTAGGGACACCAGCAGTAGCAGTCACTAAGGTGGTCACTAGAGGTGCTTCCTGGGTCAGTGCTGCAAAATGTGTTCTGCATGGAGACGCTGAATATTCCTCATAGAGATGCATTAATTCAATTAATCTCTATAAGGAGATGCAGATTAGCCAGCGTGGCATTTGGTCCCGCCCTGCCTCCTTGTGTGATAATCCGAATGGAAAGCATTGGATTTGCGGAGATCATTAATTTTGATGATCTCACCCGAGGCGGCAGTTCAGCGCCAGCACACCCGCACCGTGCTGCAATAAAGGTGATTCCTATTACCTTCCTTTTAGGGGGGGCAAGGATGGGCCAGCAACCTAAATGGTGACATTTGTATTCCTGACCCTATATATTTAATTTAATTAGAAAGAGGACTTTCCAGGAAGGGGGGCAGGAAACATAGAGGTACTTGAAGGGCTTAGTATGTAACTCGTAACTTGCTGCCAGTGAGGTCATGCAGAAATCAATATTAGAGGAGGATAAACCTGAATTGTAATGTTACATTGTTTCTAAAGAGCTAATCCATCAAACTACAAGTAAAAGGCTCTACATAAAGAATTGATCTATCCCCTTCATGGGAAGTCCTCTTTCTAATTCAACAAGAAGCCCTAATTTGTATCTGTGTACTGTGAGCATGTGTAAATAACGCCTTATTGTACACTGATGTTGCTACATATAGATACTTATTGGTTACTTTGTATCCACTACTTTTGTGTATTCTAGCCCTTTATAGATAAACTGTTATTTCCTTTACCATATAGGGGATCCTATTCAGGTTACCCTCTTTGTATGTAGTTTACTACAAATAGGGTACAAGCCCAGGATAGCCTGGTACTATTGGCACTGACAAGTCACCAGATTTAGTCTTTTGACCTTTTGTTATTTTTATATATTTTTTTTATTCTGAAACTTCCCGTCCTTACTCTTAAACCTGTCCGAGTTCTAGATTCAAGATGTCAAATTAGGATATGTAACCAAGATATTTAGATGGATTCCTCTTTGGTTCAAAAACTGCTGAAGAATATGTGGTTCTATAGAGTGTTAAATTATTAGGTGTCGTTAAATGCTTTAGTTTTATTATGACTGTTTGCAAAATCATGAATATAAAGATATTAGTGAATAATATTCTAAACAAGGTCAGTACACATTTTGATGTATACTTACTGGTAACAGTGTTAGTTACAAAGGTTTTTTTATATATCGTGCAAAAAAACAATAAGTTGGGCTTTGGCTGTAAAACAGTTTTTCTACCTTTGGCCAAGGGGCAGAACAACTTTTTGCTATAGTAGTACTTGCATGAAATAAATAAACACTAATCTGTTTAAAATGAAGATTTATAAATGTTTTAATCATTTCGTGCATAACTGTGTATTCAAAGTATTCTCTAACTCTTATGCCTGCCTTTATGTGTGGCAGTCGTGGTTATTCCTTATAAAACCTCTTCTCAGGGTGTATACACAGGCATTGTGTGTAAAATGGCCTTCAATAATCCTTACTGACTTGTATCAGCATCTCTGTAAGTAAGGCATAGTTCTGGGTGGTGCCCAGTTGCAATCAGAAGCAGATCGTTCACCAGCTGCTTTGTATAATTAGGTATTTTCCTCCCTAGTGAATGGTCGGTTTTACATATGATTACAATTGTCTAGCATTTCACAAACTGTAATATTGCTAAATATTTGCTGCAATCGCTTTACTTTTTAAAGTAGCCAATATGAAACTGCTATTCAATATTGTCAATGTTAGTAAGATAAAACATTTTTATGAAAAACATAGGTGAAGCAGACATGCACTCCTGAGCAAAAAAAAAAACCAAAAAACCAACTTGTTATACATGCTGAATGAGTTTACAGTCATATTGCGTTAACTTTTTTTAACGTTACCTCTTTTACCAATTTATTATCTATCACATACATGGGAATGCAGGAAGATCCTGCAGTGTTCCTTCAAGGTGCTTAACACATTTTGAGCAAAGACCAAGGTGTAAACAGAATTAATGAACCAGTCAAATAACAGAGGAGCATCAACGAGTGAAATGCGTTGGGTGCGTACCTTTATAATCCTGCTGTGGTTCAGTCTGATTTCAGCTCAGCAGGACAGAAGACAGCTTGTTTTCATTTCCATTGCCCTGTAGACCATTAATGGGTACTGCTTTGGTATCTTCTAGTAAGTAGTATTAAATAATTTGACAAAAAGTTTTTAGACACTGGGAGACAAAAAAAAAAGTCTTTCTGAGCTACAGAAAAATAAATAGCTTATACAAATGTTGAGGGGGGGAAAAAATCTAGTCTGAGGTATTTTATCCCATTTGTTCTTTTATTTTCCCAGTGCTTAACTTGTTCTCTAGCAAAACATCTTCTTGCCTTATGTAGAAGATCCAGTAGCTGGAGCTGGGAGGGACCTTGTTCCATGTATGCCAGTGTTGTCTTTGAAGTCAAACTGAAGAATGGGTTCAAATGCCAGCTCGGCTCCGCACTTTGTGTGCAAAATCCCATTTAACGCAGAAGCAAATATTTACAAAAGTCTTCGGTTATTGAGGTAATCTGGATTGCAACCAGAATAGAAGTTGACTTCCAGTGTTTGTCCTGCCTTCTATTTTAACCCATGTCGATTCCCCAATAAGAGGCATTACAACATAAATCAAAGATGGCCTTGGAACAAAAAAAGCAGACTTGCTGGTTAATACTGGAGACAGTCATTCTGCCCATTGCAAAGGACAAAACAAGTTTATATCCACAGTTCGGTTTTTTTCTCTCATTGAAAGAGCTCACAAAATGTCCAAAATTTTCCAAAATATCTTGTTTTGGAAACAGTTGTGCTTTGAAAACTTAGAACAAATAAAAACATAACGGAGGTGCGGGGTGGGAAGTTAAAACAAAAACTTAAAAATGAAGGTGGGGTAAAATTGGAAGTAGATGGGATCGATCCAGATCATTGCCTTTTAGCAGTCTCCCCGGTCAGCTGCAGTTGGGGAGAGTTTGGCTCGGAATGAGGAAGGTTCCTCCCAGTCATCCTCATCAAAGCCATGAAACGTGGATGTGTCGCTTTCAGATGTAGCACCGAACAAGTCCTCTGCGTTGTGCATCTCCTCCTTCCTGCTTTCTCTTCCCAAATGAGCTGACATGTATGATGAATATATCAGCACAAGGGTTAAGCAACAAACATTCAGTAATCAATGAAACAAGCTAACACAGGCACACCACCGAAACAGGAACAAAAAATATCAAGCATTCACAGATCTCTAAGGTTCAACTTAAATGCCCATGTAGAAACTGTGGCAGCAAAGGGGTTATTTAAATATTACATGGTATACACTTTGACACTCATTATAACAGACCTCCAGTCACCCTCATTTGTTTCACTATTTTGTCACAATCATTAAATCGTTCTTACCTCCACACACCCCACATCTAACATTGAAAAACCCAAACCATAAACTCATCTGTTTTCAAAGTTCACTAAAGACAAGCAGAGCACTAGCCGAAATAACTAGGGTTAAAACCTCATGAACACTTTTAGCTTATGGGTTTGTCATGCTAATACTGCAAATCTTTTGCAAATCAATTTTGTCCGTGTTTATCAACGCATGAAAGTTTATCACATGCTACCAGCAATCCCACACACATCTTACATCCATGATGCTATGTTTACTAAACATTGATTAACCAAAATTTGTTGATGCAAAGTCACTATCATATCCTGTGATTTAAGTAGACATAACTGTGTCTTTTAAAGGTGCATTCACTTGACAGTTTTACTAGCAAACTGTCTGGTATTACAATTATGGAAGATTGTTTTAGTGATTTAAAAATATGCTAACATGTTATCTTGGTGTCCTTTAAGTGTATAAAAACATTAAAATTAAGCTGAACAATTCCTTACAATGTTTATGTACAGAACATGTTTGTGTAAAAGGCTATTTATTTTTAAGCAGCATTACTATCATGTTTATGCACAAATGTTATACATTTTTAGTGTTCTTGCAAGGGGACCAGACTATTCAAACGTCATTGGTTTACAACCTGCATGATCAACCAAGAGTAATTTTTACTGATCACACCCAATCGCTTACATAAATAATGTAATTTGTACAGATTATATAAATCATTTGGGGGTTTGGTAAGCACAGGATAAAGTTCAAGTAGTAGGAGGAGTACTTGATCTTAACAAGGATTGGGACCTAAAAAGAGCTAGGAATTCATGAGCATCTTGTACAAACCCAGACACCAACAAAAGATGTAAACATTACAGGACTTATTCACGAGTTGGAAAACTTAGTGTGTTTCCAATTCATGCATTTTCGCCTAATATTTACAGCTGAATTGTCAGTTTACTAATAGATGACTAGATCTAGAAACAGTGTAGAAAATTAAAAATGGATTGTAGACAAATTTTTACTAGAACTTTTTTTTTAATGGTATATTAAGGTTTCTCAACCTGTTGTAACTTAGATCTATTTTGACTAAGCTTAATGATACATCAGTAAATTTTTAATGGCAGATGCAGTTGCTGTAAGTAGTACTCAAATGCTCCAACAGAGAGAGTTGGTCGGTCATAAAAAAATGTGGCCAACATATTTCTTAAAAGGAGACTAGTTTGTGCCACCAGTTCTGCACATGTCTAGCATGCGTTAGGGGCGTTTCCATAAGCTACATTACAGGTGTGTTCGTTATATGAACACTAAAGAAAAATGGTATATAAGAGACAAACATTTACCATGTGGCGTTTCTGTACCTAGCATGTAGAGGGAACCAATACTTTTTGGGGATGCTGATTCTAATGTTAAACGGATATACAGAGGTCCAAAGAAACTGGGTATAGCTAGTGCTCTCTCTGGATTGATTAGAGGTTGGACAGACCTTCCATTAGACAAGACGATACATAGAATATCTGGGTTATTCACTAAAGATTAAATTTAAGGTAAAAGTAGCTGAAATAGGGCTGTCAGCTCTGCTTCCAGTTCAGCTTATTTGGCCTTAAATTTTAAATAAATTGTGAATTCTAAATTTAGTCAATAACCCTGTATATGTTTTCTAACTCAATACAAAATGATAATGGATGTGCTTTACAAAAAAGGAATAAAAATATCTGCATTATGCTAGCCAAATTGTTAGCAAATATCTAGACTAGGTCCAATTATATTTCAGCTTGTATATGGATTCTATACAAAAGCACAGAATAGGCCCTCATTGTAGTAACAGAGTGAAAAGCAGCAGTGAACAAGCAGGTATTCCCAAACCTTGCTAAAATACAAAACAAGGATGTGGTAAACCGCGACAAAAAATAGGAGTGTATACAAAAAAAAAAAAATGGTGTTTTGTAAGCTATATACATACACTTTTGGAGGTCAATAATTTCTGTCTTATGATAACTTCATAACAAAACAGAATAGGAAAAAATAATAGTGCAATATGTCACATCAGGTTTTAAAGAGATTTAAACCCAATAAAAGACGCATGCTTTCTAGAGCTACTGAGAGCTCTGCTGTATAGCGTTTGGACGGTATAATCCCGGTCTTGGGATGTGTGGGTATTCGGTGTAATGGGCTTTCAATTTTCAACAACCATGCAGAAAAATTTAGAGAAGAACCACCAATGGCACATTATATTTGTATAAAATATCAGATAATAAAGGTAAGGTTTCCTACTTACAATTTCCAGAGCAATAACTTGCCCTGGTGGTATGTAGTGATGGTGGTACAGGATTAACTTTGTTCATTAAAAGTGTGTGTGTGTGTGTGTGTGTGTGTGTATGTATATATATATATATATATATTATAAAAACCAAATGTAATAAATGTAATAAAAGAATAAAGTGCTCCTGTACCATTTGACACGTTTCACCCACATTGGGGTTCCGAGGAACGTAAGTGGTACTGGAGCAGTTTATTCCTGGTGCTGTTCTGCTACATTGAATCCTGCATATCCCAGGTGGGGATTGTACCACCATCATTACATACCACCAGAGCAAGTTATTTCTCTGGAAATTGTAAGTAGGAAACCTCACCTTTATTATCTGATATTATAAACACATATACTGTGCCATTGGTGTTTCTTCTCTGCTTTTTTTCTGCATGGTTGTTGAAAATTGGAAGCCCATTACGCCGAATACCCACACATCCCAAGACAGGAATTATACCGTCCAAAAGCTATACAGCAGAGCTCTCACTAGCTCTAGAAAGTGTGAGTTAGTCTTTTATCGGGTTAATAATCTCTTTAAAACTGATGTGACAAATTGCACTATTATTTTTTTCCTATTCTGTTATTATAAGACAGAAATTATTGACCTCCAAAAGTGTATGTATATAGCTTACAAAACCCTTTTTTTTTTATACACTCCTATTTTATGGTGCCGTTTGTATATGGATTTTGTCTGATGGATTTAAGCTACAACTTCACGTAGGAAGGTCACTTTGTTTTAAGGGACAGTAGAGAAGCCAACATATGAGGTACAATTGTGTAAGTTATACTATGGTTTGTTTTTTAAATAAAATTTTTACCTAATCCAACCTGCAATATTTCCCTTTTATTCCAAAATTTTATTTTCATGATTGCTGGGACTTGTAGATTAGTTGTTAACTTTCTAAAATAAAATACTATTTTAACTATAAATGTGAGTATATATTATTTAAATTGATATAGTTTGCATATATTTTTTAATTGATTAAAAAACGGTTCCCTTCAGACTTAGGGTTCCTTTAATACTTACCTGACAAACATGGATAGCACTACTAATCTTTCCCAAATATGTGTCATTTGTAATTTAAACACAAAAGAAACCCTTATATATAATCTCCCTCATATCAGTTGTATTGAACTAGAGGGAATGCAACTTTAAAAGATTTTAACAGATATCACCAAGTTCACTGTACTAATACATTCAGTTTTATAAAACTTAAATTAGATGCAACAAGAATCAATATTGTTAAAAACATGTTTAATGATCCAGGAAACTAAAAACCAAAGTTTATAAAGCATTCAAGAAAATCCAACCACAGTCTTATCTTAACACTTTGGTCTTTACAAAAACTGCAATCATGCAAGAGACTTACCTTTACACAGTAGTTCAAACCCACCCACCAATAAAACTTGTTTGAATTGGCATTTGGAAGTCCCCATAGACTGAAACAAGTGTTCACTGCAGACTGACAACACTCATGCAGCATCCAAATATATTAGCAATAAAAAAGTCTACATGTGTTAGTCTGATGAAAAGTTTCAACATCCCAGGCTTGAGTATGTTTGTGGGTATTTAAATGAACTAATGTAACCAATTTTTCAATCTAATACTGATCTAGAACAGGTAATTGGTGCAATTTCTAGTTTCCCCACTTTGTGGCCCCAGATCCATCACCAGTAAATCCGTTCCTATTAGTCCTACAACCAGAAAAAAAAATCCATATTTTCCCCCAAACCAATTGCCAATTATTAGTAATGTTGTACTTAACATATTGTTGCAAAAATATTTCCATTTTCTAATGTATGGCCTTTCCTCAAGAATGGTGCAAACCTCAGAATAACTGTTGCCAAGTCTGTATCATGCCATTCAGTCTAATTATTTGGTGTTTCACAATCAGGCAAAAGCTCTGAAAATGGGACAAATGTTCTCAAGAACAGAATCCGAGCAGAAAGAGGAATGACCTACCAGAGCGTCCACAGTCTGCGCACGATACAAGCTCTTCTGGGTGCCCGCTCTTCTTATTCATGCTGGAGTCTCCCAGGCAGAAGTCACAGTAGTTATTGGAAAGAATAGCACCATCAGATCCTTTATGAGCTGAGCGAAAAGGAAAATATTAAACTGTGACTACAAAAAGTAGTTTAGTCATTTGCTTCTTAAATAGTGGCACTGTCAAATATATAATATTATAATATAACTATATAATCTTTATGAAATACTCATTTTGATTTGGTGGAATTTCACTAAAATTCTAACCCAACCAAGAGAAATCCAGAGACAAAAAAGTAACAAAATGTCAAACTGATCTACGTGATTAGAAAGGCGCCTCACCGTGTACACTAATAAAATCCGCTACTACACTAAAGTAGGAATCTCTCTCACCCCTCTCTCAACTAATAATAAATGGAGAAGAAAAAAAGAGAAGACTGCATAGTGTAAAACCATATGACACTATGGTAGGAATAAGGTATAACTGGTCAAACTCACCTGGATATCAGTTAAAGGATAGGCTCACATCATATGCACAGTAGTGTACTCAGGTGACACAATCCCCCTTGTTGCTCTGTTTCTGGATAATATCCTCAAAGGAAAGCAACGAAAAAGGAGGTACAACCTTTTTTCTTTTCCATTAATTATTACATGTACCTGTATTCCCAATTAGTGTAGATGTTCATGTTAGAACCACTCGTGCTCCACTCTAGAGGTTGGTGGACAACAACTCAACTATAATTCTTCTCATGAGCTTACTGTATCTCCTCCTACTGGGGTTATTGACTAAGCTCCAAAGAGAGGACTGTTAGCAATTTGTGGTGCTAATTCCTGAATTATCCCCAGAAAGTGCAAATCCAATATCCAACATTTACTAAATGTCATCCAAGGGCACATTTAAGTTCAGACCAAATCCTGTCTGATAAAAAATAAATAAAAAATTGCAGGTGCAAAAAATCCCAGCACAGCTAGCGGGCAAATAGTAAAATTAACACAATGGTTAATCTACCTCTAATGACTGTCGTACTAATACTAACTTCCGTGACATAGTGAAGACCATGTGATTGGCACAGCATGGTGTTCTGCAGTGCATGCGCACTAGCTTCCCAATGCCGCATCCTGAAGCTACCCAGAAATAGAAAACTAATAAACATCCTCTGGAAATTACATTTATTTTGCTAAAGCTAAGTGGGCGTCATTCGGGAACAGTTCTGTGCAGGTTTAATCAGGTTTGCTTAAGGTAATCGATCATTAGGATAACACAAGAAAACACTACTGGTTCTGTATAATGTATCCAAAAAGGCAAATGCATTCACAGACATATGTATTACCAGATTAAAAGCATCACATTGTGCACAGAGAATACAAAATGGGTATTGTGGTATCTGGCACACACCAGTACACGTCCTTTTTCTAAATCTACAGTACGGAGAGCCCTGTGCAGAATGTAAATTTAGCAGTATGAAGGAATAAGCCCTAAGAGATGGCTCAATGTATTATGCATTTCAAGCTAGGCTTCCTATGGATTGCGTGGTGTCCAATTTGTGCCTAGGAGAAATCATGCTGATTTTGTTCTTCACATGATAGGCCCCCAGTCTCCGCTAGTCAGACAGGATGTCATGGCAACCAGCACCCGTGGTTCCTGCCACCTGTCATTATTTTGTGTGTCGTGCAAGCCTTTCTAGGAAGCCATTCTGAGTCTCCTGATATAACTCAGCCTGTAATGAAGGATCAGTGCCGCATAAACTAAAAAAAGGGGAAATCATACTTTAAAGAGACAGTGAAATGTACCCTGTATATCTGTCTAAATTAAAAATAAATGTTTTCTATAAAAAGTCAGATATTATTTCCCTTCTGTATATAGTCCTCAGTTGCTCAGACTGTACCCCCTCATCTTACTGTGTCGATGACTTGTATTCATGTTCGCACCACTATGTACCGAATATGCATATTGTGAAAACCTTCAATAAAATACAATTATAAAAAAAAAAGAGTCAGATATTAAATGGCCAACTTTTTTCTTTCTTTGCTCTTTCATAGATTGCGTGTACAGCATTTTTTTTGTAGCAGAAGGGATCTACTAATCTTATTTTAAAAAGAAGTGTCAGTGATTCGGGACATTTGGTGGACACCTGTGTTTTGTGTCCCAGATAAAAGGTTCTATAGAATAGTTTTGCTAAGTTTATATATAATAATTAAAATATATTTACCCACCCTCCGCACTGTGACACCTAGAAATGTTGTATGGGGTATGCATAGCGTCTGACTCTTAAGTGTACAGCATCTGTGCAAATGGCTAGCAAAAAGCATAATTCAAGGATAAAAAAAAAAATGTAAATAAAAAGCTTGAGATTACTAGGGAGATTATGAGAAGCCATATGGCATCTTATATTAGCTTTCTGAGTAGTATTATATTTTTACATGAATTATGTATTTTTTCATGAAAGTATGACCAAGTCTTTTATTCAAACATACAGCCAGAGAACATACCAAGGTGAATGAGCAGAACAACCATCTAATGTGTTTTTGAACTATACTAACAGGGTTATTAACCAAAGTTAGAATTAAAAGTGAATTTCACATTTTAGGCCAAAGTAGCCTACCTGGAAGCATAACTGACTTAGAGAATATTTCCAGTTCAGCTTTTTTGGACTTAAATCTGAAATTCACTTTGAATTTTCACTTTAGTGAATAACTCTGTAGGTTTTATAAATTGTTGTCGTACACATTAGGCCAGGGGTCCTCAAACTCGGGCCCCCCAGATGTTGCTGAACTACAACTCCCATGATTCTTTTAATTACATAGATAGCCAGAGAATCATAGGAGTTGTAGTTCAGCAACAACTGGGGGGCCGGAGTTTGAGGACCCCTGCATAAGGCTTTTGTTCTGGTCATTTCCTATGACTGTCGCAAATGCAGAGTTTGAGAGCTTAACCTATTTAAAAATAAATCTATCTCCCGCCTGTTAATCAATTCATTGGCATTGACTCCTGTGCCAAAAGAAATGAATGACAAGGAGAGCAGAAGGGACGTCCTATAGGCGATCCTCCCGCTTTTCAGGCACAGCATATGTTGTACCCGATGCTGCTAGCACTGGCTAAGGAGTATAGAAGAGAGTGAAGGCAAATTAAAGCAGACGGGAGGTGGTTGTTAAAGAAAGCAGAGGACATGGTGATGCTGGATATCCTATATCTCGGTGATAAATCAGGTATTCAATGCAATTAGGGAAGATTTTTGTTAAAGTGAATCGGTTTTGACAGGTTCACTTTAATGAAGTTGGCGGCCAATGTATTTATAGGACTAAAAAAATCATTTTTAAAATTTTACATATGTAATCTTGATAGAGCCATTGCTTATTATATGTGAAACGTGCTGTTTCCTATACAAATTGTATATCTTTTTCAGCTGCACCCTAGTTACTGGAATATGCTTTGTCAAGGCTCGATAAAGACCTGCAAAGGTCTAAACGTGGCCAGGTTTCTTTGTGGTGACTGAAATAAAGGTGATGAATGCAAAGTTCATGTTTGCACTGTTAAGAGTGGTCAGAGGTGAAGACTGGTTGAGTCTCTAGAGTAATATGATTTTTTTAATGTATTACGTAAAGAGTAAACTAGGATTTTATTCCTTTCTTTTTTGTGGTTCCCAATAAGGAACGTAGCTAACGTCATCTTGTATTTCCAGATCCTAACATCCAATACCTGCCACAAGGTTATGGACTTTTCAGAGCCATTCAGTTGATTGTGACAACGGATATGTCCTACTGTCTAATGTCCAAACTTTATTTTACCAGCCTGTCTACTCGCTTAGGTGCATTGCGTCCACAAACAGCACCCTCACCCACATAGCACACTAACCGCACACTCACAAACACACACACAAACACCCTCGCCCACATAGCACACTACCAGCACTCTCACACACACACATTACACTAACAGCACCCTCACACACACAGCAGTGTATGTATGTGTGTGTGTGTGTGTATATATATATATATATAGATAGATAGATACACATACATACATACATATACACGTGGCGTGTTTGTGCTTTATGGTGCACACCCTAATGCAATAGGCTGCGCACGCCTATGGGTGAAATAGATGCAATTGTTGTATATTGTATATGTGTAACACACTCTGGTGTCCTCAGCATTTTACAACAGTGGCTATATGGTGAATATGCATAATATATTTATTTCACTAACACATACACACATAACTTTAGCTCCCTTTTACTGTGATGCATCCTTGTAAAGAGTTGAATACACCCATTTGTGAAATATAAATTACAGTAGAGGGAAATACAGTACTAGTATAGATTTTATTTATATTTCAACAGATAAACCCAGCAGTTTTCCATCTCTACTATAATGTAACCTTTAAATTGCTGAGTATATCTGTGACAAAATTGGTATATTTGTTAGTTATGGTCTAAACTGCATTGTATGCCCTAAGAAAAATGCAGAGAATTAAGGAAATCCAATATGTGTTTACAGACACTAGATCTGGTGCTGTATACATAAACTTTGTTTGAAGTGTTTATTAACACAGAGAGGGGACAGAACTAGCCTTTCCTTTGGAATGCCCAATTATCGCCAGGGGATAATAAGCTCAACCTAATTCACATCTCTCAGTCAGGTCTCCCATCCCACATGGGTATTGACAAGAAAAGCATAATTTATAGTTTCCCATTGGTGTAAATCATTTGTAAATACATGTCTGTGTGTGCTGTTTAAGAAAGCTGGGAGCTTCAGAAGTAAAGAGTGATCACGAAGAAGTGTATGTCTTGTCTGTTTGCTGAGGTCTTAGTTGGAATACATGCGAGTTTAGGTAATGCTAAGGAATTATATTCCTTGAAGTGTATTGCCAGTGGAACAAGCTAGTTAGTACACTCTGTAACCACAGTATATCCTGGGTTGCCGGTGAGGCTGCTACCAAGCAAATATAACCTTGCAGCTTAGTTGAGCAGTTAGTGGTACAGGTTCGGCAAAGAAACCCACGGACGGTAGCAGGAATGAACTGGTACACTTTTAGTGCCAGAGACGCCAGGGCCATATTGTTTTTACCCTTTACTGAAAAATAATATACACAAACACTCTACCGTAATTCTTCTACTATAATGTAACCTGTAGAGTATACAGTATAGTGTATGTTGATTTACACATATTTTACGAACACGTGTACACATTTCTATTGTACTTTAACATGTAAAGTGCTGATTAAATCAGTTGGTGAAAAATAACTAAATTGTATAATATATATTTCAGCAAGAGATGCATTGCATGTACAATGTATGTTTATATATTTATGTTACTGTAGAGGGGAGTACAGTTAATGCATTAATTTAACAATGTATGAGCATGTGATATGTATATGATTAACACCTTCATAACAAATCATCAGTCACAATCCTGCAATTGTTTTTCTGGTCATTCTAATCCATGTATATAGATAGAATGGTAACATATAGAAAACAATGAATGTAAATGTTTTTGGTTCAAATAAATCAACATACCAACAAAAGTATCTAAAAAGCTTGTTTAGACAAAACAATAAACACACATGACAACAGTGCATTTAAACACTGTGCACTGTTGAAGGGATATCAATTAGCAATGCTGAAACTATGAGATAAACAAATATTAGGCTTTGTCAGATTGTGGATGTTGATCCAAACGTAAAACAAATAAGGCTATTACCGTCAATAACTCCATTATTTACTGGATTCTGGGCTACGGTTTTACTCATTATTAAAATGTAAATCTTTCTGCTAATCATTATATTTACATGCTAGAATAGGTATTTGACTATAGTGGTACTGTACAAATTAAATGAACACTTCACTGTATTCCTTGATAAGCTGAAAGCTGGTTTAGTGGGGCGTGATCATTATCCTGTCTTGTCTCTCCCCGCTGACAGCACCCTATGTTGACGTTCATAAACGTTCGCTAAGGCTGTATGAATGTTTTATATCTGTAGGATAAAACCATCTATGAAATTTCCAAAGCACAAATATTAATTATTTCACGTGTAACTTACGTTTCTGGTTTTCATTTCTAAGGATCGATGGTGAACATGGGGATCGCGTGTCCTGGTCTCTGCTGTCTGTCCCTTCTTCATCAGCGAGATGAGTATGAGCATAGTGGTAGCTGAGGCCAGGCCTATTCTTGTAACGTTTGCCGCAAACTACAAGGTAACATTTTATTAGATATTAAAATACAATTTCAGGTTTATACACTACATGTATTTGGATCCTCAGAAATGCATCCAAAAATGTTAATCAATAATTACATTTGTAGAGCAATGCAGAAGTCAAACACAATGTTCTGGGTTTTTAAGCTTTTAATCTGCCCCCCTTCATGATTTTGATACATTTGAGGCCAACAAGGTTCCATAACAAGTCATGTTTAAACCTTTAAAGGGTTACTTTAGTACCATGACCATTTGATTTGGTAAAAAAAATAATAATAATTCAAAATCGATACAAAAAAGTGTGTTGGCGCTTCTAATGATTATTACATAAAAACATTGTGTGCACAAAAGGTGTTTCCCAAACACATTGTAATTGACTGCATACAAATATGCCAAAACAAAAGAAAGAAAGTTGCACTAAAAGTGTATGCACAAACAATACTTATTATTGAAACGGCTCCAAACGTTTACAGATTTCAAGCACCTTGACCATCTCAAATCAAGTGGTACTGGTACTTGGAGTAACCCTTTCTTCTTTTTATGTATGGGAGAGGGGGGGGGAGGGGGGAGGGTATATTTGTATGCCAAATCTTTTGGAAGGGAATCTGATAACTTTATTTTAACTAGTAAGGTTTTATTTTGAATTTATTTTCATTTTAATGCCACAGAAAATTATAGGGTCACTCTTACATCATAATCAGTTTGCATCATTGCAAAATGAATGATGCTTAGAGTACCTTGAGCCCACTCGAATTTCTTAGTTCCAGGTTGCCAGTGTAAAGTTTGTCCATGTTGGGCACAAGCCAACCACTCTCTGGATGGAGGGCAAAGCGGTGCACTGTTCATTAAAGGAACACTGTAGGGTTAGGAATACATATATTATTGCTAACACTACAGTCATTTTGCCCCCCTCCCATCTGTACAAAAAATGACTCACCTTTTCCCCCCCAGTGTTGCATCTCCCCCTGCATTTCTGCAAGCTCCTCCTCAGGTTGCGTTACGCCTCTAGGATGACGGGACAACTGATTGTTCATAGAGGAGCATTGAGGAATGTAGGTGCATGTGTGACACTTACCGCAATATGCCTACAATTCCTCTATAGAAAATATTTGTATTCAATAATTCTGTATGGCCGACTGTGACGTCACTCTACGTTATGGTATGAGAGTCAGAAAGTAAGTTTACCGGCTCTCATACCTAGAGGGCTTGGGGCAGGACTGCAGGCACTATAACAACTTTAATAAAATTAAGTTGTTAAAGTGCCTACCGAGTTTCTTTAAACAACTGGTTTGTGTAAAAACTGATAGCAGCCACATGATGTTAGTAACAACTGTTTGGAAATAAACATTTTATCCCATAATCCTCAGGTGGACAGAGGCTTATTGGATAACATTAGCCTCTATAGACCAGAATGTGATGATCCTGATTAAAGTATCTCATGCTGGTATGAGAGGGATGTGCCTACAGCCACAGGCAGATCTACTAAGCAGTGCACAAGAGACACTTTCAAAGGTCAGTAACTTTGTTTTGCCCCAATCTTTTCAAAAGGTTTAACACCGAAGTTGCCTCCAGTGCCGATCTCAGTTCCCCTCTGGTTGCATTTGGTTTCTGAAATTTTAGTGTTCGGAAGCAAAGGTATTGCTGGGCAATGGCGCTGCTGATTTGGGGTGTTGAGGGAGCAGAGATTGGCGCTGGAGAGAACAGTTTAACCCCTAAATGCAAGAATGCACCATAACAACTTGGTTTAGATGAAGTTGTTTTGGTGCCTGGGGTGTTCCTTTAATTGTAAAATACAGGAAAGCTAAGACTCGTGTACAGAATGCTGTAACCCCATACAAAGTGTACTGCATGTAGAAAGAGACCCAAAAAGCCAGTTCTTTTCAATAAAGAATTAAAGGAACACTGTAGTTGTAGGAATACAAAACTGTATTCCTTAAATTATAGTGCCCCTCTACCCCCCTCCCATTCACTTATCCGATGCCAGAACCGGAGTCTCTCTGCGTTGGAATAGGCTCCTCTTCCAATGTCAGTGTGATCCACTAATGCACATGCACGGCGAGCATATTAGGCCGTCCCCACAGGAAAGCATTGAATGGGGCTTTGCAAGATGCTGGATGTCCTCATGCACAGTGTGCACATGCGTAACCAAATAACTAGCTAATAACTAGGGTTTCTCTAATCAAACTTCATTGTACTCCTTTTGTCACCCTCAAAAAATAAAAGACTGAATTGACCCTGCCAGGAATTGAGCTATTTCTTTGTATGTGCTTACAATAATATGGTCTAAAGAAGAACTTATTTAACATTGACATATCGCAAACTGAAAAGAGTTGTCCACAACAGTAACTTGAAAATTTGATACATACAAAAAGAAAAACATATAAACAGTTAGGTTTAGTAATAAATTATGCAATAAACCAGTGATTTTTAAAGGGCTACTCCAAGCACCCTGACCACTTTAGTATTGATGGTACAGCCCCCTTCTGTTGCCACCCAATTCCTGCCCTCAGCCCCTTCCTCCAGATGTCCCTCCCACTTCATTGCGGGGGAATGATGTTACCAGAGGAGGATAGGGCTGCAGGGAGGGGGACCATGCCAGCAAAGTTTAGTTTATCTACAAAATAGTATATTATTAAAACAATGTCTTAGTTAACCTTTAACATTTAGTTTTTCTCACCCCAACATATAAATGTTAAACTAGCATTAGATTGGTAACCCATTTCAACTGATGTAGGCCAGAAATGAAGCATGAAAACTCAGTTTTAGGTCCTGAAACTGAAGCACTGAAATTAATAAATACCAGATTGCTTTAAAAGTATAACTGCCATATTTTAGGTTAAGTGGCAGCAAGCAATATAAATAGAAAAATACATTAAGTGTCAATAAAAACAATTATCAGAACATTAAGACTGAAGATTGTATAGTATAGTGCACTAAGCAGGAGATTTCAGATTTATTTTACCGGTAGGAAAGAAAGTTAATAACCACTAAGTAGCATATCTTGAATGCTCTGAAGACTAGCTGAGTAATGCAACCAGTAATGCCTTCATTAAATGGACTCCAATTACACGTTGTGTGATGAGGGGCTTAAAGAGAGGCAATAACATGGAAGTACCTTTTTCAGCTGTTTTTGAGTTATGCTTTTGTTTGTAACTATCTGCAACAGAGAGAGAAAGAGATAAAGGGTGAACCTTGCTGAAAAACAAGGCAAACAGTGGAATGGAGAAGAAATTAAGAAGGGAGAAAGAGTATACTAATATTAAGATCCATGCTCTTTCTTATCACTCACAGGCAGTATCCAAATCGAAGCTAGTATTCACAATGTCCCTGATTGCCATGAGCTCCAGCAAGCTTTGGGCTAAAGGATCAAGCAGACTTCTATATCACATTGTTGTGTTTTGTTTAGACTGTGTAACAGTTAACACATAAGCAAACACAGAGGAATGGACTACACATTGGCTTTAAAAAAAATGCCATTTCTATCTGTAGTTTGGCGACATGTGCCCTAGATCTCTTGGTGGTAATTAGCCAAATACTGGCTGAAGATATTAAGAGATGTATGAATAGCTGTAGAGTCACTCAGTTGCTACACCTGTTCCATGGAGTATATGCAAGAGAATTTTGACACCTCACAATGGCAAAAGATTTCCCCCTGAAGATACGGAATCTATTACTATTATGGTTCTTGGAATGGCAGTCTATGTCACATAATCCAAACTGATAATTGGGATTACAATCATTCAAGAACAATCACTGTTTCAGCCAATATGTTCTTCAGTGTTGGCTGAGGGGGTGGTCAACCCACAACTTGCTGGACTCTGGTGTGAAATGCTTGACATTTACTGCTCTTGGTGTTTTTTTAGGACAGTTTATCTATATAGAGATGCCACCATCAACAAAAGATATTAAAATCTTCTGCACTATTACATAATGATATCTATTTTATATTTATATAATGGCATAGATAGTGATGGATCCAAAACAAAGGACCAGATAGGAGGTGGGAGCCAGAATAGGGTCCGTTGAATAATAATAATAAATAAAAAAAAGACGAAACAAACATAAGAAGAGTGAATGATTTGTAGGAAAATAAACAAGAAAGAAAAAAAATGAGAATTCAAAGCAGATGCTGACAGATGATAAGAGATCCAGAACTGAAAGATTGAGAGCAGCAAAAAGTGTTGAAGATGAATGTGATTCAGTGTAAAATGTATACAAGTAGGAGTAACCTGGATGGGTGGATAGCGGATTTAATGGTTTTAGAAAGTATGAAAATGACAAATATATATGTGAGAGTATTACATACTCTAGGGAAAGAGAATTAACTGTGGACTACAGCCAAATGGAAAAGCTGAGGTACATAATAAGCTTGCTAAAATTAAATGGGCACAAGAAGAAACCAAAATTAAACTGGAACCACTTACAGCCTCAGAGGTGCGTTAGTTACTAGAGTTTCAATGTTCATCTAAATACAACTGAAGTTTGGAACATCTAAACAGCAGCGTATCTTAAACAGAAATCAGCATGTAGTGACTTTGAGCACAGGGTACCAGAACATAACAGGTAGGTACTACTTACTGTCACACACATAAGGTTTATCATGGTCATCAAACGAGGTATCATTCCTTCGCCTACCACCACGTGCCTGAAATCACAAACAATGTCACTGATGAGATGCTGTTTGCCAAAGATGATAATACTCACTCTATAGATACAAGAAAAAAAAAAAGAATCTCTGTCACATCTTCAATAAAATCAGAAATGTAAAATGTTACTTGCTAGTTTACTATACAGTAAAGAAGCCATGTTAATGAAGTACATTTCACCTCCAGTATGTTCCAAGTAAATGAGGGTCAGCTCACTGATTATGGCAAACAGAGTGATAAACTGTGCCCAAAAGAGTGTGAACGTGTACCACAATCTTGTGTTAATATAAATACGTATATTTACATATACTCCCATTGAATCAGTGTACACTTGTATTTGGTAAGGCATAACTATAGTAATAAGTTATTTTAAGGTTTACTCTAACAGCCATAACTGTGCCCGCTTGAAGATGGGGTTATGGTGCAAGTAATGTGTCAGCATTAAATACTGCCAGAACAGAGACATTTGTCTTTTCTTGTCTGGGTATATCTCCAACTCTGGCAATTGCCTACTTCCAATTATGTTGGATGTTTTTGATTTTGGAGCCATTTTGTTCCTTTTAAAGTGGCATTGTTACCGTTTGTGGACTTTGCATAGTCCCCCTACGGTGACATTGCCTCTGCCAGTCTGGTGGCAGGTAAAGGTGAGTTTACCTACCTGAACATGTCCCTCGCGGGCGCTGCCATCTTGATGTGGCAGGGTCATCTTCGGTGCCAGCGTCACTGTCCGCAGGATCCTCTATACATACAGCCAATACCATGCAGCCATCACTGATGACTGCTGCAGGGATTGATTCTGTAGCTCTGCCTTGTGTCAAATAAAGTCAGGCAGAAGAGAAATACAGAGAAAAGGTGACAGTGCCGCTTTAAGTATGTATGGACAGAGGTACTTAAAGTGTTGGCGTAACCCTTTAATAAGAACAATGCCTTAATGGGCATTATTTATTAGAGACCCCAACCTAAAAATCATGCTACAAGAGTATACAACTTAACTGAACTCCACTCCTCCATTTGATGTCACCTGAGCCATTGCAAGGTCCAGTCACATTTTTGCACAGAACTGACATTTGACAGCCTGGAATATAGACAGCTGGGGGCTAGTTCTAACTAGCTCCCAGCACAAAAAAAGCAAATATCCCTGAATGAGCAGCGTTTCAAGCAGACACCATGACCACTTCTAAAAGCACAAGTGGTCATGGTAGTTAGAGAAACCCTTCAAGTATATAGTTTGATATTAGAATTATCAACAAATAAAACAAACAGTTCCACCTTTAGTGAGCGCACAATCAATCCTTATGCATAAATGATGGATATATGGAAGAAGGTGTTATTGTCCGTGTGGGAGCAGCTCACAGCCCGCACTGCAATATATCCATCATTTGTGCATAAGAATTGATTGTGTTCTCACTAAGGGTGTAACGGTTTGTTTTATTTGTTAATATAGATGACAGGGGATTTCACCTTTTATTACAAGGAGTGGCTTTATATATTCTATTGAAGCGCCCAAACACCTATCTTATCTCCTTTGTACTGTAATATTAGAATTATATTGGTAAATTTACAAAATCACTTCTTGCTCACCCGTCCTCTGCTTCGGTTCTTTCTCTTTGGAGTTTCTTCTTCCATGTCATCATCTCCGTTTGCTTCATCTGCATTTTCATCATTTTCTAAAACTCTCTAAAGATAGAAAGCAGGTTACAATTATGAGCTGTACATTCAATTGATCAGGTTATATGCCATATACAATACACTTGGACTTTGAAATATGATTTTTTTTAAAAATGATTGTGCATATACACACAGAGTATGGGTACATAGTGTGTGTAAATGTCTGTGTATGCATTTCTAAGTATGTGTGTCAGTGTGTAAAATGTGTAGTAGCAGTATGAATGAATGGAGTTACCCTATTCCTCCACAGTGCTGGGCAATATCCACAAAGACATTAAAGGGATAGTATAGGCACCAAAACAACTTAAAGAAGCAGTTTTGGAGTATAGACGTACATAGATCATGCCTAAATTGCCTCTAGTATCCCTTTAATAATAAGCCAAAAATTTAACAAAAAGGAAAATTAGGGGGAAGGGAATGGGATCAACACAGTTTAAATAAGTCAGTACAAGACATAATTAATAGAGCAAGCAGTCAGTACATAAGTAATAATAATATACTATCTAGGTGGTGATCCCATCTTCCTTCTCTTTATCATTTTTGTTAAAATTTTGGCTGGCTAGTTGCAGGGAGCTAGTTGCTATCTTAAAAAGGCAATCCTGCCGAAACGTTGGGGCTATTTTGACTTTCTCCCTCGTCTCACTACTTCTGACAATTTTTTCCCTTCTTTTTTGGTATGTATTTTTATGTTGGGTAGCTTGTTTTAGGTATCATTGTGACTCTATACTGCTAATAGCATTATTGCAGTGTTTAGTTGTTTTCCATGAATATATGTGATTATTGAATACCTTGTATGCTTTTTTTGTATTGAGCCTTGTTTTGACATTATTGGACCCAACTAATAAAGTAATTGATTTATCTCTATGGTTGTGCTCCTCATTTGGTATTATCTATAGTTGCAGTGTGGATAACAGTGTATGTGGGTAACACGGTGTACATTTGATTTAGGAGTTGTCCCAGTAATCACTCTTCTCCTGGCCCATCCACTCCCTCTCCTTCAGGAGATTGCTGTGTTCAGTCTGAGGGGACGGCCATGCACAGATCAGGCTCCTCAGAATGAATGCAGCGTTCCCAGAGTCCTGCAGACACAGGACAGGAGGAGGTTTTTAACAGGCACTGCAGGCGTCCCAATATATTACCATTAATTGAAGCCACTATATCAAGGTAAAATGCAAACTTTATTTATTGAAATAAAACCCATATAAACAACCCACCAAAAATAGTGTGCTCTACAAACCTGATTGAGTGAAAAAGTTACTGTGGTTATTCTATTCTATACCTATTGAATAATGAGATATGATTTAGAGATATATATACAGTGTAGCTGTATTATAAATACTAAAAGTATTCCTATATTGGAAGTAAATAAGTATATATAAATCTGTTAATATAGTTTAGCAGCTTTTTAGTTGTTTGTAACGACACATTTGTAATTGGATTACCTGCCTCCTGCACTTAGAAGGTATATCAAAAACATCTTCTGTTAATTGGTTGCTACTGTAATTATCATTTACTACATTTTAAAACTTTTTTTAAGCTCTAATTTTAGTTCAACATTATATTCTAGAATTGCTTTAACTGAAATGTGCCATATTTTGTGTCTTCTACCCCATCCCATAACAATGCACTTACATTGTAATAGACACCAGTATTGTACACTCACGTGTGCGCAAGAGTACAGCACTGACGTTGGCACCAGGCAGATAAAGTGCCAGGAGCTAATTAGGACCCTACAGAAGAAGATTGGGTGGACACTGTATTGTAAGGGACACTTGTATGATAGATCTCTTGGCTGTGCCTCATAGTATTTGATAGGAATTTGTACACTTTTTTTTTCCATCAAAAACTGAGATAGTTTCTGTTTGAATCGGCACCAGTGATTATGTTTAGCTCTGTTCCTTCAGCTGCAAAAACAGAACGCAAGAGTCACAGTTTAATTATGTAAAAATACAATTAAATGTCACCATCAGAGGTCATATAAATGCATGAGGCAACGAGCAATAATAACTTCAGAGAAAAAAATAAAATAAATAAATGTACAGATCCTGTAAATTATAGTTGATTGTTCACTACCCTCTCATAGTTTGAAGTCTGAATGATGTCTCTGGAATCAAACTCTGTGCCACTGCTATGATGCTGGACAAGTTTGTTTACAAAAGTATTAAAGGTACACTATAGTCACCCAGACCACTTCAGCTCAATGAAGTGGTCTGGGTGCCAGGTCCCTCAGGTTTTAACCCTTCAGATGCAAACATAACAGTTTCCCGAGAAACTGCTATGTTTACATTTGGGGTTAATCAGGCCTCTAGTGGCTGACTTCCGGACAGCCACTAGAGGCACATCTGCGATGCTGGATGCGAATTTCGCATCCATCGCGCAGAGCGTCCATAGGACGCATTCTACTCCCTAGGGAGCTGACGACGGATGGGGAGGAGAGGTCACCAGCACTGAGGGACCCTGGCGCTGGATTAAGGTAAGCTGCTGAAGGGGTTTTAATCCCTTCAGCGCCACAGGAGGGGGACCCTGAGGGTGAGGGCACCCTCAGGGCACTATAGTGTCAGGAAAACCGCTTTGTTTTCCTGACACTATAGTGATCCTTTAATATATTTATTGAAAAACTAGTCTAAGTAGACCAAATAGTATTTTATTCCAAGTACGTTCACAACAAAGTATGCAGAATTCATACAGGTATAATAACTAGAACTGCATACAGTTACATAAATCAGTCTCATGTATTTCTGATAAACAGAATAACTACTATTGGAGCTGTCTGCCGCATCCTGTAACATTTAAAAGATTTCCAACATTTTTATAATTCATTTGAATAATGGAAGCAAAAATCTACAAAATGTTAGACCAAAATATTCTGAACTGCATCATGCATGTATGGTCTTTAATTAAAGGGACACTATAGTCACCAGAACAACTACAGCTTAATATAATCGTTCTGGTGGCTATAACCTGTCCCTGAGAAAAGGCAATGTCTATATTACTGCCTAGTAACACTTTTAGTGCCAGTAACTCAGACAGCTAGTAGAGGTGCTTCCTGTGTCAGTGGTGCAGTGTGTCTTCATGCTCTGCATGGAGGCACTGAATGTTCCCCATACAGATGCATTGATTGTCAGCCACAGCGAAACCAGTACAGTGTGGGAAAATAGGTGAATAAACTCACTTGTTCACAGCTATAGAAGTGGGATCGGGGACCTAAACAGCCAATATAGTGTCAGGAATACATGTTTATATTCTTGACACTATAGTGTTCCTTTAAATCCTCCAAAAGTAATGTATTCTGTGTATGCTTTCAAAGGAAGCAGTCTTGAAAGTACCTGAATTTCCAGTAGACTGTCTTCATCTCTGGCATCTTTCTTGTCAATCCCTTCACCTCTAAGTAAAGCCTCCAATGTAGTCCCTTCAGACAAAACTTCCTTCCTTAAAGGGAAGTCAACATCTAAACAAAACAGAGCAGTATTATGTACTTATGATCCAGACAAGCACTGCAGTACAAACTGAGAATGCATACGATAAGTCAATTTTTTACGTTTCCCAATGCATGTAATTTGAATCGTTTTGAATGCTTTGATTTGTTATACAATTATTACACTCTAATTATAAATACACAACAGTGTACTGTGCTGTTCTTGGCACAATTAACATAAGTAAAAGTTCACCCCTTAAGGAAACAGTTTTAGTTGCTTGTCTATAGCAAGCAATTTTGGCACTTTTGCAATGTGTGTGGTAAGCCACAATTTCCATCTTTCTCATTTATTGCACAAATACAGATTATATATCATTTTTGAAGGAGCTTTAATTTGATGTGACATATATGTATATATAAATTCTCATTTATTGTAAAAAAAAATAATAAAAAAATAAATAATTTTTTTTAAAGACTTACATCCAATCCATGACATCAGGGCTCCAAAAATAACTTTATGCCTTCAAGGAGTGGACAGTCCACATGTAGAGAAAACTAGAGGAGGTCTGTGGGGCCAACAACGCCGTGGTAGCCCAACTAACCTCCTTGTAGCAAGAACATCAAAAGCTGATCCTCAAACAAACAGAGGCCTAAGATCGCTCTGAGTGAAAGGTAGCGCAGTAAGGCCTCTCCCTGTTTAAGATCCTAGTTTACACACTACCCAAGGCTGACTGGCGCATTGACCAAGCTCACTGGATACCTAAGCCAATTTGCAGACCTACCTTCTACGACTATTGCGAGGCGAAAGGAATTTGCTAAGATAACAAAGGCGCTCCAATCTAACAACATTCCAAATCGGGTTGCTTCTATGCAAGAATGGGACCCTAAGTGAATTCGGCTCACCAGCGAATGGAGAGTCCCTCTGAAATAGTGGGTTAAACTCAAACCAAATAAATACACCTGCCTCTCAAAACAAAGACAGTACAATGCAATACAATATAGATTATACTCCAGCCGTCCAACACACACACATTTATTTCAATAACACACAAATATAAATAAATATATACGTGTCAAAAAACTTGGAACCAAACCTAGGGGGTGTATACCACACCAAGGGGGTGACTAACTGAATTGTGATTACTTTAGACTTTAAAAGAGCACTATAGGGTCAGGAACACAAACATGTATTCATGACCCTATAGGGTTAAAACCACTATCTAGTCCCCCTTGCCTCCCTAAATATAGTAAAATCTTACTTCTATTCAAGTCTGGAGCTGCATGCTTTGTCCCTGTTTCCTTTAGACCTGCCCACTGTTTGCTGACATCATCAGAAGTGGTAGCCTGATCCAATCACAATGCTTCCCCATAGGATTGGCTGAGACTGACAAAGAGGCAGATCAGGGGGAGAGCCAGCACAATTCAAACACAGCCCTGGCCAATCAGCATCTCCTCAGAGATGAACTGAATCAATTAATCTCTATGAGGAAAGTTCAGTGTTTGCATGCAGAGGGAGGAGACACTGAATGTTTGGATGCATTTTAGGCAGCCATGACCCAGGAAAGATCTCTAACAGCCATCTGAGAAGTGTCCTGTGAAGTTATCACTAGGCTGTAATGTAAACACTTCATTTTCAGGCAAAAAGACTGAAGGTAATGATTCGACTCACCAGATCAAATTCAATAAGCTGTAGTTGTTCTGGTGACTATAGTGTCCCTTTAAAGGGACACTATAGTCACAAAAAAAATTTAGTTTAATGAAGCAGTGTTGGTGTATAGATCATACCCTTGCAATCTCACTGCTCAATTAGTTGCCATTTAGGAGTTTATTCACTTTTGTTTCTGTCTATACAGCCCTAGAAACACCGGATACAGCCTGCATGAAAACAAAATGGTTTTATTGTCAATCAGAAGTAACGTACTTTAAAATGTCTTATCTCCTGCTCTGTAAATTGAACTTGACTCACACACAGGAGGCTTCTGCAGGGTCTAGAAGGCTATTACCAGAGCAGGAGTGTCAGGATTACTAGTTGATCCCGCACGCAGAAATAGTATCACACCAAGGACTAAGGATAACATTTTACCGGACCTTAGAATGGCCGGACTTAACGTAGCCAAGAATAGTCAAAATACTTGCCGAGGTCAGGGATACAGAATGAGACACAACGTTGAGGGAAAGCCAAGAGTCAAGGATACCAGAAATCGGGGAAGTCAAAATAAAGCCAAAGTCAAAAATATGATCAGGAAGAGTGTTATTTAAACCCAAACTGCTTTTTGATCAGTGTCCTGTCGTGGTTTCCAGCAAAGGGAAACCACGACAGGGCACTGATCAAAAGGCAATTTGGGTTTAAATAACACTCTTCAAGCTGTAATTGGTTGTATGCGGCCTCTAACCCCAAAACGTGCGTGCACGTCTATGACGTGACGTCGCACGCACGTAAGCGCCATCTTTAATGTGGGCAAAGGCTATCTCCTTATTAAAACCGGAACCGCAGTGGCCGGCATCTCTAGGAACCCTGCACATGATGAGGACAGATACAAAAGGAGGTCGGGTGGCAGTTTGCTGCGAGAAAGGCAAGTATTTTTTTTTCTGTCGGCGTGACCACTGTGTCTGGCCAGGCAATAATACGTTCACTTCTAAATAAAGTTAAATGGAAAATCCACAGCATACAAAATACAATACTCAAAAAGCTTAAATCTACGTGTTTCGTTCTCTGTGGACTTTGTCAAGAGCATTACTATAGCCTGGCCAGGTTGTGGACTAGTTCTTTCTTAAATGGACACTATAGGCACCCAGACCACTTCAGCTCATTGAAGTGGTCTGGGTACTGTGTCCCAGGTCCCTTAACCCTCAGCAGGGGTTAAAAGACTGCAATAATTACCTGCTAGGGTTAGCTCCACCTCTAGTGGCTGTATAGCAGACAGCCACTAAAGGGACGTCCGGTCTGTTAGGCAACTTTTGGTTGCCTAACTCAGTATTTCCCAACCCAGTCCTCAAGGCACACCTACCAGTCCAGGATTTAGGGATTACCCAGTTGTGTCTAAGGTGTTTTTTTTCTTCTTTGTAAAAACACCTTAGACACAACTGGGTAATCCCTAAATCCTGGACTGGTAGGTGTGCCTTGAGGACTGGGTTGGGAAACACTGGCCTAACTGACATGGACGTCCTCACGCTATGCATGGGGACGTCGAACATCACCCAAAACCCCATAGAAAAGCATTGAATAATGCTTTCCTACAGGGCTGCTCTAATGCAAGTACGGCCATTGGCTCTCATGCGCATTAGGTATCCCCCCGGGTGACGTCAGCAGGGGGAGGAGAGAAGGTGGACCCAAGCCAGTGACGAGGGACATCGACGCTGGACTCAGGTTAGTGACAAAAGTTTTTTTTTTTTAACAAGTTTGTTTTCCTGGCACTATAGTTTCCCTTTCAGACTACTAGTAATGTCGTTTAAGCCCAAAGCTTTGGACAACAGGGGCGTTATAAGGATTGCTCACCTTGGTTAGCAAAGCTACTCACATTGCACAGAGGCTTATGTCTTGCCTCTGTCGCAGTACTGGTGATTTTTACCACAGACCTGCCAATAACACGCTGGCCTCGTAAAGGCCTTAAATACATACGCCATCTCTTTAAAGACTCTGAAATATATCCATTCGAAGACCTACGCTCACTATTTTCTAGGGATTTGTTTTGCTACCTCCAAGTCAAACATAGATTAACTGCTAACAAGATCAAGCCACTGAAGGGCAATGAAATCAGTCCATTTTGTATACTATGCTGCGGATTGCAGAAAAATTCTAAGCCACTGTCAACCTGTTACTGCTCACTGCTGGAACAAAATGACAATAAAAAAAATTACATTTATGTCTCAGTGGGAAATAAGCTGGGCAAAACCTATTCTCTGCTGACATGGCACAAAGCGGTCTCTAATATGCACGGTACATCCAAGTCTATGTCACACTGGGAAGAGCAAATAGGAAATTGATTCCAAGTTGGTATATGGTCCCTTCAAGACTAGCCCATATCTTCCCTACATGCTCTAACACGTTGGAGATGTAATTCACAAGTAGGAACGTTATGCCACATTTTTTGGGACAGCCTGCTAATAAAACCGTACTGAACATTGGTCCAGAGCCTGACTACCTCTAAAACCTGAGCGCTTCCTTAATACGTATCCTAACCCTAACCCCAAGTGTTTCCCTCTGTTAATATCAGTACATGAAATAGCCTTCCAGATCAAGGTGGTATGGTCCTAAGAGTTTATAATGTCTGATGTTTACAACATTTAGATCTTCATCCATTGTTGCCTAAGATGAATATAAGTAAGTGTATTCTGGATGAAGAATTATAATGCCTTCAAAGCTGATTTCTCAATTTCGGGGGTCTTTGCATAAATTCGTAAAGACCCATGAAACCAACAGATCTGGTATGGACCCAGAGGCCGCGGGGTGCAGGAGAGGTGAGTTTTTACTTACCTTGTGCTGTCCCTCGTGGCAACTGCCATCTTCATGACACAGGTCCTCTTTGGCTCCTGGTTCTTCAGTTGCCCAGTTCCACATCAGTGTGCACTCTCACACATGTACTCTCAACACTGAGGTATATAAAGGATCCCACAAGGCCCGGAGCCTGAATACCACGGCCTTCATGTGGGATGGCTACCCTTTGTCAACCTTAGGGTTTTCCGTAAGACAAGTAATATGAAACTATCTATGCAGTGGTTACAGTGCTAAAATGTATGGCCTTCCTAATTTTCCTTTCTCTTGCCTTTTGTATTATCTAACATTTTATAAATAAAGCTTGTCAAAAATGTTTTGCAAAAGGACAATTGTGTGGCTGTTTTTTTTGTTTGTTTTCTTATGCAATTTAGAAACAAATATCTGATTTCCTAACAGCTTTGGTACCATTGGCAGTTAGATCCCTGTGAAAATCATCTTATGCCTCGAAATGCATTGTACAATCACCCCTCACTTGGCAAAACGTGCATTTGCAGGCAGTGCCTTGGTCAGGGGCGGGCTGGGACAGGGTGCAGGGGGGGAATTGCCCCCCCAAGCCACCCTAAATGCAGGGCCGTCTGCATCCAGCCAAAAAAAGGAAAAATTTGAATCCCCTGCCTCGGCCGGCCTCTCCTGATGATGTCAGGAGGACGGGGAGTGACTTTCACTGCTCTTCTCCCAGGACCGTTGGGGAGTCTGGGAGAAGAGCAGAGGAAGTCACGCCCCCTCCTCCTGACATCATCAGGAGAGGCAGACTTCACTGACTGCTGGCTCCCATAGACATAGAATACATAGACGCCGGTCTATGGCATTGAGTGCTGAGCGGCGAGAAATGCGGGCGCCGCTCTAATACACATAGTGTGCTGTGGTAGGGGTATTAACATTATGTGTGCTGGGGTAGGGGTATTAAGACTGTAGGGGTATTAAGTGCCCCAAGTCCTTCACTTACCTTTTGAGAGATGGACTTTCCAAGTGTTCTTCAATAGCTTCAGTAGAGCGGCACCCGGTCCAAGATGGCGCCCACATATCTTGCTGCTCAGCACGCAGTGCAGCGTCTAGGTATTCTATGTCTATGGCTGGCTCCTGCCCACTCTTTCCTGGCCTAAGGTAAGACTCAGGGAGGGGGGAAATACACTTTAGTTTTTTTTGTTTTTTTATCTGCTTCCTCTGCTCCTGTTCTCCCTCTCAGCTCCTGTCCCTCCACCTCTCAGCTCCTGTCCCCCCCTTAGCCCCATGCCCCCCCACCACTGCCTCATAACATCCCTGTAACGGAGCTCCTTGTACTCCGACCGAGTACCCTCCGTTGACGGATGCTCCTAGCGCTTCCTGAGGACTCCAAGCACTGCAGCAGACACCACAACCACCGTAGACTCCGCAACCGCCGTATCTGGACTGGAGTCTCGCCGTCTTCCTTCCACCCTGGATCAGCTTCTGTCCTGCAGTACTGTGTGGGAAAGAACTCTTCCTTCCACCCTGTATGAACCTCCAGCATCCAGGACTGTGTGGTGAAGACCCCTCCTCCAAGGAGAGCGTGTCAGGAACAAGCTCTTAAAAGAGCTAAGTGACTCAAGCTCAGGGGAGCATGCAGAGTATAGCAATCCCCAGTGTGATTATAACAGCTCCCTCCAATAACGAGACAAGGCTACGTTTAGAGGGATCAAGAAGAACTGTCAAAACCTTTATTTCCCCTGAGACCAGCCAATATGGTCACCACAATAACATTGTTGTGAAACCTCAATAAAATCACAAACAGACAAACCATATCAAGCAACACACAGTGAATTATCACAACACAATGGCACATTTTAAAAGGTGGAGGGAGACAATATTTAACAGTAAATATCTCACCTGCCTGCAAAATTAGCAATATGCAAATCTACCCGAATATGCAAATGAACCAGTCTTGCAATTCAGGTAGTGCATATTGCTGTTGCAACCAACAGAGAGCACTAGACAAGCTCCATAGCCAAACCCACCTAGTTGGTAGCAAACCTCAGCAATACAAGAGAGCAGGCAATACATTACACAGTACATACACACACACTATAAACAATTACATTACACACACCCTGCACCTATAATGGGTACAGGGTGACTAAAACATAAGATAAATAAAGCAGCCTACACAAATAGTCTGTCTGAAGGTAGAAGAATAGGGGCTTTAAAGGCAAATACATCAAAGAGTCATAGTCACAGGGGAGGAGGCTGGCAAGCAGGCCTCTCCAGTACCAAGTGGCGAAGGGCACTTCGTCACATATCTCCCCTTCGGGGGAAAGACTAACCAGGCACCTGACTTTCTGTCGGTCAGTGCCTAAGTTAGTCGATTCACCCACAGACCATACGCAAGTGCCAGAGTAGCCCACCCACAACAAACAGTTATTAGAGCAGCCCACCCACAGCACACAGTGACTGCACCTGGGTATTCCTCTGGGGTGATGGGGCAACACGCTGTGGGGACTTGAGGGGCAGAGGCCTGCGGCGCTCTGCCCTGATGCCAGCGCTTCTGCTGGGAGGAGGGGGGTGCAGGCCAGTCCTGTGACAAGGGGATCGGTAGGGCAGAGGCCAGGGGCGGTCTGCCCTGATGCCAGTTCTTCTGCTGGTATAGCCTGCAGGACATCAGGCTCTGGACAAGGGACAAAGGGAGGGCAGAGGCCGACTGCACTCTGCCCAGCTGCCAGCTCTTCCGCTGGGGGGCTTGGGACATAGTCCGGCTCAGTAGCCAGGGGAACGTGGGGGTCAGTGGGGGTTAACATCTCCCCTGTTAACCCTGGGGCCAAGTTAGGAGTTAGCTGGGGAAGGGAATTCGTACTTACCCCCTCCTCCTGTTGTCCCTGTGAGGGTAGTTGGGGATCTGGACAGGCTGTCCAGCATCCCTGTAGGTCGGGCACAGAGACCACGGTCCCCTCTACGCCATCTGGGAGATTGGTGTCTGCCCTTGGTAGGGTAAGCTGCCGCTGGGGAGATAGAGTGCTGTGCTCCTCTCCCTGAAACACAGGCTGCCGCTGGAGAGGGAGACCGCCTGTCTCCACTCCCATAACGTTGTCCTGCTGCTGGAGAGAGAGACCAACTGTCTCTGCTCCCTGTAGGACACACTGCTGCTGGGGAGGAAGGACGACACCTTCGGCTCCCTGTAACTTGCACTGCTGCTGGGGGAGGAAGGACGACACCTTCGGCTCCCTGTAACTTGCACTGCCGCTGGGGAGAGAGACCAACTGTCTCTGCTCCCTGTAGGACACACTGCCGCTGGGGGGGAAGGACGACACCTTTGGCCCCCTGGAATTCGCACTGCCGCTGGGGAGTTAGGACAACACCTTCGGCTCCCTGTAACTTGCACTGCTGCTGGGGAGGAAGGACGACACCTTCGGCTCCCTCCCTGTAGGACACACTGCTGCTGGGGAGGAAGGACGACACCTTCGGCTCCCTGTAACTTGCACTGCAGCTGGGGAGGAAGGACGACACCTTCGGCTCCCTGTAACTTGCACTGCCGCTGGAGACTAGGTGTCCATATCCTCAACCTCCACAGTTGTCGCTCAAAGGCCATTGCAGCACTGTTCTCAGCACTCAACTGGCGCATTACTTGGTGGACCACCTCGTTCGAAAGGTCTGGGCCATAGCAGACCAACCGCCTCTTTACCTCCTCAATGTTAGCGTCGTCCTCGTAGCGACGTATCATGTTGAGGTGCTCTTCGCAGGGCTCTATCCATCCCTGCTCCATGCTGCTGTAGTTAGGGATGCTGCACAGTGGCTAGCGTTGCCCTCAATAACCTCTCATACGATACCAGTGTCTCCGAGCTGCTTCTCCTCGCACTAGGACGCCATCCCACCGCTGCCACCAATGTAACGGAGCTCCTTGTACTCCGACCGAGTACCCTCCGTTGGCGGATGCTCCTAGCGCTTCCTGAGGACTGCAAGCGCTGCAGCAGACACCGCAACCACCGCAGACTCCGCAACTGCCATATCTTGACTGGAGTCTCGCCGTCTTTCTTCCACCCTGGATCAGCTTCTGTCCTCCAGGACTGTGTGGGAAAGAACTCTTCCTTCCACCCTGTATGAACCTCCAGCATCCAGGACTGTGTGGTGAAGACCCCTCCTCCAAGGAGAGCGTGTCAGGAACAAGCTCTTAAAAGAGCTAAGTGACTCAAACTCAGGGGAGCATGCAGAGCATAGCAATCCCCAGTGTGATTATAACAGCTCCCTCCAATAACGAGACAAGGCTACGTTTAGAGGGATCAAGAAGAACTGTCAAAACCTTTATTTCCCCTGAGACCAGCCAATATGGTCACCACAATAACATTGTTGTGAAACCTCAATAAAATCACAAACAGACAAACCATATCAAGCAACACACAGTGAATTATCACAACACAATGGCACATTTTAAAAGGTGGAGGGAGACAATATTTAACAGTAAATATCTCACCTGCCTGCAAAATTAGCAATATGCAAATCTACCCGAATATGCAAATGAACCAGTCTTGCAATTCAGGTAGTGCATATTGCTGTTGCAACCAACAGAGAGCACTAGACAAGCTCCATAGCCAAACCCACCTAGTTGGTAGCAAACCTCAGCAATACAAGAGAGCAGGCAATACATTACACAGTACATACACACACACTATAAACAATTACATTACACACACCCTGCACCTATAATGGGTACAGGGTGACTAAATCATAAGATAAATAAAGCAGCCTACATAAATAGTCTGTCTGAAGGTAGAATAGGGGCTTTAAAGGCAAATACATCAAAGAGTCATAGTCACAGGGGAGGAGGCTGGCAAGCAGGCCTCTCCAGTACCAAGTGGCGAAGGGCACTTCGTCACAATCCCCACTACAGCTCCTCTCCCCCAATTGCAACCCATATCACCCACACCACAGCCCCTTTCCCAAATTGTAGCCATCAACCTTCTTCAGCCCCTAGCCCCCAAGTACAGCTCCTACAGCCCTGTCCCCTTACTAAACCCCTGTCTACTGGCTTTAAAAGTGTAATGTTTGTGTGTGCGTGTTTATGAGTATGTATGTCTGTGTGAGTGTGTTTGCTAGCTTGTCTGTCTGTGTGAGTAAGTATGTCTGTAACAGTGTGTCTGTGTGTGCCTGTCAGTGAGTGAGTGTGTGTTTGTTAGTGTGTGTCAGATCAGCAAGTGTGTGTGCCTGTCAGTGAGTGTGTCTGTTTAGGTGACTGCCCTCCACCCCCTTCAATCACATGGGAAAGGTGTTTTACTCTCCTCTTGGTGCAATGAGCCACTTGACTGGATTTGCCCCCCAGGCCTAAGGCTGCCAGCCCTCCCCTGGCCTTGGTCATCCACACTACTTTCCTATTCCTCATTTACATCATGAATTGGAGAGAGATGGGAATTTGAACACTTTGCATTGTGAATTGCAAGGAGAACTATACAATGGTATGCAAATTGTACCGTTGGACTTCCCACATCATGATTGCTTTCTGAGTACAATGCAAGTACAGCTCAACCCACCTAACGTTGCCCTAACTCACATTTGGACGGTGTGACTTATTAATGTGAAGGTGTCTTACACAACTGCCAATCTAGATTTATTAAAAAATAATAACTTTTCTGAATGTGGCCTTTCGCACTGCTACCTGTCTCATAATAAAAATAAAGTTAAAAAAAGATGCCTTCTCTACCATTTCCATAAGAATAAGCAACAGTTCTCTATTACTTCTGCAGTTTAGTGGAATGAAATTCCCCATCTAATAATGTTTGTGTTTTTCTTTTGTTACATAGAAACCATTCACTTTCACTTTTTTTTATTTTATTTCTAAGAAGAATACTAAACAAACAGCAATCCAAGCAATACTCATTAGCATGGGCGATACGTACGTTATCTGTATTTCACAGGTGTAATCCTGATCACAATCTATCCTTGACAGAAACAGAACAACCTCCTACTATCACTGCCAAACCAAAATTAAACACCGGATTGTGCAGGCAAGAACACACTGAGAAGTAATTAAGAATAAAAGTAATTATATTTGCTCTTCACACCTGTTTGTATCGAGGGGATGCTGTCAGCAGTCATTATTTAATTTTATTGCTCCATCGAATGAAGAACAGTGGGTGAAGCCAATAACAAAAGCTACTGGTGTATTATTAGAAATAGGGACTGCTACTAATAAGATAGATCAGGATCCCTTTCACTAAGATTGTAAGATTGTAAGTATGCTGCAAAGGTTGGGGTTCACGCATAGCACTATAAAAAATACCATGTGCCTAAAGGTGCCCTCTGAATTTATTCTATTATTGGAATGGCACAGGCAGAGACCGGGTCTGAGCCAATGATTTCCACACATCTGCTTTGGTGGAGGTTAGGGAGTGCTTTGCTTAAAATAGCAAAACTATATTGCCACCAACCAAGAAATGCAAAGCACAGCAGACTTACCTCTCACCAGGAAAACAACAAACTGCTATTTAATTCTACCGATGCTGCATTCTTGTGACAAACAGGGTTGGATCACGCAGTCATTTTAATATTTGTGAAATTTTTTAAATACATTTTAAAGGTTAATGTTCACCGGGACAACTAGAGAAATCTCAATGTATCCTTCCTGGTAAAATATTTTATAAATAATATGAATAGAAAACAATGAGGACTGCACTCACCTGAACATGCATACATTATAAGGGTGCTGGTGGGCCCAATACATACAAGAACCGGTGCACTCACTCATTAAACACCTACTTCAAAGCTCACAAAATGTAATAATTTTTTGTTGTGTTTTTATGCACCTAACTTAGGCAAAATTAATAGGGGTTTAGTTACAGTATATGATTATACAATGCACATGCCTGCCACCTCATCAATGTACCCTATTTATGGCAGGTCGTACTCTAGCAACCTAATGCCTGCTCTCATGAGAATAACCCACTTACTCGGGAAATGCTTTCTCCTAGGACTCTCTGCAGGTCAAGGTAAATGGGACCCTGGAATGAGATACCTGTTACAGGGAAGGGTGCAAAGCCACTGGAGTTGTTATATTAATTAGTATGATAATATAAATGTTTAGTCTTATGCTATTAGACAGACCTTAAAAGTTACTCACCACGGAGCTGCCCTAGCTTAACACATTACTGGATGTAAACTCTCTCCTTAAAATAAACATGTACCGGAAAGAAATTGCCAAACTCCCCAGAGTGCTGCTTCCTATTGATACTACCAGATATAAAAGCCAGACACACTTCCTATCTGATCTTTCACATATTGGTAGCCGCACTCACGCTACTAGCTTGCAGGTGGCTATCCACCTCCACTCCGGCAATGTCGGAACTGATAGAACAAGTCACGCAAACAGGCAAGTTTGAAAGGGCGATAAGAAGAACACAAATAGCTAACAGGTTTTGTCAAGAGGCCTGGGATATATGGGACTCAGCCACCAGGAAAGCCACTTAACATGTTCTGTGCACTATGAATTTTGATACCCCCAACCCCAACAGAGCACGAAACTGCTCTAAAACTCACGGCTCACTATACCCAAAGGCATGTATTTCCCCCCCTTTTTTATTCTGTCCCCTCCTCCCCCCCCTACACTCCCTAACTCTAAAAAAATATGAACCATCTTGACTGTATGTGATGTAATGTCTTACTCCTGCAACAAGGGCGACTCTCGCCAATATGCATTTGGACCCACGATCCTGCACGATGTGGGGTATGCTAAATAAGTATTTGACTTGCATGAATACTCGAAACGCTCTAATAAAAATTAAATATAAAAAAAAAAAGTTACTAACTACTGCAAGCCATAGCATACACTTCAGGGGTGGCTTTCTACTAGCCAACACCTATTTGAAAGTTTGAGCTCTGTAGAGAGAGTGCATGTTTTTGTGTAAATGGCCTTTTTTTTCACGACTGGTTGCCAAGACACAGTGGTCGCAGAGAGGCACATGTTCCCCACCTTCCTCAGGGGAAAACGGACTTCCTCACCGCCAGAATAAAACACATAATCACAGCACTCACATAGAGCCTGAGACCCTGGTGGTCTAGTGGGTGGAGCAGTATTGTACATAATTTTATATATTATAGTTTGATTTATAGTAAAAAAAAATACAAGGTTCAAGCTGTCAGATGGTGTGTTGTTTATAGGAAAACCTTAGATGTTAATGACGGCTGTAGTTTTTATGTTTAAGATTATGATTTACACCCCCTCCTCCCTCTCACCTGTTTATCTTCCCAAAAATATTTTAGGCAAATTATATGCTGTGGCCTGCACAGAGATCCGAGCAGTCTTTCCCCAGCTGCGCCTGCTTGCATCCTCAAGCAACATTGCTGGGTGAGGCAATATTACACCCTATAATTGAAAACAAGAAACGAGTACAAGCATCCAAAAGTGGAAAATCGCTGTCATTGGAGAGAGGGCAGGCTGCATCTGCTTGCTGCAAGCACCAGGATTTAGCCTGATAGTAATTTGGGCGGCCGTACATCATCCTTTGTCCAGGGTGACATAAGCCCACAGCCAGCCTTGCTTTCAGCAACAAGCTAATTTCAGCCACACACAGGTAATGAATAATAAGCACCACACAGAGCAGCTCTGGAAAGACTAGACTGGAAGAATAATGGCAACAGACGAAAATGCAGATGGATCTACAAAGCCCTTAGGCTCAGCATGAGGAAATTAAAAGTTAAGGTGCAAACAAGGTCATCTATAAAGTCAGCACGTTGCCCTCCGCAGGGGAACCGCAAGGCATTTCAGATTCACATCTGCCATCTGGGTTAGGTGCAGTCTGATGTGACCCAGAGGGCAGATTTTCTTCTGCACAGACCCCACTGGATACAGCTTGATACCCTGTACAAAACGCTGCTCTGTTCGTAGCAGATGAGAATGTGGAATACAGACAAGTGACAGAAAAAATGAGATTGTGATAGAAACTGTTCTCACAGGAAATGCTATTAAATGCCCTGTTTTAGTTAGAAATGACCTAACTCTCGCACAGGCAGGAACTAAAAACACATGAGCGGTACAATGGGCTGATTAAGAGAAGAATGGCTTCTTTTATTTGGGCTGGCTGTTAATATTCCAATCCTAGGTATTTAGAGACTTTAAATACACACATACTCACATGTTTAAAACCCATTAAAAAAAATCTTTACTTATTCCGTGTGTCTAACAAATATGGTTTTTATGAGGTCTGTAACATTAAATGTCAAAAATCCACACTGCTGTATTCAGCTCTATCCTGGGACTGGGTGCTTCCATCTTGGCCTCTTGACAATCTTTTTTTCTTTTTTTTAAATATATATTTACATATAAGCGCTACCCTATTCTGTCCATGACAATAGAAGCATAACATAAAAAAAAAGCTTATTTTAGAAGTGATAATTTCCAGAAGTGAATGTTCCACTTTAAATAGGAGAATAGAACGCTTTGACTAGAAAACTACATACAGTTTAATTGACGCTTTAGGAAAAACATGCTTAAAAAATTAATCATAAGTATTATGGCAAGGATCTTTAAACATTAAAGGAACACTATAGGGTCAGGAACACAAACCTGTATTCCTGACCCATTAGTGTTAAAATTACTATCTAGCTCCCCCAAATATAGTAAAATCTTACCTTTATTCCAGTCTGCTGGCGCCGGCTCTGTGCCCCAGTCCGCCTCCTTTGCTGCCATCATCAGAAGTGATAATCTCAGCCAATCGCAATGGTTTCCCATAGGAAAGCATTGGATTGGCTAAGATCCACGCTCTGCATGGAGACGCTGAACATCAGTGCTGCCCCAGAAAGCACCTCTAGCAGCCATCTGAGGAGTGGCCACTAAAGGTGTTTCTAGGTTGTAATGTAAACACTGCCTTTTCTCTAATAAGACAGTGTTTACTGCAAAAAGCGTGCAGAGACCGTCTATACTCACCAAAACAATTACATTAAGCTGTAGTTGTTCTAGTAACTAAAGTGTCCCTTTAAATAATCTTATTAATTTAGAGAAATCAAACATTACACCCCCAGATGTTGAAGAACCACAATTGCCATGATGCTTTACCATGGTTATGGCTGGCAAAGCATCATGGCAGTTGTAGTTCTACATCTGGGGATCTATTGTTTGCCATTCCTGTTTTATATGGAGAAAGGGCCTTACATGTACAATCTAAACATTTAACTATGGTGCCAGGACTTTACTAAAGTACCTTCAAAACACAAAACTCATCACTAAATATATACCCACCTTTTCTGCAGTTTTAAGTAACAAAAGAGTATTATAGTAAAAGGAGAATAACCCTAACAGTGTTGTGTCATTGCAAAAGTTATGGAGCAGAGATTATCCACATCCAGGTTCACACAACTGTATAAAATAAATCATAGTATGGCTGCAGTTATTCCAGCCATCCTACATGATGAGTTGTACTTCAGCTGGGGATTACACTGCATGCAGTTTATGGGATTAGAAAACAAACCATAAGAGGCTCCTAGTGGGTGGAGCTTATTCCTTCCTGGTCTGTGAGAGTTCTGCCTATTGAAGCACTTTCCTGTGCAAATGTTGCACTTTTATTAGTGTTCGGTGCTCACTAACAGGCAATTTTACTTGGAACATAAGAACTGTATGGATAAAATAACGCATTTCACGCAGGACGTGAGTTCTTACATTTTGCATGCTTTTCGCTATATAATTCAGCCTGTTAGTGATCCCCTACAAAGTCAGACAAAAAACAAAACCACTTCCAAAGGCCACACAGATAAGAAGGTTGTTAGTGAAGATTTCCTGTGTCAGGAATTTTCCTTTATGTCATGCCATGAACTTCTAAGCAATTTGGAACTCTCTGTATGTCTCCTTGTTCCCAAACCAGCTGGTGAGGAGCCCCCAATGAATGAGACAAGGCAATGCAAGGTTCAAAGTGACTTCTCAGCGTTTAATGAGCTGTGTAACAGTTTATGTTCAAAAGGAAACAGGGGTGGTCTTACAAGTATTATCCAATCCTAACAAAATCTTATCTTAACCTATAGCAAGCTTGCAGGTGTATCTTCATGTTCGGACCTTTCACTATAACCACGCTCTCCAAAGTAATATGCATGCGCACTGAGAATCAAAGGTATTTACTACTAGGTTCTAAATTACACATTACTATGCAGTTATGATCAAAGCGAGAAAAACAGGAAATAAGGCCGCCAGACAGAAGAATACAGGATATAACACCTATTACTTGTTACATTATGTTCTACAGCTCTTTATTGTCTAGGGGTATATTCACTAAGCATTGGATATAGATAAAATATATTATTGCAAATAGCTGACATGTTAACCAATTTTAAACAGACTGGTCAGCCGGTCATCTGTATCTTAAGCCCTGGGTAAATATAGGCAAAGTGTATTATTCCCAACAAAGGTATATGTCAATTCTTGGGTTAATTGCACAACATCAAATCCGGTGCAGTGTACAACTGAAACGAATGGTAATGTGCTCTGTAATGTGACATGACTAACTGACCAGAGTTTAGCCACAATCAACAGTATGAAAGCATGTACCTATATACATACAGTTTTCTATATTGCATAGTAAAGCACACAGGACACAAGAGAAACTTGTTTTTGCTTCAGAATAATCTAATTTACATTGTAATTACATTACAATGCTTTCTCCAGATGATACATTGGTGCTACACACATCAAGGTAGAAAAACAGTGATGTCAATTTATATATATACATGAGATACTGGGAAGACACTATCATCTAATCTAGGCATGACTTGGTCCTATGACAGCGCTTCATACATGATGTAGTAAATGTGGACATTGTAAAGCTTGTGAATTTATCCTCCCCACAAAAACAGTAACCAGTAGACAGACCCAGGTGGAGGTTACTATTAATGCATTTGTGAATTGTAGCTCGACAGATGTCATATACCTTATTACCTGTATATGTGGCCTTCAATATATAGGCAAAACCTACCAACAACTGCGACGTAGGGTCTTACAACATATAAATTCTATTTCAAATCCTAATATGGATACCCCAGTAGCAAGACATGTGAGACTTAATCACAACAGTAATCCTCGAATTTTGGTATTCTAAGTCATACAAAAATTACAACAAAATCACCGTAAAGGGAATATTAACCTCCTACTATTAAAAGCTGAATCACACTGGATTTACACCTTTCAAACCTTATTTCCCAAAGGCTTGAATGAGGAGTTTAATTTTACCCCATTCATCCACACACAGATTTCAAACATGGTGACTTGGTACTTTCTAAGTTGAAGATAAATCATTATGATCGTAATTTTAAAACTCGAGAGGACATAATAATATCTGAGGTCCCCTGATAGGGACCACCAATTTAGATTTTAGAATTTAAATTAGCTTCTATTCTTGCAAATAATCTCAATAATGCTGATAATATGCCTTCCCTATGTAACTGTTATTACAACTTTATATATTTTCAAGTTAGCATAAATGTTGAATATACAGGGAGTGCAGAATTATTAGGCAAGTTGTATTTTTGAGGATTAATTTTATTATTGAACAACAACCATGTTCTCAATGAACCCAAAAAACTCATTAATATCAAAGCTGAATATATTTGGAAGTAGTTTTTAGTTTGTTTTTAGTTATAGCTATGTTAGGGGGATATCTGTGTGTGCAGGTGACTATTACTGTACATAATTATTAGGCAACTTAACAAAAAACAAATATATACCCATTTCAATTATTTATTATTACCAGTGAAACCAATATAACATCTCAACATTCACAAATATACATTTCTGACATTCAAAAACAAAACAAAAACAAATCAGTGACCAATATAGCCACCTTTCTTTGCAAGGACACTCAAAAGCCTGCCATCCATGGATTCTGTCAGTGTTTTGATCTGTTCACCATCAACATTGCGTGCAGCAGCAACCACAACCTCCCAGACACTGTTCAGAGAGGTGTACTGTTTTCCCTCCTTGTAAATCTCACATTTGATGATGGACAACAGGTTCTCAATGGGGTTCAGATCAGGTGAACAAGGAGGCCATGTCATTAGATTTTCTTCTTTTATACCCTTTCTTGCCAGCCACGCTGTGGAGTACTTGGACGCGTGTGATGGAGCATTGTCCTGCATGAAAATCATGTTTTTCTTGAAGGATGCAGACTTCTTCCTGTACCACTGCTTGAAGAAGGTGTCTTCCAGGAACTGGCAGTAGGACTGGGAGTTGAGCTTGACTCCATCCTCAACCCGAAAAGGCCCCACAAGCTCATCTTTGATGATACCAGCCCAAACCAGTACTCCACCTCCACCTTGCTGGCGTCTGAGTCGGACTGGAGCTCTCTGCCCTTTACCAATCCAGCCACGGGCCCATCCATCTGGCCCATCAAGACTCACTCTCATTTCATCAGTCCATAAAACCTTAGAAAAATCAGTCTTGAGATATTTCTTGGCCCAGTCTTGACGTTTCAGCTTGTGTGTCTTGTTCAGTGGTGGTCGTCTTTCAGCCTTTCTTACCTTGGCCATGTCTCTGAGTATTGCACACCTTGTGCTTTTGGGCACTCAGTGATGTTGCAGCTCTGAAATATGGCCAAACTGGTGGCAAGTGGCATCGTGGCAGCTGCACGCTTGACTTTTCTCAGTTCATGGGCAGTTATTTTGCCTTGGTTTTTCCACACGCTTCTTGCGACCCTGTTGACTATTTTGAATGAAACGCTTGATTGTTCGATGATCACGCTTCAGAAGCTTTGCAATTTTAAGAGTGCTGCATCCCTCTGCAAGATATCTCACTATTTTTGACTTTTCTGAGCCTGTCAAGTCCTTCTTTTGACCCATTTTGCCAAAGGAAAGGAAGTTGCCTAATAATTATGCACACCTGATATAGGGTGTTGATGTCATTAGACCACACCCCTTCTCATTACAGAGATGCACATCACCTAATATGCTTAATTGGTAGTAGGCTTTCGAGCCTATACAGCTTGGAGTAAGACAACATGCATAAAGAGGATGATGTGGTCAAAATACTCATTTGCCTAATAATTCTGCACTCCCTGTACTTATCAAAACAATATTAACAAAAGATCCTAAAATCCACTGGGAATTCATATAAGAAATAATAGAAACATAGAAACATAGAATGTGACGGCAGATAAGAACCATTCGGCCCATCTAGTCTGCCCAATTTTCTAAATACTTTCATTAGTCCCTGGCCTTATCTTATAGTTAGGATAGCCTTATGCCTATCCCACGCATGCTTAAACTCCTTTACTGTGTTAACCTCTACCACTTCAGCTGGAAGGCTATTCCATGCATCCACTACCCTCTCAGTAAAGTGATACTTCAAATGCTTAGTCTTATCTGTGTAACATAAAAAACATGGTCTTGTATATTTTGTTTCAATTACATTTTAATCTGCCCATGTAAATCCTAAAGGATCTAGGGCACTCATACTAACATTAACCTCTATTATAAATAGTTAAAACTGACAATACTAATCTATGATTTCCAGTGGTTTATCTTATGGAGAGCATTACATGAGTCTTACACTCATTGACAAGGATTTAGTATAATGGTACCGCTGAGCCCAATAACAATTCACCACTGACTTTATAATATTAAATTTTTCGTATTAGTGAAGCATTTAATATTATGTATTTGATGCAATGACTAACAAAGACCATATAATTGTGCCGGTGGGCATGACATCGTAGCTATGGACTCTCCCGGATGTGGTAAGCACAGGATGGATTATAAAACATATCCTTACATCATTTTACTATATCTTTCATTATGACCATGTAAAACTTTTTGTCTATTGATCTAGTTTAAAACCTCACAAGGGATTCCTTTCCTACCAGAAAAAAATGGTAGGATGACAAATCATGACACAATGACAAATCAATTAAATATTTAACTAATGAGGTGTTAGCCATGAAAGAACATAAATAGGGATAAAAGCATATGGCTCATCATATGCAGAGCGGACATTATTAATAAAATTATAAGTACATACTAAACATTATGACAATAATTTATTTTATTTTACGATTTCCCGTGTGAATAAACATAATTTGTTTCTTGGTCAGTGGACGTATAATGCAGTCAGCAGAATAAGGCTCTCTATTACCTTAGGAATAGAAAGTTTGCCAAGGGTTAATGAACTATGTGCTAGCAGAGTTAAACCCTCTATTACTCAACTTACCCAGCGATTGACTGAGGCAGGAGCCCTGAAGGTCCAATCAGGAAAAAGGGCGTCCCTTTTTAAATCCTAATTGTTTGTAGACACGGTTCCCCTGGAAGAACCTTAATGGCGAAACGCGAGTCGGGACGTTTAACGAGTATGAAGTTGTTACTATAGATGTGGGACGACAATTTGGAGACTCTCTTTACTCTAACAACCATACTCCTTATTTTTATCTCTATCCACCTTTTTTAATTGCATTCTTTATTATAATTTTGACTACTGCCATTAGAGGGGGGAGGAGGTCTTTTAGAATTTTGTTAAGAGGTGCTCTCGAAGGCACATCAGAGTAGGGAACTTTCACTAAACAGGAACTCTGTATCTTTTAGGGACATTATTAAGTTCTCCTCCATACCAAATATTATACTAGCAGTGTAACAGATAATAGGGTACATTCTATAACAAGGAACTACAACCGCCCTGATACTTTTTGGTACACTGTGGGTATTACCTAACCTCTAAAGATAACTAGAGTCATTCTCTTGTATGTGCAACTATCTGGCAGCCTTTTTGTTCTATGTATATACGTTTTGAACAGACCAAATATACAATTTTGAACTTGATCTCAGCTTTGATTTATATTGTATATTAAATCAGCAATTTTTTCTCTATTTTTCAGTTACTTGGTGGGATTTTTTTTTTCGTGGATATTCTCTGCAATTGCACAGTTTATGTTGAAACAGATATTTTAACAATTATTTTTATTAAAAGTTAAGTTTTATTAAATGGTTTTGGGGTTACTCATGGTTACCAAGGGTTTACCTTCTGAATGGCTATCCTAGGTATTTTTTCATTTGTTTAACTATCAATTGGTCCCTTAATAATAATAGAGGAGTAACCTGACACTTTCTCTCTTTAGGGTAACTTTACTTTGTAATAATTGGAGAGGTTCCGAATCTGACTTTGGAGAGATTATAAATTTTATCAATCAAAATAGATATGGTTTAAAAATCGCACCGGATTTCTTTAATTTAAAGGGACACTATAGTCACCAGAACAACTAGAGATTAATGTAGTTGTTAAGGTGAGTTTAGTCAGTCCCTGCAGACTTTTTAATGTAAACACTGCCTTTTCAGAGAAAAGGCAGTGTTAACATTGGTCCCTAGGGAAACCTCTAGTGTCCATTCCTCAGAAAACCACTAGAGATGTTTCCCACACTCTGCATGGAGACTCCGAACTTTACCCATAAAGATGCTGTGACGAGACCAATCTCGCCGCTGTGCATTGGAGAAGCCTGGTTGCCTGCCTGCTGCCTTTAGACTATGGCCCCATGTTGAAACGCTTGATTTTCCCCTGCGGAGACACGAAAGCCGGGTCATTTGGTGCTTGCCCTGTTTGAGCGGTGATACCCCAGATAGCTATGCCATGGAGCCCATTCGTATAATGAAAGACTATGGGAAAGACTTTGGCTCCATGGCAATTGAACTGTATGTGTGTGCCATTCAGTAATAATGTGCGCTCACATCTGAGCTATCTGGGGATATGTTGAATGTACCTATTTTGTGCAATGGCTGCACAGTTATATGTTTTTATGTGTTTTATTGTCTTTTGCTGCCATGTGTTCAATGGAGTTTTGCCTCTGTCCTTGGAGATAATTGGATTACTTCCCAATTATCTCCAGGATAGAAGACTCTGTGGAACTGGTTTTGGGCAGAAAAGCCATGCTTCCTTTGGTCACAAAGGACTACGATCTATCTTTTGAACCACTGGACCAATCTGGATGATTTTGACATATGTTTGTATTTGGAGTATGCTGATTCTGAAAATGTAAGTATGAATGTGATGCATACTTTTCAAGTTATGAATAATGTGGAAAGATTGTATTTCTCTGCTTGTGATAATTACATTACCCATTTTGTAAGGTAATTGTATCACAGGCAGAGGGGAGGATTTTGTGTGGGAGTGTCTGAGTGTATTGTATGTGTTTATTGGTTGTTTTCCAAAACCCTGTGGGTGGTACTAATGTGTATATAAGAACAATAACCCACAGCTCTGTCTGTTCACTGCTTGACCCTCAACACAGAGCTTTGTCTCGTTCTTGGGGGGGTTTATTGTATGCTGTTCCAGTTTGACTGCTAGGAGTGTAAACCTATTCGTATGGTTTTTCCTATTCGGCTTTTTACGGCATTCATATGGTTTCCTGTTCGGCGGATTGGTGTTCTGCAGTAGCTGTGCCTGTGTCTCTGGAAGGGGAAGATCTTCTAAATGGCAGTTTAACCCTTTAATGCCAGGGGGTGCCGTTACAGATGCATTGACTTATAAAAACGAATGCACATCAACATTAAAGTTATGGAGCAATGGGATGGATGGATACATTAGATTTAAACTAAAAAAAAAAAGTGACCATTTTATAATATATTAATGGAAACTAGTTCAATGCCATGTCCTCCTAGTGAAGGTTGCAGGATAGAGAAACAACAAAGAATAGTAAGAGGACGAGCTATAAAAAATAAATAACAGCTAGTTTAAATTCCCTTTGTTCTTTCAATAGCAGTCAGCCAGAGAAGGTGCAGAGCTGACTGTGAGATTGATCACTGTTGATGTATACCGAGCAGGGTGATCAATAATGGGTCCCTCACCTCCTCTGCCCCGGGATGCATTCAATCTCCAGTCTACGTTGGCTCACTGTAAAATTTATAATGGCAGCAGCTGCAGGTGGACAGAATCCCGCGTTTATTTTATTCACCCTACCTGCTGAATTTACATCCTGAATTACTCTGCTGTAAACTTCCACATGAGAATGTTCAATTTGTGCATGACGCTCCACAAAATGTCAAGCATTTATCAAACAAACAAGATATAGAACGCAAGCATGACATGTATGGCTAGACTGGAAATAATTTGCTGGAGAAAGCTACGAAATAACATTTAAACTGAACGTATTTTTACACAATAGGTTCAGGAACACAAACGAGGGTCCTATTTAGTCAACTCGACCCCTCTTGCCCCTTTAGAGCTTGTGAAAACTGACCTTATTTCCAGCACTGCATGTGTCTGCCGGCACTGGCTCTACCCCCAGTTTGCCTCTTGATAATCAAAGCCAATCACAATGCTTTCCCGTGAATCAATGCACCTCAATGCAACACTGACCCTGTAAGTACCTCTAGTGGCCTTCTGGGGAGTGGCCACTAGAGGTGTCCCTAGGGTTAGGCTGTAATGTAAACACTGCATTTTCTCTGAAAATACAGTGTTTATAGCAAAAAGGCCTTTGCTGTTCTAGTGACTATAGTGCCCCTTTGATATATGCCGATTTTAAAAAGTGAAATGGGCAGTAATTTAGTTTAGAAGACACTTGGGGTTTTGTAGCTAGTGAATTCTCCCCTCCCAGAGTCTGATGCCGTGTTCCTTGTGTATTCTAGAGATGGCAGCTTGTTTGTCTAACGCTTTGGAATGAGACAAGAGCCTGACTTGCACTGCTTAGTGGAAGTCTTTAGATAAATATTATCATGCAAGAAGAAACAGGTACAGGCAAGAGTAGAAACCCTACCGGTGATGATGGAAGCAGGAGAGACATCTTTATGCAGACTTATAATAATAATAATAAGAAGAAGAAACATACAAACAAGGCCAGTTTGTGACAAATTACCTCCTGAAAAGCACTATATTAGTTTTATTTTTCTTTAACTTTACCCTACAGACAATCTAAATCACCAACGGGATTTATCTACCATTTGCCTAAAACACATAAAATCTATATGAAAAATCTACTCACACCAGGATTATAGTGTTATTTTTTTATTTGTAGCTCTACCGTAAACTATTGGTGTTGTACATATCCTGCATCATTAATCATTATCCCAAAATAATTGTGTTACGTTCAAGGTTATGACGAAAAAAAAAAATAATCGGAACACAATGGACGCCGAATTTACAGTGCATAGAATAGTGCTGATAAAAAGCACCCCAGCCTGTAATAGATTCTATGAGGGGTCAGCACAGTCTAATTCACTTGTCATATCCCTATCCCATCTATCCTTCTAGATCAAATAAAGATGAAAGACCAAACATTGTCATAAGATACCCAGCTGGGACACCGTGACATCTAAAGCTCTTTCAAAGCTAGTAGTTTTCCATTTTTGTTTGTGCGAGCCCATCTTTTTCCTCTGACTTACCTTACAGAACCAATCTTCATATGAGTGATGAGCTTTTATCCTGCAGGTTTGATCAATCAACAGTGAAAGCCCTTCAGACAAGGGGGAATAATCCCAACTACCTTTAAAGAAGCAGTCCTACAGATTTTCTTTAGTTCTCCAAACACTGCATGGAGAGACAGGTCATAGGCTAGCACGACAAACAACGTTTGCAATCTAATTGCTGGGAAAGTTGTAGCAGCTAGGTAAGGGTTATTTCTCCTCAAAAAATGTCATAGGCTCACTCGAGGTAAGAGTGTTGTTACTGAAATTCTCGATCACTGGGGGCTGTAACAAATCTTATAACAATCTCGAAATGGTTCAAAAGACACCTGTAGTTAGGAAATGGATCACTTATGACAGCATAATAAATGATGGCATAATAAAATGTTAAATCACTTAAATTGTAATAAGGCATTACAATATTAGATGCTGAAATTGTTAATTATAGTATACCTTCCACACTCCAAAATATCAAGAAAACCTAGGATGTGAATTGAACCGTATTCTGCAGACCACAAATGTGAACACAGACTAGAATACGGTTTAACGCAATTAAAGTTAATAATAATAATAGGTGCAGAATGAGCAGCCGACTACAGCAACAACTGCTTACACGAACTGCATCCTATTCCTGCCACAAGCAACCTCCACATGGCTACTAAACCGGTACTGTCCTTCCCAAGTGACAGTGCTGCCGCCCAACCAATGCACTCTCTATTAAGGGTTAATAAGTCGAGGTGTAGAGAAATACCCCTATCTGTCCCATTACAGATTTTGCCCTTCAGGTGAATTGTTAGTGTAGAACTCGCCTAAGACGTGAAATGCCTCTGAATTGGTGCCCACGTGTGAGGTCTGAAGTCTGTGTGGGAGGAGGCAGGCACACTCAAGTAGAGCATGCCTGTCACTTCTATTAGCTCACGGGAGCTAACGGAAGGAGGCTGCAAACCTCCCTGGCTGTTTAACGGACTGGTTGCTTGATAGAAATCGGCACTTTTATAAACTGGGGTGACACTAGGATACTCCGTACCCATAAAGAACTTCTGGGGTGTATTGGTGTGTACAGTCGTCCTTTAAGCTATGCCTATTGCCAAGATTTGGAAACATAACAGCTATACAAAAGAAAAAGTAGTCCCGGGAAAGTGGAATTTATATCGACAGTTTTTCTATTCTTTTAGCCCTGATACACAGTGCTCTGATGGCCACCAGCATACAGCATGACATCACATCCTGGCAGCCGACACTCTGTGCATGGAGGAATGAGAAGTGAAGGGGACAAGATGCAGACAACGTGCAGGACCACGACAGCTACTAGTAACGTTAAAGATGCAGTGGGACTGTACAGTATGTGTGTCTTATATCGTTTGGTTTGTCTATGTGTGAGTATGGTGTGTGTATGATTGTGGGTATTGTGACAAACCTACTTCCCTGTGTGTGTTTGTCCAGGATCTTTTGGCAACTGCACAGCCCTCTAGGGTAAGGAAGCCATGCCAAGACAAAGTCCAGTTTCAAAGCCCTCTGGCCTGTTTATTTTCTGTTGGTAAGAAGTAACAGGATACAACAGGATACACCAAGCAGCAAAACCTTCTTTCTCCTCAAAACACTTCCCTCACTTCACCCTGCTTTAACTGCAGTTATATAGCTGCTCACAGCCCCTACAGGTGAGGCTAATGACCTCGTTAGGCAGTGAGCCAGAACTCCTTAGAAAACCTGGGCTGGACTCATGCACAGCCACTCTGACAGTGGGTGGAGAATCGGCCCACCCGGCTCTTCCGAATACTCCACCCCAGGGACCCAAATAACAACAGAGGAAAAAACCTACATTTAAACGTAACTTTCACTGGGGCTGCATGTGCTTAACCACAGGTCAGGATAGTGGCTGCGCAAAAGTCTGGGTGTCAGATATGTGTGTCTGTGACTGTGTGTATTTCCAGATCAGATATTTTTGCCTCCATTTTTCCATTTGTGAAAAATGCAGAGTTTAGCAAATAGTCTAGTCAATGTCTAGGGCTCTAGACAGGGGCCACAGTCTTTGTAACAGATACTCCTTCTTTGTCAGGGCAAGTAGATTGGGCTACCGCTTTAGTCTCTAGGATTTTTTTTTAAATTCACATCCACGATAGAATCTTTATGAAATACTTATTTTGATTGTGTTGGAATTTCACTCAAATTCCAACACAGTCTAGAGATATACAGAGACAAAGTAGGGACCACTTTGTCTCGATTTCCTAACTTTCTTAAGACTGGGAAGAGCTACAGTGTGAATCCCGTAGGGAATTAGCTCTGTCTGTGGAGGATCCTGCGGTCTACCTTCTATAGACCTCAATGATGTAGTCCTGTGCACGCACCTGGCTTGTCTTAAAAGGAACAGACCAAGAAAGTTGGCACAAGGAACAATTCAGGTAAGTAAATCTCACCTTTACCTGTCTTCCGGCCCCCGGATCCCCAGCGGCGGTGCCACTTTTGGGGATCTTTGCAATATCGGCAAACTCTCCAGATGGTGACATTGCTACTTTAAATAAATAGCAGGATATTACATATGCACTGTGAAGAAATCACTAAGTTCTTTAGCTTATTTCCTTTTCTTTCATTCAGTATTTGTAACTAGCGAACAGAGACCACCCCTGATTAACTTCAAAGCATACCTTCAATTAAGCCCTCTCCCTGTGCGGCCGCCGTTCATATTGTCAAAACACCACGTGGCTGAGAAAACATTGGCCATCTTGTTTGTGCGAACAAAGGCAGCGGGACTTGGTCGTCGAGTGTGTGGAACTAAAATCGGACACTCGACTTCCACTGGTCCCAAACACACGAACGCTGGATCTTCATTTCCCAAACAGCTAGGAGAGGGCTGTTCAGTACTTTTGTTCATTCGTATGAGGGGAACAATCATTGCTAGGAGCCAGGGGGAACCGTTCGTGGATTTATTTGGTTTTTACAACTTTACGAAATAGACCGACAAAACCATCCAAACTTGTGGAACTGTTTTGGGCAGGAGCTCCGCGGTTAGCCGGTCACCTAAGACTTCCATAGAATTCGAAAACCCCTGAACTGATCTGGGTGATGTTTGGATATGTTGGTCACCCATATCAGGAGATAAGACTTTTGTGGGGATACCTGATGTTTTAAGGGGTGTTCTGAAGGTTGGGTAAAATTTAATTTTTTCTGTCTGGAGATAATGAAGTTATTACTTTATCAGCCCTAATTATCTCCAGGTCTAGGAGAGGGAATTATATAGTTTGTACTGGGAGTGTTTAACTATTTCTCTGTTCATGATTGGTTAAATGATTTATGTCTTGTGGGTGGTCCCCTTGCACGGGGACTTGCATAAAAGCCGGTGTGGCAGCATTAAAAAAGTCAGTTCTGTTTACCCTTCTTCTAGACTTCGGCTGATGTTTGGGTATCTGTCTACTTCACTAGGGGAATCTACTTGGGAAGCTGTTATTCGTATGGAGAACGCTTATTTTATTTGCTGAATGGAGAAATATAGTCACTGACACTCTGGCCGTTCGGGAGGAAACTACCGAATGTGTATTGGATTTACCATAGAAACATAGAATGTGACGGCAGATAAGAACCATTCGGCCCATCTAGTCTGCCCAATTTTCTAAATACTTTCATTAGTCCCTGGCCTTATCTTATAGTTAGGATAGCCTTATGCCTATACCATGCATGCTTAAACTCCTTTACTGTGTTAACCTCTACCACTTCAGGTTCAAGGGTATTCCATGCATCCACTACCCTCTTAGTAAAGTAATACTTCATGATATTATTTTTAAACCTTTGTCCCTCTAGTTTAAGACTATGTCATCTTGTTGTGGTAGTTTTTCTTCTTTTAAATATAGTCTCCTCCTTTACTGTGTTGATTCCCTTTATGTATTTAAATGTTTCTATCATATCCCCCGTCTCGTCTTTCTTCCAAGCTATACATGTTAAGATCCTTTAACCTTTCCTGGTAAGTTTTATCCCGCAATCCATGAACCAGTTTAGTAGCCCTTCTCTGAACCCTCTCTAAGGTATCAATATCCTTCTGAAGATACGGTCTCCAGTACTGTGTACAATATTCCAAGTGAGGTCTCACCAGTGTTCTGTACAATGGCATGAGCACTTCCCTCTTTCTATTGCTAATACCTCTCCCTATACAACCAAGCATTCTGCTAGCATTTCCTGCTGCTCTATTACATTGTCTGCCTACCTTTAAGTCATCAGAAATAATCACCCCTAAATCCATTTCCTCATATGTTGAGGTTAGGACTCTATCAAATATTCTGTACTCTGCCCTTGGGTTTTTACGTCCAAGATGCATTATCTTTCACTTATCCACATTAAATGTCAGTTGCCACAATTCTGACCATTTTTCTAGTTTACCTAAATCATTTGCCATTTGGCTTATCCCTCCTGGAACATCAACCCTGTTACATATCTTAGTATCATCAGCAAAAAGACATACCTTACCATCAAGACCTTCTGCAATATCACTAATAAAAATATTAAAGAGAATGGATCCAAGTACAGATCCCTGAGGTACCCCACTGGTGACAAGTCCAAGCTTCGAATATATTCCATTGACTACAACCCTCTGTTGCCTGTCACTCAGCCACTGCCTTACCCATTCAACAATATTGGAATCCAAACTTAAAGATTGCAGTTTATTGATAAGCCTTCTATGTGCAACAGTGTCAAAAGCCTTACTGAAATCTAGGTAAGCAATGTCTACTGCACCACCCTGATCTATAATTTTAGTTACCCAATCAAAAAAATCAATAAGATTAGTTTGGCATAATCTCCCTGAAGTAAACCCATGTTGTCTCTGATCTTGAAATCCATGTGGTTTTAAATGTTCAACAAACCTATCCTTTAACATGGTTTCCATCACTTTCCCCACTACTGAAGTAAGGCTTACTGGCCTATAGTAGCCCGACTCCTCCCTATTACCTTTCTTGTGAATGGGCACAACATTCGCTAACTTCCAATCTTCTGGGACTACTCCTGTTAACAATGATTGGTTAAATAAATCTGTTAATGGTTTTGCTAGTACACCACTTAGCTCTTTTAATAGCTTTGGGTGTATTCCATCAGGTCCCATTGACTTATTTGTCTTTACTTTTGACAGTTGAAATCTAACCTCTTCCTCTGTAAACACACGTGTAATAAATGACTCATTAATCCTTTTTCTTAACTGAGGTCCCTTTCCTTCATTTTCATCTGTAAATACAGAACAAAAATATTCATTGAGGCAGTCAGCTAGACATTTATCCTCTTCTACATACCTTCCTTCTTTTGGTTTTAATCTAACTAATCCTTGTTTTACTTTTCTTTTCTCATTTATGTATCTAAAAAAAAGTTTTGTCCCCCTTTTTTACATTTTGTCTTCCTCACTCTGGTTTTTTTTTTTTATAATTACTAAATGCTAACTTTTTGTTTTTAACTATTTTGCTCACATCTGCGGAGTACCACAGTGGTTTCTTGGATTTTTTGCTTTTACTGACAAGCCTAATGCAATTTTCTGTTGCCTTCAGTAGTGCAACTTTTAAATAATCCCATTTCTCTTGGACTCCATTTAAATTGCTCCAGTCTTATAATGACTCCTCTACACATATTCTAATTTTAGAAAAGTCTGTTTTTCTAAAGTCTAAAACTTTTGTTTTTGTGTGGTTTGACTCAGTCACTGTTCTTATATTAAACCACACTGACTGATGATCACTGGATCGTAAACTTTCACCTACAGTAATATCTAATACCAAATCTCCATTTGTTAACACTAAATCTAGTATGGTCTCTTTACGGGTTGGCTCCTCAACGACTTGTTTTAGAGACAATCCCAGTAGGGAGTTTAGAATATGTGTGCTCCTGGCACAAGCAGCTATTTTTGTTTTCCAATTTACATCAGGAAGATTAAAGTCACCCATGATGATAACGTCCCCATTCATTGTCATTTTAGGTATTTCCTCAACTAGTAGATTATCTAACTCTTCAATTTGTCCTGGGGGCCTATAAATCACACCTACACGAGTTACTGTGTGATTACAAAATTCTAACGTAACCCAAAAACGGACTCTATGTTCGCCTCACTAACTTTTATTAGGCTAGATTTTATGCTATCCTTCACATACAGGGCCACCCATTCCCCCTTTCTTGCCTTCCCTTTCTTCTCTATATAAAGAGTACCCTGGTATTGCTATGTCCCAGTCATTTTTCTCATGTCTCAGTAACAGCGTCTAAATCTACACTATCAGTTGCCATTATTGCCACAAGTTCATGGATCTTATTCCCTAAACTGCGAGCATTTTTAGACGTGACTCTAAGCTTATTTTTTAACACACTTGCTACAGGCACCTTCTGTCCTTGTTTTGGGGGACAATTGGATTGATGTTTTATCACCCTTTTGCCCCCCCCCCACCCCCTCCTAGTTTAAATACATCCTAGCAAAGCCTCTGAACTGCTCACTGAGAACAGTACCAGGTTTCCTTACATGCACATTACACATTGTGCAGACATAATGATGGCTTATGTCTGTTTTCACATAACGTCTAATCAGATTTTCAAGTTGAGGAGGTGTAACCAAGGGAACACACTGGATGCCCAATTCACGTAATGCGCAGCATGTACTGTAGCAGATATGTAACTTGATATTTTGAGAATGACATTTCTGAGTTATGAGTCTCCAAAGAGATGGTGAGGTGTACAAAGAAAACAATTAAGAAGTCATACTTCACTTGGCGCACCAACGGAGACCAGGAGCTTAAAGAAATCTTTCCAAAGGACAAAATGAACATTGGAAATTATGGGCAATAGAGAAGAGTGTAATATATAAATCAAGGCTTTACAACATAATCTCCGCCTGTTCCGATTGGTATATATTCCCAGAATTCGATTGCTGCACAAGCAAGAACTCCCAGTCCACACCAATAGAGATATAAGTGCCACACAGAGATTTGTGTCCAAACACTCCAGAAATCGTGGAAAATTCACAGCAGCAATAGCCCATAATTCTGAAAAGACCTTATTTTCCTTTAGTCACGTAACTTATATCTTCCGGTCTGTTGGTTAGTGAAGAGCTCTCATGCGGCAAACACCGGATAATACCGAAATCATTATTCATCCCTTTTCATTATGTTAAGCTCCTTTAACACATCGATTTCCAATATGGAGTGGCCTTTGTTTCAGCTACATCTCAAGTAAAGATCTTTTGTTGAAGTAAAGTGTTTAAATGGACTCGTTCTGTTCAATATATCATTGAATGGAAGAGCATGCAGACCTGCTAGAACTTCCTTTCTAATAATTCTCCTTTATGTTTGCTGGGTCTACAGAGACACAGCAATAAGAATCAAGAATATTCTTTTCACCCTACTAAAGAAAAATGTATTATTTGATATATTTTTTTCTCCACTTATAATTTTTTTTTAATACAATTTTATTTCTTTCATATATTCTTATGTTATGAATACACGTCTATAATCTGTATATTTGACGCTGTTTCATTTGTCTTCCACGTGGCAAGTAATATCTATAATGTATTTATTGCTAAAACATTTTACCTACATTGAGATTTCACTTATTTCTAAGAATGTCCTGAATAGCATGTACAAATACAAAGTTATACATATAATAAGAGGTGTATACAGCACAATTATAAGTACAATATTACATATATAATAAAATTGGCAATTAACATTGTGTACAGTTGCTTTTTGATTTAAAGAGTGGTCACTTCCAGAGATGTGAAAGACCTTGTACCTTCTTCCGGGTAAACACTTTTTTTTAGCATTTCTGGGGCCACTGATCACATCCCATGATGCCTCAGGCATCTGCATACAAGTTCATGTAACAAAAAGTGCGTGCATGTGCGTTTTCTTGGGACATGCACATTGCCATGCAAGAATTAAAGGTACAATCTAAGCATCAAAACAACTTTAGTTTAAAGGAACACTGTGGTCACCATAACAACTTCATCGAAATTAAGTTGTTATGGTGCCATCAGGACCCCAGGCACTTTCGTAACTGATGGGGTTTAACCCCAAATGTTTCCTACAGCGCAGTTCCCCCGGTAGCATCTGGCTTCTGAAATGGAGTTTCAGGGGCAGGTGCCCCGCTGATTGGCAAATAAGTAGTTACCCATTTATAAAAAAGGATACCTTCGGTCAGACACAACCTTTCATGCATATACACAGGTACAGTTGCAAGAAAAAGTATGTGAACCCTTTGGAATGATATGGATTTCTGCACAAATTGGTCATAAAATGTGATCTGATCATCATCTAAGTCACAACAATACACAATCACGGTCTGCTTAAACTAATAACACACAAAGAATGAAATGTTGCCATGTTTTTATTGAACACACCATGTAAACATTCATAGTGCAGGTGGAAAAAGTATGTGAACCCCTAGACTAATGACATCTCCAAGAGCTAATTGGAGTGAGATGTCAGCCAACTGGAGACCAATCAATGAGATGAGATTGGAGGTGTTGGTTACAGCTGGCCTTCACACCAGTTCTGGGTTTGCTTTTCACAAGAAGCATTGCCTGATGTGAATGATGCCTTGCACAAAAGAGCTTTCAGAAGACCTACGATTAAGAATTGTTGACTTGCATAAAGCTGGAAAGGGTTATAAAAGTATCTCCAAAAGCCTTGCTGTTCGTCAGTCCACGGTAAGACAAATTGTCTATAAATGGAGAAAGTTCAGCACTGCTGCTACTCTCTCTAGGAGTGGCTGTCCTGTAAAGATGACTGCAAGAGCATAGCGCAGACTGCTCAATGAGGTGAAAAAGAATCCTAGAGTGTCAGCTAAAGACTTACAAAAGTCACTGGCAAATGCTAACATCCCTGTTAGCGAATCTACAATACGTAAAACACTAAACAAGAATGGATTTCATGGGAGGATACCACAGAGGAAGCCACTGCTGTCCAAACAAAGCATTGCCACACGTTTACAGTTTGCACAAGAGCACCTGGATGTTCCACAGCAGTACTGGCAAAATATTCTGTGGACAGATGAAACCAAAGTTGAATTGTTTGGAAGAAACACACAACACTATGTGTGGCGAAAAAAAAGCACAGAACACCAACATCAAAACCTCATCCCAACTGTGAAGTATGGTGGCGGGGGCATCATGGTTTGGGGCTGCTTTGCTGCGTCAGGGCCTGGACGGATTGCTATCATCGAAGGAAAAATGAATTCCCAAGTTTATCAAGACATTTTGCAGGAGAACTTAAGGCCATCTGTCTACCAGCTGAAGCTCAACAGAAGATGGGTGTTGCAACAGGACAATGACCCAAAGCATAGAAGTAAATCAACAACAGAATGGATTAAACAGAACAGCTTACGTCCTGTGCTGGTTAAGCTACCATCACCTAGCTGGTGTCTTTATCCTGCATATATTCTGGTCTATTGCGCAGTAACCCATCCAAGGGTCATAACATGCCAATTAACTAGCCTTTTAAACCTGTACTTAATTTCACATCCACACAGATGAGGTTATAGATTCTATGGGGTATGGTGGTTATGGTGGGAATGGGGCAGTGATCATCATAATCATTTGGGGAGTTTTTTTCTGTTTGTCTCTGATATCGATTTATTAACCTCCAATTGGCTAAAGTCTAGGAGTTGTTTTCTTCCTGGGAAGATACAGATTACCCCCTTTATTGTGTCCCCTATCACCTCTCATTAGGTTCTACCTAATAGTAGGGTATCCCTCTTAAGTGGAACGCTTCACCTGTCTCTTAGGGCTGATTACCTCATACCTGGTGTGTAAATATTTGTTCCTGTTTAGGACCCCTTATTAGAGATGGTAGCTCTATGCCTAAATGATTAAGAAAGGTTTTATATATATATATATATATATATATATATTCATATTTTTTTGCTACTAATCTATTTTAGGTTGACCTAATTCCTATACACCTACCTCCATTTGGAGTAGGTGTCTTGGATATTGTTCTCCTCCCTTTTCTATTTCTAGTAATTAGGGTTATCCCCTGCTATACTAGTGTAACCAGGTGACCTCTCTCTCGCTTTTAACTAAGGGATATGGTTATAGGTCTCCCCTAGCCCATGCCTCTGGCGATGCTGTAGAGGGGTGTGATCACTGCTACACCTATGTTGAAAATGCATACATGTATAATGGATTAAAGTAAGGTGATTCCATCCCTTTTACCCTGGTGAGTATGCTGCTTCACCATATGTCAGTTTCCCTGTTGACTGTATATGGTATATCTAAAAATAACATACATTACACGTATTGTTATATGGTACTGTAGCACTTATTTACACAACCTCTCCCGATTTGTTTGACTTTGTATCAACAATTGTTCCTTGCTTTACTAATTGGTATCCTTTATTCTTTCCCTTTGTACCTATCTTCCATTTGTACAAAACTCTATTTGCAAAAATAAAGATTGTAAAATAAATTTTAAAAAAAGTTCATTTCTGGTTACAAATAACTGTATTCTTCTTGAACCCTGTGGGTACAATCATGAATTGAAGCCTTTAAAGAATTGTAGATCTTGTCCTATATTTGAGGAAAGAGCCTGCAGCCTCTGTCATTGTGCCAAAAATAGACAGATTACAGGATAGCAATAAACCGTGAATTCTGTTCTATCTAGGGAGATAGAAAAGCAACAAGCAATGTAGTAACTAATTGACTAACACTAAATGCAGGATACCGACGACAGCATCTACTTTGTAGTGCCCATCTGCAACTGCCCATAAACCAGAAGGGCAAATAATAACTGGAATCACCTGATGTTGGTAAACTGTCCCTCTCCTGCCACTAGCTAGGCCTTATCTAACATGTGAAGGGCCTTTAAATCCTGGAACACACTGTAACCAGTAATGGGTACAGTGTAGGCAGACACATACCTTGTTCACAGAACTGGCTTGTTCCTACTTCAGAAAATATGTAAACAATTAAAGACACCCAGAACACTTCATCTCTACTGAAGTGTCTGGATGCAGTAGTCCTTTAGTTTGAACCCTGCAAAGTAAAACATTGCACTTTTGTATAAAACGCAAAGTTTCATTACAGGTTTAACACAACTCTAGTGGCTGTCTTCCTGACAACCACTAGAGACACTTCCCCTGTTAGAACCAAGTCAAACTCTGTTTTCAATCAAATACTGTTCCTAGAGCAGCATTTGATTTGTGCAGTGAGGCTGTTTGCCATGCATTTGCACTAGCCTTCCAGTGCTTCCACATAGACAAGATTGGCGGGAACGCAATGTGGCAGAACAGTCAGCGAGGAGAGCAGCGCGGCGGGGGCTAAAGGATAAGTAAAATACCTTTTTCCATACACTCGGAGGGGAGCAGACACCTAAACTGCTACAGGACACTATAGAAAGAGACACTCCAAGAGACTGGCAGGAGAAAGAGACACAGAGTAGATTGGTAGGAGAAAGAGACACACAGAGGAGCTGGGCGGGAGAAAGACACACAGAGGAGCTGGGCGGGAGAAAAAGACACACAGAGGAGCTGGGCGGGAGAAAGAGACACACACAGGAGCTGGGCGGGAGAAAGAGACACACAGAGGAGCTGGGCGGGAGAAAGAGACACACAGAGGAGCTGGGCGGGAGAAAGAGACACACACAGGAGCTGGGCGGGAGAAAGAGACACACACAGGAGCTGGGCGGGATAAAGAGACACACACAGGAGCTGGGCGGGAGAAAGAGACACACACAGGAGCTGGGCGGGATAAAGAGACACACAAAGGAGCTGGTAGGGAAGACACACAGAGGGCTGGCGGAGAAAAGAACACCTAGAGGAGCTGGGCAGGAGAAAGAGACACAGAGTAGATTGGTAGGAGAAAGAGACACACAGAGGAGCTGGGCGGGAGAAAGAGACACACAGAGGAGCTGTGCAGGAGAAAGACACACAGAGGAGCTGGGCCGGAGAAAGAGACACACAGAGGAGCTGGGCGGGAGAAAGAGACACACAGAGGAGCTGGACAGGATAAAGAGACACACAGAGAAGCTGGGCGGGAGAAAGAGACACACAGAGAAGCTGGGCGGGAGAAAGAGATACACAGAGAAGCTGGGCGGGAGAAAGAGACACACAGAGGAGCTGGGCGGGAGAAAGAGACACACAGAGGAGCTGGGCGGGAGAAAGACACACAGAGGAGCTGGGCGGGAGAAAGACACACACAGAGGAGCTGGGCAGGAGAAAGACAGACACAGAGGAGCTGGGCGGTAGAAAGACACACAAAGGAGCTGGGCAGGAGAAAGAGACACACAGAGGAGCTTGGCGGGATAAAAACACACACAGAGGAGCTGTGCAGGAGAAAGAGACACACAGAGGAGCTGTGCAGGAGAAAGAGACACACAGAGGAGCTGGGCCGGAGAAAGAGACACACAGAGGAGCTGGGCGGTAGAAAGAGACACACAAAGGAGCTGGGTGGTAGAAAGAGACACACAAAGGAGCTGGGTGGGAGAAAGAGACACACAGAGGAGCTGGGCAGGAGAAAGAGACACACAGAGGAGCTGGGCGGGAGAAAGAGACACACAGAGGAGCTGGGCAGGAGAAAGAGAGACACAGAGGAGCTGGGCAGGAGAAAGAGACACAAAGAGCAGCTGGGCAAAATGTGTAGTCCTTAAACCTTGCAACCCGCCTGGATTGGAAGATGCAGACCTAGAACAACTAGGAATCTACATTTTTTGACACTCCTGTATAACAGCATAGTGGCAATGTAGTAATGTATTGCTGAAATATTTGCAACAAACTAGTTTATTTTAGTACATCTAGAAAGGTCAGTCTGTTATAATGCCTATTTATCTATACATTGGAGATTCAATTAAAAAAAATGTGAGGAAAAAAAAAACACAAGTGGTCCAACTTACTACATGACATCAGGAAAGATTAGTAAAATAATTTCTCTGATTAACCTGGCCCGCCAAGTGTAGGTAAAACCTAACACAGCCAGGACACAATATCCATTCTAATGCGATTAAATACAAAGTGTCACAGTAAAAGAGTGTGATCAGTATGCATTCAGTTCTGCTGCGGATATCACAGAGAGAGTTGTGAGGTTTTGGAATTAGAAGACTTTGGGCTCCCTAGGACACTAAGCCGAGCATTACCATGGAAACAGACCCTGGCACACAACTGCCCCTAAGGAATCGCCGGCTCTTCCTATCGCAGCTGCCAGTGTCAGCACAAAAGGTTGAATAGCTTGTTTATATCTTTAATAAACGCAGACACTGTCACACAGATATGTAAACAGTCATTTAATATAAATTCCTTTCATATTACACTGCAAAAGGCAATCCATCCCTCCCAAAGTGGGTTTGTATCCTGGCTCAAAACGATAAAAACAATAAACAATCGCAATAACCATGTGTACGTGCAGGGAAATCCGCTCACACACCGGACAAACTGCCATAAATGTACGAAATGGAGAGTAATGGGTTCACTCTGTAGAAGTATTACATTTTTCAACGGATAACATTAGACACATAAGAAACACTGCGGACATGAAAGTAACAGAAGGCAAAATGGACATTTATTTTTGGCTTGCAGTTGATACAGTTAAAGCAGGGTGGATAAAAACAAATTATATATATATATATATATATATTTTTTTTTTTTTTAATTTAAATCAGATTTATTTTAGTAAAATACTTTTGGAGGAAAAAAAAAAATCTTTCTTGAGATGGTTTTCTATATAAGGTACATTATAGTCCAAGGGTTATACAGCATGAAATAATGATTAGTTACGTAGCATGAGGCTGTATATTCATGCAATTTTAACAATTTTGATAAATCAATTCCATTAATCCAAAAATGTTATAAAAAGAACATGCAAAGTTCAGAAATATATCAGATTCCCATTGATATACAGCAAATTAAAGTACTTGCAATAAACACTGTATCTTAGAGGGTTACTCCAAACACCATGACCACTTCAGTGATTTGAAGTAGTTATGGTGCTTGCAGTCTGTATGTGCAGTTTTTCAATATGGAACGCTGCACATACAGACATATTTTATATTGTGGTTAGAGGTGTAACTCTGGCAACACCATTAGTATGTCTTTGGCTAGCCCAGAACTAGAGTTCCAGGCTGGCATACGCGGTCATTCATTGGCTGACAGCGCTTTTCTGACCCTCTCAGCCAATGAATGACCGGTCTGATTGGCATCCGACATTTGTATCATCCAGCATCAGAGAGAGTTTTTGGCACCTGGTGAAGAGGCAGGTAACAGGGCAAACCACTGCAATTAAATAAGTAAATAAAATCAGTTATGCTATACCGTATATCCTCGAGTATAAGACGAGTTTTTCGGCACATTTTTTGTGCTGAAAAACCCCCACTTGTCTTATACTCAAGTCACTGTCTGTATTATGGCAACTTATTATTGCCATAATACAGACAAGGACCGCTGGGCTCATTACAAGCCCAGCGGTCCTGTTGGGGGCTGGCAGGAAGCATTTACTTACCTTTCCTGCAGCTCCTGCCAGCTCCCTTCACCTCCACTGTAAATCTCACAAGAGCCGCGGGGTCACCATGGGTACCGTGGCAACGCTCCGCGCGGCATAGACCGCTAGACTTACAGTGGAGGAGAAGGGAGCTGACCGGCACGGAAGTGAAGGGAGCCGACGGAAAGGTAAGTAACAGCTCTCTGCCAGCCCCCTCCTACACACCCCATGCCACTGGACCACCAGGGAATGACAGCCCCCCTCCCTGGCCATGTATCAAGCAGGGAGGGGGGACAAAAAAATATAAATACAAATTTAAATAATAATATAATGAAAAAAGTAACAATATTAAAATAAAATAAAAATAATAATATTAAAAAAAAACACAAAATTGAATGTTATAATAATAATAAAAAAAATAATAAAAATGCCCCCCAAGGTTACACACTCTGCATTCATACATACACACACTACACATACTGCATTATATACACACACTGCATTCATACACACACACTGCATTATATACACACACACACACACACACACTGCATTCGTTATATACACAAAATAAATATTCAATTAATGTAATTTTTTGGGAAGCTAATTTTATTTAGAAATTTACCAGTAGCTGCTGCATTTCCCACCCTAGTCTTATACTCGAGTCAAAAAGTTTTCCCAGTTTTTTGGGGTAAAATTAGGGATCTCGACTTATATTCGGATCGACTTATACTCGAGTATATACGGTAACAAACTAATCTGAAAAGGTATCATTCTAAATCTGAAATATTCATCCGTTTGCAAATGTTAAAAATTACAACAACCGGCAAGAATTACTCCTTAGGTTTAACAATCAATATTTAAATCAAAACATGTGATTTAAAGCGTCGTGAACCTGTAATGACAGATTTGGTTTTCAGTTTTATTACCATCTGGTTTGACTCATGTTATACAATGAAGTATTGCTTCCCTTAATAATATTAAAAGTTCATATTGTAATGTATTTTATTACCCCTGTCTCTTGCTGAGAGCAGCAATCATGTTTTCAGTGCGTTTGCAAGGGGCACATGCTTCCTTCCCATAACAGGCTAAAAGTCCATTGCATTTTATGTTAGATGTACGGTATGTAAATAAAACGTATATGTTCTTTGTCTCTTTATTCTCAGATTGTCTGTACAATGCTCCTATAGCGTTAAAACTACCATCTAGCCCTCTCTTGCCTCCCTAAATATAGTAAAATCTTACTTGTATTCAAGTCTGCAGCTGCTGGTTCTGCCCCCGTTTACCTCTGAACTGCCTGCTGACATCATCAGAAGTGGTGGTCTGACCAATCACAATGCTTCCTCATAAGATTGGCTGAGACTCTCAAAAAGGTAGGTCAGGGACAGAGCAAGCACAAGTCAAAAACAGCCCTGGAAAGTCAGCATCTCCTCATAGAGATGAATTGAATCAATGCAACTCTATGAGGAAAGTTCAGTGTCTCCATGCAGAGGGTGGAGATACTGAATGCTGTGATGCATACTAGGCAAGACTGAGATAGGAATCACCTCTAGCAGCCATCTGATGAGTGGCCAGTGAAGTTATCAGGAGGCTATAATGTTAACACTGCACTTTCACTAAAAATACAGTGTTTACAGCAAAAAGCCTGAAGGGACTGATTATACTCACCAGAACAAATACAGTAAAATGTAGTTGTTCTGATGATTATAGTGTCCATTTAAATAGTCTATTGTAGTGGCTGTTGTATAAGGACAATAAAGGTGTAAAACTTTTTTTTTTTTTTTTTTACACTTTTTCACAAACCATTTTTTTCCCGGCCAATATAAATTCAGTTACGCAGAAAACATTAGTGAAGATTCAGCATGGTTGAATCCTGCAAACTGTGAAAAAAATACTTTGGACAATTAATAATGAAACCATTGTGTAATGGTTTGAGCAGGGTATGGAGGGTTGTACATCCCACTGTTTTATGAGTAAATTGAAAGAGACTCAAAAACATTCTAAGACGGTTTAACACAGAATGAAAGTCAATTGCCAGCAGCAGTCTGGATCCTCCGCAATAGCCTGAGCAGTGAGGGGTGCATTGAAAGGCTGAGAGATTTGGGGAGTATTCTGTAATCCTGAGAACCATCAACTGTGCAATAGCTACCCATATCAACAAAAATACCTACGTTATGTAGGCCATCATCAAAACTTAGGGATGGATAATGCATTTGAAAATATAAGTGTATATGACCCATTCATAAATTCATGGGAGTATTACGACAGTTCACCATCCTTTAATGACAACTTCACAATGGTCCTTAAGGGGTTAACAATAAAATATTTGTTCAAGCAAAAAGCTGCTTACTGGATTCAGCGGAATGTCACGAGATAACACACTTTGTTTATTTGCTTATAAAAACAGTTATTCAACTTCCCCATTTAATTAATAAATCACAAAATTATAAAGATGCTTTCTGCACATCAGAAGTTCCGTTCCATAAATGTAATTAATGTAAGTATGTCGAGGTAAAATCATGATCCCACAGCCAATGGGCAAGCTAAGGAAATTGAAAAACAATGTAGCGCTGGCATTCACACCATTGAACAGATCGCAAGCACAGATGGAACAGAACTTCACACATTAATCCCAGCCAGCAAAGCGAGTCGGCCATAAATGAAAGAAGATATCACCAGAAAAGCTTAGATTATATATTTTAACTACGCTTTCTTCAATAATAACATGCGCTGTAAACAACAATGATCTTTCTATATCTATGGATACACTTACTTGATCAAGCTACTTTATGTTGAAAATGGACCATAGTCTTTTGCACTTTTCTTGTACATAGTTGGCTTTAAAACCAATTTAAATGCAACACTCGTTTAAACCAACTTTAATTCCGCTAACAGAGTTGGAGAGAATGTAAAATTATGCTGTTGTAGCTAGAAAAAAAAAAGTCAATAGCAGACTATGTCTGTAACTTAGTATTGAAGACAAATAAAACCAAAAAATTATCAACATCCAGGGGACTTTGAGAATGCTGCGGCTGAACGAGCTCAAGGTCTGGGCAAAGTCTCCCAGCATGGCCCCAGCACCGATCACAGTGTAATCGGCATGCCAGATTTTTAGCCTACAGTGATATGTCTGTAGTTCTGTAAACAACCAGTAGATGGAGGTAACTTTCCACTCTCTGCTTTAACTAGAAAACCCATCTGCTGAGATCTGTATAAATATTAGGAAAGGGTTTCCTTAGGGTTAATTTTAGGGTTGGATTAAAGGGTAGGGTTAGTGTTATTTTATTACAATAAATATATATATAATTATAAGCAAAGATGTAAAATAATATGGTTTTCCCTTTTTTAATGTAACTCACACACAATGTTGTAAATGCAGTTTAAATTGACTGTCAATAAAATAAAACACATTAATTGTTGTTTAGTAAATATGGAGTTCCACCAACCTGATTTGATTTCCAAAAGTCTCAATCTCGGATCTTCAGGGGGATGTAAACGCCTCTTCTTTCTCCAACACCGAGCAGGGTAAGTATACAACTGTCCTGGAGCCACTCCTGCACAATGTGAGCACATTAATGCTTTGTAGATTTATGTGCTTTAGCGTGGGTGTTATATTACATTTTTAGAAAGGTTTTATTTTTTCTCCATTGTACATAACAAACACTACAAATATTGACTCTTTCCCTGATGTTCGGCCATGCCGTTCCTCCACAGAATGGACTTAATAGGACGGCATAGAACGTCCTTCAGTTTTGCTGTGAGCTGGGTTAAATTCCTGCTCACACCGGGGAGTCCCAGTTATCGATTAATAACTGGGGCTCCCCTCTGCCAGTTGTGGACAATTTTAGTGGCACTAGATTGAAAGATGTGCTGTATGCAGAGCTCAAAGTGACAGCTACTACGCCATTTAAATAGGCATATAAATGGTTATTGCTGCAATGTAGTGTGAGCAGGATTGAACCCACAATAAATCCCTCACAACAGACACCTAAAGCGTCCCTTGGTCAGCTGGGGTCATTTGTAGTGAAGACAAATAAATTAGGCATTACTGTTGAAACCAGCATTTTCATGGCTCTGTGAATAACGTTTACAGATGCAGCAACCTTTCAATATTGAGAATTTTGAACAAATTCAAAGGCTTTATGTGTGCGGAGAATGTGAAAGTGTGCAAAACATGCACAAAACAGGTGTGATGAAGGAAAAAAACAACAACTGTTTAGTGTTTGGCCACAAGGGGGCTGAGCTGTCATTAAGTCATGTCTGTTTACCCTAATAAAATGGGCCTTTAGGCAACTGCCTGTGTTATGGGACATTCGGTGCTCATTACTTAAAGGGACACTCCAGGCACCCTGACCACTTCAGCTAATTGCTGTGACCCTTTTGCAATTAGTGCTGTAATGTAAAACATTGCAGTTCCAGAGAACTACAATGTTTACATTGCAGCTCTAAGTCTGCCCTCTGTGGCTGTCTACCAGACAGCCACTGGGAGCGCTTCCAGAATCCACACGGACTTTTGGTCCGTTATTTGAAGCTGGACGTCCTCACGGACCTCCAGCGTCAGATTTTCCACGTAGGAAAGCATTGAATAATGATTTCCTATGGGGAGGTCTAACGTGCGTGTGGCCATTGCCACACATGCTTATTGGGTGTTCCCCGCCGGCTGAGGAGCATGGGCAGAACTGCATTCAGGTAAGTAACTAAAGGGGTTTATGTAATCATAGATTAAAGGTGCGTAATAAACAAATTGACAAAGAGTTAAAGGAAATATGTTACAGATGGCTGCATCTCTGTGCATTTCTGTGCATCCAGTATAACAATCTATTTGTTTTGTGCAATCGCTAACCATTACTGTACCTGGTCCTCTGTGCCTTTTCTCCATCCAGATGTAGCAATTATTTTGGGCAACACCAGTCTGAGAGTCCAGGAAGGGAAGACGTACGCTGCGCTCTGCACAAAGCCGCGAGTTGTAGCTGCGACAGTGTTCAATTGCTTCTTTGTAAAACTGATCCCCAAGTCTGTGAGAAAAAAAAAAAAGAGCAGGGTAACGGTCAGTTAGCTCAACAGCACTGTCAGCAAATGATAAATTATTTAGATACTAAAGCGATAAGACAAACACAGAGTGGATTACAGGTAAAACAACTTTTTTTTTGCCTACTATCATACATGAAAACTTAAAATATTATGAAGGAGGTATTTTTTTGTGAATCAAAGTGTTTATTGGGGGTTGTGCAGATACTGTATACAAAAAGTATTTACATGGTGATATGAGACACACATGTTCCAGAACATGACACAATAAGGTAAGCCAAGCAGGGTCATACATGAAAGCAGTGAATATAGATCACATTTGCACAATAAATCAAATGAAAAGACAGTGTATACGAATCAAGTCAATAGTCAGGTCTAACAGACAATCTATCTCCCGTGACAGTGCACATAAATTAAGTATTGGATACAATCACATAGGTAAACCAATATAACGCGCAAGCATCAAATAGATCCAGCTCCCAAATTTAAAATACAAAACTTATCCTGTACAACCAAGACCAACTGACTGAAGCTATGACCGTGCCCCACAAATAAATGGCCGTCCAAAACAGAGCACTAGCTCATCTACTACCCGTAGATTATAGATCTCCCATCTCATCTCACATCTTCAGACACTTCCTCCTTTGAGTATCCTCGGAGAAATTAATGACAATGTCAGATAACGGGATGCAAGCAATTAAAAGTGAGCAAAGTAGCAGAGTGAAAAAGTAAGTAATGAACAAAAAATGTAAAAGTAAAGAGAGTCTATCACCTCATCTCAAGTCTGCCCCCACCCCAAGCACTCCAGCATCCAATGGCTGTTTGAAATACTATTTCCATTATTTTGCATTAGGCTGGGCCAAGATCATGAGATGTATCCACAGCTGGATTGGTGGGTTGAGTGTCATGGGAGTTGTGCTACTAGATTGCATTTCACGCCAAAACTACGAGTCTCCATTTGTCCTGCAACACCTATCATTCACAGCCTGAACTCTTTTCAGCCTTTAGTTTAGATCCGATGTATAAAAGTGGTGGACAATGTGCACAACGTACATTGAGAAAGTGAATTGTAAAAATCACCCAGCACTTCCAGAGTAGTGACAGCTAACTTGGAACACCAAAAGTTTGTGAACTAGATGTACCACAATGCTCTGCTAACCTTCAGGCTGGTTTAGCATTGTGGAAATTGTAATCTATTATTACCTGGGATATCAAAGTTAGCCACTAGCGATATGCAGCATTAGTCTCGCCAGCCTTCCCTGTGCATAAGTGGTTTGTGAGACCTTCCTTGGAATAAAGATTTTGGTACACACATTATTACTTGTGCTAGCTGTTTTACAGCGTCTGTACAATCACTGTGCAAGAATTACCTATTGTAGGTGGAGATCAATGGTGTGTTCGATCTCGCTCCCTCACTGAAATTATAACGTTCCCCGCAAGCTTAATCTTTTAACTACATTGATCAGCAGACAATGAGTTAACTAGACAATGTGTGAGTCACCCAGTAAGAGGGAAGGCTATAAAACACCTTTTAGAGTCTAGCTGTCACACATCCCCAGGTTCTGACTGCAGGCTTTATTGAAAAGTTAATTTGGCTCATAAATTTTCCCCACGGCTCCTACAGACATCATACCATCCACAGAAGGGAATGGGATCCTGCTGTCCAATGGATAATTGCTTCCTCTGTGAGATTCCAGGCATCTGCCAGAGCTAGGATTATTAAAGGAAATCTAAACAGTGTTCAGAGCCCACGATTACTGGGCGTCCATTCCTCACTTGTGATTCGTACAGATAAAAGAGAACAATATGCTGCAGAACCTCGGACAAAGGGCATATAGAAACTGCTTTAGTGACAGACACAACGTACCTGGATACCTTGGTAGGGATACCAAATCTCATCACGTTTTGCTCAACACGTATCACTTCCAATTAGTATATAGCATTCCTACACTGAAAGTGGGAAGTCCTTTAACCAAAGCAGGCCATTTAGTATTATTCCTGGACTATCTAGAGTTTCTTCCTGCAGGGCAGCACTTTTTATGTTCTGCCCATACACATATATAGGTTCAGCCAATAACACAATACAATGTCACAAAAAAAATTTTTCATGTGCCAATAAAGGGAATAAAGTAATTTTAGGGAGCTGAACATAATCCTTAAAATAACAGCAGCAGGGACCTCATACCATGCACAGCACAGCAGATGACAATCACTCTATAAACAACGTTCAGAATCATAACTGGTTACCACATTTGCACCAATTTAAAGGGCGCACCCAAACAATGACCAAAAATGTTAAACCTATCCAATACTGTATAACATTTAGCGTATCACACCATAAAAGCAAAGGTTTCTATGGTAAACTAAATAGAATATGACAATTAAAGGAATACATACGTAGATTCCCAACACTATAATGCCTACACTATGTCTAACTTTTTAGGCCCCATATAGATTGGTCTGAAAAGGGGTTTCTTCAAACTCAACACCCCCCACCGCCCGTCTTGCCACTGCTGGCTCCACCTCTGTGGCCAAGATCATAAATGTTGTTGATCTCAGCCAATCCAATGTTTTCCCGTAGGAAAGCATCGGGAGGCTATTGCGCATGCGCTGCAAAATGCACAGTATCTCCTCAGTAAAGCAATGCATCTCTATGGGGAATGTTCAGCGCCTACATGCAGAGCGTGGAGATGTTGAATGCCAGTGCTGCACACTGGCTCCTAACTTTATAAGCTGGCTCCTAGATTGAAAGCAAATTTGTCAAGCCCTGATTCAAGTTCAATTTACAGAGCAGGAGATAAAAACTAAAGCAAATTAACATCTGATTGATAATGAACACCTTTTATTTCATGCGGGCTGTGTCAGTCACAGGCAGGGGAGGTGTGGCTAGGGCTGCATCATCAAAAACAAAAAATGATTTGACTCCTAAATGGCAGAGAATTGAGCAGTGAGACGGCAGGGACATGCAGGTCCAAAATTAGCCCAGTAGGATGCATTATGCGATTTATAGTTATTGAATGCATCTTGTCTAGGTTGAGCTAGAATGCAGAATTCCCTGGTGAATTCCCAACAATCTCCAGTTGAGTATGTCTCTATCAGGGTTATTTAGTAAATTGGGTTTTGTTTGGAATTCACAAGAGAAATGTTACACCATAATAGCTTAATTGAACATAATTGAAAACGAGAGAAATCTCAATGCATCATTCCTGGTAAAATATTTTATAAATAAAAAAAATTGAAACACAACATGAACTCAAATATGTTTCCACCTTGGCTATTTTGTATTTTTTTGACAATCCTTTATTTTTCAAGAATTATCAACAAGTTACAGTTACAGTTATTACAATAAGAACAGTAATGAGTCATCAACTAGGTGTGAATCTGGGCTGCAGGCCTTCTACCAACCATTACATCTGAGCAAATCACGAGAAGGATACTTGCAGTGGGTGGTTAAGTTATTAAACTTATAAAAATTGTAAGTAGTACTGGATTTCATCTCAATTGCTCACTTGGCAGCGAGCAACTTCTCCATAGCCCTTTATGCCTTTCCTCTGTTTAAGGTTGTAGGTTAAACCATGCCAGCTCACTAGGACGATGAGATATGATGGATGTTAAGTAAAAACTGATCAAGACCGAGAAGGAGAAGTAGAGAGAAAACCTTGGCTATTTCTGATTAACATTATATGGAATTCCCAACAACTGGTTTATGGACTAACCCTGGGGTTTATTCACTAAACAGCTAACTGTGGTAAATTGGGAATGGAATTTTAACATTTAGGGGTGAAATTAATATTAATATTTTTATTTGGAAAAATTATTCAACTTGACTATGGCTTTTTGATTTTTAGCCAATAATTAGCATTTTGTTTTTCAGTTTACTTCAATTCACTGCTTGGTGAATAAAAGCCTTGTATATCTCTAAGTACAACACATTTCATAAGACACAACACACGAAGACAGGTGTACATGGTGAAAACGTTTCATTGTAACAAACTCTCTGCTGTGGTGTGGTATATATTACCAATGTTTGCTTGTGTGTTTTACTAAACATATTTTGGCTGTTAAGTGCAACACAGACGAGAGGAAAGATTATAGGCAACATGCCGTCTCAAATGCGGAGACTCAGACACATTTGTGCCCTTTTACCCTTCGCACACGTCCCTGCGTCTTGAGACGGATCTGCAAATTACAGTTTGTGTGGAGACATGTGGCAGGTGGCCAGGCGGTATCATTAGAGGCGGCTCAGGGGAAACACGTACCCAGAGATGTTGTCAAGGGTACAGTCAGGTATGCCAATTATGTCTTTCCGAGCCGCAGGTTTATCAAAATACAAATTGCAAGTCTGACACCACTGTCTAGCCTGGAATCTGTTGTGTTTTCTTAATCGAACCGTCTTACGTTCAACAAAGAATGAGCTGGTGGTATCTTTTCCTCCACCTAGTTTCTCTGCTTCCTGTTTTGCTTTCTATCCGGCTTTACTGTTACTGAATAGCACAACAATTCTACACGAAAATGATGTTTAAAGGCCATCTGAGTGACAGACACATATAAGGTGTGTATCTCTAGTGTATGGAGAGACATTTCCTCCAAAATATAAGAAATCTGTCCAGACTAATGGCCAGACTGTCTAACCACTACTTTGCTGTCTTCTTTATATTAAGTAGTTGTGTTTGTCTTTGATTAGATACCTCCCAAGTGTCTCTATTTAGGAGTGACGGTCCCCGTTTTGGATCCAAATCCCTCTATCCTAATGTCATTTTTTTATGAGCTCCATATAGTTGGTGTGTCTGAGCTCCACAGTAATAATACTCTCAGTAATGTGTCTTTAAACTACAATAAATGTATTTAGAATCCAGTCTGTGTAAATAAGATACATTGTTCTTGTTCTAAATTAGATTTTAGTTGTTTTAAATGATTAGTAAATCACCTATTTAATTTCTCAGAACAGCCCCGCCTCTGGTTACATCCTCATTCACACCCCTAAAATAAAAGTGTCTTTCTTTGTCTATTTGTAATGGTTTTAAGGCTGAACTAGCAAAAAATTACTTAAAATGAAATCTTATAGGCTCAATTCATCAGTAGTTCTGTTATAATACTAAATGCTATACAATGGATACACTTAGGTTTTAACTGTTTTACCTTCCACAGCAGTCTAAAATTATTAAAAGGATTTACAAAAGAATACAATTTATCCCATATTGTTAAATGTTAAAACAAAGAAAAGAAAATGTTTTCACTTCTTCAGTTTGGTTTATCAATTTAAATATTTATAGAGTGTTATCGAAGTTTTTAGTGTGATGTTAAACCTTTGCCCCTTTTGTTAAAAGCACAAATGAAAATAATGTTGTTGTCGAACAGCAGTAAACTCAGAATGTACTATTGGAGATACTCTGTATTCTACAATAATCATCCTACAGGTAGCCGATGAAGCTGGGGAAACACATTAACAGCATCAGTCTGGACCAAAATCAACACAGGTTGCCATGGTCACCAAATGTCACTCACATCAGATAAGCAATTTTAGAATCTACAAAGTAATCTCTGTGGCTTCAATACTTTCAGCAGTCCTGCTGAGTTATTAGTCAGTTTGCAGAGTAATCCTGGCTTACTTAAGAAAAAAGTATTTTTAGTTTTTTTTCTGTTTTCTGTCAACAGATACCTGTGAATAGATCACGTTACCCCTTTACATTGTGAACCCGTATGCACTAAGGAATAAATAGTTGCCACGTTTAATTTATTTATTTATTTTAAGTTATATCTGTACAGCAATGTCAAATATGTTGGACTGTATAAATAATCAAACAGAGCGGGTATCCAAGAACAATTTTAGAATTTAGCGTGTCTGTTCTCTACCAGTATCTTAATCTACGAATAAAAGGATGCCAAGCATTTACGAGCAATTTTGATGTTTAAAAAAAGGACGTTTGAGACACACAGCCTAAACCCCTTAGTCACCAAAGTAACAATGTGTGCATTTGACATCTGCATTATCTGTTCACATTCGGACCTGTTTTAACGCCTTTGGACTGATGATGCAGAAGTGAAATTTCTGAATTATCACCTCAGCTGGTGAATGGCTGGAGATTCGGTGTCAGAACAGGCAACATTTCTGTAAAACTAGTCAAAAGCAGTTTGACAAAAATGAAGTACTACAGAAATCGGTGGAGGATATGGTACTTACATAGTTACATAGTTACATAGCTGAAAAGAGACTTGCGTCCATCAAGTTCAGCCTACCTCACATTTGTTTTTTTGCTGTTGATCCAAAAGAAGGCAAAAAAACCCAGTCTGAAGCACAATTTTGCAACAAACTAGGGAAAAAAATTCCTTCTTGACCCCAGAATGGCAGTCAGATTTATCCTTGGATCAAGCAGTTATTACCCTACATTGAAAGATTATATCCTTGAATATTCTGTTCTTGCAAGTATGCATCTAGTAGCCGTTTGAACATCTGTATGGACTCTGATAAAACCACTTCCTCAGGCAGAGAATTCCACATCCTGATTGTTCTTACAGTAAAAAAACCTTTCCTTTGCCTTAGACGAAATCTTCTTTCTTCCAGTCTAAACTCATGGCCTCGTGTCCTATGTAAAGTCCGGTTTGTGAATAGATTTCCACACAATGGTTTGTATTGGCCACGAATATATTTGTATAATGTTATCATATCCCCTCTCAGGCGATGTTTTTCTAAACTAAATAGGTTTAAATTTGTTAACCTTTCTTCATAGCCGATATGTTCCATTCCTTTTATTAATTTTGTAGCCCGCCTCTGCAGTACAGTACAGTGTCAATTAATCCTGGGCGATGAATCTGTTAGGTTTACTTTATACCATAATAGTTTGCAAATAGGCTACACATTTAAATATACGTACACAAAGAAGGTTACAAACAAACAGTAATAAAACAAACAGTATGCACAGCTATATCTAGGTTAGTTAATAAGTAAATATACTGGTTTGCAGTTTACAATGGACACTATTAGATACTGACAAGGAATTATCACATGAGGGACAATACTGAAAGGATGAGATGGTATTGGCTGTAAATAGGATAGGATAAATGTTTGCACTCCTTCTAGTGTGCAGATGGAAGGGGGTAAAGGTCACAATCAGAAAGATATTCAGTAGAGCTAATACCATGTTGACGACTAAACAAAATGAAACAAAACAAAAAAATAATACAAATACACACACACTACTGTTTTATCACAACAAATGTATTAAATGTTACAAAACTCTATGTAGATGCATGTCCTGCTTCCTAGTTCGTTATTTGCATCTAGATTTTATAAACCAGTGGAATGCTATGATATCATAGCTACATAACAACACCAAACAGTGTGCACACAGTTGGAGGCAACGAGCCACTCTTTGCGACAGCAAAAATGTATGAACATTAAGCAGTGTCACTTTTGAGAGATGGTATCTTTAAAAGAAAAGAAAACATTCTCATAAAGACTTGAAGATGTCGTACGGGTAACATAAAAATTACAATATAGGCCTTGATTTAATATTTGTGGTTAAGCTTTTAAATTATTTAATATTTTGAAAAATATTCCAGTGTGTTGATACATTTATAATATGTGATTTTTGGTATTTCAATAAAAATCTTTTTATATATTTTTTTTAAAGTTTATCGAAAAATATTAAAGCTTTTGAAATGTTTATCCCAAAATTTTAAACTGAGGCCATTATCAGACCATGTAAGCAAAACCAAAACTATATCTTACGGGCAAGATCATTTTTGACAAAATGAGGCAATGTTCTCAATTTATGGTTTTGTGGATAGACCCCACACACTAATGGTCAGACAGAAACACACACATACCCACAAATACACATCTGGTACACATACAGACTCTGTGTCAGTACATAAACATTACAACTAGACACAAATGATACAATGCATTGTATGATATGTAATCAAGAAGATGAACATTAAGACGTTGTAGGGGATGATAATCAGGAACATTTCAGAAATCAGAAAATATCAAAATTAGATAGAGAGAACCGAGAGACAGGGATTCCTCTAACTGCCACTATGCTGAAACATTCATGACAGATACCCACACTGATACCGTTTTTACCCCATGAAGAAGATTAAGGATGCTTCTTAGTTTACCTCCGGCATGGACTTTATTTGTAATATGTTTATCTCTGCAATGTGTTAGGACTGGAGAGCATCAAACGAATGAGACGAGACTGCCAGCTTTCTAGTGTCTGCTAGTGACAAGCGAATAATAAGGGGGGTATTTGAGAACTGCTTCAATCATTAAAAGATACGTATGCTTTAGTTCAGAATCTAAATGGTCACCCCATTTAAATTAAAGATAGGGCAATATTCAGAGGAGAGACACTTGCCCTTTATTGCACTATCCTGAGGATGCCCACATTAACTGCTCATCCCCTGCTGGGGCACTATTTAGTTAGCTCGATCACAGTGTGCAACATTAGATAATAAACATGTCAAGGTCTGAGACTTCCTCCTGACCTGAGCAGTATCATGCAGTAACAGTGTTTTGCAGAGCACGCTTCTCTGCACGACTTGTGGAAGGAGAGAACTTGTAATTGGCTGGTAGCATTTCACACAAGAAATTTACAAAACTGAAAGTGTGTAGGGCGTGCTTTTTTTGTGGGTTCCTCCCATGGATCTTCTAGCTTTGCAGGAAATTCCAGCTATAGTGTCCAATCTGTGTTTGTTCTCCCTTCAGGCCTACAGAACAATCTGGAGCTCCAGGAGAATTTTACTTACTATGGGGGAAATACAGCTTAAAAGCTTCAACTGATGTTGGCCCGTCTACTGATTAATATAGTGATTTTGTTGTGTGTACCAAGTTTAAAAAAACCCACATTGAAATGGGATAGGGGAAGTGAAGGAACTACTCCGGCATACTCCACCGTTACTAGCCTTTATATTCTCCCCCAAGCAAAGATGGCGACTCTGTCTCATGTAACCACCTGTGTTGTACAGCTCCAAGACCTGAGGTAGCATCCAGTGCCTGTCTACAGCCTACAGTATAGACATCAATCATGGAACCTTGAGATTGGGCACTTTGTTTCAAAACATTTACCATTACTGTCCCAAAGGCATGCAAATATTGGTTCTCCAACTAAGAGTCATCATTTTTAGCCTACCATGATGGAAGCTCCACTCCAAAAGTAGCAGATTGCTTGAAACACCACATTCTAAAGCATATGTATCTTTTAATAATTAAAGCAGTTCCCAAATACAAAATATTTAAGATAATATGAGTTTTTATTTATTCCCACTATAAATATGCGATATATAAGAGCTGGGCTTGCATCAAGGGAAATGGCGATCACACTTGTTTGCCGTATCAGATTATATAATGCATACAGTTAAGCAACTTTACCTCTAATAAAAACAAACTATATTAAAATGTGTGTTTCCTTTCTACATTACTCCTGGTTTGTGCAGATGTTCGGCACGACACATTCCTGACAACATTTCGTGCGCCAAAACCAAAAGGCTGTGAAAACATGTTTATGCAGTACGAGTTGTCAAAACAAGTATCAATGAGATCATACATTCAAATGAAATCTATGTGCATCTGTTGCCCGATAAGTGTTCACCGTCAAGATACTTAATACTGACGCTAATTTGAGAAATACTTCATTTAAAATTTTTTTTTTTTTTAAAAAGGCATCCATTACTCTGGCATGAGAATAGCTTTACACAAGAATATCATGTATCGAGAAGTTACACATTCGTAATCAGGTATTTGATATCAAGATACTAACATTCCAAGAAGTGGATGGGGAATAATTATCCAAGAATTTACAGTCAACAGGGCTCAACATTTCCACACTGTGCTGAATTTCTGCTCTCCAATGGCTAGTAGTGGTACATCTTCTCCTGGTTAGCGGGTGGGTTTGATTTAAATCACTAGTCAGTATGATTTTATGTTTAAAATTCATGATTTAAATAAAGACTTATTCCTGCTGCTTGTTATAGTTTTAATATTTCCAACCAAATGAAGATTTTCAGATTAGTTTAACAGTTATATCAGGACAGTTTTGTTATACACCATTGGACATACATAGATAATTACATTATTGCAAGGTGAACAATCTCCAGTTTAATAGGTTAAATCACTCATATTTGAGGAACAATGTAAATTGTTTTATTTAACTAAATAATAACATACATATACATGTATCTGTTTAAAGGACCAGTTTGAGCACCATAACGACTTCAGTGAAATGAAGTTGTTAAAATGCCAAGAGGTCCCTGGCACTGTATCACCTTTAGGGGTTAAACCGGACATGGGGCAGAGAGATCCGGCGCTGAAGAGCTCTGGCATGAGAAAAAGACCCTGTATTTGTTCTGCACAGCGCAAGCAAATTCAATAACATGCTTGCACTGTGTTTGCTTGAAATTTGTCTCTGGTGTCTCCATAGTTGGGATACCAGAAGACAAAAATGCTAGGAAAGCATATCGTGCAGTGTGTGTGAGGGTGCTGTAAGGGGTGTAAGGGGTGTAGTGTGTGTGTGAGAGGGGTGCAGTGTGTGTGTGTGAGTGATGGGTGCTGTGTTTGCTTGAGGGTGCTATGTGGGTAAGGGTGCTTTGTGTGTGTGTGCGTGTGTGTTGTGTGTGATTGAGTGCTGTGTGTGATTGGGTGCTGTGTTTGCGTGAGGGTGCTATGTGGGTGTGAGGGGTGCAGTGTGTGTGTGATGTAAGTGTTAGGGGTGCAGTGTGTGCGTGTGCTGTGCGTGTCAGGGGTGCAGGGGTGCTGTGCATGTCAGGGGTGCAGAGTGTGTGTGTGAGGGTGCTGTGTTAGGGGTGCAGTGTGTGTGTGCTGTGAGTGTCAGAGGTGCAGTGTGTGTGTGTGTGTGTGTGTGTGTGTGTGTGAGTGTCAGGGGTGCAGTGTGTGTGTGTGTGTGAGTGTCAGGGGTGCAGTGTGTGTGTGCTGTGAGTGTCAGGGGTGCAGTGTGTGTGTGTGTGTGCTGTGAGTGTCAGGGTGCAGTGTGTGTGTGTGTGCTGTGAGTGTCAGGGTGCAGTGTGTGTGTGTGTGTCTGCTGTGAGTGTCAGGGCAGTGTGTCAGTGTCAGGGGTGCAGTGTGTGTGTGTGTGCTGTGAGTGTCAGGGGTGCAGTGTGTGTGTGTGTGCTGTGAGGTGTCAGGGGTGCGGTGTGTGTGTGTGTGAGTGTCAGGGGTGCAGTGTGTGTGTGTGCTGTGAGTGTCAGCAGTCTGGTGCTGTGTCAGTGCAGTGTGTGTGTGTGTGTGCTGTGTGAGTGTCAGGGGTGCAGTGTGTGTGCGTATGTGAGTGGGGTGCTGTGTGGTGTCAGAGTGCGGTGTGTGTGTGAGGTGTCGGGGTGCAGTGTGTGAGTGGTGTGTGAGTGAGGTGGTGTGGGTGTTGTGTGTGTGTGCTGTGAGTGTCAGGGGTGGTGTGTGTGTTAGTGTGTGAGGGTGCTGTGAGTGTCAGGGAGTTGCAGTGTGTGTGTGTGTGCTGTGAGTGTCAGGGGGTGCAGTGTGTCTTAGTGTGTGAGGTGGGGGTGCTGTGAGTGTCAGTGGTGCGTGTGTGTGTGTGCTGTGAGTGTCAGGGGTGCAGTGTGTGTGTGGAGTGAGGGTGCTGTGAGGTGTCAGGGGTGCAGTGTGTGTGTGTGTGACACTGCTGTAGTGTCAGGGGTGCAGTGTGTGTGTGTGAGTGAGGGTGCTGTGAGTGTCAGGGGTGCAGTGTGTAAGTGAGAGGGTGCTGTGAGTGTCAGGGGTGCAGTATCTAAGTGAGTGAGGGTGCTGTGAGTGTCAGGGGTGCAGTGTGTAAGTGAGTGAGGCTGCTGTGAGTGTCAGGGGTGCAGTGTGTGTGTGTGTGAGTGAGGGTGCTGTGAGTGACGGGGTGCAGTGTGTGTGTGTGTGTGAGTGAGGGTGCTGTGAGTGTCAGGGGTGCAGTGTGTAAGTGAGTGAGGGTGCTGTGTCAGGGGTGCAGTGTGTAAGTGAGTGAGGGTGCTGTGAGTGTCAGGGGTGCAGTGTGTAAGGGTGCTGTGAGTGTCAGGGGTGCAGTGTGTAAGTGAGTGAAGGTGCTGTGAGTGCCAAGTGTGCAGGGTGTGTGTGAGCAATTGAGGCTGATGTGACTTGGGTGATTATTTCCCTCCTCCCAGCTTACCTTATGCCTGTGAGGGGGGGATCCTGCTGCTGCTGCCACCATTCATCCCTGGTGGTCCTAGTGGTGAGTGAACTCTAGCCTGTGAGGCTAGAGTTCACTCTTGTGAGACCCGGAGCATTGCCACGGCAATGCTCCGAATCTCGCGAGAAGAACCCGGCGGAGCTGCGCATTAGAGCTCCGCCGGGTTCCTCTCCTGGCTCCCTCATCCTCTCCCCGCCGGTGGCCGGAATATACACTACGTGGGCCGGTGCGGGAGATCTTTGATCTCCCCACCGGCCCGCCGTGGACTACTGCAGGGCCGGCGCTCAGATAGTGCTGGCCCTGCAAAGACCGGCAGGGGAGATCCTGTAATTTCCCTGCCGGCCTCGGCCCATCGCCACTGTGGCCCACCGGGCATTTGCCCGGTGTGCCCGATGGCCAGTCCGGGCCTGCTGGAGTGTGTCTTCACACAAAAGAATATAAAATGGTTTTCGATAATTAAAGTAACACTACAGTGTTCGGAATACAAGCATATATTAATAACGCTATCATTTCCTGCTACCTACTTATTATGAAATATTACGAAATTCAATACAAAATAGTATAGTTTGTGAGATGTACAATTTTTGCCATTAAGTGTCGCAGCCATGTGTGATACAAAAGTCACATGAAAAGGTTTAAAATATTCCACGTGGAATACCTTGGGTTTTTCAGAGGGTAAACTGAACTTACACGGTAATGAAGTCTTCGAATAGCCAACATAGAACGATTCCAAATTATGATTTCCCAATATCGTGCTACATCTTTACCATGAATGAATATAAAGTTCTGCGTGCAATGTTTATGTTATTGTACTTCTGCAAGACTGTGTAATATTATTTGAAAATTATTAAAAAGGTGGTCACAAATAAACATACAGCTACACAGAAAATATTAAAAACACAGACGATTGATGCTTCAAAGATATGCGGTTTATAGTTGATCTGTGGGACTAAACTAGGTACTAGATTTGGCTATCCGAGATGTATTTGCCGCAGGGCATGTTCGGTCTATAGGGACCTTGAGTATTTATATTACAATTCTACTTGGTACAGGAACCTTTTTGGTGGCAGTTCCAGGAACAACTACTGATCTCTAAATAGCAACCTAAGCAACGTGAAGTCAGATTCAGTCAGCCATTGTTAATAGAATGAAGCAGGGCTTGACAAATTTGTTTGTAATCTTGGAGCCAGCTAGAAATGTTAGGAGCCAGTCATTTTCAACAAGAAAAATGCAATTCTTATAGGGACACTATAGTCACCATAACCAATACAGCTTGATGTAGTTGTTCTGGTGTCTATAGCCTGTCCCTGCAGGCTTTTCAGAAAAATGGCAGTGTTTACATTGCTGCTTAGTAACACCTCTAGTGACAGTCACTCAGACGGTCACTAGAGAGTCCTGGGTCACTGCTGTACCATGTGCAGCACCCACGTTCAGGGTCTCCAAGCTCTGCATGGAGGCGCTGAATGTTCCTTAGAGATTCATTAGTTCAATGCATGTATTCAAGGCATGCACAAAATCCTCCCAATGCTTTCCTAAGGGAAAGCATTGGCTTAGCTGAGATCATAAAGATTGATAATATCAGCCATTGAGGTGGTACCAGCCACGGCAAAAGTGGCATGGCGTGGAAAAATTAAACAAAAAGGTGAGTGAAAACACCTTCCTCATGCGATTGGAGGGGGCAGGTACCTAAATGCGCGCGCACACACACACACACACACACAGACAGGTGCGCACACACTCACTGACAGGCTCACACTCACTCAGAGTCACAAACACCCGCTGACAGGCGCACACACACACACGGACAGGCTCACACACACACACACACACACAGACAGACTCATACACACACTCACTCTGACAGACTCATACACACACACTAACAGGCTCACACACACTCACTCTGTCAGACTCATACACACACTCACTCTGACAGACTCATACACACACTCACTCTGACAGACTCATACACACACTCACTCTGACAGACTCATACACACACATTTTTGTATTAATTGAAACCCACTCAGCCTCCCTACCTTTATGAGAGCTGAGTGGGTCTTTCCCTGGGGTCCAGTGGGGCTGCTCTCTTACTGCAGCTCCTCTCTGCTCCCTCACGCTCTCCGTAGTAATGCCTGGGTACAAAGCGATGTCATATGGTGGCTTCCGGCATCATTAAACAGTGCAAGGGAGCAGAGAGGAGCTGCAGTAAGAGTACTGCTCCCTTATGCACCTCCTCATTGCTACTGCAGGCGGCCGTCTCCATGCTACCTCAGCCGGCGGCCTCCTTGCTGCCACAGGCAGCCGTCTCCGTGCTACCTCAGCCGGCCACCTCCTTGCTGCCGCGGGAAGCCGGCCAGCTCCATGCTACCTCAGCGGGCCACCTCCTTGCTCCCTTGGATGGGTGGCTACAATATTTCCAACGGTGGCTACCTTCAAAGCTCCCTTGGCGGCCACATTAAAGAGCTAGCAAATCCCAGGCACAAGAACGAAATTTCCCGTCGCTGTGGCGACCTGGCGCCTGGGATTTGTCGAGCCCTGGATTGATGTATATTTTTATTATTATTTATAAAGGGCCAACAAATTCCGCAGCGCTGTACAATAGGTGGACCAACAGAAAAGCAATTGCAACAAGACAAGTTGGATGCACAGGAACAGAGGGTTTTGAGGGTCCTGCTCAAACCAGCTGACATTCTAGAGGTACTATTATCACCAAATCTGTCTCCAGGCAGTGGTAGAATGGTATGAATGAATTTAAACAGATGAAACGATAGTATCAGGACTCAACACTTTTGCTCGCGAGTAAAAATTTAGCTCTGGCGAGTAGAAAATCCACACCTGGCGAGAATTTAACGGCTCGCAGTAGCGGGTAACTTTTCAAGCCTGGTTACTAGCATTGGATTTCAAAATTTCAAGCTCCAATTTTATACCAAAGTAAATATTTAAGCAATCCATCATTTAACAAACTTTGTCAATCTTTGAATGTATATTCAGTATCATACTGAAAAGTACATTACTATTTTAGAAAAAGAAAGATGACAAGATAATATATCTTTCCTGTAATCAAATCAATAAATCTGGCACGCATACCCTTTCCTTTGCCCACACATTTGAGAACAAATGTGTTTCTATTTCACATGTCGGATTTAATGTTTGAATTTGTGAGTTTAGATAACAGATCTCTGTCCTACACACGCCACATGCATTTAAGGAAATTGTTGAATCGATGACAGTGGTGGGCCTTATAGGATGTGGCAAACTGTTAGAACCTGGGCAAATGGGAAAGTCTGGAAACAGAATACACATAGAGGCAGGTTTGTAAACAGATGATTAATTGTAATACAGCTATACCACTGGCATGATATGTGGTTAAAACAAGCCAGATTGTTAATAACTACAGCACTAAAATGGGTTCATATGCTGTGTTTTTCAACAGTTTTTAAGCAAACATATTAGGACTTATATATGTTTATTTTCTATTTACTATACAGAAAACAGATACCCAAGCAGGCAAATTACCAGCTGATTTTTCTTTTTCTTTTTTTTTTACTTTCTATAAAAATGTAAATTTTGTTTGTCAATTCTCCACTGTTCTAAGTTTTGAGAATCCCTACTGGTGCAAAAATAAAATAAAAAAACATACAGGAAAAAGTTTAGATAATTGCCCCAAAAGCTCAAAGTGAGTCAAGACTGAAAGTAGGCAAAAATCTACTTTTTGGAGAGGTTATTCATTCAGAATTTTGCTAACTAAATTCAAAGGGCAAAACCATGGCGAAAACAGCCAAATTGCAACTATTGGCTGAGTTGAAGAATTTTTTCAGAACATCTATTTTTGCAGAGTCTTCAAGGCCAGCCACAATAACAAGGGGTTTGCCTTACCGCAGTAAGAAAAGGTTCAAAAGCATAAAGCATTTTAACATCTGATGAGCCTTTATAGAAAAGTACATGTAACTTTTGCTGGGTTTTTTGTTTAGCTATTATTACCAAACTTATGCTCTGATTTAATATTTTTTGAAAGAGCTTTTTAAAATAATTTAATAAAGGACTTGACAAATTTGTTTGGAATCTAGGAGCCAGCTAAAAAAGTTAGGAGACACTTTTTATTTTTTTAGAACTAATTTACAATGAGAAATATGCAATTCTTCAAGGGACACTATAGTCCTCAGAGCCACTACAGCTTAATGTAGTTGTTCTGTGATGGGATTTCAACATGGTTCAAAATGTAGTAGGCCTGAAATCTCCATGTGGCATATAAAAGTACAGGTGTTTGTTGTATCAGTTAGTTACATGTAGCTAAGATACTGTCATCAATGCACTGAGCATGTGCATCAACTGTAGTCACATTCCTTTGTCCTTAAAATGAGTCATACGGTCTGCCCATATTAGGTGATCCTGAATATCCTGTTCACTGATTGGTCTAAGGGTATGTGTGAGTGGAGCTATGAATGGGAGGAGTTATTGTTACTAAATAGCCTGTTCAAACTATGCTCTGGGCTCATACCTTTTGAACACAAGTTCAGTGTGAGACCCGATCAGTGTGTAAATAAAAGACCTGTTACTTCCTGAAGACCTGTGTCCATATCTCTATGTGTGGCTTCTGCGGTTTGTTCCTGTTATTCCTCCGGTAAAATTTTTGGTGTATTGGGTCCGGGAACCTCATCGCATGGAAGCTGGCGCAGAGATTTGAGACAGTAAACTTTTACCAACGTTCTCCACGTCAGCACCCCTGAACTTCTGCGTAGACCTTCTTTCGTCTCGGCGCCACTGGCCTTTTGTCCAGGAGATCATCGGCTTCTGCGCAGTGAGTACTGGGGTGCCCCGTCGATGAGTGTGAAGCCCAGGGCCAGGAACGAAGAGGTAAGATTAATAGGTTAGAGCGGTAGGCCCACAATGGGTTTGTATTTGGAATTGGTTTGGTTGTATGGAATCTGCCCCTTCCCTCTGGAAGGAAGAAGCGGTTGCGCACCGCTTATGTTGACATTAGACGCTCTGTAGTCAGCCCGTCTAATACAGGTGGTTTGGGTCAGACTGAATCTTGGTGTAAATAGTTCATGTCGGACACCGGTGTCCTGTCTTGACTAGTGTATCTAGATGTAAATTTTGGTCACTAGGTCGGGGGTACAGGGAGACTAAGCAGATTCTGGTGTACATTCCGTCTGCTAGATCTCAAAATATCTTGGCTAAGTGGGAGGCGTGTAAAAATTCAACCACTAGACTATTGATAGAGTAAATGAACTAAATGAGTCCTGTTGTAAATTCCGCTCATTAGTTCGCTATATGTGGTTCTTGGGCAGCGTAGACTAACCGAATCCTGGTGTAAATAGTTTAATAGTTCTCAAGGTGCTGGCCAATTAGAATAGTTGGGATAATTGTAAATATTGTTAGATATACTGTAGTTGGTGAACTGGTGAATTGGTTAAATTGTATGTCCTGCTAGAAAGCTTGAGCTCTGCCGTCTAGTGGGAGTGTAAATTGTGTGTATAGTGTAAAATAGCACATGGTACCATAACCACTGACATGTACCATAACCACTGATATTACGTGAAAAATACTAAAATTACTGTTTAACCTTGCATGTGTACTAACTGATATTGTAACTTTAAAACCATAATTGTCTAAACTGTACAATAGTTACTAACCGTACCATAACCCCTGACCGTAGAGATGAAATGTTATGTGATCGGTTAGTTTATGTGGATTAATAGTGTGGATAATTGTATGGTTTGAATAATCGTTATATTGATAAGTGTATAGTTTTTTATTTAATTTCGTGTGTGCGACGTCGTGATATTGTTGAGCGTGTGAGGATCCAGTGCGTGTGTGTACGTGTATGTTTGGGCCTAGTAACCGTGCCGCGTGGTGCTGTTGCTATGGTAACTGGTCTGATTCACAAACGGTCCTTTGTCTTGTATGGTTTAAAAAAAAAAAAAAAGCTTTTCTAAGGGATATGCTGTTTGTGATTATGGTGTAACACTGTCCACCAAAAGATTAAAATACTCTGTGTAGCAGAGGATGGCCTGTTCTGGTAACCGGTGTTCCTGTGGATCCTTGATCCAGATTTAATACAGCAGGTTTACATTGTTAGAAATAATATGCTGGGGCGATACCAGTAGTTTCTGTATACAGATTGTTGAACAATGCTAAATCTTACTACTCTCAGACCGGAACCTATTACTGAGCAGCCTTGCCGAAGTCCCATACTAACCCGACAATTGACTGGCACCCTTCCATCCCGACATTGCCAGATGCCTCTCCGACTTACACCGGGCCCAACACACGTTGATGAAAATGGCCAAATACAACGGGCAGATCCAGTGTTTGTCTATGTCCCCTTCACCACAACTGATCTATTCAATTGGAAGACTCATAACTCTTCGTATACCGACAAACCTCAAGTCATGACAGATTTGGTTACTTCTTTTATACAAACACACAATCCCACCTGGGCTGATTGTCAGCAATTATTACTGACCTTTGGAACGTAAATGGCGCTGACATGATCCATCTAAAGGCCTATCAGCAAGCCATTATTGCTGGCATGAAGGCAGGAGGGAAAAAGGCAATTAACATGTCCAGGACGGCTGAAGTGTTACAAAAAGCTAATGAATCACCCAGTGTTTTTTATGTGAGACTGCTTGAGTCAAATAGATTGTACACTCCTTTCAATCCTGAAGCCCCTGAAAACTTCCAAATGATTAACTCAGCATTTGTCAGCCAGGCCCAGAGCGATATTAAGAGAAAGCTCCAAAAATTAGAGGGATTTGCACGGATATCCATATCACAGCTAACGGAGGTTGCAAATAAGGTGTATATGAATAGGGAAACTGAGACAAAGCGTGAGGAGGAACGTAAAATGAGGAAGAAGGCAGATATGCTAGCGATAGCTATCACAAGTGTAGAAAGACAGGAAAGAGAAGTGAATAAAGGAGTCGAGAATAGGCTGAGTAAGGGACCTTTAAGTAGGAATCAAAGTGCATATTGTAGAGAGGAAGGGCATTGGAAGAATGACTGTCCACAGAGGGATATATTGCAAGTGGTAGACAAGAAGAGAGAAGAGGGTGAGGTGGTTATAGTAGTAGCTATAGAGGACGAGGTAGAGGAAGTTTTGGAGGGAATAATGGGAATAGCAGAGGGAGTGTTCAGGGAGGTAGATATTATCCCCCTACCCAGAGACCTAGGGATAGGGAAGATAGAGATTTTTGTAGGTCTGGCTGACACTGTCATGGAAGACTATTGATACCGACCGGGCTCCATCCCCCTTGGCCGAGCGGAGCCTGTGGTCGATGTAACAATACGGGGAAAGAGAAGTCCTTTCATGATTGATACAGGTGCTGAACATTCTGTGGTGACTAAGTTTGTAGCTCCTCCTTCTGCAAAAACTGTAACTGTAATAGGAGCTACTGGAAGAAGCGCTGCTAGACCAGTTCTCAGGAGTCGCACTTGCATTTTAGGAGACCATTTTGTGAAGCAACAGTTCCTATATATGCCAGAGTGTCCAATTCAACTTCTAGGACGAGATCTATTATCAAAGCTTCAAGCTCAGATAACTTTTCTACCTAATGGATCAACGTCTCTGAAGTTTAATACATCACCAGGCATGATAGCAGTATTGGTACCAAAAGAAGAAGAATGGAGCTTCTACTCTGTAATAACAAATGCAAACCCTACGAGTGATGGATCTTTATCTGACATTCCAGGAGTATGGGAAGAGAATAATCCTCCAGGACTTGCTCGTAATATCCCACCGATACATATTGAGTTAAAGCTTGGGGTGTATCCTGTTAGCCTTCGTATGTTGTTCTTTTATCTACCCCAACAGCTGTAAAGGTGGCAGAAGTGACTCTGTGGATTCATCACTCTAGGGTTAAACCAGCGGCAGATTCCTGGCAAGCTACTGCAGATCGTGAGAATCCTTGCAAGATCCGGTTGAAGCGCATGACCCAGTCGAATTGAGCATGACTTGAGAAGTATGAGGTGATTTTTGAAGAATCGTGGTTGAAAGTTGCAGAGATCAACAAGTAGGTGTTTTGACGGCCATAATAAAGCCTGACCACCTGCCTACGTTTCATAGTCAGAGTATCTCGAAGGGACCTCTGTGAAGGTGAGGATCAGAAGTACTACAATCCTTGCAGCCCTCACAAGCAGGAAGCTGAGGTGCCGTTGCACGGTCGAAAAATTAAGATGAGTATCACAAGAACAATGTGTTTAATTATGTGCTTTAGTATTGTTATGATTTTTCAGGAGGGTAAAGGTTAAGGATATTCCAAGCTGTGTTAGTTGTATTAAGACTACGAAAACCGGTAACCAAATATTCCAAACTCTCATTTGGCACTCACAGTATGAGTGTAGGGGATCTGTATCTAAGTGTAGATATTTAGATATAGATTACAGTGTGTGCAAACCAATATCAGGTGAGCCCAAGTGTTTCGATCCCCGATTCCAACCCCGTACAATTTGGTTGTTAATTCAGAACAGTAACTCCCAGGGGACCTTAATAAATAAGACTGTGATAAGCACCATACATTCTATGGGCATTCTACTATTTGATGCATGTAAGGCGATCTCGGGTAGTGGAAAACCTTGGAATGTATGTGGTAATCTTAAATGGGAACGAACTTATGGGTTTAATGATAAATATTTATGTCCCAGTTAAAGATCTACTGATCCTGACTGCCCAAATAGAGACTTTAACTTCTGCCCCTATTGGTCATGTGTAGGTTGGCGACCTGGGGAAAGACAGTAGATCAAGATATGATTATTCAAAGGTTGCCCACTGCACCGTATTGTAAAACTATGGAGTGTAACTCTGTGCATATGACCATTTCCAATCTACAGCACTTCATTGATAAGTTTGGGAATCTCTGTGGGTTTCAGAATATATGGTACAGGAGTAGATCCAGGGACCATAATAGACTTGAAACTAAGACGACAGCTTCTCAAACTCATCAGGTTTTGCATTCCTTCTATGAGGAGATGAGATAAAATTCCCCATAATGTTAAGAACTTATGTATTGATTTGGCGGAGAGTATTGCAGGTAGTCTTAATATAACTAACTGCTTTGTATGTGGAGGTACTAATATGGGAGACCAATGGCCATGGGAGACAAGAGAAGTTTGGTACCTTGGTTCTGAGACAGATGAACAACAGATGCTCTCTCAGTCTGATCATCAAGTAAGTACTAGAGGTAAAGCAGAATGGCGTTTAAAAACATCTATCATATGCCATGTATGTTTAGCTAGAAGAGGGCCACTGTATAATACATCTGTTGGAGAGTTAACCTGCTTAGGACAGAAGGCCTATAATGCTGGTGGTCAGCTTGAAATGTCTCAGAGCCTACTAATCCTTTTGCCAATTACACCAATTTAAAAGAGGTATGGTTTGACTTATCTGCTACATCCAACTGGAAAACCCCAGATAATTTGTACTGGATCTGTGCAAAGAAAGCATATTCAGAGTTACCACAAGATTGGAAGGGAGCATGTGTACTAGGTATGCTCAAACCATCCTTCTTCTTGTTGCCAATTGAGACAGGAGAGACCTTGGAAGTTAAGGTTTATGATGTGAATCATAAAAAGAAGCAAGTATCCTTGAATATAGGTAGTTGGGAAGATGAGTTGCCTCCCCAGCGAATCATAATTTAATATGGACCTGCTACTTGGGCAGAAGATGGTACTTATGGATATAGAACCCCAATATATATGCTCAACCGTATTATAAGACTACAGGCGGTTGAGGTGGTTGAGATTATCACCAATGAAACAGCGCAAGCAGTTAATCTTCTAGCTAAGCAAAATACTCGGATGAGATCAGCCATCTATCAAAATAGATTAGCTGTGGACTACTTATTAGCAGTAGAGGGAGGTGTATGCGGAAATGTTTAATCTTAGCAACTGTTGTTTGCACATAAATGATGAAGGGCGGGCAGTGGTTGAACTTACAAGTCACATGGTTAAACTGACGCATGTACCGACTCAGGTCTGGAATGGGTATAAGTTGGTATGGAAGTTGGTATGAGCAGCTTGGAGGGATTAAGGCGTTAGTAGGAGGAGTAATATTCATTATATTCTTATGTCTCTGCCTAATTCCATTAGTGGTCAGATCTATACGTAGTATCATAGAGGTACTATAGAAAGAAAGACAGCTGCTCATGAAATGGCTGTCTGGAAGTATGAATCTCTAGCCCAGAGAGAGAACATATTCAGGATGAGGAATGCTGAAGGAGTTTGTGATGATGCTAAGATGCTTACAAGGTCTTCTCTGGTCCATGGCTACTTGAGTGGTGTTGGCAAATTATGATTAGTGATGCACCTGGAATAACTTTGTATTAGAAGCATCAAAGGGCGAATGTGATTGGATTTCAACATGGTTCAAAATGTAGTAGGCCTGAAATCTCCATGTGGCATATAAAAGTACAGGTGTTTGTTGTATCTGTTAGTTAGTTACATGTAGCTAAGATACTGTCATCAATGCACTGAGCATGTGCATCAACTGTAGTCACATTCCTTTGTCCTTAAAATGAGTCATACGGTCTGCCCATATTAGGTGATCCTGAATATCCTGTTCACTGATTGGTCTAAGGGTATGTGTGAGTGGAGCTATGAATGGGAGGAGTTATTGTTAATAAATAGCCTGTTCAAACTATGCTCTGGGCTCATACCTTTTGAACACAAGTTCAGTGTGAGACCCGATCGGTGTGTAAATAAAAGACCTGTTACTTCCTGAAGACTTGTGTCCATATCTCTATGTGTGGCTTCTGTGGTTTGTTCCTGTTATTCCTCCGGTAACAGTTCTGGTACCAAGAGTCTGTCCCTGTAGCCTTTTTTTATTTTTAATGTAAGCGCTGCATTTCCAGATAAAAGGCGGTATTTACATTGCTGACTAGTAACACCTCTAGTGACAGTCACTCAGACGGCCACTAGAGAGTACCTAAACCGACACACAGACTGACAGGCACACACAAACTCTGACACTGTCAGAGACATACACAAATGGACAGACATACACACACACACACTGACAGAGGCATAAACCCATTTCTCACACACTCACAAATTTACATTTTTAATTTGAATTCACCCAGCCTCCCTACCTTTGCATTGGGAGAGCTGAGTGGATCTTTCCCTGGGGTCCAGTGGGATTGCTCTATCTTCCTGCGTGCAAGGGAGCAATAATCTACCTGCAGCTCCTCTCTACTCCTTGTAGTGGTGCCGGGGCCGGAATGATGTAATATTCCAGCTCCCGGCATCACTATAAAGCGCGAAGGAGCAGAGAGGAGCTGCAGGAAGATCACTGCTCCCTCGCGCACTGCCTCAGCTAATCACCTCAATGCTCTCCCGGGGGCGGCCGGCGGCCGGCTATAATGCTCCCTGAGTTGGCCACCTCCATGCTTCCCAGAGCGACCAGCTACAATGCGCCCTAAGCCGGCCAGCTCCATTGTTTGCCCAGCCGACCGCTTAAGCTAAAGGGCAGACACTTCTCAGGGGCCAGAGTAAAATTTCTAGTCGCCATGGCAACCTGGGATTTGTCAAGCCATGATTTAATAATTATTTACTAAACACTGTGTAGCACTGAGAGAGGAAGCACTTTTATTGGCCACCTGCTCCCTAGTAACACCTCTAGGGGCAGTCACTCAATGTAAACACTGCTTTTTCGCTGAAAAGGCATTGAAAAGCCTGCAGGGACAGGTTATAGACATGAGAACCACTACATTAAAGGGACACTCCAGTGCCAGGAAAGCACTGCAGGTCCCCTTTCCCTTCCACCTCCCATCCCTGGTTGCTGAAGGGGTGAAAACCCTTTCAGTCACTTACCTGAGACCCCGTGCCAATCTCCCTCAGCGGTGGTTTCGGGTCGCCGCCGCTCCTCCCCTTCCTTACGTCAGCCGGTGGGCGAGACTGATCCCACCGGCCAGGGAGACAGCCACTAGAGGAGGAGTTACCCCTGCAAGGTAATTACTGCAATTTATAAAAAAATGCAATAATTACACTCGCAGGGTTAAGGGTAGTGGGAGTTGGCACCCAGACCATTCCAATGGGCAGAAGTGGTCTGGGTGCCTGGAGTGTCCCTTTAAGCTTTAGTGGTTCTTGTGACTAGTGTCCCTTTAAGGATTGTATTTTTGTTTTTGAAAATTAAGCTTTGTTTAAAATTTTTTTAGCTGGCTCTTAGATTCCAGGCAAATTTTTTGAGCCCTAAGATACTCTATCCACAGAATCCACTAACTATGGAAGGACATTATCATTATTATTATTATTGTTTACGGTTATATATTAGTCCTCAGGGAGATAGTACTGGGAACAAAGTGATGGCATTATCCGATTAAATAAAACAGCAGCAAAAGAGCATAAAATAAAGTCAATATATGCATTTTGATTATGCTCCAAGGAAATGTAATTTTCTCATTAGCCCCTTTATGACATATGCAAGGGAGGGCACTTTATATTGTGACATTGAACACGATAAAAACGTGTATTTTCATTGAATATAAATATTGGGGCTAAGAAAATGCATTTGTGGTTCTTATTGCAAATATTTGTTTTATAAATTGTGCTTTTACATGGTACAGAAATCACATCTACAAATGCACATTTTTCACACCACCATAGTTACAGCACAAAGCACCAGTCACTGCATTCATGGCATTGGGGGGCCCCAGAGGCTTTCAATCCTGGGCAGTGATCCCGAGTCCCTCCCTCCGTCATCAACTCATCGTGGGCAATGACCCTGACTACCTCCCTCCTTTATCAGCTACGGCAATGCCAACGTGTACAGCAATAATATTAACCTCTATGACAAGAAATTTAATAAGCCACTTTACTCAGAGATAAATAAAGATGATCACTTTTGTCTTTAACAAAGATATGTTGGCATGAAAACATTTAGAGCACTCAAGGGGGTTAGAGATTCGGATGCCTTTCTTTGCTCGCTCTAGCTAGAATGTCAATAGATTTTCTATATGTGGACCTGAATATCGGATGTCATTAATTAAGTTAACCATTTTCATTCTACAGGGAAGAGCAGGAAAAGGTTAGAAATGGAAAGAACTGTAGGAGTGATAGAATGCAGGAGACAAAGGTTTGGTACGGGCTATAGCAAGAAGATGAAATTGAAAAGGTTTTTACTGTGCTCTAAATATTCTGCCAAATTTTCACAGTACTATAATAAAAGAGTAGGTCAATTAAGCAAGACACATTTCATAACCATTTTCAGTCACTGTTCCATAATATTCATAATTCATTTGGCTATGCTTTAAAATAAGTCATAATTACCATAAGAATTCAATATTTATAAACCGTTTATTGTAAATTACATTGTACAAAACAAAAAAGCTAAGATTATACCGCTATACGCCCTTCACTCCAGAGCTGTTATAGCTCTTGTAAATGTGAGTGTACTACCTACTTTTCTTACTAATTTTATCCCTGGATCTTGGCTTATTGCACTATTAGTTGTTGTATCTCCCTTTTGTCTCTCCACATATATGGATATTTTAACCATCCGCACGGATCAACTCCTGATAATTGCACCCCCACCCTATCCTGTTATATTACTGAGACTTTATTTCTGACTACCTATTCCAGTGGACTATACTTTTATTATTGGAACTCTATTTTTATATTTATTTTTTATTATTACTACCTAGTTTATTGGCGCAGCCTTACCTATCTTTGTACTAATTCCTGTTTCCTGTAACAGTTTGCCTTGCATATCGAAGCCCTGTGTGGCTGGTAATTTGGACACTCATTTACATGCAATGGACCTGCGAGTCCTGCCTCTTTCTTGCACGTTAAAACGTGATGTCTCACTGAATGACGAACTATAACAAACGCAATTTACACAAAAAAAAACAACAAACAACAAAAACAAACTAACAACCTCACAATATTAGCATACGCAAACTGACTGTGATACACCATAATAAAAACAAACAAGACAACGAATTCATAAATCTACACTCAGAGACAAACAACTCACAGGGCCGCATGATAATCTGTTAATACGGTTACATGATGAACGTTACGGGACCTGCGTGTCTGTATCTTTTGCATTTAAAGTTAAGTATCTTACAACATAGGTTATGTGCGAGACCTACGAGTCTCAATCTCTCGTCACAATATATGATTACACGATAAATAAAAATTATATTTACCCCAAAAAAAAAGTGGTTATAGTTTTATCCCACTGATAAGTAAAATACAAAAATCTCTTTCGTTGTTCTTAGTAATTTAGAAACTTATGCAATAGCAGATTTGCTGCTCCTGCAACGTAAAACATGCTTTAACTCTGTGGATGATTTAAACGTCTGACTTTTTGGTTCCCATGCACTGCACAGCTCTGTGGCTCACAAGGGTTCTCCAAATACGTTAGTTTGTGGTGGGAGTGTGTTACTGGTTTCTACACAGCACAGAGAAGGCTGTGGCTCTGCAAGATCCATAATGATTACGTACAGTTGCAAGAAAAAGTATGTGAACCCTTTGGAATGATATGGATTTCTGCACAAATTGGTCATAAAATGTGATCTGATCATCATCTAAGTCACAACAATAGACAATCACAGTCTTCTTAAACTAATAACACACAAAGAATGAAATGTTGCCATGTTTTTATTGAACACACCATGTAAACATTCACAGTGCAGGTGGGAAAAGTATGTGAACCCTTGAATTTAATAACTGGTTGAACCTCCTTTGGCAGCAATAACTTCAACCAAACGTTTCCTGTAGTTGCAGATCAGATTTGCACAACGGTCAGGATTAATTCTTGACCATTCCTCTTTACAGAACTGTTTCAGTTCAGCAATATTCTTGGGATGTCTGGTGTGAATCGCTTTCTTGAGGTCATGCCACCACATCTCAATCAGGTTGAGGTCAGGACTCTGACTGGGCCACTTCAGAAGGCGTATTTTCTTCTGTTTAAGCCATTCTGTTGTTGATTTACTTCTATGCTTTGGGTCATTGTCCTGTTGCAACACCCATCTTCTGTTGAGCTTCAGCTGGTAGAGAGATGGCCTTAAGTTCTCCTGCAAAATGTCTTGATAAACTTGGGAATTCATTTTTTCTTCCATCATAGGAATCCCTCCAGGCCCTGATGCAGCAAAGCAGCCCCAAACCATGATGCCCCCACCAGCATACTTCACAGTTGGGATGAGGTTTTGATGTTGGTGTGCTGTGCCTTTTTTTCGCCACACAAAGTGTTGTGTGTTTCTTCCAAACAACTCAACTTTGGTTTCATCTGTCCACAGAATATTTTGCCAGTACTGCTGTGGAACATCCAGTTGCTCTTGTGTAAACTGTAAACGTGCAGCAATGTTTTGTTTGGACAGCAGTGACTTCCTCTGTGGTATCCTCCCATGAAATCCATTCTTGTTTAGTGTTTTACGTATTGTAGATTCGCTAACAGGGATGTTAGCATTTGCCAGTGACTTATGTAAGTCTTTAGCTGACACTCTAGGATTCTTCTTCACCTCATTGAGCAGTCTG
>OW240924.1:61382903-61572462 GCA_933207985.1 Pelobates cultripes
TAGACGCTCTGTAGTCAGCCCGTCTAATACAGGTGGTTTGGGTCAGACTGAATCTTGGTGTAAATAGTTCATGTCGGACACCGGTGTCCTGTCTTGACTAGTGTATCTAGATGTAAATTTTGGTCACTAGGTCAGGGGTACAGGGAGACTAAGCAGATTCTGGTGTACATTCCGTCTGCTAGATCTCAAAATATCTTGGCTAAGTGGGAGGCGTGTAAAAATTCAACCACTAGACTATTGATAGAGTAAATTAACTAAATGAGTCCTGTTGTAAATTCCGCTCATTAGTTTGCTATATGTGGTTCTTTGGCAGCGTAGACTAACCGAATCCTGGTGTAAATAGTTTAATAGTTCTCAAGGTGCTGGCCAATTAGAATAGTTGGGATAATTGTAAATATTGTTAGATATACTGTAGTTGGTGAACTGGTGAATTGGTTAAATTGTATGTCCTGCTAGAAAGCTTGAGCTCTGCCGTCTAGTGGGAGTGTAAATTGTGTGTATAGTGTAAAATAGCACATGGTACCATAACCACTGACATGTACCATAACCACTGATATTACGTGAAAAATACTAAAATTACTGTTTAACCTTGCATGTGTACTAACTGATATTGTAACTTTAAAACCATAATTGTCTAAACTGTACAATAGTTACTAACCGTACCATAACCCCTGACCGTAGAGACGAAATGTTATGTGATCGGTTAGTTTATGTGTATTAATAGTGTGGATAATTGTATGGTTTGAATAATCGTTATATTGATAAGTGTATAGTTTTTTTATTTAATTTCGTGTGTGCGACGTCGTGATATTGTTGAGCGTGTGAGGATCCCATGCGTGTGTGTACGTGTATGTTTGGGCCTAGTAACCGTGCCGCGTGGTGCTGTTGCTATGGTAACTGGTCTGATTCACAAACGGTCCTTTGTCTTGTATGGTTTAAAAAAAAAAAAAAAGCTTTTCTAAGGGATATGCTGTTTGTGATTATGGTGTAACACTGTCCACCAAAAGATTAAAATACTCTGTGTAGCAGAGGATGGCCTGTTCTGGTAACCAGTGTTCCTGTGGATCCTTGATCCAGATTTAATACAGCAGGTTTACATTGTTAGAAATAATATGCTGGGGCGATACCAGTAGTTTCTGTATACAGATTGTTGAAACAATGCTAAATCTTACTACTCTCAGACCGGAACCTATTACTGAGCAGCCTTGCCGAAGTCCCATACTAACCCGACAATTGACTGGCACCCTTCCATCCCGACATTGCCAGATGCCTCTCCGACTTACACCGGGCCCAACACACGTTGATGAAAATGGCCAAATACAACGGGCAGATCCAGTGTTTGTCTATGTCCCCTTCACCACAACTGATCTATTCAATTGGAAGACTCATAACTCTTCGTATACCGACAAACCTCAAGTCATGACAGATTTGGTTACCTCTTTTATACAAACACACAATCCCACCTGGGCTGATTGTCAGCAATTATTACTGACCTTTGGAACGTGAATGGCGCTGACATGATCCATCTAAAGGCCTATCAGCAAGCCATTATTGCTGGCATGAAGGCAGGAGGGAAAAAGGCAATTAACATGTCCAGGACGGCTGAAGTGTTACAAAAAGCTAATGAATCACCCAGTGTTTTTTATGTGAGACTGCTTGAGTCAAATAGATTGTACACTCCTTTCAATCCTGAAGCCCCTGAAAACTTCCAAATGATTAACTCAGCATTTGTCAGCCAGGCCCAGAGCGATATTAAGAGAAAGCTCCAAAAATTAGAGGGATTTGCAGGGATATCCATATCACAGCTAACAGAGGTTGCAAATAAGGTGTATATGAATAGGGAAACTGAAACAAAGCGTGAGGAGGAACGTAAAATGAGGAAGAAGGCAGATATGCTAGCGATAGCCATCACAAGTGTAGAAAGACAGGAAAGAGAAGTGAATAAAGGAGTCGAGAATAGGCTGAGTAAGGGACCTTTAAGTAGGAATCAAAGTGCATATTGTAGAGAGGAAGGGCATTGGAAGAGTGACTGTCCACAGAGGGGATATATTGCAAGTGGTAGACAAGAAGAGAGAAGAGGGTGAGGTGGTTATAGTAGTAGCTATAGAGGACGAGGTAGAGGAAGTTTTGGAGGGAATAATGGGAATAGCAGAGGGAGTGTTCAGGGAGGTAGATATTATCCCCCTACCCAGAGACCTAGGGATAGGGAAGATAGAGATTTTTGTAGGTCTGGCTGGCACTGTCATGGAAGACTATTGATACCGACCGGGCTCCATCCCCCTTGGCCGAGCGGAGCCTGTGGTCGATGTAACAATACGGGGAAAGAGAAGTCCTTTCATGATTGATACAGGTGCTGAACATTCTGTGGTGACTAAGTTTGTAGATCCTCCTTCTGGAAAGACTGTAACTGTAATAGGAGCTACTGGAAGAAGCGCTGCTAGACCGGTTCTCAGGAGTCGCACTTGCATTTTAGGAGACCATTTTGTGAAGCAACAGTTCCTATATATGCCAGAGTGTCCAATTCAACTTCTAGGACGAGATCTATTATCAAAGCTTCAAGCTCAGATAACTTTTCTACCTAATGGATCAACGTCTCTGAAGTTTAATACATCACCAGGCATGATAGCAGTATTGGTACCAAAAGAAGAAGAATGGAGCTTCTACTCTGTAATAACAAATGCAAACCCTACGAGTGATGGATCTTTATCTGACATTCCAGGAGTATGGGAAGAGAATAATCCTCCAGGACTTGCTCGTAATATCCCACCGATACATATTGAGTTAAAGCTTGGGGTGTATCCTGTTAGCCTTCGTATGTTGTTCTTTTATCTACCCCAACAGCTGTAAAGGTGGCAGAAGTGACTCTGTGGATTCATCACTCTAGGGTTAAACCAGCGGCAGATTCCTGGCAAGCTACTGCAGATCGTGAGATTCCTTGCAAGATCCGGTTGAAGCGCATGACCCAGTCGAATTGAGCATGACTTGAGAAGTATGAGGTGATTTTTGAAGAATCGTGGTTGAAAGTTGCGGACATCAACAAGTAGGTGTTTTGACGGCCATAATAAAGCCTGACCACCTGCCTACGTTTCATAGTCAAAGTATCTCGAAGGGACCTCTGTGAAGGTGAGGATCAGAAGTACTACAATCCTTGCAGCCCTCACAAGCAGGAAGCTGAGGTGCCGTTGCACAGTCGAAGAATTAAGATGAGTATCACAAGAACAATGTGTTTAATTATGTGCTTTAGTATTGTTATGATTTTTCAGGAGGGTAAAGGTTAAGGATATTCCAAGCTGTGTTAGTTGTATTAAGACTACGAAAACCGGTAACCAAATATTCCAAACTCTCATTTGGCACTCACAGTATGAGTGTAGGGGATCTGTATCTAAGTGTAGATATTTAGATATAGATTACAGTGTGTGCAAACCAATATCAGGTGAGCCCAAGTGTTTCGATCCCCAATTCCAACCCCGTACAATTTGGTTGTTAATTCAGAACAGTAACTCCCAGGGGACCTTAATAAATAAGACTGTGATAAGCACCATACATTCTATGGGCATTCTACTATTTGATGCATGTATGGCGATCTCGGGTAGTGGAAAACCTTGGAATGTATGTGGTAATCTTAAATGGGAACGAACTTATGGGTTTAATGATAAATATTTATGTCCCAGTTAAAGATCTACTGATCCTGACTGCCCAAATAGAGACTTTAACTTCTGCCCCTATTGGTCATGTGTAGGTTAGCGACCTGAAAGACAGTAGATCAAGATATGATTATTCAAAGGTTGCCCACTGCACCGTATTGTAAAACTATGGAGTGTAACTCTGTGCATATGACCATTTCCAATCTACAGCACTTCATTGATAAGTTTGGGAATCTCTGTGGGTTTCAAAATACATGGTACAGGAGTAGATCCAGGGACCATAATAGACTTGAAACTGAGACGACAGCTTCTCAAACTCATCAGGTTTTGCATTCCTTCTATGAGGAGATGAGTGTTGAGGATAAAATTCCCCATAATGTTAAGAACTTATGTATTGATTTGGCGGAGAGTATTGCAGGTAGTCTTAATATAACTAACTGCTTTGTATGTGGAGGTACTAATATGGGAGACCAATGGCCATGGGAGACAAGAGAAGTTTGGTACCTTGGTTCTGAGACAGATGAACAACAGATGCTCTCTCAGTCTGATCATCAAGTAAGTACTAGAGGTAAAGCAGAATGGCGTTTAAAAACATCTATCATATGCCATGTATGTTTAGCTAGAAGAGGGCCACTGTATAATACATCTGTTGGAGAGTTAACCTGCTTAGGACAGAAGGCCTATAATGCTGGTGGTCAGCTTGAAATGTCTCAGAGCCTACTAATCCTTTTGCCAATTACACCAATTTAAAAGAGGTATGGTTTGACTTATCTGCTACATCCAACTGGAAAACCCCAGATAATTTGTACTGGATCTGTGCAAAGAAAGCATATTCAGAGTTACCACAAGATTGGGAGGGAGCATGTGTACTAGGTATGCTCAAACCATCCTTCTTCTTGTTGCCAATTGAGACAGGAGAGACCTTGGAAGTTAAGGTTTATGATGTGATTCATAAAAAGAAGCAAGTATCCTTGAATATAGGTAGTTGGGAAGATGAGTTGCCTCCCCAGCGAATCATAATTTAATATGGACCTGCTACTTGGGCAGAAGATGGTACTTATGGATATAGAACCCCAATATATATGCTCAACCGTATTATAAGACTACAGGCGGTGGTTGAGATTATCACCAATGAAACAGCGCAAGCAGTTAATCTTCTAGCTAAGCAAAATACTCGGATGAGATCACCCATCTATCAAAATAGATTAGCTGTGGACTACTTATTAGCAGTAGAGGGAGGTGTATGCGGAAATGTTTAATCTTAGCAACTGTTGTTTGCACATAAATGATGAAGGGCGGGCAGTGGTTGAACTTACAAGTCACATGGTTAAACTGACGCATGTACCGACTCAGGTCTGGAATGGGTATAACCCAAGTAGTTGGTTTGGAAGTTGGTATGAGCAGCTTGGAGGGATTAAGGCGTTAGTAGGAGGAGTAATATTCATTATATTCTTATGTCTCTGCCTAATTCCATTAGTGGTCAGATCTATACGTAGTATCATAGAAGTACTATAGAAAGAAAGACAGCTGCTCATGAAATGGCTGTCTGGAAGTATGAATCTCTAGCCCAGAGAGAGAACATATTCAGGATGAGGAATGCTGAAGGAGTTTGTGATGATGCTAAGATGCTTACAAGGTCTTCTCTGGTCCATGGCTACTTGAGTGGTGTTGGCAAATTATGATTAGTGATGCACCTGGAATAACTTTGTATCAGAAGCATCAAAGGGCGAATGTGATTGGATTTCAACATGGTTCAAAATGTAGTAGGCCTGAAATCTCCATGTGGCATATAAAAGTACAGGTGTTTGTTGTATATGTTAGTTAGTTACATGTAGCTAAGATACTGTCATCAATGCACTGAGCATGTGCATCAACTGTAGTCACATTCCTTTGTCCTTAAAATGAGTCATACGGTCTGCCCATATTAGGTGATCCTGAATATCCTGTTCACTGATTGGTCTAAGGGTATGTGTGAGTGGAGCTATGAATGGGAGGAGTTATTGTTAATAAATAGCCAGTTCAAACTATGCTCTGGGCTCATACCTTTTGAACACAAGTTCAGTGTGAGACCCGATCGGTGTGTAAATAAAAGACCTGTTACTTCCTGAAGACTTGTGTCCATATCTCTATGTGTGGCTTCTGTGGTTTGCTCCTGTTATTCCTCCGGTAACAGTTCTGGTACCAAGAGTCTGTCCCTGTAGCCTTTTTTTATTTTTAATGTAAGCGCTGCATTTTCAGATAAAAGGCGGTATTTACATTGCTGACTAGTAACACCTCTAGTGACAGTCACTCAGACGGCCACTAGAGAGTACCTAAACCGACACACAGACTGACAGGCACACACAAACTCTGACACTGTCAGAGACATACACAAACGGACAGACATACACACACACACACTGACAGAGGCATAAACCCATTTCTCACACACTCACAAATTTACATTTTTAATTTGAATTCACCCAGCCTCCCTACCTTTGCATTGGGAGAGCTGAGTGGATCTTTCCCTGGGGTCCAGTGGGATTGCTCTATCTTCCTGCGTGCAAGGGAGCAATAATCTACCTGCAGCTCCTCTCTCCTCCTTGTAGTGGTGCCGGGGCCGGAATGATGTCATATTCCAGCTCCCGGCATCACTATAAAGCGCGAAGGAGCAGAGTGGAGCTGCAGGAAGATCACTGCTCCCTCAACCACTGCCTCAGCTAATCACCTCAATGCTCTGCCGGGGGCGGCCGGCTATAATGCTCCCTGAGTTGGCCACCTCCATGCTTCCCAGAGCGACCAGCTACAATGCGCCCTAAGCCGGCCAGCTCCATTGTTTGCCCAGCCGACCGCTTAAGCTAAAGGACAGACACATCTCAGGGGCCAGAGTAAAATTTCTAGTCGCCATGGCAACCTGGGATTTGTCAAGCCATGATTTAATAATTATTTACTAAACACTGTGTAGCACTGAGATAGGAAGCACTTTTATTGGCCATCTGCTCCCTAGTAACACCTCTAGGGGCAGTCACTCAATGTAAACACTGTTTTTTCTCTGAAAAGGCATTGAAAAGCCTGCAGGGACAGGTTATAGACATGAGAACCACTACATGTGCCAGGAAAGCACTGCAGGTCCCCTTTCCCTCCCACCTCCCATCCCTGGTTGCTGAAGGGGTGAAAACCCTTTCAGTCACTTACCTGAGACCCCCTGCCAATCTCCCTCAGCGGTGGTTTCGGGTCGCCGCCGCTCTTCCCCTTCCTTACGTCAGCCGGTGGGCGAGACTGATCCCACCGGCCAGGGAGACAGCCACTAGAGGAGGAGTTAACCCTGCAAGGTAATTACTGCAGTTTATAAAAAAAATGCAATAATTACACTCGCAGGGTTAAGGGTAGTGGGAGTTAGCACCCAGACCATTCCAATGGGCAGAAGTGGTCTGGGTGCCTGGAGTGTCCCTTTAAGCTTTAGTGGTTCTTGTGACTAGTGTCCCTTTAAGGATTGCATTTTTGTTTTTGAAAATTAAGCTTTGTTTAAAAACAAACCAAAAAAACTAAACTGTCTCCTAACTTTTTTAGCTGGCTCCTAGATTCCAGGCAAATTTGTCGAGCCCTAAGATACTCTATCCACAGAATCCACTAACTATGGAAAGACATTATCATTATTATTATTATTGTTTACGGTTATATATTAGTCCTCAGGGAGATAGTACTGGGAACAAAGTGACGGCATTATCCGATTAAATAAAACAGCAGCAAAAGAGCAAAAAATAAAGTAAATATACGCATTTTGATTATGCTCCAAGGAAATGTAATTTTCTCATTAGCCCCTTTATGACAAATGCAAGGGAGGGCACTTTATATTGTGACACTGAACACAATAAAAACTTGTATTTTCATTGAATATATATATTGGGGCTAAGAAAATGCATTTGTGGTTCTTATTGCAAATATTTGTTTTATAAATAGTGCTTTTACATGGTACAGAAATCACGTCTACAAATGCACATTTTTCACACCACCATAGTTACAGCACAAAGCACCAGTCACTGCATTCATGGCATTGGAGGGCCCCAGAGGCTTTCAATCCTGGGCAGTGATCCCGAGTCCCTCCCTCCGTCATCAACTCATCGTGGGCAATGACCCTGACTACCTCCCTCCTTTATCAGCTACGGCAATGCCAACGTGTACAGCAATAATATTAACCTCTATGACAAGAAATTTAATAAGCCACTTTACTCAGAGATAAAGATGATCACTTTTGTCTTTAACAAAGATATGTTGGCATGAAAACATTTAGAGCACTCAAGGGGGTTAGAGATTCGGATGCCTTTCTGTGCTCGCTCTAGCTAGAATGTCAATAGATTTTCTATATGTGGACCTGAATATCGGATGTCATTAATTAAGTTAACCATTTTCATTCTACAGGGAAGAGCAGCAAAAGGTTAGAAATGGAAAGAACTGTAGGAGTGATAGAATGCAGGAGACAAAGGTTTGGTACGGGCTATAGCAAGAAGATGAAATTGAAAAGGTTTTTACTGTGCTGTAAATATTCTGCCAAATTTTCACAGTACTATAATAAAAGAGTAGGTCAATTTAGCAAGACACATTTCATAACCATTTTCAGTCACTGCTCCATAATATTCATAATTCATTCGGCTATGCTTTAAAATAAGCCATAATTACCATAAGAATTCAATATTTATAAACCGTGAATTGTAAATTACATTGTACAAAACAAAAAAGCTAAGATTATACCGCTATACACCCTTCACTCCAGAGCTGGTTATAGCTCTTGTAAATGTGAGTGTACTACCTACTTTTCTTACTCATTTTATCCCTGGATCTTGGCTTATTCCACTATAAGTTGTTGTATCTCCCTTTTGTCTCTCCACATATATGGATATTTTAACCATCCGGACGGATCAACTCCTGAGGATTGCACCCCCACCCTATCCTGTTATATTAGTGAGACTTTATTTCTGGCTACCTATTCCAGTGGACTATACTTTTATTATTGGAACTCCATTTTTATATATTTATTTTTATTACTACCTAGTTTATTGGCGCACCCTTACCTATCTTTGTACTAATTCCTGTTTCCTATAACCGTTGTTATATCGAAGCCCTGCGTGGCTGGTAATTTATTGTTATATCGAAGCCTTGCATATCGAAGCCCTGAGTGGCTGGTAATTTGGACACTCATTTACATGCAATGGACCTGCGAGTCCTGCCTCTTTCTTGCAAGTTAAAACGTGATGTCTCACTGATTGACGAACGATAATATAAACTCAATTTACACAAAAAAAACAACAAACAACAAAAAAAACCTAACAACCTCACAATATTAGCATACGCAAACTGACTGCGATACACCATAATGAAAACAAACAAGACAACAAATTCATAAATCTACACTCAGAGACAATAAACAACTCACAGGGCCGCATGATAATCTGTTAATATGGTTACAAGATGTACATTACGGGACCTGCGTGTCTCTTCTTTTCCAATATGTTACCAGACCTGCGTGTCTGCATCTTTTGCATTTAAAGTTAAGTATCTAATCACATAGGTTATGTGCGAGACCTACGAGTCTCAATCTCTCGTCACAATATATGATTACACGATAAACAAATAAAATTTATATTTACAAAAAAAAAAAGTGGTTATAGTTTTATCCCACTGATAAGTAAAATACAAAAATCTCTTTCGTTGTTCTTAGTAATTTAGAAACTTATGCAATAGCAGATTTGCTGCTCCTGCAACGTAAAACATGCTTTAACTCTGTGGATGATTTTAACGTCTGCCTTTTTGGTTCCCATGCACTGCACAGCTCTGTGGCTCACAGGGGTTCTCCAAATACGTTAGTTTGGGGTGGGAGTGTGTTACTGGTTTCTACACAGCACAGAGAAGGCTGTGACTCTGCAAGATCCATTATGCTTACATATATAAGAAACGCATGTTAATGTAAACTGTTCTATGCAATGGACGACAAAAAAAGAATTCTATACAGAAAAAAACATCCTACAAGTGGCTCAAGAGGCTTCTTCAAAACAGCTTTACCACAAGGCTTCCAGGTAAAAAATAGTGTAAAGAAAAATAAATAAATAAATAAATAAACTAGGTCACACCAGTATACTTTTGAAAGGAAATAGTACACAAATATAGGGCCCTGAATTAAACGGTTAAGAATATATTCAAGGAAATGTATATTTATTCTGTGATGCTAAACATTATTACCTTTTTATTTAATATTTTAATTATTGTTTCCCAATACATTCTTTTGGACACTCTAAATATCATTATAATCATCATCAATGACAATTAATGTGTTACTCAAACCACCACGACCACTTCTGCATTTAAAAGTGGTCATGGTGGAAGGAATCTGTATGAGCTTGAAACAGTGCGCATACTGAGATATATTCACTTTTGTGCCAGGTTCAAGTAAGTCCCCAGGCCCACTAGACTTGTATAGCTTCTAACTCTATTCTGGGTAACCTTATCTTAAAACTGTGCATAAAAAAAAAAAAAAAGTCTGTCGTCAGTACACTGGTGACAGATGTTACCAGCGTGTCTACCTGTGCAGCCAACGAGCCTGCCAGGGTAAGCCTTCATTTCCTCTCCGTCGTTTGAGCCCTCCCCGTTATTCTTATATTTGTTACAACTGCTTTTTTTTTGCCCCATAATCACTACAGCGTGCTGTAGTGGTTATGGTGCTTTGAGTGTTCCTTTAAAAGTTGTTATTGCGCGACAACAATGACAAATCTACCTTTTGGCCACTCCTGGATATAAGGTATGCAGTAGGCAGCTACTTATCTTACTTCATTAATAAATTAGAGAACCCATTGAAAAATATCATTAGCAAGATAAGATTACGTAGATAGAGTTCCCAATCCACAGACATCATTATAGAGTTTAAGAATAAAAAAAATAAAAAAAAATACAAAAATAAAAATAATAATAAATAAAAAAATTAAAAAACACAACTAACCCTTCTTGGAATATGTTATAAAAATAAATAAAATAAATAAAAGAATTCTGCCAAATCCAACAACATGCTGTTGCACTTAAAGAAGGTAGGGGGAATTCAAATAAATATTGTTCCTTTCAATTATACTACAGAATATGTATTTCCTGCATAGCATTCTTTTTAAAAGGAAGCAACAATATTGATTTGAAAATTCCTGATCTAAAACAAAAAAAGAAATTTTAAAACCAATAAAATGGTACTGACTACACAGCTATAGGATCGTGGTTGCAGAGGTAATTCTGGTCAATCTCAGATTAGCCTCTTTATTGGATTAAAGGGGGGGAGGGATAGGTTTCAGACGCAAAAAAAAAAAAAAACACTCGATTGGTAGCTAAGACATCATAAATAATCTTTTCAAAAGTACATTTCACTTGGTACGGTTTCAGGCAGGAAGAAAATCTGGAACGCATCTAAGGATGTGTATACTGAAAATGTAATAATGTAGCCTTCTGTTGGAAATATTTTGACATCCAATATTAGCATTTTTTCACACTATCTCTAGAAGAATCCAATTTAATCAATTATTTATTTTACATATATATATATATGTGAAAGCTTCAGTGGAATTGCTACTATTGATGGGTTAAGCATACAGCGGTTTCAATCTTTGATATGTTAATTAAAGGGGACTCTCTGAGCTCCAAAGCCACTGCATCTTAAATATTTTGGTGCACAGAACTTTATTCTATCATTATCGCTATTTGCTGTAGAGAAGTTTGTAGTGTTTTAGAAAACTGACACTTTCTCATGAAGACTTTTAGAAAATGAAGGGTTTTATATTAGCGTCATCATACACCTCACAAGGATGAGAAACACAGTTAATGCTTCTCTTAAAGAAGTAGTGGATTCCGTGCTTCTCTATGAGAAGCCTCTAATTGGCTAAGTGGAGTGATTATCACGTTTGTGCAGTACTAAGTTTTGGGCTACAAGAAGCATTGGATTGTATCTAGATAACCAGCACTGATCTCAGAAGAGGGGGTATTAATGCTGCAAAGAGACTGTCCTTGTACCAGATTAGAGTTGAACCGCTAAGCCTCAGGTAGAAGAAGCAGCTCTATGGAAATGGTTTTACAAGTAGCCCTTTATATTAGCCATCTGGTTATAGATAAAATGTCATATAGCTTTGTTAACAGAATAGCAGAGGCAGTATTGTGAATAGCAAATTTGTATGTATGAGCATATCTACAAATTAAAAACTCTTATAAAGCTCGGAAAACAGATTCTGAAGAACACAACATATTGAGTAATAATCTATTATAATATGTAAACGTTTGTGTCAGAAAGAAGACAGTCAGTTTTCAGCACACACATACATGTATGTGTATGTATATATACTATCATCATACTACGTATAAATAACTTTCTTCATGATCAAGCACTGGGTTGTGGATCAATGTCTGAAGAGCAGAGCAAAACACTTATGAAAACATGAGAAATGGAATTAGAATTTAAGCACTAGGTGGCAGATGATAATTGTATGATATTATTTTGAAAGCTACAAGTACAAGGCATATTAGAAGAAAAGAACAGTTCAGGATCATAGCAGCACATATGTACAATGTTTTCAAGTGGCTCATTCAAACAATTCCATTATTCACAGGGCTGCAAATTTTGTCAAGTCCACTTGCCTGCGAAGGCTAATAAACATGCTAATTACTCATTCTTAGTGGGAACACTTGGACATGAGCTTATATGGAAATCACACATCAGATATAGCAAATAGTATCAGATTTACAAGGTCACAAAAACAAGGTTTCCCAAATCCCTAAGAGTTTAGCATAGAATGCCAACACTGTGCAGGTATTGGTTTGGTATGATCATCAGGTCGGCGCTCAGGTTTTCCTCCAAGACATCCTGTGCATCATCAAGTTCCAAGCACAGTTAGGTTAAGGGCCGTACAAGGTTACAGTATTAAAGGGACACTCCGGGCATCAATATTATTTTAATGCATTTGATAGATTTTAGCCTCATCAATATGCTCAAAACATTTGTCTTATGCAAAAACTAAAGGAATTTGAGCATGCAAAAAACAAAAAAAACAAAACAGCATTTAAGGGCCAAAACCCAGAGTGTTCCTTTAAAGGCACCTGTCATGCCCCAAACAACTTATGCTCATTTAGATTGAGCATAAGACTTTATTTATACATTGTGCTAGCAGTTTTATATTTATATATATTTTTTATATATATTAGGAGGAAAACCTATTTAAAAAATATTTTTTCTCTCCCAGCTGTTAGTCAATGTCTGTGTGCCGAGACTGACAAGGGAGAGCATAAAAGACCTCCCCCACAGGAGGTCCCTATGCTCGCTACCCCTAGCAACCACAGCAAATGCGTTGTGGTTGCTATGTAAACTCCAGGGAGTTAGGGAGTATAAGAACAGAGTAATGTGATGTCACTCTGTTGCATCACCCGCACACTGACAATCAACACAGTATGCCGACGAGATTTGTCCAGCTTTGGAACGTGTCCCAAGCAGGGCAAATTTAGAGAAAAACAGAGGCAGGATGCAGGCGGAGTGGAGGCTGGCCAGGAGGGAAAATAGAAGACTATACAGTACGTACAATGTTTTTTTCAGTCAATAGGCTGTTGGATGGCAACTCAAGTATTTGTAATTTTGTACATAATAAAAAATTTACTTTCTATCTACGGATTATGAATTTATCCTTTAGTAATGTGTCCTATTTTTAAGTTAATGATCTGTAAAGAAATAGTATAATTGCGTGGGTATCTCTTTGTGAAAGCAATCTAAGGCACAGTATCAGAGTTAGTCACTAACGTGTAAGTTGTCAGAAATTCAAAAGTGAATTAAAGGATTACTATAGGTTCAGGAACACAAATATGTATTCCTGACCCTTTAGTGTTTAACCCACCATTTAGGTGGCTTGCTGCCCTTAGCCACAATATATAATGTATAAAATTCACCTTATTTCCAAGCCCCACGTTGGTCCGCCAGCACTGGCTCCACCCCCTTTGTGAAATGGTCTATTTTTAGCTAAAATCTTCACGGGGCGGGGCCAAATGCTGTTTTGGCCTATCAGGACCTCCTCACAAAGATGCATTGATTCAATGCATCTCTATGAGGAAAATTCAGCCTCTCCATGCAGAGAGTGGGGATGATGAATGGCAGGGCTGCCTACTGTGCAGCCGTGAGACAGGAAGCCCCTCCAGTGGCCATCTAAGGAGTGGCCACTTGGAGGTGTCCCTAAAGGCAATGTAAACATTTCCTTTTCTCTGAAAAGGCAGTGTTTACATGAAAATGCCTGAAGAGAGCCATTATACTCACCAGAACAACTACATTAAGCTGTAGCTGTTCTGGTGACTATAGTGTCCCATTAAAAAAGCTCTGCCAATCTCCAGACCCTGTATAGGCTACTAATCCTAGTGGCGCAATCTAAGATGTCTGTTTAACACCAAGCAGCATCCATGGAGGAACCAAGTACACCCAACGCTACACACTGTGGCATCTTATCAGCCTACAATATCCTATGTCATTAATTATGGAAGTCACTGCAGTAAGGGAGGGATGGAGCGGCCGAAAAAGCTTCCTAATGCTGCCGAACACCACCTACCTGCTCCAGCACTCCACCGATGTACCGGAGACCAGGCCTTTGACACCTCAGGGAACTAGAAATTAGCAGATCAGAACGTCTTTCTCCAGACGACAAGCACCATGGGAAAAACCCTGCAACATCACCATGCAACTCGAAGGGGCCAGAGGAGGTTGCAGCATCCCCAGGCCTGGCCTGGGCTCAGGTCCAGCAGTTTGAAAACTTGACTTTGCCTTTATGATTTTCAGCTTCTATCATTGAATTCATTGATTACATTACCCCAGTCATGCTTATCAAAGCCATTACCCTGCTACTAGATAGTTTTGAATAGGCTGTATGATACATAGTCTTGTCTATGTTGCTTTACTTTTTCATGTTTTGATTACTCATTAGATTTTAATCGGTAAGTGCATTATCAGATCCTAATATTCTCATCTGCCTATCGGATGCCCTTGTGTTAGGTTGAGTCTTTATTTAATTGAAAAAAGAGGCCTGAAATAATCTTTATATGACTACAGACGCACGTCTATCTAGCATTATAAAAATGTATTATGTGTTAGCTCAGCTAATTTTAGGAAATAGATCATTGTTTATAATATACCGTAACGCTTTTAATCCCTTAAGGACCAAACTTCTGCAATAAAAGGGAATCATGACATGTCATGTGCCCTTAAGGAGTTAAAAATCACTGTCTGACGTGGGGCGGAGCCTAACCGCGAAACAGGAGAGACGCCATTTCTGGTAGCTCCAGACAGGGCATCGAAATCCAGCACAATCCCTCTGCTTACCAGACCCATCCGGCTCCAATACCTGCGAGAACGGACAGGGGATCATCTGTAGCACCCGTTGATGCCTTTCCTATACTCCCCAAAGCAGGGGAAGCCGAAACACAGGTCTGGGGCCTACTACGCAGCCGCATACCTCGAGGGGCCCCTCTGAAACCGGAGCCTGTATAGTGCTGCTGACACACCTGACAGCCGCATCCCAGCACACCAACCTCCAGCAACGGGACGCAGATCCCCACAGCCTGGCAACAACACAGAGCAGCGGGACATCGGCACTTTCATGAGGCAAGTACCGACCAAAATGGTGACCACAGACGGCCCTGAAGGCCCACACCTCCCAAAAAACCCAAATGTGCCAAGCCTGACACCCAACCCGACGCCAGCAACACAAGGGGAAGCACAGACTACCTCCACAGACATCCCTGGGGGGACAGCCCCTGCCACTAAGCAGGACCTCCATAACATGCAGAATACACTGCAAGAAATACAGAGGCTCCTCACAGCAGACATGGCTAACCTAAAATCAAGCATTAGACAGATCAGTGAGAGGACGACTGCTGCTGAAGGGGACATGGGAAAAATATGCGGTGAACTAACAGAAATGCAAAGCACAATGCACCAATTCCAAACTGCACAGCACAACATGGCACTACAACTAACTGCGCAGGAAGACAGACACCGCCGCAACAATGTTAAAGTCAGAGGGATACCCCCAACGATAACAACGGAGGAATTACCCCACTACATGAGGCGACTCATTGCCACGCTATTACCTGCAGCCCTAGCCAAAAAGTTCACCATGGCTGGACTGTACCGCCTACCTACCATCACAGGCGATGTGATTATTCGGTGCTTGTCACCCCAAGACAAAAGCTACATCATGGCAGCAGTGAAGGGCAAGACCCCAATGTTGTTCAAAGACTCGCATCTAACATTCTACCAGGACCTCACCAAGGCCACGCTACAATGGCGTAAATCATTGGCAGCCCTCACTAGCCACCTACGCTCAGCAGGAGTAGCATACAGATGGGGGACACCGAGATCCCTTCTTGTATCCCATAACGGAACTGTTCACAAGCTCTCAGTGGAATCGGAAGCAGGAGCGCTGCTCCAGGCTCTGGGTCTTACAGATGCCACACCGGCCACCTCTACTACACCTCTTACCCAAACCTGGGACCCAGAAGCAGCAGTACCATTTGTGCCAAGAAGCACACCAAGACCCACACAAGCCACCTGACTGATAAGGGAGAAGACACCGCCCTACGTTTGGAAGCAATCTGCAACAGTTCATCTATGTTATGTATCTGTACTTTCCGCTTTAGTTCTCTGTTACCAAAATACTAACATGTTACCCTTTTGGTACTCATACCTTACATGGCCAGGCCCTACTGGGAGCAGTTTAAGCCCTGTCTCGAAGGTACATACACATTAGGCACACCCACCAGAGGTGTACAACCCCCCCGATGCCCCATAGGTTAGGGGCATGTACCTCTTTGGGGAACCAAACAGTCCTCCTGACACCACCTACTTCACCACTTTGGCTACCCAAACGATTGCCTCACACCCAACCCTCATGAGCCACGAAGCTACAAACCAACACTCTACAACCACCCTCACGTCACTCACTCGTTATTAACAAGAACCCAGTATGTTAAAACCCTGCATCCACTCACTCTAACCAGCCCATACATACTGCCTCAAATAGACCTGGTATACACCGACTCCCCAACCGGGGCTACAACCCTACTACATTTAAAAAAAATTTTTTAAAAGTGCATAATGTCCTTAATGATAGACCAGTTTCTTGCAAACCTCATTCACTGTATGATAAATGTTATAATGTACTATCACAATTGTGCCCGTCCTTGTTGTTGTGACAAGGCAGGCTTCTGTATAATTCGCTGCGCACCAAAAATAAAGAATTATAAACATTTTTTTTTTTAAATCACTGTCTGACAATGTCACTATTACAACAACAGTATCGATTATAAAAAATGTGCCTCAATAAGAAAATAGACTAACCAAAAAAATGCATTATTAAACGCATGCATGTTTTCATTGGGATATATCTACTAAACAGTAATTTATTTGGGCTGTATGTCCCTTTAACTGAGAGATTAGAGAGTTGAATGCATGGTAGTTGTGCTTGTGGTTGTAAGAGAACATTCAAAGGAAGGCGTAAATAAGTAAGTTTGCCCAAAGGTCCAATAAATTATAGTGCAAATAATAGAATGCATTATAAGAGCGGGACAAAGCTGTAAAGAGAGATTGCTAAACTAAGGAAACAAAGTCAGGATAGATTGCAGAAAAGGCTGCATATCAGTGAAGGGTCTACAAAATTAAAGCCTGTACAAAATTATTTGGGTAATGGAGAAAAAAAAAAATTGCAAAAACTAAATAATAAATTATAACAAAACAAAAACAAACATACAAAAGGCTGCAGATGTATAGGGACTTACTAGCGCTGGCTATAAATGTCATAATATTCCTAATAACATTTAGTTTATACCGTAGAGGTTGGAGGCCTGTGCTTGGTGGTCATAGCCTCCCTTCTGTCTTCACAGTTAACTCTTACTTTACAAACACACGCACATGGGTTATTCGCTATAGTGTCAGTTGCTTGGTAATCAAAGTGAATTCAAATTACATTTAACATTTTACCCAAACTAGACAAAATAAAGCAGAGATTTTATTTCAGAAATTTGGGGCTAAAATTGGGAAATCAGATGGAATTCACTTTTGAGTACCCAACAATTTACACTTCAGTGAGCAACCATGAACAAGCAAACAAACAAAAATAATAATAGGACGAATGAAAACAAAACAAAACCTCTTTTTCTAGACTCCACATACTCGTATTTCTAGCTCTCACTTAGCTTTCTTGTAATTCCGGATGTCTTTATTTCAACTTAGAAATTAAAAATGTAATTTGATCCGAGGAACAGTACAGAGTTTGGCTTTAGTTTTCCAGTTTCAGCAACAACAAAAAAAAAAAAGTAGAAGAGGCCCTAAAGGGAATAAAGCCTATGGCTTTCACAAGTTGTTGCTCTTTTGGCGAGCGCCAACATTCTACAATTGTTCTTTGTAGAGCTGCGCACATTATTCCCCATCGAAAAATTGCTTGTTGTCGCCGTTTTCTTCTTTGCCACTGCTTGGTTGATCTCCTCCAACATGCTCTGCATCAGCAGATGATAGGGCTACGGCAGCAGCGCTCCTCTCCGGGGCTTCCAGCAACTCTGACAGAGCAATTAATTTCCTTCTCCTGAGGTTAGCTGAGAGGTTAGACAACTGCCTATACCCATCACTCAGTGTTCCCACTCCAGTCTGTGCCAAGAAGGTGCTGGACACATAGCCTCGGCATTTTAACACCTCCTGTGCCAGAGAAGGGTGTAGCCAATACTAGGAGATTGAAAACTGGAAGCACAGGGGGGTAACTAATTGAACTTTTGAGTAAAGGATTTAAAAAGAAATATTTTCTGAATCAAGTATATAAATGTAGCTATTACTTGCGTTATATAAGTATTCTGATAGGTAATCATAAAGGATAAATGTAGCTTTTGTACATTTCCAATTAAAACCTGGGTATAGATGTTGTTGACAAAAACTCTGTGCTCAATTAACAGACATGTGGGGAAATAAGTGAATTTTTAAAGCAGAGAGACAGACAGACAGACAGACAGACAAACAAACAAGGGAATCTATTTTTCTTTAGTTGCACTTAAAGGGACACTATAGTCATCAGAACAACTACAGCTTAATGAAGTGGTTCTGGTGTTTATAGCATGTCTCTCAGGCTTTTTCATGAAAGCATTGGTGCCTAGTAACACATCTAGTGGCAGTCACTCAGACGGCCATAGAGGTGCTTTCTGGGTGACTGCTGCAGTGTGCAGCACTGACATTCAGCAACTCCACTCCCTGCATGGAGGCGCAGAACATTTCCCATAGAGATTCACTGATTCAATGCATCTCTATGAAGCGTTGCTGATTAGCAGAGTGTTTTGCAGCGGATACACAATAGCCTGCCAATGCTATCCTATGTGAAAGCAATGAATTGGCTGAGATCAAGACTGAAGATCTCAGTCAAGAGGCGGAGTGGGGGCAAAGTCAGCCGCGACGAGACCTGCTCTGGAAAAAAATTAGAGTTTTACACCTCTTTATAGTAAGGAGTGGGGGACAGGTGCCTTAAATGGTAATTTTAAAAATATAGTTTTATAGTATAGAAAAAAATGATTCCCTATTTCCCATTTTTTCCCCCTTTTTTCAAACTCAATATTGTGATAGGTACACAAATAGCATATTATAAGAATGCCCTTTCTGTCCTTTAAAAAAAAAAAGAAAAAAGAGCACTTAAATTACGGTGGAAAAACCACAAAGTGCAAACTCCTGGTTTTGTTTTAGAATTTGGACAGTTGTCTGTGTCCTTAAAGGGGATCTGTCATACCACAAACTAGTGCACTCTGTTGAAAGAGAATGGCATTTAATATATACTGTGCCAACACATTTTCAAGCAAATGAAGATTGAGAGGAAAAATATAAAACAGTTCTCTCTTACACGCCTCAGTTAAATCTTGGGAGTCAAAATTTAAAGTGGTGGTGCAATATTTATTATTTTAAACAGACTTTTAAAAAAAAGTATTTATTTTTCTTGCTGTAATACTACTGAGTACCGCTTTTCTAAACTTGTTTTTTTTTGTTATAAAATTCAATGTTTTTCCTAAATGTATACTTTATAAATTTCTCTTATCTTAGTCTCATGGACTAGCAAATAGCTTTATGTTACTGCTAAGGAATCCCAGGATTCTAATCTTCCAAGAAAACCATTTGATGAAACCTTATGGTGACAGAATTGCCATAAAGCAATCAGCAAGCAAAGTTTGGGAGCGGGGGTGGTTCTCACGTACCATGTGACCATCTTCAATGAGGCACTCCATGTATTCAAAATGTGAGTGCTTTAAATAGGAGATTAGACATGCATTCATAATACCGCATCTTATTCCTGTATTCTGCATCTTATGCAAAATAAAAGACTGTATGTTCTTTTTCATTGGAGATGCATTGTAACAGAATTGAACAATCTCACTGCAACACAAATGCATAGAGGGTTTTGCGTTCTATCTTCTACAGTGATCTGTTTCCTTTATCTGTCCTGTAATAAATTTAAGATGCACAGTCAAGTAATTCCAATGTGATCAGGAAAAGATACATCTCATCTTCCTCCCTTTACAGCTTACTGGAATCACTCCAACAAAAACATCCATTACAATATATCTCTCAATGCAAATCCCATATTATATTATTTGACAAAATCAAAGGAGCAAAGTTTTCTGCCTTTTTAGCCATATAATGTTTATATATTGGGTGAATTACAATCTCATGATTTAGAATTACTGAAATGCCATCAATTATGTTAAAGCGATGTCCTGATACTTTTCAACACCACTCTTACTATAAGAACTCAAATTTTCAGTGACCACAATCCCGGTGAACAGGAGTAATTGAGAGTCCAAGAATATCAGTCACTTAGAAAAGTTCAACACCTCAAAAGGACTCTAAAACACCTTTTCCTTTTTTTCTTTTAACAATGAACCAACACAGAACCGACACCATAAACATTTCACCTTGACTATGCAAGTTAGATTAAATATCTTAAAGGCAAACACACAATTTAATATCCCTCTGGACTATATTGGGTTAATTACACACTTGTCACCAATTGGCATCAGCAATACAGGCCATATAGTAATATGGTTTGACATATACAGAACCAACCTAAAGATTTACTAAAACCTGCTGAAAGTCAGTTAAAGTGTCACTGTACAAGTTGTGGCACAGCACACTATTAAAATTAATTTATTTTTTTTAAAAAAAATTTATAAATCAAAATCTAAAACAAATATAGGCATATATATAGACTGTCAAAAATGAGCAGCGGTTGCATTAACTGTGGTTAATTTTTTTTTCAACATTTCAACTTGTGAGATATTGTATGTATCACAAGTCACAGAGTAGAAGCCTTCCGTTTGAAATATTATGTATGTGTTTATATACAATTATTTTCACCCATATGAAGAAGAGACCTGCAATAGTAAAAAGGTGTAAAACCACAACTTGCTTTTCATGCTTTATAACAAATTGCTAGAGATTATCTTTGCAACTCAAAACAAAGTATTATTGTCAGTGCAATAGATTGGCTCGCAGTGCACATACTGAATAACTGGAAATATGTTGTTTCTCTTAATTATGGTTGTCATTTCATTTGATAGAGTTCTATCCCTCTGGATGACACATGACCATATAAACTGCCTATTTCTCCAAGAGAGTTACGAAAATTTCGAGCGTCAGAAAAATAAAATGGAAAAGGCGCAATAAAAACATATTGAAAAACTTTATGACACTATAAAAAGTAAATAAAAAAAAATACCTAATAAATACTCCAAGGAAGACCAACAACAACATCCAATATACAGACACATAATAGGTGGTATGCTCAGTTTAATCGTCACAATTCTTGGCGAAAGAGGATCAAATGATCGTTCCCTCTCATCATCATTCATCAAAAGCTTGGTAATGTTTTTCTAACATTCCTTTTATTTAAAAAAAAAAAAAAGGTTACAGTCTTAGAACACTGAAAAAAAAGTAAGAATTGATATGGCTACATTTAAACAGACACTTTAGGCACCACAACTATTTTAACTTATTGAAATGTGTATGGTGGCTACAGTCTTCTGGCACTGTCCCATGGATCAGTGATAAACTGTTATATGACAAGTACTGGGATTTCTTGTCATCCTCTAAACATTACTTGGGGGTGGAAAGCAGTGCTAGATTATGGCCATGGGGCTGAAAATTACACAGGGCTTAAATGTAAAATCAGAATTTCTGTTTAGTAGGAGTTTATTCAGCAACTGAAATCCCTGTTTACAGAATAGAAAATGTAGGTTAACGCAAAAAATAAGGCCGAAGAAACTCCCCTAGCTGAGAGGCGTGCCCAACAATGCAATCTGGTGCAATTACATCTCAAACATTTGCTTGATATATTTTGATTTGTATATTTGTTTAAAAAGTATTTGCTGGTTTAAAAAAATAAAAAAAAGAGAGAAAGAAAATGTCAAGAAAAATGTCTTTAACCCCTTCAGGACCGGACTGTTTTTGCGATGTTTGTACGTTAAGGACCAGAGCTATTTGAACACTTTTGTGGTGTTTGTGTTTAGCTGTGTTTCCGCTCTCTCATTTACTGTACCGATACAAATTATATATTATTTTTTTCAGGACAAAAAGGGCTTTCTTTACATACTATTATTTGTATCTGGTCATATAATTTGATTAAAAAATAATAAAATATGGTGAAAAATTCAAAAATAAAACACGTTTTTTGACTTTTACTTAAAAAATATTTTACTGATCTACAAAATCGAATGAAACAAACTGCTAAATAGATTCAAAATTTTGTCCTGAGTTTAAAAACACCCCATGTTTATGTCTTTTTTTGCTTTTATTTGCAAGTTATAGGGCTATAAGTACAAGGAGGAAATTGCTGTTTCAAAATGTACATTTTTCAAATGTATCAATAGTGACATTGTAACACTGTTATGTCATAAATCTCCAAAAAACACACCACATGTATATATTTTTCTTAAACTAGATAACCCAGGGTATTCATCTAAAAATATTTTGATACTTTCTATGCAGCCATTTTACCACAAACCTTTGCCAAACCTTGCATAGTTTATTTATTTATTTTTTTTTTTTACACACATTGCAATTCAGGTATAAATTCACAGATTCTGTTAAGTGTCACTGCCAAACAACACCCCAATATGTGTTCAGCAACATCTCCGGAGTACAGGGATACCCCCCATGTATAGGTGTGTTGGGTTGTTTGGGGGCTAAAAGGCCACATTTTGCAGGTGCGCATATCAGTTTCCCATCTTGGAATTTTGACATGTAGTCAACCTGCATGCATGTCCTATTTGGGACATTGTTGAAGCCGGACAATGTATTTTTTTTTTTTTAATTCTTTATTTTATTTGTGCATAGCGTGAACAACCATGTTTGCACTGCCACGATAGCTGGTGCAAGCAAATATGCAAACCTATGTTAACATTGGTATGGCATTGAAAAACAATGCACTTTTTTTTTTTTTTTTTTTATAGTCAGAGTAGAAAACATGTTAACGGTTAAACAAGCTTATATGATTCGAAGTACTGAGAGCCTGAGATAGTAGTTGATTGCCTATGGGCGAGTTAACCCGCTAAAATCTTGCTTCATGCTAGATAGGCATGTGATAGGCATGGTGAAATGCTACATGCTAAGAGCTAGGCACAACAGATTAAACAGTATAGTGAGGCTTAACACATATCAGGTAGTTCTGCGCAGTTTACACAGTACAGTTGAAATGACAGAGTGTGCTATGTGTTTGCATGTTGTACTGATGCGTTATATGTTAGTGCCTTCAGTGAGTCAATGGGAGAGAGGCGAAATGGCAGGCATGTTGTGCACTGCACGTAAGAGGGAAAAGTGAAACATGAGGCAGAGGATTATACTATACCAGGCTGTAGTATGTCATTAAACAGGCTTTGTTCTAGCCAACATTGCTGCATGTTATGGCATAGTAAAACATACATATATCTCGTTTACTCCAGGCTTTACTTCAGAGACACTATGCTTGGTTACACATAGACTGACTGCTTAGCTCTAACGGGTGAGAGGCCTGCGCTGTCATACTCAGTGACTACCTAGCTAGATAATAACAAATAACGGGAGTACACAGATATATAATGAGTCCCGCAGAGCGCAAGCTTTAATAAGGCTGTATCTGTAGAGGTCACGGGTTGCATTCTCTGGGTTCCCAATCTGGGGTTTCATCTCGCTTCGGTGCTTGGTAGGTGCTTGGTAGGCTCCTCTCATGCCCAGGCAGTGCCGTGGCGTCCCCTGCGCTGTCTTATTAGTGTGTGGCAGCAGTTGTGGTGTCTCAGGTCCAGGCTGTTGAGGTGGGCTGTTTCTGGCTGGGTGCAGGGTGAGTGGCTTGATCTTTCGGCCCCTCAGGTCTGTCTTTGCGGGGCTGGCAGCGCTGGGGTCTGGTGGTCCCTGTGGATTTACATTGCAGGGCTTGTCCTGTGGGGTCCCGCTCTTTTTATGCCCCCTTTGTTTGTGCCAGTTAACTATAGCCTGTACCTTGGTTCGTCCCAGTGTAGTAAGCCAACATATCCCTGGGGCAGTCTGTGATGGTGGTCAGGTGGTGCTGGTTGGTCTCCCCTGCGATCAGCTTAATCATGCGGGTAGGTCGCGCACATGGCTGGTGTGCGGCGGCCATCTTGAGGAGCGCTGCCCGATGATCCTCGGCAAGGTGGTTGTTTTTAGGCCCTAATTGGTGCACCAGTAGTTGCCCGTGTAGACCGTGATGACCCCCCCCGGTCCAGAGGGGGTAGGGGGAGCCAGCCGCTGGCTGGAGACCCGGGAGAGCGGCCGTCTCGTCCCGGCTCAAGCTCCCACGTGTTCTGGGACCTTGCCGGGTCGTTGCTGGTGCCAGTTAACGCCGATTTACCGGGCCCGGAGCGGGAGCTCAGACAGAGCATGTCTGATCCCGCAGGCCGGCCAATGTATTTTACCCCCATCAAACCATATATTTTTGAAAAGTAGACACCCTAGAGTATTTCACATGGTGGTATTTTACAACTTTCCATGCACTAATTCTACCACCAGGCTTTGTCAAACATTGAGGTAGTAATTTTTTTTTCTGGTTTTTTCACACACGTAGTTTAGTCATGAATTAACAGATCCTGTTATGTGTCACTGCCAAACAACACCCCAATATGTGTTCAGCAAGATCTCCTGAGTACAGGGATACCCCCCCATGCATACGCCTGTAGGGTTCTTTAGGGGCTAAAAGGCCACGTTTGGCAGGTGCGCTTATCAGTTTCCCAACTTGGAATTTTGACATGTAATCAACCTGCGCCCATGTCCCATTTGAGCCAATGTATTTTACCCCATCAAACAAATATTTTTGCAAAGTAGACAACCCAGGGTATTTTAAATGGTGGTATTTTAACACTTTTCATGCACTGAATTCTACCACCAGCCTTAGTAGTAATCTTTTTTTGTTTCTTTGTCACATACATTGTACTTTAGGCATGATTTAACAGATCCTGTTATGTGTCACTGCCAAACAACACCCAAATATGTTCAGCAACATCTCCCGCGTACAGTGATACCCCCCATGTATAGGGTTGCTGGGTTGTTTATGGGGCCAAAAGGCAACAATCAGAACTTGTACATGTCAGTTTTTCAACTTGATATATAGCTATGCTTGGTCTATCTTCAGTTTGACATATTTTTGCACCCCCCAGTTAATGTTACCATCATGACAGTATATATAGTATATATTTTTTATAAAGTAGACATCAACGGTTATAGAAGATGGGGTGTTTTGACTTCTTTCCCCCAACCATTTTGCCCCCCAAAAAACAGAGAAAGTGTAGTGGTAATTTTTTTAATCTGTTTTTTATGCACACGTCATCTGGTTTTGGCTAGCTGATTATGTGTTACTGCCAGAAAACTTGTTAGACCAAATGTGCAGGTAGCACATTTAGCAGCAATCTTTAAACTGACTCCTGCAAATAGAATCTAACTGGAGATTTTGGGGAAGGAAACTGACTAACAAAAAATGGCTGCTTTCCAAAGAAACAAAAAATAAAATACAAATTCAGGAAAACTTCTTACAACTGTTCTGTGTGGTACAGCTTGAAACATGTTCCTACACACAGTCCTTGTTTCGAAGGGAAATCAGGACAGTGAAAAGGGGTGTCTGTCCTTTTCCCGTTTTTAAAACAGACCCGGCAACGTTTCTGGGTTGTTTTTTTTCTAGCAGTTGGCGGTAACTTAAAAATAAAATGCCTGGACTCAGCTTGCACCATTTTTGGAACTTGTCCATCTCCATAAATTGTTAAAGAAATTATTTTCAACTGAAATTGGAGAAAGGTGGTTTTCCCTGGATTATTTTTTTTAAAAAGCAAAAATGAGTTGTGGGTTGCTATTTGCATCAGATACATAGCCACCTTTTTATACCATGCTTTGGTTTTTCGTAAAATAAGATATGGCTGCATCAGCTGATCAGCCAAATCAACACCCCCCATGTACTTATTATACGCCCTGATGCAAACCGGTTTGGACTCTACTCTGCCCCGGACAGAGACGTCTGACATGCGTTCGTCATGGATGGTGGTTAGTTTGTTGACATCCTTCCTGTCCCTAAATTTTAGTGCAAGCACTTCAGCTTTGCGAAGTGCTTTACATTCGCCTTTTTTAAATTTTGCCTCTATGGAAAGTCTTTGGAATTTTTTCTGGCAGTGCCGCAGGCCAGTGTCTGTAAACCATAAAGTGTTTTAAACAGACGGACACTAATATAAAAATTATCCACATAAAGGTGGTAACCTTTATTAAACAAGGGGTTTAGTAGGTCCCATACAAGTTTCCCACTTGTCCCCAGGGAGTCAGGACAGCCAGGAGGGTACAGTTGACCATCTTTCCCCTTATATACACGAAAGGAAAACGTATATCCACTTTCGCTCTCGCACAGTTTGTACAGTTTTATGCCATATCTAGAGCGCTTAGAGGGGATGTATTGTCTGAACCCTAATCTCCATTTATATTTCATTAGTGATTCATCTATGGATACATTTTGTTGGGGGGTATAAACATCCGAAAATTTGTCCTGAAAATGGTCTAGCAGTGGGCGTATTATATTGGGGGTGATCTCTAGGGTGACAGAGGGTATTGTCACTGAAATGTAAAAATCTCAGCAGTAACTCGTATCTGGCATGGTTTGGGAGAATACTGGACTAGACATTATTGGGTTGGTGCTCCAGTATGAGCGAATCGATGGCTTCTTTATAATCCCCATGAGCATTGTAAGAGCCCAGAATTTTTTAATCTCTGGGATATCTGTGGGATGCCAGTCATGCTCCCTGACTGTATAGCTACCTGGATTGTTATCAATAAATTGGGTAGCATACAAGTTAGTCTGGGAAGCAATCTCCTCCCAGATGGTATCCCCTAAAAACAGTTCTACATACTGCATTGGGGAGAAGCCATCCACATTAACATTAATGCCTGCGTTGGCACTAAAAGGGGGGACGTTCGGCTTGGCTAACTGTGGAGGTACCCAATCCTCCTCCACATTCGGCGTAGCAGAGGAAGCACAGTTTCTTTCTTCAGCCGGCTCACACACAGATGACATGTCGTCTTGACTAGACGTGTCAGAAAACTGACGTGGGTCAAAATCTGATGCAGTGTCAATGGCGTCAGAGTCTGACGCCAAGAAGGCATATGCCTCCTGCAAGTTATACATTCGCTGCATGTTTTACACACGACTAAAACAAATTACAAAACACACAAATTTTTTTAATACTTTTTTTTACTAAAACAGACTAAACAGCAATCCCTAAACTAACTCCTGTCACAAAAATCTAATGGAGATTTGGGGGAAGGAAACTGACTGACAAAGACACAGATTTTTAAAACAAATTTAACCCTTTAAGGGCAAAAAAAAAAAAATACAGACAGTACAAATGCACTGCTGTAACAGATCTGTCAGGGAAGGGGTTACAAATTATTTTTTTTTAATTCACTTTAGACACTGTATAACGCTCTGGAACACTTCTGCTGCAACAAACTATCACGATCTCTCTCGCCTCACAAAACGCTACAGAGGAGAGAGGGGCAGAGATCACTGTCAAAGTGAGTGTTTGTAACACCCACTTTGACAGCAGCCAGTTGTGAGCGATCGTGGATCGCTCACACGCCACAATTGGCTGTTACTATCTGCCTGGGATGTCTGGCATATAGTTAGAGCATTATACCGGCGAGAGCGATCTTTGATCGCTTCCCGCAGCCTGTTTTTCGCTATGACGGTTTAGGACCGTCAGCGGTCCAAACGCACGTTTTACCGCTGACGGTCCTGGACCTTCAGCAGTCCTGAAGGGGTTAAAATGCATGGATCAAGAGCTTCAGTTTAAGAATCATACCTCACTTGGGACTTTCTTTATATTTTTTTCGGAGGGCATGATCTTCTGTAATTAATTTGTTTAGGGGGAGTGACACTTATTTGGGCACTCTTTAGTTACAAGAGGGTCCCAAATGTAAAAAAAATAAATTATTTTTTAATTTTACAATAACCGGCCCCTTCTCAGTACAGCATCCTGAAGACCATAACCATTTGTTTATATATTTGTGAGTGCTGAAAAGATTGCTACACATTGCCACTGTCTGCTACAACACTAAAACTATGTAGCAAAAGTATAGATAGCACTTAGATAATTATTTTCTTGTTAGTGTAAAGCAGGTTATCCATACAATAAAGAATGCACACTATAACCATTTATCAAGGCAGCAGTTGGTTGCCAAAACGTTGGGGGTTTGGTGGCTCGTGTTTCTGTCCTAGGGCTTTGTGGAACATTGTTGGTATTGTACTACTTATTATTGTAATTGCCCTTGCTACTGTCATTTTGTTTATTTATTTTTGTATTTTTTTTATGTGGTACAATTTGTGTACATAATAAACTGTATATTTTTATTTATTTTTTACTAATAATGGTTATAGTGTGCATTCTGTATTATATGGATGGTTTGATAATTTGAACACTTAGTGAGTGTCTATATGGTTTGCACATAGCTTTGTGATGATGTTTGTCTCTCCATGTGCTCTCCAATTGTAAAATAGTGTAAAGCAACACTCAGACACAAACCAAAGAATGAATTTAATCCATTATAATAAAATAAACCGCAATCTGCAAATCTATATATACGAACTGTGTGTGCGCGCCAGGTCAAAAAGAAAATACAGAAAAACAGGACAGAATATTAAAACAGGTGAAAATATAGGATCTTCAATCTGCCAAAATAAGGGGAGCAGAAGGTCAAGAAAAAGGCAACAAAAGCTTCATAAAACTACACAATATTAACCTTTAAAACATTACATTAAAGGCACATTTAAACAAACTTCCAAAAGTTCTAGGTTCTCAGAAAAAGCACTGAGCAGCCAAACATCAACTATGGTAAAATTCAACAATATTGCAAATGGAAAGTACAGATGTATTTTTTTTTATTTTTTTTTAAAGTATATCCATTTTCTTCCAGTTCTATATCCAGCAAATATCATGTTAAAAGCCTTAATGATAAGATACACATATAGTGTCTGGTAATAGACAGGTTAATAGGCAAAACTGTAGGCGCAGTAGTATAATTGCTTAACAGTATAATTATTTTGTAACAAAACTTTCACTGTTTGTAACTAGGGTTTCCAAGGCCAGAAGAGGTGTGATGAGTTGTCCAACTCCCAACGTGAGCAGTTACTCTTCTCCCATTTAGAAAAGAGTCCACTTCCTTGTTAGGAGCCTAGACAAAGAGTATACAAAGCCTGCCAAGATAAAATTATTAAATTATTTTCAGGGTTTTTTTTGTTTGTTTGCTTTTTAATTCTCTTTCACGGATATATATATATATATATATTCAATATCTTAAAGGACCACTATAGGCACCCAGACCACTTCAGCTTAATGACGTGGTCTGGGTGCCAGGTCTATCTAGGGTTAACCCTGCCTGATGTAAACATAGCAGTTTCAGAGAAACTGCTATGTTTACATCATAGGTGTGCGCAGCCTATTGCATTAGGGTGTGCACCCTAAAGCACAAGCACACGCCTTATATATATATATGTATATATATATATATATATATATATATACATATACACACACACATATACACATATATACACACACACACTGCTGTGTGTGTGTGTGCTGTGTGAGGGTGCTGGTAGAGTGCTATGTGGGTGAGGGTGTTTGTGTGTGCGCGCGCTTGTGAGGGTGCTGTTAATGTACTGTGTGTGAGGGTGCTGTTTGTGTGTGAGGGTACTGGTATTGTGCTGTGTGTGTGTTTGTTAGGGTCCTGTTTGTGTTTGTGTGTGTTTTTTAGGGTCCTGTTTGTGTTTGTGAGGGTACTGTTAATGTGCTGTGTGTGTGTGTGGGCGCTGTATGTGTGTAGGTGCTGTGTATGTCTGTGGGTGCTGTATGTGTGTAGGTGCTGTGTATGTACGTGGGTGCTGTATGTGTGTAGGTGCTGTGTATGTCTGTGGGTGCTGTGTATGTCTGTGGTTGTTGTATGTGTGTAGGTGCTGTGTATGTCTGTGGGTGATTGTGGGGGTACATTACTTAATATCCCCCCTCCCTTCTTACTTTATGTAGGGAGGGGGGATTCTTGTTCCTTGCTGCCTTCCCTGGTGGTACAGTGGAGGTGGGGGCAGATTACTTAATATCCCCCCTCCCTTCTCACCTTATGTAGGGAGGGGTGATCCTTTCTGCCATCCCTGGTGGTCCAGTCGTGAGTGAACTTTAGCCTGCAGGGATAGAGTTCACTCTCGCGAGATCTGAGCATTGCCACAGCAACGCTCAGATCTCGCGAGAGGAACCCGGCAGAGCTGCCGGCAATCGCTCCTAGGCACACCCCGTGCGCACGCCTATGGTTTACATATGGGTTAATCCAGCCTCTAGTGGCTGTCTCATTGACCCCCGCTAGAGGCACTTACACGCTTCTCACTGTGATTTTCACAGTGAGAAGACGCCAGCGTCCATAGGAAAGCATTGAGAATGCTTTCCTATGGACTGACTGAATGCGCGCATTCAGCCGATGACGTCCGAAGGAGGAGGAGAGTCCCCAGCGCCGAGGGAGCCCGGCGCTGGAGAAAGGTTAGTGTTTAACCCCTTAAGGCCTCTTGAGCCCGGCGGGAGGGGGGCCATGAAGGTGGGGGGGGACCTATTAATACTATAGTGCCAGGAAAACGAGTTTGTTTTCCTGGAACTATAGTGGTCCTTTAATGTGTATGCTCTCAGGAGCAGTTTTGACTGCTTTTCCTTTATTGCAATAAAGACGTGATCCTATACTTCCACTATGTCTGCCTTTTCCCAATACCTCTGAAAAGCCTTTTCCAATGACCAGTCAAACATATATATTTACGTGTCATAAGGGTAAGCCAAGTTTATTTATTTTTTCTTTAAAGGAACACTATGGGGTCAGAAACACAAGCATGTATTCCTGGCCCTATAGTGTTAAAATCACCATCTAACCCCGTCTGCCTCCCTCCCTTCCTAAATATAGTAGAATCCTACTTGCATTCCTCTGTCCCTGATCTGCCTGCTTGGCTGATATAATCAGAAGTGTTTTTGTGAGCCAATCGACAAAGCTTTCCCATATGATTGGCTGAGAGTGTCAAGAAGGCAGATCAGGGGCAGAGCCAACACAATTTAAACACAGGCCAGGCCAATCAGCATCTACACATAAAGATGAATTGAGTCAATGCATCTCTATGACAAAGTTCAGTGTCTCCGTACAGAGGTTGGAGACACTGAATGGCAGTGCGGCTCACTGTGCAGCACTGCCCTAGGAAGCACCTCTAGCAGCCATCGGAGGAGTGTCCAGTAGAAGTGTCACTAGGCTGTAATGTAAATACTGTATTTTCTCTGTAAAGGCAGTGTTTACTCCAAAAAGCCTGAAGGGAATGATTCTACTCACTAGAACAAATACAATAAGCTGTAGCTGTTCTAGGGACTATATACTCTCAAGATATTTTAGTTACTTTTATCTATTTACTATAAAATCCCTTACCAGATTTTTCAATTATGTTTAATTTCATACAAATCTTGTGATTGTGCAAGTAACGTTTGCATGGCTCTCAATCCAGACATAAATCATGATTTGTGTTTAAAGGTTTAGGTTTTTAAATTGACACAGCTTCTCAGTCTGACAAATTACTTTTTTTTTCTCTCAAATAATTATTGCATCCAGACTCCATATATTGTATTGTCAATCAATATATCTATTTAATAAAACTGATTCATATATTTTGTTTGTTGACATATGAATCAGCATAATTTCCTACTAAGTCATTCATTAAATGGATCAGTATTCTCTTGTTTTGCTTTCCATCCACATTATAATATATATATATATATATATATATATATATATATATATATATATATATATATATATATATATATATATATATATATATATATATATATAAACCATAGCATTGTCTGCATGTCACTTGCATAACATTAGGAATTATCCAAGAGAGAATTATTGTATTTGATGGGCCATGGCTGAAGTGGTAGCTATCAGATAGGGGGGTTATTTCAGAACATTTTAGGTATCTTCAAGTGATACGGATTCTCTTTTTTCTGTATCTGAGTACATAATTTATAAGAAAACCAAAGAATATTTAAAGTAAGCATTATTAATGTGAAGCTCAGTAACAGAACCTATACTGGTATAACATACACTATCAGAGCTCAAAAACAAGGGACTTTAGAACATTGGCATATGGATTCTGAAACACAAAAGACTTAAAGGAACACTAAGCACCAAAATTACTGCAGCACATTGTAGTGGTTATGGTGTCCAGTGTCCACCAGACGCTGCTAGTAACCTCCACTAATGCTACAGGAGAGCCAGAAGTTCTCTGTCTGAGCTATGAGTCCAGTGAGTATGTAGAGCATGCTATGGGGCGGTGCCAAGGTAATCCTGGCAACATAACCACTAAAGCACACAGCAGTGGTTATGGTGTTTGGAGTGTTTCTTTTAAGGAAAACTGTCGCTAATGATTATCTTTTAACAACGGATTGTGTGTACTATAGCCTCTGTGAACATGATTGTAATGTATTCAAATAAAGTAACTCTTTTCCCAGTGCATCTCCTGGCCTACTCTCGCTCAACGGAACTGACTATAATTTAGCCCTTCCTTCAAAAGCACCATATATCTGCCGAGACCTTGCACACAGTATTAATGGCTGAAATTATCGAAGAATACCAATGCTCAAAGAGGATTTAATGGAACCACCACAAACACATGAAGCACTTCAACACAGCGCCAAGTATAGTGCAGGCCACACAGAGCTGGCAATGAATCCAGTAAGTAATGTAAGCTTCAAGCGTTAATTATCCTTACCTAATTCTTATGAACCTGCATCATAATCTGCCTGGAGGGATTATTGGGATAAACGATATAGGTCAGTGAAAGGCTCATCTGTCAACGAACTACTAATTTCTTTCACAGTATACCTACATTCCGAAAAGCACCTCAAAAGCCAATACATGCTTGTGACAATGTTATGTATCTATTTTTTTATTTTAAACGCTCACGAAACATGCTCCCCTCTCCTCTAGCACACAAAGGGTTTTAAGCAAAAAGCTGAATCCCAGGAGATATTTCTAGCCCACACAAATTCAAGAGTATCAGGTCAGTAAGCATGGAAGACACAGTGGGGTGACATCTGAGGCAGGCTGGAAAAAGCCATTTGATTTTTGATGGAAGAAGAAATTGAAATCTTGGTCACATTTCCCTCCCCGAGCTGCATCAGCCAAGCCGTGAAGTGTGAAGGAAAGACTGAGAAGAACGTCAGTCACTTACATGGTCTGATCTGATACAGCACTAGTCCCTCGGAGACTTTCTGCAGAGGATGGAACGCAAGCCACTAGTCAAGCAACAGCAAGACATTGCCAGGAGTTACCTCTGTCATCTTGTATACAATGCTTTCTGGCTATAAACCTAAACATCTGTCATATTAAAAGGAGGCTTACAGTATACATACAACGGTCTGTAAATTGTATGTATATAGAAGGAAAAGGACTCGTGTACTGGGTAAACGTCACTGAAAGGCAACAAAGGCTCTCATTCACTTGCCTGAGTTAACAGCAGAAATTGAAGTTAAACAAACAAGTAGAGAGGTTTAAGGTAACAAACCAATCAGTCGTGAAATGGTTGAGCCACACAAACTCACAGATTAGGACTTCAGAGGGGAAATGTCGAGTGTTTAAAAGTAGCATCGACCATTCCATTGCAGAGCATTTACACAAGCCTACAATCTTCCTGTACAATGTTAAACAGCAGCTGGTCAGGTGTAACGGTTCTGGAGTAGTGGAAAAATGTTCTTCGCAGTGAAGAATCAAGCTTCACCATTAGACAGTCTGATAACTGCTTGAGTGCGCTGTATCAACTGTAGAATTTGGCAAAGAAAAATATTTGTCTGAGGATATTTTGTTTTGGGCTAAGTCCATTCTTTCATAGAAGGACATCTTCACTCTACAGCACACAATGATATCCTGAGGGATTCTATGCTTTCATGCTTGTAGCAGTCATTCGTGGACAGTTTCAGCATGACAATACCTCAATGCACAAAGTGAGGTCCATGACAAAATAATCTCATACGACAAATTAGAAATAACAGGATTTGCCTACATAGTGCCCATCTGACCTTATTGGCATTAAGACCTTTGGGGTGAACTGGAATGCCATCTGTGATTCAAGGCCAATAGCCCCAAATCAGTGTTCCACCTCACTAATGCTCTTGGCACTGAATTAAATCCCCACAGTAACGTTTTGACATCAGAATTGCTATAGCAGCAAAGGCTGATGATGAAAGCATTAATCTATAAAAGCTTCCTGTTCTGTGCACTCCAATCCCAATATATACCTTGATCCCAAGGGAGAGCAATTCTATATTAATGCCCGGAATTCTAGAATGAGGGGTCCCCTGAGCAGGTGGCCACATGCTGCTAGACAATCAGTGGCTGCATCCGAGATGCACCTTAAAGGACCACTATAGGCACCCAGACCACTTCAGCTTAATGAAGTGGTCTGGGTGCCAGGTTCATCTAGGTTTAACCCTTTTTGCTGTAAACATAGCAGTTTTCAGAGAAACTGCTATGTTTACATATGGGTTAATCCAGCCTCTATTGGCTGTCTCATTGACAGCCTCTAGAGGCGCTTCCGCGCTTCTCACTGTGATTTTCACAGTGAGAAGACGCCAGTGTCCATAGGAAAGCATTGAGAATGCTTTCCTATGGACTGGATGAATGCGCGCGCGGCTCTTGCCGTGCATGCGCATTCAGCCGATGCCGGCGAAAAGGAGGAGGAGAGTTCCCCGCGCCAAGGGAGCCCGGCGGGGGAAAACAGGTAAGATTTAACCCCTTCCACCACCTAAAGCCCGGCGGGAGTGGGACCCTGAGGGTGGGGGGGACCTAGAGACCCTATAGTGCCAGGAAAACGAGTATGTTTTCCTGGCACTATAGTGGTCCTTTAACTTTTCATACAGTATAACAAGAGTAACCTGGAAGTAGAATACTCTGCAAACACATACGGTATGAAAGAAATTCATAAGCACTCACATTTTAATGACTATAATGGCCTGTGTGCACATACAACATAATTACATGCAGCCAGCAGATGCAAGATAACAACATCAGTTGTATCAGTTCTATATAACGATTTTTTTGCCCTGTTTCAAAATGTATAATAAAATACAAATACGTTTTTTTTTTCACACATTCCCACTCTTGCCTTCTAATGAGAGAGTTCTATTTGTAGTAAAGCTTTATTTTGCTCCTTGAGTTTTATCCAATTTCAAAAAAACTAACTAATTAAATGATTTCAAATGGCGAACATCATATATACTGAGCATGTTTTATACGTCCTATCTGGCTACTTCGTTTCTTAAGAGGTGACCGGTGTCATGCGGATCTTTGTGTAACACTCTGAAAAGAAGCAAAGGGGGTACGAAAATGCCTCTACAGAAAGAAAAGCAAGGGGAAAAGAAAAATGAAATCACGCAGGCGACTTTCTTAAAAGCATGTCGTTTTTATGTATCCTGCAGAGGAGTTTCCCTAAATTCTCTGGAGACTCACGGAGATAAATGATTTATACAAACATGCCTATTGTGTATTGCTAAAATAGATGTGAGCGTGTGGATAAAGTACAGATTTCATACACCATGGTGGCCTTATGTATAAACAGTTTATCTTTACCTGCCCGCTGACAAAGTGACAGAACAAAACAGAGCACAAGCATTTAGGACACCAGTAAGATATCCACTGGCTCACTATAGTTTACATAATTGATCTGTTTTTTTCATCATGCAGCAGGTTCAGTACATGAGAAAAGGACACTTGTATAAATTACGCAGTGCACATTGTAATGAAAATAGTATTTAAATTTCTTTCTGAGATTCAAAAGATTGTATGATTATAAAGGGATGATTCTTTAAACATTGAACTGTGTTGAATAAAATTACTGTGCTCCTCGTCCAATCAATCATTTTACCACCATGTTTTGATATTTTGATCAAAAGGGGCATACCATATAAAGATCTTAAAGGCACACACCACTGCCCAAATGCATTTATTGTTTGGATCACTTTTTAATAGATATACCCCAAAGAAAACATGTAAGCATTTAACTGTGCATTTCTTTATTGGGTATATCTAACAATAGGTTACAAAAGTTGCAGATCTCTTATCTGTAGCTTTTGCAAGCCATCCCCTTCTAACCCCGCCCAGACTTTCTGTGGCTGTCCAATCACATACTTCCCAATACAGCTCAATGAGAAGTCTTTGCAAGGCAGATGCTCTGATCATTTGCTGCCTCTTAAGTTAAAGGACCACTCTAGGCACCCAGACCACTTCAGCTTAATGAAGTGGTCTGGGTGCCAGGTCCAGCTAGGGTTAACCCATTTTTTAATAAACATAGCAGTTTCAGAGAAACTGCTATGTTTATGAATGGGTTAAGCCTTCCCCCTAATCCTCTAGTGGTTGTCTCATTGACAGCCACTAGAGGCGCTTGCGTGCTTCTCACTGTGATTTTCACAGTGAGAGCACGCCAGCGTCCATAGGAAAGCATTGTAAATGCTTTCCTATGAGACCGACTGAATGCGCGCGCAGCTCTTGCCACGCGTGCGCATTCAGCGCGCGGGGCGTAACGGAGGAGGAGAGGAGGCAGAGAGCTCTCCGCCCAGCGCTGGAAAAAGGTAAGTTTAAACCCCTTTCCAGAGCCGGGCGGGGCACCCTCAGGGCACTATAGTGCCAGGAAGACGAGTATGTTTTCCTGGCACTATAGTGGTCCTTTAAGCTCCACTGAGTAAAAACAGGAAGTAACAGGACCGGTTGCCTGATTAACAGCCAGAGGGAGTAACAATGTCAATTTATAAAAGTGCAAATTTCTATTGAAATCTGCAGTTTTTGTTTTTTTATTTTTACAAAAACAGCCAGGGTCGATAAGGCTCTGGTAATTGTAAGTGTAACCTCAATATATGTGTATATAAATGATCTTTTATGTATTTCATATGGATCATATGGTTTGCACTAGAATGTCTTATGTTATATCTCAGATATTGGGGTATTTTTTTTCTGTATTGTTTGTCATTTTTTGGGGTGAATGCTGCTGGACTATTTATACACATAATTTTAGTTCTTAATATACACTGGCCTGACATCATACGCCATCAATAATATTAAAAAATAAATAAAATACTATTTGTTATTCATACATCTAAAAGGTGTAGTCAGTAGGGGCATATGACAATTTAGAGAAATATATTAGGGAAGGACCCAGTAGCAGGTGACAAAGCTATTAACCTGTTCCCGCCATTGGGACGCGTCATTACGTCCTGCAAGCCATGGGTTTTAAGGATATTAGGGAACGATATTAGGATGTAATGACACATCCTACCGTCTGTGCCCCTGCAGCCCACCGCCGACTTGCTTACCTCGCAGGCAATCCAGGCACTACCCCACCAGCTAATCGGTTGCGATCAGAGAAATGTGATCGCAGTGAGAGCCTATCACCGCGATCACTGATACAATGTCACAGCCAATGATTTTATCACTTTGTTCTGAGGCTAGAGGCAGAGATATCATTATTCATGTCCCAAGCTTAAAAACAAGTGTTAAAAAAAGAAATTTGATGTATAGTTTGTTTTTTCTTAAACAATTTCAGTGCTGATCCACTTGTAAAATAACAAAATGTCTAAATTATGTCTAAAATATTAAATTATGTGCCATATATAAATATTTCATGTGACATTAAAGCCCTATTTCTCCTGAACAAAATGACCTATAGTCAGCATGGGTGCATTTAATATGATAGTAGTAAATTATGGTTGAGCAAACATATACCCCGATTTAAATGTTTTGTTTTAGTTCAGAACTTGGACAATTGCCTCCGTCCTTAAGGGATTAAAGGACCACTATAGGCACCCAGACCACTTCAGCTTAATGAAGTGGTCTGGGTGCCAGAGCCATCTAGGTTTAACCCTGCCTGCTGTAAACATAGCAGTTTCAGAGAAACTATGTTTACAAATGGGTTAATCCAGCCTCTAGTGGCTGTCTCACTGACAGCCGCTAGAGGCACTTCCGTGCTTCTCACAGTGATTTTCACAGTGAGAAGATGCCAGCGTCCATAGGAAAGCATTAAGAATGCTTTCCTATGAGACTGGCTGAATGCGCACGTGGCTCTTGCCGCGCATGTGCATTCAGCCGATGACGGCAGAGGAAGGAGGAGATTCCCCAGCGACGAGGGAGCCCGGGGCTGGAGAAAGGTGAAAATTTAACCCCTTCCTCCCCCTAGAGCCCGGCAGGAGGGACGCCCAGAGGGTGAGGGGGACCCAAGGACCCTATAGAGCCAGGAAAACAGGTATGTTTTCCTGGCACTATAGTGGTCCTTTAAGAGAAATACAATGAATGATTATTAGCAAAGATTAAATAAAATAGTGAAAAATAAGTCACTAAGAAAGGAGTAGGGTGAACATTACTCACAGTATATGTACAGCAACTTATTAAAAGGATGTTCAATGACCAGAACAAACAAGAAATTGGTTGAATTTTATGGGTAGAAACAAACCAAAACAAAAGAATGTGGAATTTATTACGAAGGTACGCAGGACTGGTGGATAATGTTGATTGCATTCTAGATGGCTGAATGGTAAACATTAATGCACTTTTCCAGCACACTGATGAACCTGACCCAAGGGGCAAATCAACACTTCCATTTGGAATTAAGAATGTTTTCCTACTGCTAGAAGATGAAACAGCCAATGATTTTTCTTCCCTGTAAATATATTCATATTGATGGAACATGGAAATGAAAGGTTAGTTTGTCGGTGGAATTTCAAACTTTTTATTTCTTCTTTTCTGATCAATGAAATGTCCAATAATACATAAATTAACATTCGATTTAAATGACCTTTACAAAATAATCTCCTTTTATCAAGTTCTAACAAAGTACTGTAAAGTACAATAGGCCAGTAATACCAAGCAAATGATAACTGAAGTCACTAACATACCGTCATATAGCATTAATAATAGAGTCATTCCCAGCATCATAACAGCTCTGCATCATTAAATAGATTGACATTAAAGGGACACTATAGGCACCCAGACCACTTTGAAGTGCTCTGGGTACAGAGTCCCTATTGTATTTAGTGCTGCAATGTAAAACAGAGAAACTGCAATGTTTACATAGCAGCACTAAGTCAGCCTACTTGACAGCCAGTGGAGGCAATTCCTGGCTGCCAACTGACTTTTGGTCAGCATGAGGACATCCAATATCAGCTATTTCCCCATAGGAAAGCAATGATTCCATGCTTTCCTATGGGGAAGCCTAATGTGCGTGCAGCATGCGCATTAGCACCCGGTCGTCATGGGACGTCGGAGGAGGCAAGGCCACGAACCAGCACGTTTACATCAGTGGGGGAGGGGGCGTAAGGGAAGAGGGAGGCAAAGGGAGCTATAGTGCCAGGAGTACAGCTTTGTATAAACAATGTCTGGTTATTACAATTTCATATGATTCTTGAAGTCTCTCCCAGAATTAAATGGACACTATAGGCGCCCAGACCACTTTATCTTATTGAAGTGGTCTGGGTGCACCGTACCTGTCTAAAGTGCTTTATGTGTTAAGAGGTTGTCCTCTTTTTTTTTTTCAACAAAACATGCAGATTTCAATACATTTTGTCACTTTTACAAATTGTCTTGGTTACACCCACCTGACAGGCAACTAGTCCTGCTACTTCCTGGTAGTTTCACTACACTAAATTCAAGAGGCAGCACTTCCTCAGAGCATCTGCCTTGCAAAGATTTCTCGTTAAGATGCCTTGGGAAGTCTGTGATTGGACAGCCACAGAAAGTTTGGACTGGAAAGACAAAAGGCTTGCCAATATCTTAAACTTTTGCAAGCAGTTTTTAGAAATAATCCAGAATTTAAAAATACAGCAATGGATGTATGCATGTTTCCTTGAGGTTATATCTACTAAACTGCTATAAAAGTAGCCAGGTTTTTTTAAACTTACAAAGCTTTATTTTCAACATCAAAAATACCATTTTGAAAGGGACACTACCACTATAGCTTACTGCAGTGGTTTTGATGTCTATAGCCTGTCCCTGCAGGCTTTTTAATGTAAACACTGCCTTTACAGAGAAAATGGAATGTTTACATTGTTGCCTAGTGACACCTCTACTGGCACTCACTCACACGGCCACTAAAATGCTTCCTATATCAGTGTTGCACGGTGTGCAGTACCTATATTCAGTGTCTCCACACTCTGCATAGAGGCGCTAAATAGATGTACTATATTGATGCATTGATACAATGTGTCTCTAAGAGGAGTTGCGGATTGGCTCAGCGTTTTGCCGCTTCCAATACTTTCCTATGGGAAAACATTGGATTTGCGGAAATCCTCAAGATGGATTATCTCAGCCATAGATGCGAGACCAACCGTGGGGAGACCGGCACAGAGTGGTGAAAAGGGGAGTAAGAACACAATTCCGATGTGATCAGTAGGGCGGTTAGTCCCTAAACATACACACTCACTGACAGACACACATGCTTATACGGAGAGACACTTGTTAAAAGACACACACACACATACTGTACATACACTGACAGACACGCATATGATCACAGACACACACACACTCACAAACGGATATACACTGACACATTCACAAATTATTGTTTTAATTCATTGTAAGTCCACGCAGTCTCCCTACATTTGGGAGAGCTGGAGTGGATCAGCTTTCCCTGGGGTACAGTGGGCCGCTGCCTGGGGGAAACTGGAGGAGGCCAAGTGTGGCGAACTGTATGTGGGCGGCTGTGATCTTCCTGCTCCACTGACTCCTGCGCCGGTTTGTGATGCTGGGGCAGGAGTGAAGATTTAAAGTGCCCAGAGTCTGTATGTGTAGAGTTTTGCTATGAAATTCTACATATACAAAGTTTAACGCTTTAGCTGCCGCTGGCGCAACTCCACCAGCAGCAGCATCATTGGAGTGTCATTAGCCAGCCCAGAACAAGAGTTCCAGGCTGGTTCTCAGCCTACGTTAGGCCGACCGGATCAGCATACCAGTTTCTACAGCTCTTCAGAAGATGGATGCACATCACAGTCAGCAAGAGAGGACCCTCAGAGCCTAGTAGGACTAGGTAAGAGGGCAAACCAGTGCACAAATGCTTTGCCCAAATAACGCGAAACAGGGACAAGGTACTGCTGTGGTTGTGAAGCATGGAGTAACCCTTTAATGCTAAAATAGGGTGACAAACTTTTTACTCGAAGTCTACCAGCTTTGGCTGATCATTCCCCGATGTATACACCACATGAGTTAGTGAACATTTCACAATTTGACAAAGGAGTTAGAGTTTCCACGTTGCCTTAAATGGGTCCTTAATTTATTGTTTAGCAGCATTGTCTCAGGTCCCTGAATCAGTAGTCATTTTCAGGGCTCCTGGAGAATTTAAGTTGGAGCCATGCATTTCCGAAAAAGCAATTGAGTAGCAGCAAACAATAAGGGCCTGCTTCATATTCCACTAAACTGGCAAGTGTTTACAAAGTTGTACTTGTGTTTTATTCAAACATTAGGGATGTTTAAAAACTCGTTCGACCCACACAACAAAGCATTAAAAGTCAAACCTCAAAAAAGAAGCTTGACTCTTCTTGAGGAAAGAGATATTTCAGCATGGATTTGCCAAACATTATTTATTAATAGCAATAATGCACTAAACATATTTTAGAAAGCCTTGGACTCTTTTTTACTGCAAACGCCTGGGCTCTGGAGTTCCTCCAGCACCTGTGATTTCATCCAGAAATTGGCTTCACACAGCCTTCTACTAGATTTATACAATGGAGCTCAGCAGTCTCTCAATCAGTTTATTCCCAGTTTCACTGAAACTTCACACTCATTTTTCTAAGTGATCAAAAAGCGGATCAAATCTTTAATTCCTGATTTTTGTGAATGACAAGCACTGTGCAAGAGAACTGCTTGTTATCTGCTATATATCTCAACACATTATCTTTAATGTAGGAAATGCTAAGGAGACACTATGAAGATAGGGAAAGCTTTGCATGTATGTATATATATATATATATATATATATATAGAATTTAATTCTAAGTGTATATTTATGTATTATTTTTACACAATTAGGCGATTTTATTAATTATATGTTGGGGGATCAGCCTGAAAACCCAGGTCAATCTGTCAATCACGCCGATTTGAGACATATGATCACGTGTCATCGCGATCACATGACTCGGATTGGAGAGCTTGGCTGCAGAGTTGTCAGGCATTCCTCCGATCACATCTGGTGCGGAGGGCGAGTATCTGGGCTGGAGGGAGTGCCGATCTTTAGAGCGTGCTATGCCGCCCGTTTGCGCCACCTAGTTGAGATGGGGTTAATACTTAAAATTACGACTACAACTATTTAATGAATTTTATTATTTTTCTTGTAAGCTTTTTTCAGAATTGTGTTATTTTATTAATTGGTAACCAATTTTATGCCAAGCCGTTACTGTGCCAAAAATGCCAGGGCGCTGCCCAATGTAAGCAGTTAAACTGTTTGCGAAAGGTTTGACTCCTTACCTGTAGTCCACCAGGCGCCAGTCTCAGTCTTCATGGTTAGGTACAAGCTCCTGCTAAGAGTGTCCTTTAAATTTCCTGTGTGAAACCCTGCCGTGCAGCGCTAGTTGACTGGCTGAGAGCCTCAGCTGATTGCTTTCATCCAATAATCTAAGCCCTGCACTACCAGGACTTGTTCAGTGAAGAGAAGTCCCAGCTTTAGAGAAGGCCGAGACTGGAAACACCATCGCTACTTATCCTGGGAGCGTGCCAGGGTACATCTGGCACCATAACCACTTCTGCATTTTTAAGTGGTTATAGTGTTTGGAGTGTTCCTTTAATAATACATACTAAAGGTATATTGGATACAATTTGCTCACCTTTTTTGTTGTTGTAAATTTTACTTGTCATTTTTATTTTGACAACATTTTATCAATGTAACTGTAACCTTGCCACGCTCCTTGTTTTTACTAATGGAAACGGCTTTAAAACAATGATTTTTTTTTTAATTGATTTTCCATTACAAACCCTACTGACTGTAATACCTACCGAGTGACAAGTTCTAAAAACAAGGCTATGAAATCCCTTTAAACTTCCCAGTCTGCTTGAATAAAGAAACGCATGTTATATTATCCAGATGATGAAGACAACTTCTAACATGGTGTAGGAATTAGACATTAAAATGTGTATTGGACAAGACAGCCCTTGGCACTGACCCTGGAACCAATAACAGTATTCAGAACATGAAGAATGCTAAATGTCATCCTTCTCCACTCTAGCCCTATCAGTGTACAAGAGATATAAAATGTAAAATAACAAACAAAAAAAAAACCAGCATAATATAGGGTTACAAAGCAAAGATATAAAAAAATACAAAAAAATGAAATATGACTTAAAGTCCCATATATCCGAGTGAACATCATTCTTAATGGTTTTCACCCTCTGAGTTTACAGGGCCATTAGATTTCCTATCACAGCTCAATGTCAAACAAAATCTAATACTTGAACCAATTTCTTATATGGCTCAGTTCTAAATGACCCACGCTTTTGCTAGAAGTCATCTCATTATAGCAGAGGTGGGAGTTTGGCATGAGACAGAAGAATGGCCTCCTTCCAAGGTTCAATAAGTGTGCATTATTAATAGGTTAAAGTTATTAATCTTGTGCATCTTCATTTATTTAACCTGTCTAATGCCTAGTGGACAATACAGCCGGACAGGAGACATTGATGTTGCTATAATTGTTTGTCACACAAGCTAAAATTATATTTAAAAAAATAAAAACAGCAGTCTTGAAGGGATACTGTAGACATTAACGATTTCATCTCACCGAGTTGGTTACAGTTACTGGAGCGCCAGTGTTACAGTGCCTACATTGGGATTGAAATGAATCCAGAAAAATTGACAAGCAAGACAAGTAATTTTGTTAAAAGCCTGAGGGATGTCTACAGAAAATATGTTCTTGGCTCTACCTATCAGGGATCCAGAGGTCTCCTCCACAGACCTCAATGCTGTGCTCTTGCACGTACGCGAGAGTTCAGCAGTGATGACGGCCACTAGCGTGGAACAGAAGGACTAGCCGGAAGAATATGGCAGTGCCCACGAGGGACAGGTTTAGGTAAGTGAAACTAAACACTGCCTGCCCCATCCCCACCACCAGACCCCCCAGTGGCAACAATCGGGGTTCTTTGCAAATTATCTCTAGACGGTGGCAGTGTCGCTTTAAGATGTAAGGGGAAAAATTAATACAAAAAGAAAGAAAATCATGACAGGGCAGATTTAGTACAATCTGCTGCTAGCTTATGGTGCCAAGTGTAACAACTGATGCAAGCCTGACATTTCTAGTAGATGGCTTCTGAGAGTTGCCACCATTTATACATGATGGACGCTTCATTACACTTTACTTTTAAACAAAAACCCTATATACGACCCCTTCATTGCTAGGACTGAAACTATAGATAACTCTGTATGATAGAAATAGTATTTTTGTACTATAAGTTAAAGTACTGCAATTTAGTGTGTCCACCCGCTGCATGGATACACGGAATATTTCTCATAGATGCTGATTGGTGAGGGCTTGTGTTTGGCTTGTGCTGGCTCTGCATCTAATCTGCCCCCTTGACAGTCTCAGCCAATCCTATGTGAAAGCATTGCGATTGGCTTAAAAAATCACTTCTGATTATGTCAGGTAAGCAGGCAGGTCTGGGCAGAGCCAGCAGCTGCAGACTTGAACAAAAGTAAGATTTTACTATATTTAGGGATGGCAAAGGGGGATTTTAACACTGTAAGGTCAGGAATACATGTTTGTGTTCCTGACCCTACATTGTTCCTTTAATATTTTGAAATACAATATGGTACATTGTCATCTGTAATACCGCAGTCAATAAAGATAATATAATATCAGCCTCATTGCTGCAGAGACATATCATCTTAGAGACTTCAGTGAGTTAGGGCAAGAACATTGTGCTATACAAGGGGCTGGTAGCATCACAAGAGCCCAGATTACCATTATTATCTATTCATTGCATTCACCTTGAGAACATTACGTGATCTATACGAAGGAACCGGTGAAATAGGATTAGTAAGGAAAAAGGGAGAGGTAAAATAGGTATAATGCAACAGTCAGACAGGGTAACTGGTTAGAAGACTGAATGTTTTTTTATTTCGGAGTTGCTTAGAGAACTGGAGAGTTGAGAGCACTCCAATGGATCAAGGAAGGGGGACTCCAACGGCAATTATTACATTGCAAATTGCAGTTTTAAAGCAGTCAATGTGAATACAAAAAAAAAAAAAGCCAAAGTAATACAGGAACATTAAAAATGGTCAGCACATTTAATAACTCAATAAACAGTACTGTTGCAAATTTCCAGGAGTCAAATTTCATGGAAAGCAAAGAACAAAAAAATAATAATATTAGACACCAGTCAGTATATTTATTTATTTTTTATTTTTTTATTTCTTCAATCAGTGACCTCTGGCAAAAACTACAGGCAAGAAAACATTTGCTCAGACCTGTCATTCAACATCAATAGTGTGGCATATAAACATACAATAATTTTTTTTTTTTTTTAAACGGGAACATCCTGAAATAAGACATAAAAAAAATAAAAAATCCAAGAGGACACATAGTGACGCTCTATGCAACCTATAAACAACAACTGAGCAAGCGACCCCCTCCTCCCCAAAAAAACTAACAAATGTTTGCACCCCCTGAACAAAACACAACAAATAGAGTGATAGATCTGCACACAACACTGAAAATGACTGCTAAACAAACTGGATAAATATTAAAAGGTCACTCCAGACCCCTTAAACAACTTTAGCTTGCTAGTGATTTGTCCAAAATCTGTGACTGGATAAAGATGGTAAAAGGCACACAAACAGGCAAAAAAAATGTTTTTCAAAAAAACAGGAGTTTGTCAGAGAGATCTGCAAGTGGTCAAAAAGTTATTTGCAAACATGAAAAATAAGTTTATCTTTGCTGATAAATGTTCATAATTATTCCATGCAGCTTGACAACTAATGCGTCTAGTGTTGTGTTCCATCATGGAATCTACTTCCAAGTAGTAATGTCCATTCGCTGCTACCACTACATTTTCCTATAAAATTGGTCCAGGAGAAGGCAGTATGGCAAAGAACTGTGGAAAAATTAAATGTTTAAGGGATGTGCACAAGCATCATCAAAACACAAACACAAAAAAAATTAAAGAGAAAAAAAAAAACCACCACATATATGTTGATCGCCATTACATTTTATACTGCGAACATCATATGGCACAAGAAATAGGACAGAAGATATCTTAGACAGCCCTTATTTAATTTCTAACAGGAATGCAGGAGATTTGTGTAAACTTTTCCAGACCTCCTATTCAGGGGGAGGAAAAAATTCCCTTGAAACACAAGGCCACTGGTATTGTTAAATAAGATAAGATTTATCTCAGGCTCCTATTGCAGAAAAGTAAATATTACAGAGGGGAAGAAAAAGAAAAAAAAATAAGCCAATAAAAGTACAGTTGGCTGAATTTGACACCTTATTAAGTGCATTATATATAAAATAACTAAAAAATTATTTAAAATTAAGTAATAATAATTTTTTTAAATTCAAAATTGTATTTTAAAAAAGGTTCTATGATCTCCGGCTGCAAACTGATAGGCAAGCAGAGAGGCCCTCTGAGACATACTCCTTCATTCAAGAACATCTCATTCTGGTTTGTGGAATATAATCTTATCCCATAAACCAGGCACAGGCAACCTTTGGCACTGCAGATGTTTTGGACAACACCTACTATGATGCTTTGCCAGCATTATGGGTGTAAGAGCATTATGGGGGATGTAGTCTACAACATCTGGAGTGTCGAAGGTTGCCTATGCCTGCCATAAACCTATGTCCGTCAGAATTTATGGGACATGCTTTTCGGCTGTTCTACTTATGAGATCTAAGGAGAGGAACTGTAGCAAAGGGTTGAATTATCTGATTGCAGCCATACAGCAGTTATCAGTTTACAGATGGCCCTATTCACGGTTTGATTAACACAGCTATTCAAAGCTTTCTTCCATACCACCGGCTGTGTAGGCGCTCAGCCACAACTCAAGGGCAAAGTAAAGACATCAAGAGAATGGACATGCTGTACACAAAAGCAGAATACAAAAAGCCAAGGAGAAGGTCAAAAGGAGAAGAGGGTATTCTGAAGCTGCATTGGATTTTGCAAATAGCCGCAGTTGTAAGCAGTTGTGTATAGGGACACAGCAAGAGGGGACCTCCTTGCACCATAATATGTCATTCATGGAAGGCGTGTGGATTGTTCCGATTATTGTCCATTTACGTTAATTTCAATAAGTTTTGCATACCACTGAGTAGTTGGAATGTTGAAAGAGAAATCGTACAGTAATTGCTATCCTTGGCATTTTTCCGTGGTCAAGTAGAAAATCATGGGAAACGGAGTTAACAAGCAGCTATAGTGCCAAGGTAGGCTATCACTGGCACAGATCAATAAATTAAAATGAATAGGAGCACGTTAGCAGGCAAAATGTACTTATTTTTTATAATTATATTTGCTATAAAATTAAATCAGCGCAATTGAAAGACAAAATGTATATCCTACCCAAAGGTAACCATCTCATTCACCTTTTTGGGTGACTGGTTCATTACAGCAAGTAAAAGGGACACTCCACTGCTAAATACAATTTTTTTATTTCTTTTTTTAAATCACTGTTTAATATACCCCAATGAAAATGTGCATGCATTTAATTATGCTTTTTCCCCTCACTGGGTTATATCTAAAAACAGATTGCAAAACCTGCAGGTCACCTCTCTGTAGCATGCGTGGCAAATTGCTGCAGTGCGCCAATAAGCATCTCCACGGAGCTAATGAACACAGATCCTGCAAAGATTACTAAAGGTGTCCTTACGCTGCAATGCAAACATTGCCTTTCTCTGAATAGGCTGAGTTTACAATGCTAATCCTTAAAGGACAGACTATAGGCCCCCGAACCACTATATTAAGTTGTAGTCGTTTTAATGACAAGAGTGTCCCCTTTACAACCATCACTAGGACATGGCAGAGATGCAGTGGATGGTCATCCATAGGGGACTTGGGTCAGCACCCTACCAGTTGCAGGGCCGTCTTTAACGCGAGGAAAACGGGGCAGTTCTCCCGGGCTCAGGTACTCCAGGGGGACCCAAAGCAGCTGCCCCGTGGGCCACGCTGCCCTTAACTATTCCCCCCCCCCCTTGCTTGGGCCCACCAGGTGGCCCGTTCACTAAGGGCCACCCGGTGGGCATTTGTAAGCAGGGGCCGGGTCGCGCACTCTGGCCCTTTAACAGCGTGACCGGGCCTCTTGCTTTCCTGTAGCCGGCTGGGCGGCGCGTGGCTCTCTGTTCTCTATGGGAGGAAGTGACTTGCAGCTGTTACTTTGGCCACAGAGAGCCGAGTGGGAGACAGCGAGGAGACAGAGAGGAGCGAGGCTGAGTACAAAAGTGTACATTTTGTGTGTGTGCATGTCTGTCTGTGTATATATCTGTGTGTGTGTGTGTCAGTCACAGCATGTCTGTCAGTGTATGTGTCTGTGTGTGTCATCATGTCTGTCTGTGTGTGGGTCAGCATGTCTGTCAGTGTGTGTCTGTGTGTCAGCTTGTCTGTCAGTGTCTGTGTGCGTCAGTAAATCTGTCAGTGTATGTGTCTGTGTATGTGTCTATGTGTGTGTGTCAGTATGTCTGTCAGTGTGTGTGTATGTGTGTGTCAGCATATGTCAGTGTCTGTCAGCATGTCTGTTACTGTATGTGTCTGTGTGTCAGCATGTCTGTCTGTCAGTGTCTGTGTGTGTCAGTATGTCGGTCAGTGTGTCTGTTTGTCAGCATGTCTGTATGTCAGTGTCTGTGTGTCAGTATGTCTGCCAGTGTATGTGTATGTGTCTGTGTGTGTCAGCATGTCTGTCAGTGTGTGTCTGTGTGGCAATATGTCAGTCAGTATATATTAGTGTGTCAGTATGTATCTGTGAATGTGTCAGTATGTCTGTCTTGTTTTGTCTTGAATTGTTCTACTGTGTTGGGGTGAAAGGTGTGATTGTGTGTGTGCGTGTGGGGGGCATGGGGTGCATGATCCAGGGGGCCTAAGAAAATGCTTTGCCCAGGGTCCTATTAATATTATAGACTGGCCTGACCAGTAGTTTTGGGGCAAAAATTTACTTGCAGTTGTTTAGAAACACAAAGATTTTTTTATCTTGATAGGAGCGCGGTAAGCCAAAAAATAACGGGGAAAATTAGCGTCTCTTTATTTTTGTGATAGTTTATGTATTTTTATAGATATATTTATGTTATTCCCAGCTTGTTTTATTGTATGCTCAGCTCTCTGTAATATATGAGTATCTCTGTAAAGAGAGGAGTGAAACTCTGGGGGAGGAGTCTAGCGCTCCACAATCTTAAAACAAAAACCAACCGCCACTGCAAAGATGTCTGGTGAGAATAACAGTTACCCGTTAGCGTTCCCAGAATAATTATGACTTTCATTACCCTTTAGCTAATTTCACGTCCCTTACCACCATCAGCCACAGTGAGAAAAGAGATGAGTATGAAACGCGCTGACTTGATGCCTATCATCCGAAAACATGCACATCCCTAATACATGACTATGCAAGGGTTCACAGTTTTTTTTTTTTTTTTAATTTGCCCATATGTGGGCTAAGAAAAATGTGGACAACAGTGGAGCACTGAAGGTCATCAAGTAGAAATTAACTTTTTTCTTTTGTTTCACAGTATTCCGAAGGAGGGACAGACCATCTGGGCAAATGCATCCTAACCGCGAATTGCTTCTGCTCAAGCTTTCTTGTATAACATTAAGTTTTTCTTGCCACGTATAATTGGCAAGAACTCCTATAGGGAGATCTTTTTTGGTTCAAGTTTGCACACTTTGAAATATAAATATATATATATTTAAAAAATCCATACAAATAATATATATACATATACACACACACAACTGCTACATCGTACACATTAACTAAATATTTGAAGACGCTCTCCTAAACTGCAAAGAATTATCATAACGACCTTGACCCAAACCCGCACAAAAACACTATGTGTTCTTTTGTCGCTAAGCAACGAGTATCTTTGAAGGCAAGCATTCCCTTAGACAGACAGAACCATCCCACGGGAGAAAAATCCAATGGGAATGTAAATATATTATTGCTGGCTCATGGGGGAATTGACAGCATTATTTTGCAGGCTTAGTAATGAGGCTTGATGTGATGGCAATATGACAAAATGTCAGTCTCACTGAAGGGCCCGGGCCTGTCTGCTATAAGTGCTGTATTGCAGCTCTGTCTGAGAGGGAATTAAATAGCTGCCTGGCCTGATGCAATAAATCTGTGTTTATTAAAACTTTGCCGGCTGTGTACAGGATTTAACAGGCTCTCCAAGCAACAACATTGCGGTGTAAAACTTCTGCCCGTCTGTATCTTTCAGACTTTGTGAAAGGGAATTTAACACATGCAGGTGATATTGAAGGACTATAGCAAACTAAATTGGCGTTTGCGGTGTGATTGGCAAATCTAGACAGCCTATTCCATCACTGTATTTTCTGTGAAAATACAATTCAAAGCAATGGTTTACCACCCATCACCATGTTATAACTTAAAAGGGGAACTATCAGCTTACTAGACGTTTTAATATTCACTTTACTTAATCCCTATATTTAAAGGGACATCACAGTCAACAGAACAATTACAGCTTTTCAGGGAAACTGCAGCATTTACATTACTGCTTAGGGACACCCCCAATAGCAGTCACTCAAGTGGCCATTAGAGGTGCTTCCAGGATCAGTGCCGCGTACTGTGCAGCACTGACATTCAGCGTTCAGCATCTCCACGCTTTGTATGGAGGCGCTGAGCTTTCCCCATAGAGATGCATTCATTCAATGCATTTCTAGGAGCAGAAGCTGATTGGTGCAGTGCGACACTTTGCGACGCATGTGAGCTACCTTCCTAATGCTCTCCTATGGGAAAGCATTGGATTGGCTGAGATTGTCAATTCTGATTATCTCAGCCAATAGGGTGGAGCCATCAAGAAAAAAAGGCAATTTTACCCATATTTAGGGTGGTGAGGCGGGGCAGCCAACTAATTAGTGTTTTTAATACGAATACTGTAAGGTCAGGGATACATGTTTGTATTCCTGACCCTATAGTGTTCCTGTAACGAATATGTGCTTGTCAGCTTTGAAAAATAAGATTAAATGTAGAAATCCACACTGCTGTATTTACCTGTTTTTAAACTGAGTGCCACCCCCCTCCCCATCTTGGGCACATGTCAATCACTGTTTAAAAGCTCTGCCCTTTGCCTCTGCCAGTCAGAAGTTAACAAAAAGCACAATATAGGATGTATCCCCTGTTGCGGTTCAGTGTTTTGCCATGGCTTTGTAAGGATTCAATTGGATTGTGATTAAATTGCCAAATATTTATTGCCAATTATTTAATACACAATTAAAAGAAAAAGGAGTTCGACATAAAAAGGAGTATCATGTTTTAGGTGTTTTCAATGTTTCATTTAATGGTGTAGTTTTTAGTTTAAAATTCACAGGCAGAGAGGGAGGAATCTTGGCTCCCTCTCAGACAGCTTGGCTGGTGGAGATTTGATTCAGTGCATAATGGGATATTTACAGAAGGAGTCTCCTTCGTGTTACAGGATTGCACTCTATGCTATGCTACAAAGCATTGTAGTGTAGCCAGTTTAGTTTTCACAGTATTTTAATCCTAAACACTCCAACAAGTAGACATCCCTGCTGCATACATTACTTAATTTTTTTTTTTTTTAATGTTTGTTCAAAAATAAATATAATGATGAATCACTAATATCAATGTCAAACCAGTTAGGGTGTTAAAAGTTAAAGGGACACTATAGTCACCAGAACAACTACAGCTTATGGGGTTTTACCCACCCTAAATATGGGTAAAACTTGCCTTTTTTTCTTGATGGCTCCACCCTCTTGGCTGAGATAATCTCCAGACTACAGTTTACGGGGAGTATAATCATTCCCTTCAAGCTTTTTGCAGTAAACAATGTGTTTTCAGAGAAAATGCAGTGTTTACATTACAGCCTAGGGTTACCTCCTGATGGCTACAACAGGTGCTTCCTGGGGCAGTGCCGCACTGTTTGACCAGTATTATATAGCCAATTAAGGAGTAGATTTGAATAGTAATTTACAAACAAATTGAGAATTCAAAGTGAAATTCAAATTTAAAGACATACTATAGTGCCAGGAATACAAAGCTGTATTCACTTTGCACTATCACTCCCCCTGCCTCCTCCCTCCTTCGCACGCCTCCCTCCCCAGTGAATAAAGGGTTAAAAACCCTTTATTCCCCCAACCACAAGCAACCGAAACTGCAGACATCTGTGGACCTTTATCATCTAATATGCAAGCAGATAGCGTGGATTGCCACCCACAATGGCGGATGCCATGTGCCAGACCAGAGCCAACATCCTCTGCAAGCTCAACTTGCTATTCTAGGATTTCTGGAGAAGGATTATGGATCGCACGCCAAAAAATGCCTCACAAGGGCTACACACTCACCTACCTAAGAGGCATCTGCCGCTCTCCCAGCGAAGAAAGATGGCCCCAGGCACACCTGAAAATGTCGGAGACGTCAGCACCATCTCCTAGCATCTCGTACCACACGCAACTAACCATCGAGCCAGCATAAGCAGGGGCAAGATCCTGTACCTCCCCGAGAGGCTGTGAAGTCAGGAGGACCACTGCAGCACGGCACATCTCCACACTTCAGCCTGTTGCTCCATCAACGTTCTCTTGGACTCTTAAGCTTGATGGCTGCCTCGCAGCACAGGGACTATGCTCTGCCTCAGAGGGGTATAGGAGGACTCAGAAAGTCTCTTCCTGGCATGCTTGCGATCTTTCTGCAGCCTCCACAGAGTATTGTTTTATTATGATTTTACACCGTTTCACTTATTTAAGACTAATCTGTTGAATTGGGGGTTATCATATATCCACCTGTTATGCAAGACTAACCTACCTATTAAGTCTATATCTCTCTGAATAACCTTATATGATTTATTCTGTTTAAACGTGCTTATTTACCACACAAATTGCGCTGACCTTTAAAATGCCATGATACTGTTTATCTGAAATTGTCCTCATGAGCTTGTACCTGTTGTAGTGGCATCACAAGCCTGTGTGTTACTCTAAGCACAGAAAAAAATTAAGAAATAAAAAAAACAAAAAAAACCCTTTAATTACTTACCTTATCCCAGCACCTTGTCCCTCGGTGCTGGGTCGAAGCTCTTCCTCCGAGCGGGCTCTAATGCGCATGAGCAGCAAATGCAGATCGCATTAGACCTCCCCATGGGGAAAAATCTGACACTGGAGGTCCTCATGCAGAGCGCGAGGACGTTCAGCGTCAGATACCGGACCAAAGGTCTGTTTCAAACCAGGAAGCGCTCTAGTGTCTGTCTGGTAAACACCTACTAGAGGCTGACTTACTACTGCAATGTAAACATTGTAGTTTCTCTGGAACATTGCAGCATTAAGTGCAATAGGGACACTGTACCCAGACAGCTTCAATGAACTGAAGTGGACTGGGTGCCTACAGTATCCCTTTTAAAGTCAGAGTAGCCAAGTAGTAAAAAAATTTCAGTTCGGCTAATCTGGCATAAAATTTGAAGGAAAATTTGAATTCTGACTATAGTAAATAACTTTGTAAATGTTCCTGTCAGTTTGTCTACTGTCATGAAAATTCGTAAGTGCATTGATAAAATTGAGAAACCACTAATAGAAAGGGCTACAAAACAGCTTTAGTCAAGCTCGATTCCAGTGGTAAAGGAAAAGAGCTTTATTGGATTTCTGTAAACTGAATACATAAATACGACAAAGAGAGAACATTACGAACACATTGTGTTGTGTGGTTTGCTATTCTTTTCATGTTATTAGTTTTACATCTAGTTCACAGCAAAGTTTCACTTTGACTTTTTCATTACACTTCTATCATTCTAGAACATTTTGAAAAACATAATTGGAACTTTCTCGACATTTCCTGTGAGCAAATGTTTGGGATCTTCAATGTTAGTGTCTTGTAAAGCTTAAGAAGGAAAGAAAGACATGAATTATGAAGACGACTGCAGAGGTAGCATGTAGTTAATATCTTGCATGAGCGGTCAGAAATTTTCAGATGATGTGACACGTTGCCAGATTTAGGAAAAGGCAACAACTAACCTAAAAGAAGGGGTGTGATATAATGGGGGAAATGAGCTGCAATAATGTGGCAGCAATACGTCTTTATATTCATAAAAAGCAGTTGGTAAATGGAGAGCAAAAACAGTAATCACTGTACTTAGCTAATCCAAAGGAATGAATCCTACATTTCTCTGTAAGAAGCACTTTATGTGTCGACATCAAATTAATTCAATATCATCAGGCTGTGTGTGATGACGATAAACTTTAAGACCCTTCGAAAATCTAGGGTCTTAATTCGGAAGTGCCTCTGGTGGCTGTAAGTGTGACAACTGTGAAACATGAAGTCTCTATAGTCTATCTTTACAGAGTTTTCTATGGCAATTTCAAGGTCGTGGAATAACCTTCCGTTTGCTGAACGATGTGAATGCCCAAAACGGCCTTCAATAATACATTCATTCCATAGGCCTCCTGGTGTGATTTCCAGAACCCAGAGTTGGCAACATATCCTTCTCAGGATGTATGCTCTGTATCTGGAGAAGAAACTCATGTAACCTGTAGTATCTGCTTTGAGGCAATATAAGCTGTAATAGCAATGCTTCACTCATGCAGACCTGTAGTTACCACACAAGTCCAGATTAGTGGATGGAGCTTAGAAAATCTTAAACCATTTATTTCGTAATCTTTACCCAGATAGAGTGTTGTTGGTGTGACTACACCTTTATGTATTCCTCATCGGGGTCCTCAAGTCTGTCACTGGATGCAAAATTTTCAGATTCTCATGAAACAACAACCATCTTGTTCGGAGGCCGGAATACTTTATATTTTACTTTAAAGGGACACTGTAGGCACCCAAACTACTTCAGCTCATTGAGGTGGTCTGGGTGCTGTGTCCCTTTTGCACTTAGTGCTGCAATGTTTAACATTGCAGCTCTAAGTTTGCCCTCTACCAGACCGCCACTGGAGGCGCTTCCGGAATCCAAACTGACTTTTGGTCCGTTATCGAACGCTGGACGTCCTTACGCTCTGCATGAGGACATCCAGCGTCAGATTTTTCCCCATAGGAAAGCACTGATTCAATGCTTTCCTACAGGAAGGTCTAATGCACACGCGGCATTTGCCACGCATGCACATTAGACCCTGCGCATCGTGGAACGGACGAGGGGGCAGAACTTCGACCTAGTGCCGAGAGGCATCAGCGCTGGGATAAGGCAAGTAAATAGAGGGATTTTAACCCTTTATTTACCCAGGAGTGGGGGGCAGGAGAAGCAGAGGGATCAGTAGTGCCAGGAATACAGCTTTGTATTCCTGGCACTACAGTATCCCTTTAAATGATCAATCATGTGGTACAATAGCAGATGCCATCATTATTCTGTTCATTCTTTAAAAAATTCCAAAAGAAAAACTATCGCCCAGTTTATTAACAGAATACAAGGACATAACTGTACCAAAATCGAAGCAACTTAATACTTTTATGTGGACAACATGGAACTTCTTTTAAGGTACTGTATGCCTTTCTTTTCAACTATTTATTTTAATACCGAAAAGGAAAGACTAAAAATGAAGATATTACATCTTCTATAAAGTGGCTCCGAGTCACAGCTGTACAAACATATCTTTGCATGGAGATTTAATGACTGTTAATTGAAGAGATTTGCAATGTATTGCTTCGATGAGTATTTAATTCATTACAGACTAGGATGACATTGGGATCTTTAATTTCATACCACAGGATCATTTTTCAAGAGAAGACCAGTATAAATGCATAAGTAATGAGGTCTGTAGGAAGGCTGTGTCTCATTTTCTTTGTTTAGTGAGAAAGGGTCAAGATAACCACATCATGGCCAAAGAGAGGAAGATAAATTTAGTTACTTTCACCTTCCAATATTTATTTTTTATTTTTTTATAATACTGCACACTTAGGTTCAACTTACACAAAATACAACAGATAAAAAAAATACAAAATAAACAAATATATTTGAACAGAAAAAAAATCAAAAATAAAAGTTCATATATCACATCCCGCACAGCCTTTTACAAGATAGCATCCACATAAACAACAGTTTTGAAAGACCTGCGTGGCATGGACATCAAGTGATACACTTAGTAACCATCATTCTTCCTTGTCGCACACACATCAACCACTTGCAAATTGAAAAATGTAGGGCCAAAATAGAAAGTTGGAAAACTGCTAAATTTGAAGTTTATTTTTCCCAATACAACAATCTTGGACTAAACTGTGTCATTCAATGTTAAAACCACAATGTACCGTTTAGTGAAAAGACCCTAATGTGTATAGCCAACTTCCTTCAAAAAAATGCAACAATGATTAGCAGCCGTTAGCGATAGAGAGACAGAAGGATTTGGTAAGGGAACGTATCGATTAGATGGATAGGTATAATTCATACATAAATACCGTAGTTATCAACGAAAATCTTCCTACACCTCATCAACAGGAAGCACTTCTAAGGAACCATCTCAAAAACAATTAAACATTATCCCAGTTATAATGGGTATATACAGATATAAATATACACACACACACACACACACACACATACATACATACACCCTCCCTTGTCCTTAATCTCCTCCATCCCACCTGCAAAGCATTTCTTATCAGCAAAATAACCAACTATGTTCTTGGCTCTTCCTTCCTGGCACAAACACATGTGGCAGGCTCTGTATCATGGCAGGATGTATGACTCTTGAGATTGCCCAAAGCACAGAGGGGGGAGGAGGGATGCCGCACTACCCATGTCAAATGGCAGGTGGTGCTTATGTGAGTTTGCAGTACTTTGACAGATTATGTACCCCCACTCAGGTCTGTCCCTGTACGTTAGAGGCCCCAATAGTTCAGTCCTTTGGGCCACTGACAGGCAGACAGTGCACTGCAACAATGTTTACCAGCTTCATCTCTCAGTGCTCTGCAAGTTTTCTGTCACTGCCCATACCTCAGCTGGAGAGATACAGAGATAACATAATACATCCCAGTTACTGACGTTTTAAAGTGGTAAGCATTCAGGATGGTGGTACACTTCATGCTCATTTACTTATTTAATTATTGATTTATTATTTACAGAGTTTCTCCCAGGTTGTGTTTTAGAGACTGTTCATAAGAATTAGTAAAAACTATATTATATTTAAAAAAAATATATATATATATATATAAAATGCCCTGCACTCCTACTCACTCAGTACAATTCAAACCGGGTGTTCGATTGCACTATTAGACATAGCACCAAAATAAACAGCACTCCCAGGATTTGTAAAAAAGTATTTTTCTTTACTCCATAAGTCGACGTTTCAGCTCCACTTGGGAGCTGAAACGTCGACTTATGGAGTAAAGAAAAATACTTTTTTACAAATCCTGGGAGTGCTGATTATTTCGTATATATATATACAAATTCTGGCTATGTTCTCATTTTATTTAAAAAAACCAAACAAATATATATAATTAGGTACAGATGGGCACTTGGTCAGGTCACATTTATGCTTCACAAAGGGAGTCTGATAGCCTAAAGCTGGCACTATGTCGAACAGCCAATATGAGCTCTAACACACACACAGACATTTGCGTATAGGTCTGACATTTTCATTAGTCAAGCATAATCAGGTTTTTTTTTTTTGGCCTGCTTATGAACTAATGATTTTCTTTTGCCATTGCTAATTAGCATTGTATATTTGTTGACCGCTGTACAGCATTACTTGATTTGTGTTTCAGATAAACACTATAATATCCCAGTTTACTATAGTATGGTAGCCAAAGGGAAATGGTCAGCAACCTGTGATATGCATGCCATGCATGGCAGACAAGGCTGCCAAACCCAAACAGGCTAGTAATATCGGAGGATTTACACCGGGACAGGCATGGCAGAGGACTTCTATCTGCTAGTGCCCAGTTGCAGTGACTGTGAGGGGTAGCTGCTCTCAATTAGATTGTGGCAGTACTGGGAGTTATTGATCTCACGTCACTTCCTCCCAGTGCTTGAGAAGGAGGTACCGTGCGGAAAGAGAGCAACCTGCCTACTTACCTGTCCTTGCTCTATATCTGGCCAGCACCATCCCAACTGAACACCAGAGAAGGCACTCTCCTGCTGCTAAAATGGCAAGCAAAAAGTAGGGTGGCTAAAATGACAGCATTGTCAATGTGAGGGTGTAGCTCTGTTGCAGTGTGTGTCTAGCATTGTGATTGTGCGTGAGTTTAGAAGTGTATCTGTCAATGTATAAATGTGTGCCCTGGTAGTGTGCATTGGCGGTGAAGCACAAATTCCACAAACTGCTCACGCACACACACACATTATTACACAGCCCATATACCCACAAGTACAACCCTAGACAGCAACACCAACATTTAACGCCACATTTGGCAGAGTGTTGCTAAAATGTTGCTACCCCTGTACAAGGGGATCTTGACATTGAATCATTGAGATAAGCTTTTTAAATTACTTAAGATTTTAATTGTGTTTTAGTATATTGATATTTTTTCATACAATATATTTCAATATTTAAAAAAAATAAAAAATAATAATCTTAAAAGTTTATCTGAAAATATTAATTCGAGGCCTAAATGTCTAGTTCTACAGAAACTCTACAGGGCACTTGAACAGCTGACCTTCAACTTTACATAGATCGATTGATAGATCGATAGATAGTTTGTTCAACTTGAAAACCACTTTCACAAAAAAAGTTAGGCGAATCGGTATTAAAATAAATAAGTATATGAATAAGTTTCATTACAGAAACAATTTACTTTTAATTTAATTTAATTTGCTATGTACCTCAAAACTGAGTCATAGGAGCATAAAACAACTAGTTTCTTCCCACTATGTGTTACCATTCAGTTAGATTTATACTACGGTCGGTAACTGTGTATTATATTAAAATAAAATAAAAATACATTTATGAACAAGTTCAAATGAGGACAAACCAGACCATGCTACCCCATGTTTGCCACCTCATTATAGATAGGGATTGGGTTACAGAAACACAGAAGATCACTGATCACAAAGTACAATTTTCTTTCATAATAAATACACACAAAATACCTATTATTTTAGTGCTCTGTCCCCTTTTTGGTAGCCAGACCTTATGTGCTGTTCTCTACTCAAACAGGGAGTACTTGGAACACTCTAAATTAATAGATTCAGACTATCTCAAGTCTTATTTTGTTGAAATGCCATTTCTCCGGTGGGGTCTTTTGCATTTTTGTAAACAACACTAAGGGGATATGGTTCCATGAGAACATGGAAGATGTGAGGAAAAGATAGGCACTTACCTGAAACCTCTACCCCCATGTTCAGATTCTGGCACCTTCATCTACCAGTGTTGTGTCACTGGTGCACCTTCACTAACAATGTATCTCACAGTCTCACTGATGAAAGGGCTTGAAAGACTGGGGGATCCGCCATACTTTATCTTACACAATGAGATACCAAGGCATGTACTGCTACAGATGGCAAATCCCGCTGCAATGGCTGGAGCTACTTAAAATATACCAGAATTCCAAAAATCACTCACACAACACAAAATAATACTTATTTTGTCTACATTAGGTCTTCGATTTGCATTAACGAAATTCCGATGTAGTCAACCTAAATTTTCATAGAGATTCTCTCTTACTGAATAACTTAAAACGTGACAATGCCACTTTGAAGGCAGGATACAAGACACATTTTTATTATAGCCTTTTTCAAATGTTGGCTTTTTTCCCTCTTTCTGACTTTATAATTCAGCTTTTTTCCTTTACTGACTTTATAATTTTGCATCTAAACTACCACTGGTGGGTACCAAATGTGTATCTAAAATAAATATCCAATGATCACAATAAATTAAAAACACATGCGCGACATGTCACATAGCCCTCCCGGCCACGACCCTATAACATTTTCTCCTCTCTCTCTATCCAACATAGCATCCCATGAGAGCTGGACATGACTTGCTCACTCTCACCTTTCTCCTTTTTTGAGATCCAGCACACTGTGGTGGGCATCTCTTTAGGGACAACATTCAAGAGGTCTAATACCTTCCAGAAATTAAAGCGTTAGCTTATATTCTGAATGACTTATTTGTTGGTTATATATATTTTTTATACATAATATAAAAAAAGTATGACAGCTAGTTCTAAGGGAGACGAGAAGAGTTACATATTGTGATCACATGTTTACTACAAATTATTTTCTGTATGTTTATGCCTGTTTTGCTTCATTTCTGATGTCTGTCATACCAAAATAAAGAATAAAAAAAAAAAAATGTGCATAGGACATATCCAAGATTCTACCTGGGTTTCTAAAAGCCCAGAGCCTAATTCTGGCACCCTCTAATTCTAAGCTCTAAGTTTTCTGTAATATTGAGAGTTAAATGACCCCTCCAATGTATAATAGTATACTTTGGTAAGAATTATTTTAAAATGAGGATGTTAAACTACCTGAAATTAGCACAGATTGTAGTAGAATCTGGACTGTAATAAGGTTTAAAAACCAGAATTAAAGAAATTATCCTGATATGGCATCAAATTCGCACTTCTTAAAGTGATTTTGGTTATTGGACCCCCAGAATTATAATCACAAAAGTGTGTAGTAGTTATGGTACCAAGAATGCACATGTGCCCCCCACAGTCTGTTTTAGAGCAGTTTGATTTCTAACTTGAGCCAAGTCCTGCAATGCTGTAGTTGTTATGGTGCTTGTAATGTTCATTTATTTCCCTGTTTAGTAAATACACACAATGTGTGTTTTAAAATGTAGTCTTGTCATTTCAAAATAACTTTAGAAAATATATTTGAGGGAGGGAATGTCTACGGTCCACTGTCAAGGGACAGTTTGAATGATGGAACTCTTACAGTGGAAACAAACGGCAACTCTCTAACCTGAGTGTCTATGATTGTCAAAACAAAGTGTTTTTCAAAAATTATATTCTGAAACCGAATGACCCAGTCATTGCACAAATCCATGGTGTGATTGAGCTCTCAAAACAAAGCAAGCTAGACATTCCATGCTGGCATCATTTTTTTTAGAGACTGTATTATGAAGAATGCAAAGTGTAACATTTGTTCTTTGAAGCGGATCTGTCACTTTTTCCATATTTCTTAAAGATATATTCTTTAAGAAATACTGAATAAGACTGTGTTGGAATCCAAAGAAACCATAAAACAAAAAAGGGAACACTTATTCTTGTGGGCAAGCCTGAGGTTGACAAAGACAAAAGGCTGAGCTCCGCCATCAACTTTTGTCCAATCTTAGCAGCCGCCGGGGGATTAAGGCATCGATCTATAGAAGCTCCTGTGGTCTCCTCCATAGTTCTTAGTTTTGTGTTCTCTTGCGCATGTGCAAGTGTACAGCCACGGCTCCAGGCAACCGAAGCACAGTGAGCAGACGAGGATCTGAAAGACGTAGATGGTGGCGTCCACGAGGGACAGCTTGAGGTAACTAAAACTTACCTTAACCTGCACTCCGTTGGCACCTGTACCTGTCACTGTTGGGGTCAAAATATGCAAAGTCCCCTGAAAGTGACTGATGTTCTTAAGGAATTAATGTTGCCCATAGATTCACAACACCTGGAATATGTGCAGGGGCTTTGCTGTACTCAGATGATACTTTTTTACAAATGTTAACAGGGACAATAGGTACAGGAGGACCCTGCTCAAATGAGTTTACAGTCTATACAAGGATAATGGGAACTATTTGTCTCCAAAAAAGGCTGTGTGTTATAGGAGTGAATTCTCTAAGGAATACAGGTATTAGATCTCTGAGGGGTTGAACTTGCGTGTGCCTCTGCCATGCCTTTAGAAATAAATACTCCACGCACCATAACTACATAAGCAAGCTGTACTGGTTATTGTGCCAGTAATGCTCTGGCCCTGCCCCTAATGTAAGGAGTCAAACTGCTTGCCAATAGTTTTATTGCTTACCCGAATCCAGCCATGCGCGCAGCTTCCTGCCTCTCTCCTCTTCCTGTGTGGAAAGCCAGAGGCTTTTGCTGTGAGTTTCCTTTAGCTCTCCTGAGCTAAGCGCTGCAGTGAGTGGACAGCTCATTGGCGGAGAGCATCACTTGTTTTCAGACAATGTGCTAAGCCCTGCAGCTCAATGCAGGGAGATTCCAGAGGCAGACAGCAATTCCCAGCAGACTACAATTATGAAATCAAACCGTCATTCTTCTACTTTAATTGTTTTTATTAATAAAGTGTCCTAAAAGTGATGGTTTTCTTCACAGTAAATTCTGCCAGTTTTTTGCAGTAATTTACATTTCAGAAGACTCTCCCTCACTGCCAAATTTAGCTTGGCTGGAACAAAAAAAAAAAGAATTTTCTGTCAGACTAAAAGCGTTAAAGGATCAGAAAATTGATAAATCTATAACGCCGCGAGAAATATGGCGGATGTTGAAAGATGACAATTTAACAGTTAACAAATAATCCAGAAATGTACTTGTCATTGAATGCATGCTCTTTATAAACCTCCACCCATTTCTTTTTCACTTTTTGTGATACTCAAACTTGTTAGACAGCCATCTTAATCATGCAATCAGCTTCACTATTTCTGGACTGAGTGGTAAAGCAAGGTTAAAAAAATCTAATCGTTAATAATTCAAGATATTAAATCTGTAAATTACTTGTTGTAAAAACTTGTTTTATTCGTTTTACAAAATTATTTTATTATCATCGATAAATAAAAGACATATCAATATTATACAAAAATAGTGTAAATTCAGATGGGTACTGCCCCCAGGTTTCCCCTTTCCAAACTTTTATTATTGTTCATTTTAATTATTGTTGTTTTTATTATTATTTAACATTATGAGATAAAAATATTTGAAAAGAAAGTCTTAGAGTTACAGAGAAATACATGGCAGGATCTACATCTGTTTTACATTATTAGTTACATTTTGCATCCTTCAGTAAACCGGGCATAGAATATGGCTTTATCACATCAAGGGAGAACAAGGGAGCACTTGGAATTATTCTTCAGCATATCACAGATAAAAAGCATGCAGCTCTTTCGTCTCTCATTGCTGGCTGAGAATCATGGGTGTTGCAGTTTTACAGAAGCCTCACCAGGCCCAACCGTAATCCAGATAATGGCTTATAATTTCATTAGGGTTGCGTAAAAATCACGTTTGATTGATTTTAATTGCAGGTCTGCTGGGATGCGCTCTAGCCTTTGAAGCTGTGTGGAGTACTGTGGAACCCAGTCATAAAAGTCTCTCTCCCTCCACTCCTGAAACGCAAGGAGGATGCAGGGTTGAAAGAAAAACCCACTGACGCTTTCACAGCTAAATCAAGGATTTCTAGAAAGATAAAACCTCTAACCTTCTACAGAAGACACAATGACTATTAATAAATCAATAAAAAAAAATCAAAACAAAAAAAAACTAAAGTAAATTAACTATACTCAACCTGGGTCAAACTGAAGACCCATCAAAAATGTCAATGGAAAACTCCAAGCACCATAACCACAACAGCTCAGAGCCAGGATTGCCCTGAAGCCCCCCTCATTGTATGGAGTCAAACCCGTTGCGCCTCTCCCAGCCTTCACTGCCATCAATGGAGAGCTGGACATTCATCGGCCAACCATCTTAGGAATTTCTGGCTCTATGTTGATGATAGTGAAGGCAGGGAGCAGGGCCCTTTACCCAGAGGTTATATCAGTTTAACTCCTAACAATGTGGGGATGTCAGGGCACTCCTGATACCCTAACTGCTATAGTCAACTGTAGTAGTTATGGTGCTTGGAGTATTCCTTTAAGAACAACTGCAATAAAGTATTTTGCTCGATAATCCTTGCTGGGTGACTATAGAATTTAAATAACTATGCCAATACAGCAGAAATCTCCCAAATTCTGCTATTTTGGCATGCATTTTTAAAAATTGCCTTTGCAAGCTAAGAAAAAGTTGAGTTTTATTAGTCCCTAACAAAGGGTCATCCAACCACCATAACCCCATAGCTTACTGAAGTGGTTATAGTGTAAGATGGCTATGGTTTCAGTCCATACAGATTTTCATTAAAAAAACGTGAAAACGGTTTGCCAAGGATCAAATAGGGCTGCAGGCAAAGACGCCTTCCACCATAACCACTATAATAAACTTTAGAGAGTATGTTTTCCTGATCAGATACATGAGAAAAAAAGGACAAAACAATAAATACTACTAAATGCCAACGTAGAATTTAAAATACTGTATATTGCTACATACTACGGTTCAACATCCACCTTTATAACCTAAGGCAGATAAGAACAGCAGCATATGCAGCCACATTAACTTTGAAATGTATTCAACAAATATGTTGCAATGAATTAAATGAATAAACAAATTGCAACAGCGTAACCTCTCAAATATTGTCATTGGTATATTTGCTAACACTCCAAATCTTTTTTTCTTTCTGTATTGCTCATAATACTTGCCTCAATAAAATAAAGATTGACAAAAAAAAAAAAAAAACCTGCAAAATTCAGACTAAATATGGCCACGATGTGACTAAAATGTTATAATTTTCCCAAACCAGCAATTTTTGCCTAGATTTTGAAATTTGGTTTTGATTTCACTACAATTTGGTGACGTGAATAAATCCCACTGTGTTTTCACAAGCACTTACTGCTTCTTATATTAAAAGGACACCGTAGGCACAGTAACTGCTTCAGCTCATTGATCTGGTTGTAGAGTTTGGAGTCCTCTGACGCAGTCCTTTTGTTTAGTGTTAAACTGATTTAATGCTAAACATGAGTCCCCAGCAGACCATCCCCTCTGTGCTGCTTGGGATAATGAGGAAGTATTAGCGTGAGCTGCAATGGGGAGCTGTGATTGGCTGAGAGTGTCTGCTGACTGATTATAGCCTATCAGAGCGCTTATTACAGGTATGAATGGGTATGACTATGGAAGTGTCTAATCTCTCTTAGCCACACCTTCACTAGAGGCCAAACTATGGGTGGCAAAACCCTTATTTAGTGTTAAACTGCTCAAAAATGGTTTAACACTGAATGGAGGGACAGTGCAAGGGGAATTCAAACATAACTAGTGCACAGAGATAAAATGGTTACAGTGCCCCCTAGAAGCAGAGGTACAAGCCCTAAAGAGGCAGCAAGCCACTCTAGAGCAATTCTTTGTGCAAACGGAGGATGCCAGGTGCCGCACAAACATTAAAGTGCGCAGACTCTCAGAGGAAATACCTACCACTGGTAGAGTCCCTCTTACAACCCAAGCAAGCGAAAATCATCACTTTCGAGGGGGTATTTCGAATACCGAAGCCGAGAGGAGCCCCAGAACTTGCCTCCAGGGATGTGGTAGTATGCTTCCACTCCCTCAGAGACAAAATGTTGGTACAAATCGCACTGAGGGGAACCTCACTCCACGTTTTCGAGAACATGAGGCTCTCATTTTATGCCCACCATGCTGTGGAGAAAGTCCCTGCAGCCCTTCATAAGCCAGCTTAGAGCACAGGACATCAGCTACCGATGGAGATCACCGCGGATACTTCAAATACAGCGGGGAGAAGTGACCTATTCGGTGCAAACCTTGCAACAAGCGGCTGACCTAATGGACACTCTGGGACTCCCAAGTGACTCTCTCCCATTACCTGCAAAGAGGGGGAACTCCACGAAACAGCACCCATGGAACCTGACACGGACTACACAAGCTACAACAAACAAGGCACAAGCCGCTACTCCGGCATTGGCCCCCACATGAAGCACAGAGACAGCCTCATGAGTCTCGGACTGTTATCACCAAACAGCTCAGTACTCTAATGGCAGCTGACTCAATGGTGCCAGGCACCCTATTACCTGGTTAAATGTTAATGTTTATGTTGATACTTAGTTTATTTTGGTTTGTCTTTACGAACTCACAAAGTTTTAATGTGCACCCTTCCACTTAACCTTCCGGCTGAGCGGAGTTAGTCCGCGGACACAACTGCTCCCAACCGCGTAGCTCAGGAGAACAGAACACAGATTAGGGCATAGGCACCCTTCCCCAACTAATAGTCTATACTATGCCACACTTCCATTATCGGAGCGGCCCTACTAGTTTACATCCCTCGCGTCACTTACCAAATTTTAACTTGTCTAATGGCCCTGTGGCGGGGGTCCCCATATCCACGAACCTGAGCGTAGATGAAGTTGAACCCCTCTTCCGGGGACACACACCTCGCACACAAAAGGTCAAAGACCATACACACATTGGAACACCCATGCAAGATATACACGGTTACTACACCCATAGACACCGCAGCAAACCAGCCAGACATCTATCCTGTGTCATTTAAGTACTGTTACTATCCACTGGAGTCTAGCTGCATGTTAACTAAAATGTGCGCAAAATCAAGCTAATATGCACGTATTTGCATTTGTATAAGCTGTTGTGGCAAACTGGCGAAACTATGTACCTACCCGCACAACAAAAAATAAAGAATTTTTTTTTTTAAATGGTTATAGTGCCTACAGTGTCCTTTTAATACCGATTATTTGTGTACGCAATCTGTTGTTGCTGCTGCATCTGAGGCAAGTTTTATTTTTTTGCTAGTTTAAAGATATGTAGACACTGTACTACACTAGATTGGAGAATGTCCTTAAACAATTTGGCATTTTGATTGTTTACAATTGTCACTTTTTCTATTTGTATATTCACTTAGAGATGGATCTAGTTTTCAGGCATTAAATATTAAGAGCAGTCTGGTGTAGTTGACGTTTTCTTTAAACCAATAGCAAACGACTGCCCAACCCACAGTCTAGCTCTGCTAAATAGATACGCAGACTTGCTTATTTCACATATCTGAATTAATTTCTAGGGAGGGGCGGTTATAAGCACAATATAACAGCCAAGCCAAACATATCGCAACTCCAGGAGTAGGGCAAGCACAATTTACACCTATAGTTTCCTTGTTACAAGGGATGAATGAATCATCAAAGTGCAAGAATTGGCAGATTTCGGTTTCCCGCAAGGGAGCTTAAATTCCAATGCTTTCTATGAAATGCAAAAGAACTGATGGGCATTTTTCATTTGCTAAAATCAAGTCGAAACTATTGTGTTTTAAAAGATTATGTTTCTTCTTCAATTTTTTTGACAACAGAAAGAAAAAAAAACAGCTTGTCTTCCCTTTGCTAAATCATGAGTCATACAATTGTGGTTTGACCACTTTATTGAAAACTACTAGCAGTTGAAGAATTAAAACTGACCACTGCGACATTGGAGAGCTTTTAAACTGCTCAATCAGGAGCGCTTCGATGTCTTTTGTTAACTAGCGCATTGAAAGTTTATGAAATTTAAAAAAATAAAATAAAACATCAATCAGAAGAGAAGGAAAACACCTTCTAGCACAGCAATGGGTGTATGAAATTAGATGATGAGAAGTGGTGGCATGCCGGCTTTACAGATGCTGAAAGTAGAATGCCCAGCATGTGAACAAACAGCCTGGAATCTAGCCAACCAGGGCAACCCACATACTGTGGACACTCCCTCACACTGGCAGAAATACCCTGCATTGGGTTTAAGCGGTGTTTATTTGATGACCTCTCCGGTGGAAAACAGAAAGGACATTCACAAAAAAAAAATAATAATAATAATAATAATAATAAAAACAAACACACAAGAGTGGTAAGAGAGGGGTCCCAATTCATCAGATCGGAGATATTTACCGGATATATAGTTACATAGTAACATAGGCTGAAAAGAGGCATGTGTCCATCAAGTTCAGCCTTCTTCATATTTATTTTTTGCTGTTGATCCAACATGTGCCAAAATTCAAAACAAATATAAATTCTGCTGACCTACTGTTACCATACATGACATACATCTTAAAGCGGCACTGTCACCCTCTTGAAAAATTAGTATGTCATAAAGATAGATTCTTTTTCAAATACTCATATTGACAGTGTTGGAATTACACGGAAATTTCAACCCAGTGGGACTACTTTGTCTCTTTATGTTTCCTACACGTGACAATTCTAGACACTGGCTACCGTCATATAGAAGTGTCAATCCCCCAGTCTGCACCAGTGACGGCTGCGGTGAATTGGCATTATCTATGAAGGGTCACGAGGTCTCTTCCATAGACCTCCATGATGTACTTGTGTGCATGCGTGAGAGTTCAGCAGTGAAGTTGGCTCCTGGCGCTGAAGAGCATCTGCTAGGAGAAGATGGCGGCACCTGTGAGGAACAGGTTCAGGTAAGTAGAACACGCATTTGGCTACCACAACCAATGTCAATGTCACAGTTCGGGGTCTCTGCAAACTCCCCCGACGATGACAGTGTTTTAGCCACAAACACACCAAATGCGTACTTAAAAGTTACTTAATGATACAAGTCCTGATACAAGCAAATATAAAAACACATATAATGAGATACAGCAAACCTATAAAAGGGAACAACATCATATAGCATAACACTATTTAGGCAACCATGCCCTAATATGCTAAGTGAATTGCACTCACAAACCACAGATCAATATGGGCATTGAAATTGTATTAATCCTGATGTGGTCTCTAATAAGATATTCTTGGCACTCCAATCCACACATGGATTTCCCAATGATCATGCCATGCCCTATGCGTTTTGTCCACAGGTCTCAGGTGATCCCAAGTGAATAAAATCCATGGTCATATAGCAGTAAACAAACAAAAATAATAATAATAAATAAATGTAAAAATAAATAAACTCATAAAACAAAATATATACCATACCACTTTTACATCTTACCCTTACCTCTTGTGTCACTTTATCTCACTCCCCCTAGTATGTAAGCTCGTGTGAGCAGGGCCCTCAACTCAAATTGTAATCAAAATTATTCAACCCCATTGAAAATCAGGTCTAATGCACGCAAGGGACATCGGTGCTAGATTCAGGTAAGTGGGATAGGGGGCAGGTTTGTTTTACTGGCACTGGAGAATCCCTTTAAGAGAAGAGATCATCTTCACAAACAAGGAACGGGTTACAAAAGCTAGTGAAGGCACTGAATGTTCCTAGAGACACCTTTGGAATCATAGTTCGCAAGTTCAAAAGTTGAAGGAAAAGTGGTTATATTGGCTGGACAGAGCAGAAAAAGGAATCTTTCAATGGCTTCAACTATATTTCTGAGAAGGCAGGTTGTGAAAAACCCTTGAGTGACTGCAAAAAAACTTGCAGCAAGACTTGGCAGCAACAGGCACAGAGGTTTCAGTGAGCACAGTAAAGCGCAGAAGGTTTCTATGCCAGAATTCCAAGACGTACACCACCAGTGACCTAAATCCACAAGTAAAGCTGGCTCCAATATGCTCAAAATAATATAAATAAGCAACAGAAGTTTTAGGATTCTGCTCTGCAGAACGATATGGGGGGGAGTCGGAATTCGAATTTTTCAGCCCAATTGGTCAGCGGTATGTCTGGAGGAAGAAGTACGAAGCATATGCTGAAAAGAACACTTTGTCTACAGTTAAACTTGCTGGTGGCTCGGTGATGCTCTGGGTCTGCTTTGCATCCTCTGGCACTGGAAACCTGCAGCATGTGGAAGGCAAGATGGATTCATTGAAGTATCAGGAAGTCCTAGGTGAAAACTTCATGCCGTCTGTGAGGATGCTGAAGCTTCGACGTCACTGCACCTTCTAACAAGATAATGATGCAAAGCATTCCTCAGATTCCACCAAGGCTTGGCTGCAGAAGAAGTCCTGGAAAATTATAGTGTGGCCATTACAATCACCTGACTTGAACCCCATAGAAAATATCTGGTGGGATTTAAAGAAGGTGGTGGCAGCATGCAAACCCAAGATTATTATGCAGCTGGAGGCCATTGCTCAGGAACACTGCCAGAAGGTGGTGTCTGGCTATGCATCTTTTTTGCAGCAGTTCATAAGCAGCAAATGGGTACTATACTGCGAACTAAAGCTGCTTACCATGAAGGGATTGAATAATTTTGAGCCTGGAGAAGTCATTAAAAAGTTGCATTTTCAGTTGAATTTTTGGAAACCACTTGAAGCATTCATTGTGTTGAGCTATTTAAATTGCTTTCGTATGATTTGTTCATTGCAAACAACTAAAAGTCTGTACATTTTGACAATAAACCTGACTTTCAATGGCGTTGAATAATTTTGATTACAACTCTAAGTGCATATTCTAATTGTGGCACTTTTCTATGAAAACACTGATGCATACATGGTGCACATTTATTTTACTAAAAATCATTCACTTGCAAAAAAAGAATGTTAACGATAATTTGCAATTGTGCCCTGTAACAGACCGTTTTGCACACAAGAGGTTAAAAACCGTTTAGGCGATATTCCCCTTTTCAGATGCACAGACAACTACTGCAATCCCCAATCTCCCGAACTGCAAACACATGAATTCACAAATCACCTGTATGGCAAACACGTGAATTCACCAATCTCCCAAACTGCAAACACATGAATTCACCAATCTCCCAAACTGCAAACACACAAATTCACCAATCGCCCAAACTGCAAACACATGAATTCTCCAATCTTCCAAACTGCAAACACATGAATTCTCCAATCTTCCAAACTGCAAACACATGAATTCACCAATCTCCCAAATTGGAACAAAGGGAATGCTCCAAACTCCCGAACAGGAAACACACGAATGCTGTAAACAGCCGAACAGGAAAAACCATACAAACAGTTTACACTCCTGGCAGTCGCACTGTAACAGCATACAATCCAATTCCCCCCAAGAACGAGACGACACTTCGTTTGAGGGTCAAGCGGAACTGATTTACTGGGCTACCTGCCCGGCTTTTATGCAGGTCTCCCACCTGGTGGACACTCCCCTAGGGGACCAGATGGAAGACTAGGAAACATATTGGACATTGACCAATCACAAGCTTACAATCCCACAATGCATCACAATCCCTCCTCTCTGTCCTGGAGATAATTGGGAAGTAATCCAATTATCTCCAAGGACAGAGGCAAAACTCCATTAACCACATGACAGACAAAGGACAATAAAAGACATAAAATGACATACTGTTACATTTATCACATAGAACATACACATTCTACCTATCCCCAGATAGCTTAGATCTGAGCGCACATTATTACCAGATGGCGCTCAGATCACATACATACAGTTCAATTGCCATGGAGCCAAAGTCTTTCAGTATACAGCTGGGCTCCATGGCATAGCTATCTGGGGTAGCATGGTTTAAAGGACCACTATAGTGCCAGGAAAACATACTTGTTTTCCTGGCACTATAGTGCCCTGAGGGTGCCCCCTCCCGCCCGGCTCTGGGGAGAGGAAAGGGGTTAAAACTTACCTTTCTCCAGCGCCGGGCGGGGAGCTCTCCGCCTCCGATCCTCCTCCTCTCCTCCCTTTCGGCTGAATGCGCACGCGCGGCAAGAGCTGCGCGCACATTCAGCCGGTCTCATAGGAAATTTACAATGCTTTCCTATCGACGCTGGCATCTTCTCACTGTGATTTTCACAGTGAGAATCACGCAAGCGCCTCTAGCGGCTGTCAATGAGACAGCCACTAGAAGATTTGAGGGCTGGATTAACCCATTTATAAACATAGCAGTTTCTCTGAAACTGCTATGTTTATAAAAAAATGGGTTAACCCTAGCTGGACCTGGCACCCAGACCACTTCATTAAGCTGAAGTGGTCTGGGTGCCTAGAGTGGTCCTTTAAACAGTAAAGTACCGAATGGACCGGTGTTCGGATAATTGACTGCAGGTAGGAGAAGGGAGGTCGGTGGCTCAGCGGTGTTCGTGACTTTAACAGTCCGCAGAAAGGCACGAACCAGCCTTTCTGCAGGGAAAAAGAAAAGAACAGTGTTAAACATGGGACCATAGTCCAGCGCAGGAGGAGGGCGACCAGGCTCCTCCAGTGGCGAGGTTGGTTCCGCCACATGCCCCCTGCCAGATGTATTTGGTTCCGAAAGCACAAATTTTTATCCAAACACAGAATGCATCCAGACCATTGAAGCAGGTTTGCCCAGTCCACACGTTTGGCTTTGGTAAATATGAGATTTGGCACTGCGGTCGAAATTCTGTATTTTTAGTGAATAACCATGTTGGTGTTAGAGGCAGAGACATTATTTATAAATAGTACATTAACATGTTTTACTAGAAAACACACACTTAAATTCCTCAAGTATTCCTGTGTTTCCTGAACATAAAGAAGCTCTTATCTACAATTACTAATTTTATTAACTTTGGAAGGGTAAAGGCCCAGTCAGCCATCAAGAGACAAACCTATGTCTCCCAAACGTGAACAAGTTGGTGCATTACCCAAATGGTCTCCCTTACTTGCCAAGTGACGCTCAACCATATTTCCAAACAATACTATGAATAAATTGGCTTACAGGAACTTGAACTAGAAGCTCTTGTGGGTAAAAAGGAGATGTATATTCAAAACGGCGCAAACCCATGGAGAGATCAATACTTTTAGAACAAGACTATCCAAACTGCTGTTCCCATAACACTTTGTCAGTTGTGACAGCTGAATGGACAGTGTTGGATACATATACTAAAAAACACGACTGACCAAATGGTAGTCCAGATGTTCTAGAACTACAACTGACATGATGCTTTAGAACTGCAAAGCTTCACAAAAGATGCAGCTCTACAACAGATAAAGATCTACTCTTTGCCCATCCCTGTTCTAGAATATTATTGGAAAGAGTCTAATGAACGGATTTTGCAGAGTTTGAGCATATATTCTTTATTACACATAAAGAATGAATCACTGATCTGATGCACACACCTAATGTAGTTCCCCAAAAGAAATAAAACACTGGCCTAAGGGAATCCCTAAGTAAATAACAAAAACAGCTACCTTGTGAATGAATTATGTTTCATGGCCAGTTTTCATAATGATCACCAGGTAATGCCATTTTGTCAGACAGATTGACATGATGATCATGATGTTTGGTTGGTCACACTGAGGGTGTTGAAACACATTCAATTTCAAAATCTTTTTATGCATGTGATTAAGATCTTCAATACTCCAAAATAAATAAATAATAAATAAAATAAAAATTTACCTTAATACACCATATTATTAAATGAAATACACACTTGCCATATTACAACTGTAAAATGACTAGTATGTGCATTCATGAATTTAGAAAAATGATATAGATAGCAGGTCTAGGAAGCATATAAATCAAAAGAGTAAAGCAACACGTTGCAAAAGGAAAAATGTGTAATGCTCATAAAAAATACATTTCCTCTAATAACGGCTGGTCTTGCTCCATCTAGCAGGAAGATATTACACAGGGATAAGGCTGGTATCAGTACTCCACACTGTGTTCACTTTTAGAAATATTCATCCTGTGCGGCATGGTGGCAGGTGCTACAAACCCAGATTGAACAGTAAAGATGGACTGGAATGCATCTGACATACTGATCATCACTCTCAATAACTTTGCATCTCATTAATGGACACGTATCTACTGAGCCCTCTTCACTGCACTCAGTTCTTCAGGATAGCCCCCAGTGTTTCGGATAGAATAGAATGCAGAGGTTTGGATCACAGTACCCTTCATTGTTACCATCACATTCTGAAAGGTGGGGATCTAAAACCAAAGTCTCATTTTCCAATCGTAAAACAATATAACAGGTTATGCATGCGGATACAAAACCTCAACTACACTGGCACATTATAAATAATCTTCAGACAGTAAGAAGATTTTTGTCCATTTGTTTAACAAATAAAAGGCACAATATATCTCACAAGTTTCCTTATGTGCCTTCCAGTCATCAGCATTTTCTTATTAAACTGCACCGTTCTCTAAAAAGCCCAATACTTCGTAGATCGAAAAGATGACAAAACACACTCTTGCCAATTCCAATGTTATCTGCTCTCTGACAGCACAGAGCATTCAGTCCAATCAAATGCCAATCACGACCCATCCCCCTCACCCCCACCACTGTTAGCACCAAACACCTTTGCACTCACTTCCCCTGGGAGTAACAATAGAAAACTAATTGTCTCACTCTCATTAACAAATACAATGTCAAGGATAAAGGCACCCTCTCCCCTCCCTCCCCCAAAAAAAAAGGGATTGGGGAAGGGAAAACAGATAACACCATGCTCTATTCCTAAAATGTATCTGGTATATGGTAAAGGAAAATTGAATTAAATAAATATTCCTAGAGAGTAGCTTCGTTCTGTCGTCGTCAACTTTTAGTTTGGAGTTGTCATCTATGTATTGCATTATGATTTCCTGCTGACAGTAAGTGGATAAGACAGGATGCTCAACTATAGCTCAAAACACAAACAAAAAGACATACAAGTATTAGAACTACAAAGAGATTCCCTTTTGGACATGTAAAAATAGAAAGGTATATGGTATGTGAGCCAACATCACAATGTCATAGATCATAAAAATAAAATCTTGATGCTTGGAAATAATAACACCTAATAACAGATATCAAGGTAAGACTCTTGTGATCAAAGTGCTTAGTTTTAGAAAATGAAGGACGGGGTGCAGGGGTTTTTCAGTCTTTGCAAGTGGAGGTTCTAAAATGCATTAACCATTCTATTACTAGACAGGTCCGCATTATAAACAGTTTGCAAAACACATTCAGCACTTCTGCAGGCTCACAACAGCCTACAGCAAAAGTGAACAAAACAGAGTAATTGCATCAGAAAAAGGGTTTAATGGCTATACCACAGAGGCTTTATTTGAAACCAGGAATTCCCATAGGGATGCGTGGGATTGTGGCATTAGTCTGCGTGCTCAATCAGCTGTGTACAGAAGATGGGGAGTTGATATTGTCTTTAATTATAAAGACTAGATAATGATGATGCTTTTTTTTTTTAGAAGGGGTGGGTGCAATGACATTTGTAAACCATGGCAGAGAAGAAAAGGGACATAATAATAGCCCTATCAGAGATGGCTAAACTTGACACAAGATCTTTCTGAAATATATTCACCATGAAGAACAACCAGGCTCAAGGGAAATATAGCTCCAAGTGGCAACGTTAGTCACCACTGCCCTAGAATTTCCATAGGATGGGATGTCATAATAAAGAATGGTGTCTCAGGTGGCTTAATGAGACTTAATCTTTACATGACCCCTTGACCTGCTCCCAGAGAGAATTATTTGCATGACTGTCATGTCAGCATCATTTGTTCAGGGAGGGCGGGGGGACCCAACCAAAGAAGAGAGATGACAGCTTTGTCTCTATTCTGCCACCACAATTCTGCAAACTTCCTAAACTTAGGGGGGTTGAGATAAGGGGGCTGTATTTCAGATCCTGCGATTCTCCTTCCTGTGCAGATCCCAGGCGGTTAATGGTGAGCCGTGCCAGGCACCCATGCCATGCCCACCCATGCCATGCCCACAAGGAATAACAAAGTAAGAATAACACTGATCGCTGAGAGCCAAAATAAGACAGCCCCTGGCTAGTAGCCAGCAGGCTGTTGGCTGGCACACAGCACAATAGAGTTGGCACTAGTCTCCGGGCTAGCTGGGTAAGGCGCCTTTTTTCATACAAAAACACGCGGTTGGTGCCCGTTTGTACTCACGGTTTCAGAGGGTTGTGAATGACAGTCGCCATCTTGCTACAATGTAACAGAATATTGTCTGTCTCGGAGTTCTGAACGTTCGATAAGGGAGGGTGGGGGTGGAAGGAGCAGCCAATCACAGAGCAGTCTACCGGTGTAGCAGCCATTAGGGAAGCGGAGGGGGCGTGGCTGGGAAGGGGTGTTCTGCTAGGTATTAAGAGCTGTCAAAGCACCAGAGGTCACTCCCTTGGGTGGCCGGACAGGGTGCAGTCTTGGGAGGAGAGGGAAAGGGGGGAATTAACCTTTTAGAAGCTGCATGGGGAGGGTGAGCAGGCTGGATGCTCTGTGGGCAAGGTTTCCAGCACTTTGCAGAAGCTGGAAGCCAGGAAAGTAACACAGAGTGCATGATTTAATGGGGACTGTCCCCTCCTTGCTGTGGCTCTTAACATCCAGCTTATTTCCCTGGATATACACTGCTTGTAGGGGTTGATAGGCAACCTATGAAAAAAGAGCTAGTCTATAGTATGAAGAAGGAAATCGGTAAACTCATAAAAGCAGGGCTTGACATATTGATACACTATAGAATCCCTAGATATAGCGATGGAAGGAGATTCTCAGTAAAGAAACCCACAGAAACAATGCAGCGTATGACAGGGAATCACTTTTCATGTGCTGCCCATGAACATGAAAAAGTAAAAAAAAAAAAAACCATGGCAGTACTTGCTCTGGCAGCATTTGTGCAGATTGGTCTACAGGCATCTCATGACTTGACTCTCCCTTTGCCTTGATATTTACATGAATGCCCACTGCCTACCCTCCGAATATCTGCCTGCTATCCCAAAATGCCCATCCCCCAACCCCTCTCGGATTTCCTCCTAGGGGTTCTTTGGCACTGGTGATATATGAGATTACACCCAATCCCTCCCTCCTCGCCCCCTGGTATTTGTCAGTGTCAGCTAATCTCCTGCAGTCAGTGCACCAGCTTCATGATGCATTAGGAGGTCACTTTGCTGTCAGCTGGAAAATAAAGTGACCGCACTGCATATTCTGCACTCTAATAAACTCCTCCAAAAAGGCTGGGGAACTGCAATCTGCATCCTGTGCCATGTCCCTGCCCTTCACAGTGTGCCAGGGGAAATGCATTGCTAGAGAGAGGATAGTTAGCCTTGTAAGTTTTGTTTGTGCAGGAAGAAATACAATGATCGTCTCATGCCGGGTGTTTAAGTGATTTGTGGAGGATTTATGCAGACTTTTAATTTAATCACTCAACTTCCAAAATATTGTTATCTGTGACACAGCATGCCCTGATGCAAATTAATGCAGTTTGCCACTTTTAATCGCAGACTAGTCTGACACTCTCATGGCAATAATTGTTATGTCTAGTAATGGGGCAGGGAACAACCTTGAAATGATCTGATTACTGTGCTCTAAGAACAATAACATCCCTACATAATGTCAAGGTGCCAGAAAACCCTCTGTATAACCAGTTTGGAACTGGCAAAATTAACCTGGTACATCAATTCGTTTTTCTAATTCTACAACATGTTTATCATGATACAAAAATAATAGTCTACCCTGATAAGTTGACACCTCCCCTATACTTTCTGATGTCGCAAAATGTTAGTGAACACATTGACTGTTATTTATTAAAGTTTTAATGGTCAGACATTCTATATTACATGTAAAAATGTTTTAGTCTAAAAGGAACATTGAAAGCACCATACCCACAACAGCTTGTTGTAGTGTTAGGCGGCCATGAGTGTCCTGCGCCCTCCCAAAATAAGTAGTGGAAACTTTCTAATTTAACCTGGTTGCCACCTTGCACCCTTCATCTCATCAAAGTCGTTATAGTGCCTTGAGTCACTTTCATTGGCTAACAGTTCAATGTTAAACTGTTTTTGCAGGATATAAAAAGCCAGACTATGGCTTCTGCATTAGCACGAGCAGTGATGGGCATAAGTGATTGGCTGACTGCTTTCACTATTAGCAGGTATGAGTTGGTATGGCTAAGGTCACGTGTAATTTCACCTCAGCCATACCTCCAATGTAAGGTGAAGGCACAAGTGCCCTGGGTCTCTCATTCAGTGTTAAACTGTTAGAAAATGGTTTAAAACTGAATCATGGGATGGCATCAAGGCACTGCACACACCATAACCACTTTGATGAGATTAAAAGTTGCCTAGAGCACACCATTTAAAGGAGGAAAACTAGGGAAACTTTGTTCATAGGACTGTGATCTCTTGAGAATTCCTGTAGGTAAGAATGGTCAATATTAGTGTGAAGATTGGACAAGCGAAGGTCACTGGATGAGTGCAGTGATAAAACAAAAGGAGGCACCTTTGTAAATAAGAGACTAACAGGGTTAATTACTAAACACCATAAAATGACCAATTTCAGACCACATAGGCAATTTGCACATTTACTAAAACCAAATGCGGTTAATATTCGGTAGGTTAATTTGTTCTGAAAAGTTTGGAAATTCACGAACATACGCATTCAAACCAATTTAAAGCACAGTAATTGGAGATTTATCAATGACCACATGGTGACTTAAGATAAACCGAATGCATCCAGCAGCATGCATATTCACAAATTATCATTCACTTGCTTTCTGCAATTGAATTGATCATTTTAAGTACTACATGCCCACTGGCAGTGCTAGCAGACAGTGGGCAAATAGTAAAAAAAAAAAATAACTCAGAGGTGCAATAATTAATTATGGGGCAGCTTGCTAGTGCTTGCTATCAAAATGTTACATTGAAAAAAAATGTTAATTAAGTTTAAAAAAACCTATGGGGGTCAATAGGACCCCTATATTAATATAAGGGAGGTATTGTACCTCCCTGTGCCCCAATGCAGCAGGTGGGGGCACGTATCCTAAATGTTAAAACTAGCGACTGGGCAGTCATTGCTGCCAAGTCATTAGAAAAGGCCCTATCCCCTGTGAATTAACAGTTGGGACCTAGTCAACTGTGCCCCTACCCTTGGGCATCGGATGGAAGCTATTTTATTCTAAATATTCATGGGGAGGACCTAGTGCCTCCCCCCGCCCCACCCCCAAATATCAATAATAAAGGGTGAAGGACCTATTGTCCGCCCTTGCCCCCAATTATTGGTGACTGGTGTTGGCCCTAAAATTAATAATTATGGGGGAGGACTTAGTGTCCTTGATCCTGGCTTGCACGATTAGGGCCATGGGTGGGTGCCCTAATAAGAATAATAAGGGGAACCTAATGTTTAACCCCAGCCCCACTCATGGACTTGTGTTGGCTTGTGGCCCCACCCAAGGAAGGCAGGGGGGACTTCTCTAGTAATTTGGTAGTCAGAGAACTCTGATTGGTTGGCTTACTAGCCAACAAATCAGAGAGCTCTTGTTCATAACGTAAAGCATTGAAAATTTGAGATAGCATGGGGAAAGCCATACTGCTGTCCTTATCTCTCCATATCCTACAGCGCCTATCCCCCCACACATACTACAATCCCCAATTCCCCCACACATACTACAATCCCCCCACCATAGACACACTACAGCTCGTACACCCCCAATTCCCCACACAACTTGAGCCAGTACACCCCACTCCCCCAACACACTACAGCCCCTGTCCATGTCTAATCCTTCAGAAGAAGCTAGATGTGTTCACAGAGTTAAATCATGGCCTATACAGGTCCTCAGTCATTGACAGAGTGCTCATCTGACTGCTTATTGAGCTAAACTAACCAGATTGTCTTACAAAGAGATTCCGGAATCAGGAGCTGCAGGTGCCTACTGGGATCCAGATAAGTTGTTCAACCGTTCTAAAACATTATGTCAAGTTACGTAGAAGAAAAAGAGGTAGTAGCGCCTTGATATGTTTCTGAGGTAGATGCGTTCTCAGAGTCATATGTGGAGACCGAAGGATACAGCAGAATATAGTGTAGTATGTCCCGCATACAATGGCAAAATAAGAAATGAAAATGCATTTACAGATTTAAGAGCTAGGATAGCTCCATTTAGATGCGATCCGGCAGTACAATCCCCACCTAGGGATATTTGGTGTCTTCTATTAGTTAAAGTGCTTCTGTGCAGGGGACCTCCAAGCAAGATGAGTTACATCCCACCACAGGGTTTCACAGGCTTGTAGATGACGTGGTCATCTGATATTACTGTACACTAGTAAAAAAAATTGGAGAGGTACTCACAAGTATAGAGCAAAAGTGAGGTTTTGCTCAATCTACAGCCCTCAGGTGATATTTTCCCCATCAAAGGATTTGTGTCCATGATCCAATTAAAAGATCAGGATGAAGTCCAAGGGTGTGATAAAATGTACTACTTTGTTAGATAAAATAGTATATAAGGTAAATAAATTAATAAAATCCGTATAAAGCAGTAAACGCTTAAAGTGTTTCACTAACATAGGCTTTTTCACAAGTGAAAAGGCCTATGTTGGAGATACGCGTTAAGTGTAACTCTGAATTACAATCATCAGTCCCAGCATTCTCTGCAGTGGACATTTCAATGGTTTCCATGCTACTGATTCTTCTTCTTTGGTTTCTTACTAATCACAGTTCCATTTACGGTTCTTGGCACATCAGGCAGCCTCCAGTTATCTTCACTATTCATGAAGGTCACTCACACAGATGAATGTAACTCAGATTATGGGACATAGCTATTTGTGGGGGGACATCTTGCCTCAGTGATTTAAAGTGTCAGATGGTATTTGCATCAACGGTCTGTGCATTCTACTGTGCTAGGTGTTCTAATGTTCACATACATGACTGATTCGTGCTGACTCTGCTTGTTTCTATCTAGAGTCATCGCTGACTACATAGTTTCAGCACAGTCTCCACTCATTCCAGTACTGTCTTTTCGAAATTCATTTATCATTTGTAGTTTTGTCCCAGCTAGGTTTGCAGTTAAAACAAAATCAAAAAAAAAAATCAGACTTCTGTGTCAATTGTAGGCATCTTAAGTTGATACAGTGCCTGCAGTCCTGCTCCCCCCATCCAACTCCCCAAAATCCAATATTAAAGGACCACTATAGGCTCCCAGACCACTTCAGCTTAATGAAGTGGTCTGGGTGCCAGGTCCATCTAGGATTAACCCTTTCTGCCGTAAACATAGCAGTTTCAGAGAAACTGCTATGTTTACCTATGGGTTAATCCAGCCTCTAGTGGCTGTCTCATTGACAGCCGTTAATGGCGCTTCCGCGCTTCTCACTGTGATTTTCACAGTGAGAAGATGCCAGCGTCCATAGGAAAGCATTGAGAATGCTTTCCTATGAGACTGGTTGAAAGCACGCGCGGCTCTTGCCGCGCATTCAGCCGATGACAAGGAAAGGAGGCAGAGAGTCCCCACCACCAAGGGAGCCCGGCGGTGGCGAAAAGGTATGTGTTTAACCCCTTCATCCCCCTAGAGCCCGGTGGGAGGGGGGCCCTAAGGGTGGGGAGGGTACCTAGAGACCCTATAGTGCCAGGAAAACGAGTATGTTTTCACTACAGTGGTCCTTTAAACTAAATAGAAGGCTTAAAAGTGTGGCTTCAAGACATGCCTCCACGCCTTCTAGGTATGAGAGTTTGGAATCTTACTCCCCAGCTCTTATAACGTAACATAACGTTGGCGATAGAGAAATGTTGTATACAAATTATATCTATGGAGAAATTGTAGACGCAGCGCGGTATGCGCCGCACATACGCCTACGTTCCCCAATTCTCCTCTATGAAGAGCACTGGATTGGCACGCTTCAAGGATGAAACGACCTGAAGAGGAGGTTGCGGCAGCACCGAGCAGAAAAAGGTAGTACTTAATTTCTTTTTCATTTATTTTGTGTATTCTTTTTTTATTTTACACAGTGGGGGGTGGGGCGGTTAATTCATAAGGGGAATCAGGGTTGAACCGTTAGGAATAAATACTGTATTCCAAACGCTACCATGTTCCTTTAAGTAGGTTATCATTTCAATTTATTTCCATTGCTCCTGACCAAGATTAACCTTGACCAAACTGTCTGTCCTTAACATTTTTGAAGCTTAAATCTGCAGTGTACATCACACAGTCCAGAGGGGAAAAAAGAAGAGTGTGCAATCACCAGACCCTATTTAGTTGGAAATTAGAGTTCAAATAACCTTCAGTACTCCCCACACAAGATTAAGATGAAACAAGTTTTCTTGAAGTCTTGTTGCCAAATCAGCATCTCAGGAGGATAGACCCATCAAGCAAATTCGGGGACACAGCGATCCATTTCATATCATTGATCAGGTTAATGCGATATAATTTTGGCTGCAGTCTCCTTCCTCTATCAATAAGCATCCTGTGTAGTCCCAAATCAGTTATTACAGAGAGGCCACATTCCTTCTTCTCCCTTGAAGATTATTTTATTATATTTAAGAATTTTGACTGAGTTGAAGAGGATTCATTTTTAAACATGTGACAGTGCCATTTTATTTTATTTGATGAAATAGCAGTGGCACGCATTTGTTAACTCTTCTCTATTTATATTCCAATGCTCCTTTCGGAGTATCATAGTCTATCTACTTCCTTATAAAGTGGTGTGTGATCACTAAACTTACAGTGTCTCAGTTTAAAGTAAAAAAAAAACACGTGCGGCATGACAGAATACATAACTTTCTTTTGCCTCATGCACATATTGCCCTACATCATTCACAGCCTTATAAATCTTAGTTATTTAGCCTTCCCTTTTTCTAATTACTTTCAATTTCCCTCCCCGCCCATGGTATACAATTCTTTCCTTTCCATGTTTCTCTACATCAACCTCCCAAAAGTAAATGTTGCCAATCCCAGTTTATGCCAGTTTTGCCTAACCTCCACCATCTTTATGCCAACCTTGCTTAGACTTTCCCTACTTTATGTCACTGTCGCTTATCCTCGCCTTCCTGTATTTCAGTCTTACCTATTCCTCAATGCTAGTTTTTCATTTTCTCATCTTCCCCGTATGCTAATGTCTCCTCTTCCACACTCAGAGATGTATCTATTGAAGATAGTACCTATGGCAAGCACGGAGATTCTGCCCCTTGTGGCCCCTGTCCAAACATCTGTCACCAATCTTTTAGATAACTTTACCATAAAACTAGCTCACAAATTCCAGCTGTATGTAATGTGTGTGTGATGTGTGCTGGCTGTATATACTGTGTTGGAAGAGAACAGACTTAAAAGGGAGGATGTCAATAGCCCTAAAGAACTTGGAAAACAATGACGATATAGGCATAAAGCCTGTGGACAAATGAAGGGGTATTGTAATAATGTCCAAGCAGTATTACATGGAAGAAGCTCTACGCTTACTAGAAGATGGAGAAACAAACAAAGTCTTAAAGGATAACCCCATAAAACTATGAATAATTTGTTGAACCTTCTACTATCAGAAGCCAAAGAATAGGGCATTATAACTAGAACAGAATACAATGTTCTTCACATTCTGTACCTTAGAACTCCAGTGTTCTACTTCTTGCCCAAAAATTTACAAAAATCTTACACTCCCCCCTAAAAGACCTATCATTCTCCGCATCCAAGGAAAAAGATTATTTTCTTCAACCATACGTTACAAGGTTGCAAGTACACCTTAAGGTAACACAAGTGTGGTCAAGCATTTGGTCAATCTGACATGGTGCAAGCAGCGTTTTTTGTTTGTGGCTGATGTCACCACTCTGTACACCATCATAGAACATAAGAGAGGATGCAATGTATGAAACATGCATTGACAATAGATGGGGAGCTGGTAGAAAAAAAAATAAAGTTCATTCTTGACAACATCATGCTCAACAACTACTTTTGCTTTAAAGGAGTTTTCTACCTACAAAAAAAAAAAAAAAAAGAGGTGCAGCAATGGGAAAAGGCAGGATGGCAGACGGGACCGAAAAAGCGTGTCTTTCCCACAGAAATCAGGTTGGTGGGGAGGCATGCAATCAGGCAGTGATACTGCAGAAGCATGATTCGATACACACTTTTAAAGGGATACTCTAACATCCTTTAGTGTTAGAGTATACCTTTAAATGTATAATTGTCATCAGAATTGTTCATATTTGCTACCATTCTGGGTTTTTCCCATTTTTTAGAACAATTATTATTTGGAAAAAATACTTTTACAGCATTATATTAATTAGTACTCACCTTTACGTACTTCATTTTAATTTTCTAGTTCATTCTTTTTTATCCTCCAATAAATGTCCATCTTGTCGGAGAGCAACAACATTCATGCAGTAGTTCCATTCTTGCTTGTTCCATTGACTGCTTGTGAATTCTCTTTCATCCTACCAGCAGAAGATAACAGTGCTGAAAGAAAGTGAGAATAGAACACATATGGTTTCATATTACATGGCAAACTTTAGCTGTGCAGAATCCAAATCTCAAATCTGTTGTTTAAGTTTTGGTTTAAAAGCAGAGGTGCTTGATGGAAGAGACTGTTAAACGTTTAAAGGGGTTTTCCAAGTATCAGGACTAGGAAAATGAAACTGCAGGGAGAACTTGCCCTCTGCGCTGAATGGGAGGCAAGATTTATCGTTTTTCCTTTTTTTTTTTTTTTTTTTCACTAACACCTTACTTTGTACCTTTTTACTGTACACTACTATAATCTTGCCCACAATGAACCTTATTTGTGTCCCTTACTTGGAATAATCCTGGCCTGCTTCAATGCTAAACCATAACTCCAAATATGTCACTTTTACTTTGGAATGTGACCCAATCCTTCTTACTCAGGTAGGACACCAAATGTATGCTAAGGGCCGGGACAATACTCCTTTAACCTACCCTGCAAGTCAACTTCTTGGAGCTCAACAAGAAAAATTACAATGAAGTTAATAACATATTAGGTATAGCACTAGTCAGGACTCTAGATATCAGAAAATGGCAGGAGAAGGTATATGCAGTTAGGAAGACTAGGACTTAAATCGGCAGGGCCGTTCTTAGATCTTTATGCACACTATGCAAAAAGTATGGCAGACACATATCAGTGCCTTTCCATCATTAATGATAATTGTCTCTTTATAATACCAAAAGGAAATTAAATAAAAATATAATAATGTACTTTTAAAGTCACTTATGACAGTCCTAGTCTCACAGAGACATACTTTTATAAATGTACCTTTTAAAATTACAAGTCAATAGTCAACAATGACAAAAGGATTATCACTCTTATAGGTAGAGATGACACTGAAAGACCATTATAAATATGAACAACTTTACAAACATTTTCTCAGACTCTAAAACCTCACAGACACCGTATTACATACTCTGTCGTAATACTCTACATATATTTCATATAATGTCATAACCTCTCCTAGACATTCACAATAAAATATGAGCCCTATCCACCTATATAAAACAGCCAACATTTATAATGCTGATGTCGTAGAGCATTATAAATGTTGGGTGTTTTACTACTTCTAAATATACCTAACTAGCCACACATGGTAAATAAAATCATCTATAAAAAGCACCATATATGAAGTTTCTATATGAGAAATCATAATTATTTTAACCATTGTCTAAACACACTCAACTAGCTATACAGATACTGAAAATTAAAATAACAGCCTTGTGTCCTCTGCCATGAGGCTAATTGGTCAACTTGTACGGTTAATGATATTGTGGTTGTAGGTGATCAACAAGAAGTTAACCTCTATATTTTCCAAATTCCTTTGCATGATTATTTGAAGGTCATCAATGGCTGCAGAAACACCTGTATGATGAGGGCATCCTTAATTTTAGGATGAAGCTAAAAAGTGTAAATCAGGTACAACCATGGCTGGAACGTCAGTGTAGCCAGCTTCATTTGCTGCTTGGGCCCAGGTGGGGAAATAGCAGGCCAAAGTCAGGGAACCAGAAATTCAGAAAAGTCAAATACAAAGCCGGGTCAGTAACAGGAAAACAAACAAATACACAGTGCGCACTCTCGGGTAGAATAAACATTGACAGGGCCATGATCTCCAGAAAAATGGACGGTTAAATAGGGAGAACAACAATTCTATTGGACAGCATCATCACCCTGCACCAAATCACACACAGGGGTGTGATATGTAAAGGGCAGGTGATGTGTCCCAATAATATGACCTGTTACTTTAATAGTATAAAAAAACCTACACCTACAGGGTCCTGTAATTTCTATAGACTCCTGTAGGTGGCGTAACGCTGCAGGCATTGCTCTGCATGAGGAGCAACTGAACGTCGCATGGCGTTCACCGAGGCCGGAGCGGAGACTTTGTGGCTGCCCCAGGGAAGACCCTGGGCGCTGCACGTGCCGCGCGGCAGTCCAAGGTATGACACTGGCTCACAATACACATAAAAATGTAAGCAAGCCACAACTGGCACAGAATGACTAAAAACAAGATATATAAAATACTCATTGTAGAAGAGGTCAGGCCAAAAACAAATACTGGAGTCAGGGCCAAATAGCATTCGATCTGGAAGAGACTATGAGCAACAGAACAGCAGGGAGCAGGATTTAGTAATACTCAGGCTGAGTCAGCAAATTCAATCTGCTTTCAGTTCTGAAAAGAACGTGAGGTCAGAACAGGAAAGGTCAGAAGACTACAACATTTATCTCCTTACTGACTGACACTGAATGGTTTCCCAATAAAAAAGGAGGGAGAACAGAATGGTTGGCAAACTGAATTAATGTATTGGATTGAGTTCCAACCCTGAACCCAGTAGGAAAGGGCACAGACTTCATTGCAATGATTACTTTATAAGGGACGTGCCTTGCAGCATCTAGGAATGGTGCAGGTTACATGGGTAGACAACCTTTGTCACGTACTGTTGTGGAATACATCTCCCATGATGCTTTGCCAGCATTATGACTGTAAGACAATTATGGAAGATGTAGTCCATAACACCTGGCGTGCCAAAGGTTGCCTATCCCTGTTGTAGGATATCAGACCTCCCTGTTTGGCACCTACACTTTGTGAGCCTCTGTTGACAGAAGGTGTGTAGTTGATGAGTGGTTAATGGAGGTACCAATAGATGTGTGTAGCGTAAGAATTTTGACAAGCACAATGCACATTTTGTGGGTTTTACCATCGTAATGCTGAGGTTTTAACTGGGCATCAAGACATTATATGTTTCATGTAGTTTGGCAGAAGCTGCTTCCATAGAGCTTGGTTCAATATCTCTGAAGAGATTATCACTTATGTAGGATGTCTTCCTGAGGGGGAAAAGATCTGGAAATGCTTTCATTGTTCCTTTGTAGGGTTAAAGGGATACTGTAGGCACTATAACATTTTACTTCACTGATTTGGTTATAATGCCTGGAGTCTCCTGGCACTCTCCCCCCATTCAGGGTTAATCCATTTTCGTTTGACACCAAATAAGTGTACTTGGCTATCCACAGCCCAGCCTCCACTGAAGGTATGGCTAAGGGAATGAGTTACATACTTATTTCTAACCATACCAATTTCTACCAACAATGGGTTATATGATAGACTTAAAGCAGTCAGTTCAGTGTCTCAGCCAATCAAAGCTGCCCATTTCTGATCAGGCTAATGCTTCCCCATTAGCGCAAACAGCACAGCTCTTAAATGCTGAATGAAAGAACTGCTCCGGTGAACTCCAGACACTATAACCACTTCAATGAGCCAACACACTTAAATTGCCTACATTGTCCCTTTAATGATGTTGAAGTTGTAACTTGCGTGATTAGCAATTTAATTCATCACGTAAAATAGTTCTTATGGGGGTCATCCAAAATTCTAACAGGACGCTATAGCAGCATTTCCTAATGAGTGTTCATCGGTACCCTAGAACAAAATTGGGGTTCTGCAGCGATTTGCATGTCGGGTGGCCCAAGCATTTAAGGCCCCCAATAGATATCACTAAACAGGGGTCCAGTTAGGCACCGCGGCAGTCTAAGACCGCGACCGGACCCCTGTTGTATGGGATGCTGGGAGGAAATGACAACACTTCCTCCCAGACAAAGTGCGCAGGCTGGAGGGAGAGAGGGAGCAGCGGGGACTGAGCAGCACACAACGTTCAGCCAATAGCACTGAAGACCTTCCTGGTGAAAATGGGTAAGTGAACAGCACGTGTGTGTGTGTGTACGTGTACCTGTGTCAGTATGTGTATCTGCAAATGTGTGTGAATCTGTGTAGCAGTCAGTGTGTGTATGTATGTGTCAGAGAGTGTGTGTATGTGCCAATGTGTGTATATCTGTCAGTATGTGTATCTGTGTGTGTTTTTGTCAGTGTGTGTGTGCACTGGTGTTTGTATGTGCTGGTGTGTGTATCTGTGTATCAGTGTGTATGTATCGGACACACAGATACACACACTGGCACACAGATACACACACCTTGGCACAATGATTCACACATTGGCACATACAAGCAGATACACATCACATTCGCAACATACACACTGGCAGATACACACACCTTGACACACAGATGCATACACACTGTGTGTCAAGGTGTGTGTATCTGTCAGTATGTGTATCTGTGTGTTTTCTGTGTGTGCATCTATGTGCCGGTGTGTATCTGTGTTTGTATGTGCCGGTGTGTGTATCTGTGTGTCAGTGTGTATGCATATGACACACAGATACACACACTGACAAAAATACTAACACACAGATACACACACTGGCACAATGATAGCCACATTGGCACACACACACAGAGATACACAACTTTACATACAGATACACACTGGCACACACAAATAGATACACACACTGGCCATGGGCGTCCGCAAGGGGGGCAGTTGACCACCCTGGATTTTTCAGCTTGTGCCGATATTTTTCTTGTTAGATTCAGAATACACTGCAATACCGGCACCAGCCAGTAGGTGGCACTGTGTGTGGAGACAGACAGGGATAGGAAGCTACATCTTATCCCTGCTTCCCTCTCCTGACTGAATCCGCAGGGGAGCAGCACATGCAGCCAGCAACTCCCAGACTGCAGACACAGCCTACAGATCAGGTAAGTGAGGGATGGGGGGACAGCTTACAGATCAGTTAAGTAAGTGATGGGGGGCAGCTTACAGATCAGTTAAGTAAGGGATGGGGGGCAGCCTACAGATCAGGTAAGTTAGGCATGGAGGGGCAGCTTACAGATCAAGTAAGTAAGGGATTGGGGGCATCTTACAGATCAGGTTAGTGAGGCATGGGAGGGTGGGCAGCTTACAGATCAGGTAAGTAAGGGATGGGGGTCAGACTACAGATCAGATAAGTAAGGGATGGGGGGCAGCTTACAGATCAGGTAAATGAGAGATGGTGGGGCAGTCTACAGATCTGGTAAGTGAGGCATGGGGGGCAGCTTACAGATCAGGTAAGTGAGGTATGGGGGGGCAGCTTACAGATCAGGTAAATGAGGCATGAGGGGGGAGCTCACAGATCAGGTAAGTGAGGCATGGGGGGGGCAGGCTGCCTAAAGATCAGGTAAGTGAGAGATGGTGGGGCAGTCTACATATCTGGTAAGTGAGGCATGTGGGGGCAGCTACAGGATCAGGTAAATGAGGTATGGGGGGCAGCATACAGATCAGGTAAATGGAGGCATGAGGGGGGAGCTCACAGATCCCAGGTGAGGCATGGGGGCAGGCTGCCTAATGAGAGAGTGAGAGATGGTGGGGCAGTCTACATATCTGGTAAGTGAGGCATGGGGGGGGCAGCTTACAGATCAGGTAAATGAGGTATGGGGGGCAGCTTACAGATCAGGTAAATGAGGCATGAGGGGGGAGCTCACAGATCAGGTAAGTGAGGCATGGGGGGGGCAGGCTGCCTAAAGATCAGGTAAGTGAGAGATGGTGGGGCAGTCTACATATCTGGTAAGTGAGGCATGGGGGGCAGCCTACAGATCAGGTGAGGCATGGGGGGCAGCCTACAGATCAGGTAAGTGAGGCATGGGGTCAGCATACAGGAAGGGTCAGAAAGGAGCAGTAAGGGACATTAAAGGAACACTATGGGGTCAGGAACACAAACATGTATTCCTGACCCTATAGTGCAAAACCCACCATTTAGGTGGCTTGTCCCCCCTTAGCCCCCTTAAAAGTTAATAAAACTCACCTTATTCCCAGCGCCCCGCTGTGTATTTGAATCAATGCATCTCTATGAGGAAAATTCTGCGTCTCCATGCTCTGCATTTTGTGCAGCACTGAGGAATGGCCACTGGGCAGTGTCCCTAGGGGCAATGGAAACACTGCCTTTTCTCTGCATAAAAATGCCTGCATATAATGATTATACCCACAAGAAAAACCACATTAAGCTGTAGTTGTTCTGGTGACTACAGTGTCCATTTAAGAATCAGAAAGGGTCTGCAAGGAGCACAAAGGTAAAGTAGGAGAAGGAGCACAAAGGAACAGAAAGTGTCAGCAAGGAGCTGGAAAGGGGCAGCAAGGAGCTGGAAGGGCAGAAGAAGCACAAAGGTAAAGTAGGAGAAGGAGCAGAAAGGGGGCAGCATGGAGCACAAAGGTAAAGGAGCAGAAATAATCAGAAGGAGCACAATGGTAAAGTAGGAGAAGGGGCAGTAAGGGATGTGGGGCAGCTTACAGATCAGCTAAGTAAGGGAGCACAAAGGGGCAGCAAAGGGCCCAAAGGGACAGAAGGAGCATAAAGAGTCAGAAGGAGCACAAAGGTAAAGTAGGAGAAGGAGCAGAAAGGAGAAATAACAGAAATTAGCAAGAAGGGACATCAAGGAGCAGAAAGGGTCAGCAAGGAGCAGAAAGGGTCAGCAATGAGCTGGAAGAGGCAGAAGAAGGAGAAAAAGGGAACATAAATAAACAGAAATAGTCAGCAAGGAGCAGGAAGGGTCAGCAAGGAAGAGAAAGGGGCAAGAAGGGACAGATGGAGCACAAAGGTAAACAAGCAGAAATAATCAGAAGGAGCACAAAGAAAAAGAAATGGACAGCTAGGAGAATAAAAGGGCAGCAAGGAGCTGGAAGGGTCAGCAAGGAGCTGGAAGGGACAGAAAAAGCACAAAGTCAAAGGAGCAGAAAGAATCAGAAGTTGCACAAAGGTAAAGTAGGAGAAGGAGCAGGAAGGGACAGAATGAGCACAAAGGTAAAGGAGCAGAGAGAATCAGAAATTGCACAGAGGTAAAGTAGGAGAAGGAGCAGAAAGGATCAGCAAGGTAAAGTAGGAAAAGGCGCAGAAAGGGTCAGCAAGGAGAATGAAAGGGCAGCAAGGAGCAGAAAGTGTCAGCAAAGAGCTTAAAGGGGCAGAAGGAGCACACAGGTAAAGTAGGAGAAGGAGCAGAAAGGAACAGAAATGAGCAGGAAAGGTCTGCAAGAAGCAGGAAGGGACATCAAGGAGCAGGAAGGGTCAGAAGGGAGCAAAAGTAGCAGAAAGGAGCGTAAGGGCGCAAAATAAGCTGAAAGGTAAAGGAGCAGAAGGAGCCAAGGAGAAGAGAAGACGGTGTCAGAATAAAAAGAAGACAAAATGAAGGAGAAGAAAAGAAGATTGGAGCAGGAAGGACAGGTGAAGTGATCCCTCCACTTCATTCTGGACACCACATCATAAGGCTTTGGTACCTGGGCCTGGCAGGAAAACTTTGGACCTTCTCATCTCCCAAGGTAAAAAAAAAAAAAATCATCAGTGTTAATGTGTTAACTTTTATTTACTGGGGGGCGGGGCCTGGTGTCTGAGCCGGCTGGACATGTTTCTCCCAGGCTCCTGCTAAACCGAGCTAAAAACAAGCTATTTCTGATAGAAAATGCTGCCAAACACATACAGCTGAGCTACATACAGACCACTAAACAAGCTGGGCGCGCACTGTTTAGTCCGGACCGGACCCATATCCAAAGCAACAACTATATTCTGCTCAGAGGCCTACCTGGGCAGGCACGGACCGCGGCGAGAGGCGGCCGATCTCCCGAGGGTGTGCCTTGCATGTGGTGCTTCACTTCAGGAGCGCTGTTCCTCCCAGGGCTGCGGGGGTTATCTCGGCCCCCACTGGGAACCCAGACTTACCATCTGCCTGGAACGCGGACGAAGCCCTGAATGCCGCGTGGAGAAGACAAGATGGCCGCAGCAGTGGACACCCTGGAGATCCGGCAGTGGAGAGAAGCGTTTAATGCCAAGTTTGAGGCACTCTGCCAGAAATTCTGGCATCGCCTCGGCAAGCAACCACAGCCATCTACCACTCACGCCGCAAAGCTGGCACAGCAGGAACCCAAGCAGGGCGAGCCAAGCAACCAAAAGCCTCCCCACAAAGCTCCCTATCTGCTGGGACCGAGAGCCACTCGCAGCGCTGCCCTGACCCAGCAACAACGGGCACGGAGACACAAACACAGACGGCATTCTGCACCACTCCAAGCCTCTGCCCACTCTGGGGGAGTAAAGAACCCCACCACCAGGAGCACCCGAATCAGCAGACACACAGAGGGTACCCCTCTGTGGGCCAAGGGGCGGAAGAAACTCTCACCTGAGCACTTTGCACCCGAGGTACCCTACCCACATGATGCCAGCACACTTACTCCGGCATGAGACCGTGATGGGGAAACAGAACCCAAGTGAACTCTCAATGTACACCCTACAACTGCCGACTCGTGGGGAAGGCTGACCACGCCCCCCTCGCTGCAAATGGGTCCACATGCTGAACACGATCAGAGATTAATAGACACCATTTGCCATGCAAAACGTGTTCACATCCATATACCAAGGGTAAAGTCTGCTCCCTATTCGTGATGGGGGAACCCAGTGGCAACAAAGCCCTGTAACCTAAGTTTATGACTCTATAATAATCTCTTACAATAGGCCTGGTTGTTTACTTTATCTGCCTCTAGTTTAAGCTACTTGCATTTTGCATGTTTCTATGACCTTACTATTAATGTATTGGCCTAATGTGAATAAGCTTGTTTTCTTTAAAAAAAAAAAAAAAAAGGGCAGTACATCTTGACCTTACTTCTTTAATCATTGTCTTCACACCTCTTGTTATAAGTAATAAAGTCAATACGAAAGCTTGTACTTAACACTGCACGGCTAAAATAAAGAATTAAAAAAAAAAAAAAACACTTTTATTTACTGAGTGTCAGGAAGCACAGAGTGCCACTGGTAGGGGAGCCATAGATTGGTCAGCTGGCACTCTAAGTCAATCACTAGATCCCCATTCATAAAAAGTAAAAAACATTTTTATGAACTGTGAACTAGCGATTGGCTTAGAGCATCAGCTGACCATTGTAGTCAATCAGCGGCACCCATGCCTGATGTCAACCTGCACTTCCTGACTCAGTCTCAGTAGCCGAAAACCACTGAGCAACCTGGAGATCTGGAGCTGGAGGAAGCCTTTGGGTTTAAACCATGTGAGAGTGGTTTAACCTCTTAAAGGAAAGAGAGCACCCAGGGGCCTCCTGGCATCATAGCATTTTAATTTAGATGAGATTTTTATGGTAACTGAAATGTTCCTTTAATTTGCTTAAAGGAACATTTTAGTGTCAGGTATACAAACATGTATTCCTGAGACCATAGTTGTGAAAACACCCCATGGTTGTCCTGGTTTTTTATTTCTAAAATCTGGTCACCCTGGCTTTATGTGATAATGACTATGCCCCTCCACTTCATGACACTGTAAAAAAGGGGCCAAGCATGGGTGTCATTACAATTAGGCACCCCCCCGGAAAGATTCCTGCAGACGCCCATGACACTGGCATATACACACAGGCACACACATTGACACACAGATACATACACACACACACACACACAGACACAGATAGACATTGTGTGTCAAGGTGTGTGTATCTGTGTGTGTATCTTTGTACCAGCGTGCATATTTGTGTGCCTGTGTGTGTGTATGAGTCAGTGTGTAAATCTGTGTGCTAGTGTATTTCTGTGGGTCGAATTGTGTATGTCTGTGTGTATGTGTCATTGTGTAAATCATTGTGTAGATCTGTGTGCTAGTGTATATCTGTGTGTCAAATTGTGTATGTCTGTGTGTATTTGCCATTGTGTATCTGTGTTTGTATGTGCCGGTTTGTGTCTATGTGTCAAGGTGTGTGTATCTGTTTGGTAATATGCAAGTATTTATGTGGCAGTACATATACAGACATCGCAGCAATCAAACACCAACACAACACACACCACTGCAAACACAACATAAAAAGACACCCCTGAAATCCAAAATTATATACAAACACTAATACTACACACAAGTGTGCATCCACATTTACAATCCAACACTACATCCGAATTCACCTCTGCACGCAAATGCTAACATTCCATACAAACACATCCCTGTATTAAAACGATAAAATTACATACAAACACCAACTCTACACACAAAAGCACACCTGCTCCTAAGTTTTTAAAAAATTGCACAATTTTATTTTATATATTATTCTCTGCTAATTGAAAGGTTTATGCAACAGCAGGGGGTCCACGATGTTGATACACTATGTCAAAGGGTTCCACAGGATACATTAATTGGGAACCCCTGTGCTGTAGCATTAGGAACGCACATTAATATCCAAGTCTCCTCTCTCTGGTGTAAGGTAAATTGCACAATCTTGGAAAAAATTAGGAGTATGGCTTCAAATGACCGTGGGGGCGAGGGTGGGGGGGGAGAAGTGGGGGTTAAGATAGTATAGTAGTGGTGTTGTTGCCAAATGTGATGCAGAGGTCTTGCTTAGATGGTGTAGGTTACATTTCATGTTGCTGGTTCTTTCTGTGTATTCAGTATCATTGGGGGAGATCTCAAGCAGGCATGTTTATCTGACTTCCGAAAAGCTATGTTTGCGTATGATAGCATTGAGGGTGTGTGTTGCGTTAACCAGCAGACCTAACACTGAATAGCAGAACAATTTACTTGTGTTGGGAGTAACGTATTTAGTTCTGTGATTCTTTTGAGAGCTTCCTGGGCAGAATCTCCACGTTGTATAATCTGGGCAGTGTCAGATTAATGTTATAGACGCCATACATTGCAAACTAAAGAATAACATAACTTCAGGCTTCCTTGTGTGAATGGGTAAATCAACTCCCAATTGGGTTAAAATTCAAAAACATTTGTTAAAATCAGCCTTTTAGAAAGAAAAGGCATATGAATGTATACTTTTTTAATTACTATTATTATCATCTATATAGTGCCGACATATTCTGCGGAGCTTTACAGTTATAGCAAGGGGATATTTGTAGGTGAAGAAGGCCCTGCTAATACAAGTTTAAAATCTATGAAGATTTGCGGTAAGTGCATATATAGGACACTTAATGGTCAGGGCCAGATTAAGAGCCCAGTGGGGCTGGTGCTGACAATTATGACGGGCCTAATTACATAATCATATCGACCAAAAACAGTAAAACACTCCCAAGCATCATGTATCTAATGGAGATGGTGCTGGAGAGAAAGAAAACAGCAGCTATAAGAAAACACATACCTTAGGCTAATCTCTCTCTATCTTTCAAGTAAATCCATAACCCCTACCAGCAGTGTCCAGTCAAGCAGGAAGTCAATGGGCATGGTAAAAGGGTGTGCCACTGACACAAATCACATAACCTGCCAAAAGGGGCGAACATGCCCAAAAAGAGGACATGTCTGCTCAAAGAATTAGAAGGCCAGCCTGGCATGAATGCATGTCAGGCTGCCTGCCAATCATGCAGCTGGCCAACTAAGGGCATACTATGCAGACAGCACCCTGAGCTTGGCATAAATGCATTTAATGATGTGCTCACTCAACGCTTTCTAAGGACTGTCCCCTAGCACTTGCTGGTCCACTTGTCTCCTTACCTTCTTAATAGCAGGCAGAAGTTCCTGGTATATGGTCTGGGACAGAGAAAAGCTGTATGTAGTGAGTGTAGAAGAAAGGGAACATGCCACAGTGTTAGAGAGACCAAAGTCAGCATTACCTTAAAGGATCACTATAGGGTCAGGAAAACAAACATGAATTCATGACCATATAGTGTTAACACCACCATCTAGCCCCCCTGGGCCCCTCATGCCTCCATAAATATAGCAAAATCCTACTATATTCAAGCCTGAAGCTGTAACTCTGCATGCTGTTAAACTCATAAAAACAAGCAGTCTGCTGACATCATTAGAAGTGGTAGCCTGATCCAATCACAGTGCTTTCCCATAGGATTGACTGAGACGGACAAAGAGGCAGATCAGGGTCAGAGCCAGCATGATTCAAACACAGCCCTGGCCAATCAGCATCTCCTTATATTGATGAATTTAATTAATGAATCTCTGAGGAAAGTTCAGTGTCTGCATGCAGAGGGAGGCGATACTGAATGTTTGGATGCATTTTATGTAGCCATGACCCAGGAGGGATCTCTAACAGTTATCTAAGGAGTGGCCAGTGAAGTTATCACTAGGATGTAATGTAAACACAGCACTGAAAAGACCGTGCTTACAGCAAAAAGCCTGATGGTAATGATTCTACTCACCAGAACAAATTCAATAAGCTGTAGTTGTTCTGGTGACTATAGTGTTTCTTTAACTATATTCATTGTCAGCCAGTCCACACAAATTTTGTTCCCATACATCCCTCTTAAGTTTCCATACTTAAGTAAGAGTATGTGAAAAGTAGTTAGGGTTGCCACCTTTCTTGGAAAAACATACCGGCCTTACTAATTTGCATAATTAAATATGTGTGGGTGACATCACATGATGTAAATCACAAGGAGTGACATAAGAGAAAATGCTATAAAATCACCAAAAAACTACTTAGTTTAAATCTGCTGTATAGATGGATTCCTCCCAGTGCCCTCATGACTCAGTGCCCCCATGTGTCGATTACTCCAGGTCTCAGTGCCCCATGTCTCCCAGTGTCCCCTAATGTTGTGTCCCCAGGTCTCCCAGTGATCCTATGTATCAGTGTCTCAATGCCCCATGTCTCCCTGTGTCCCCATGTATCCCAGGGTCCCCATGTCACTAGGAAGACGGGGAGAACTAGGGACATGGAGACACCAGTGACACTGGGAGACTAGGGGACTCTGGCTGGGACACATGGGGAGAATGGGAAAATAGGGGACACTTGAAGACATGGGGACACAGACACCAGGGACAAATATACTAGAGACACTGACTGGGGGACATGGGAACATTGAGACATGGGGGCACTGGGAGGCATGGGGACACAGACACCAGGGCCACAGACACTAGGAACACTAGCTTGGGGACATTGTGGCACTTGAGGCACTGAGAGACATTGAGGCAATAGGAGACATGGGGACAGTGAGACACTGGCAGACTGTGGGCACTGGGAGACTAGGGGTCACTGGGAGACTAGGGGGCACTGAGACACCAGGGACACTGGCTGGGAGACATGTGTCCCTTAGTGTCTCAGTGTCTGCCATAATATCTCCCAATGTCCCTTAGTGTCTCAGTGTCTGCCATAATGTCTCCCAATGTCCCTTAATGTCTCAGTGTCTGCCATAATGTCTCCCAGTGCCCCTTAGTGTCTCAGTGTATGTCTCCTTGCAGCCTTTTCCCCCATCCCTTACTTCCCTGAGCTGTAGGCTGTCTCTGCAGGGTGGGAGTTGCTGTCTGGACTCTCTGTAGATGCACCCCTGCAGATCAGGGATTATAGATAGGCAGGGAGGGTTATGCTGGAACTTCCTATCCCTGCCTGTCTCCACATACAGCGACCCCTACTGGCCAGTGCTGGTATTGCAAAGTAATCTCCATTTATACTGAGAAAAATACCAGCATTTATATTGCCAGTATCACTGCAATATTGGCAGCCAGGCAGCCTCAAATACTGGCTGTGCCAATAAAATAAAAGCCATGTGGAATCCCTAAGAGTAGTGTGTAAAAAAAAACAAAACAAAAAAAAACAACAAGCAGCTCCATCAGCCCCTATGTTAATCCGGCCCTGTTAGTGGTGTGATGGTCTGCCTGGGATTCGAACCCAAGTTTCCGATTCTAAGGTAGTGACATTATCACGGCTGTACTCATTCATTATAAATCACCTATTATTATTTACTTCAACTGTAAACTGTCAACACTTTCACAAGCATCAATAAACCTCATTTAGAAGCAAAGCCCTTTCAGGCATACAGGTTTTTAAATTTGAACATTTTTATTCCCAATTTTAATTTAACTTTTTTTTTTAGTAACAGCAGTGAAAATGATCTTTCACTGCTTTTGGATGGGGCAGGTTGACTGGACAGCTGGCTGGGACAGACACCTCTCCCGGCAGAGCTAGTTTCCAAGGCTGCTGGCACAGAGGAAGTTATTACAAAACCAGATGGGACAAAAATTCAATCCTATAGCAAAATAAAAGGTTAGTTAAGTAGACTTTAGCTCGCAGGTTTCACAGAGAGCTGATCAGAGCTGGACAGCCAAGTTAGGTTTTGTGGCATTAAACTTTTGTACATGATGTGTAGAGCCATATGAGATTATAAGTGATATTGATATTTTTTTTTTTTTATATATATTCTTTATTTTTGTTGTGCAAAAATGGTTACAAACAGGCCTGCAGTGCCACGACGGCAGTAACAAGCAAATCAAGGCATTCAGTATTATGACATAGGATTGAATTGCACAATTTTAAACAGGTAAAAACATGGTAATGTAGGTCTCTGCAGAAGATAAGCAGGTAAGAATGGTACAAAACAGGTATTTGCACTGGCATTTTTGGTATTGAAAAAAAGAATTAAAAAAGGGGAGTAGTATTATAATAAGAGCATACTTCACAAGTATAACCAGCTTCTGGATTATATGTTAGCTTGGGATTGTATATAAACGGGTTATCGTTCAGGGAATTTACCCATTTCGCAACATGGGAAGCCTGTTGGGTAGATATGGGCCTTAATGTTAGGTTGCAAGCTACGTGGCCGCTGGTGAAGGTTGCCCCATGTATAAGTGTGTGGGTCGAAAAGCAACAACATGCTTTCATGCCGCTGGGTTGGGGCCAAAATACAGTTGTTATAGGCTACAAATACCACTGGGTAAGACAATGTGTATGGAGTTTAAAAAGGGACAAAAAAAAACCAAAAAAAAAACGAAACAGTAGTATAGTCGTGTTACCATAGATTTAACTGGTTGAGCCGGACCTCTAGCTGTCTGAGCTCGAGTTGTATTATGGGAGCTGTAAATCAGGAAGAAATATTATTTAGTGCAGTATTACCTGACGCGGGCTGTGAGCTGTATCTCTGGTACTTGCTATGTACCTTTAGTGTTAAGGTGTGTCGCTGGGCATTTTGCATCTTAGTAGCTACTAGATCTTGTGCCGGAGATCCTACTGGAGAGATCCGATTGGGATCTTTGGTGTTCTTTGGGGCTGTGAAGACCCTGGGTGGTGAGGAGTGGGCCCTATGGCATGTAGGGGTTTTGAGTAGCCGCCCTGTAAATAATGTGTCGCTTTAGTGTTAGGATTGTTGGGAGCCTATACGTACCTGAGTGGGCATCTAGCAGTGCGTGAGTGAGGCGGTGAGCAATTGTTGCCTACACTGGATTTGGAAGATAGTGAGGCTCGTGCTTGGTGTTCCCCTAACCATGGGGGATGCGGGGGGGATGGGTGAGTGGTAGGCTCCCTTACTCGCGGGGTTGGGGGTTGTAACTCCCCTCTTATGTGTCCTATCTTAAGAAGACCCTGATAGTGAGGCAAGCATTTGTAAGTGTATCAAACAGGGATAAAAACTTGTAACAAAATACTTGTACAAAAACAGTGATAATGCGGCCCTTGGTTGTTTGCGTGAGCCGTGTTTAGGTATTCAGTCCTGTTCCCTTCCGTGGTTCGTGTTGTTGGCGTCGTGGGGTGAAGGGGACTATGGTGGTCGGGTCCCATGAGTGGGTGCTGGCTGAGTCATCAGGAGGTGCGGAGAGTCCCATTCTCCCAAATAGGGCTGGAGCTTCCTCTGCCGAGAATATAGTGTGAGCTGTCCCGTTGTGAAGCACACTGAGCGATCTTGGTGGCGTTCAGCGGTATGCTATTCCAGCATTCCTGAGCCGGCTTGTTACTGGGAGCATTGTGCGCCTCCACTGTAGGGTGGACCGTGATAGGTCTTGATAAAAAGACAGACCTGAGCCCTCAAACTGGTAGGGTGTGTGGTCCCGTAGTGCTGCCAGGAGTGCCCGCTTGTCTTGTGCGGATGTGCAGTGGATGAGGATGTCGCTGAGATGGGGCCCTGGCTGATTTCGGTAGGCGGTACATGCTGTCGATCGTTACTTTTTTGGCTTGTGTTAGAGGTAGGAGTGAGGTTACTAGGTGCCTTAAATAATGGGGCAGGATATTGATTTAATTATATTCAAATATATTTAAATTGGGCTTAAAAAAGAAAACAAAAAAAAAGCCACTTGTAAAAATGTTTATAAGAACAAAACATACTTACACATCAGCTCAATTCAGATTCGATTGGAAATTATTGGCTGCAAGCACTGGGGGCAAGTTAGCAGGCTGCCTGTATTGACAAAAACCAAAGCAATTGCATCAAATTAGCCAGGCCACAGTGAGACATTGCCCACGGTCTACTGAAACCATAACCATTTAGGATAGTAATGTAAGCATCCTTCATGTTTTTGGATACCATTAAAACCCTTGCTTGGAAAACAAACATAAGATTGGTTGTTGAAGCAATGTAGGTTTCCATTTCACCATAGGCTTTTTGACTATAAAAATTTTTTTAATGACCAATGAGGAGGCAAATTAGAAAATTCTATAAGGTCTCTTGATATCTCTGTATCCAGAATGTTTTCCTAGGTGACCCAAATTTATTCAAGTCTAGCTCTTGTTGGATTTTTCAGGGTAAAGTCACCTTTAAAGCAGATTTCCACTGCTTCTGTAAGAGGAAATGTTTTTAGACTTGTTAGAAGAAAAATGTCCAATTCTCCAGTTTGAAAATCTGTAGAGCTACATTCCATATAGGCCTTTTATCGGCCTTTGAGTCATGAAAGGAATGGTTATGTCTATGGGCATTTCCGGTTTGGTGCAGACTTCCTTGGGTGGTAGTCTTGTGGGGGAAAAACTGTTTAACATGCGCAGCTCCTTTTTAGGCTTCTTATAATGACTTTCCAAACAAGTCTACTCATAGGAGTAATAGAGGGCAAATATTTTCCTTTGATTATATGTCTACGTCCAAGAGTCTGAATCAGAGTGCTCTTAAAGCTGCTTTAGAGAAGGCCACAGATTTAAGTACCACTGACCAAATCAGAACGAGGTTCCAAAACAAACTTTACAGGCCAAGCACACATCTCTTAGAACTTACAGAATTCTGCTATACCTCACCCTTTGAACATCTTCTGCTTAGTCTGGGATCCACACTATCATAGCTCTGGAAGCTCCTGAAACGGTGATTACTGGAGGACACCCAACTCCTACTCTGGTGAAGACATTGCGAAAGTCAGCATCAATTTTCTTCTCAATACGATCATGCAGAGACTCATTACTATGGATGAGAAAGGTGGAGCTGTGGAAAAGTTTATAACAGGAACAAAAACCTTTGGCATCAAGGAGACTTCCCATTTGAGTCTCCTGGCTATAACATCTGTTCCATTCATTAGACAGGAGTCCTTTTCTACTTCCGTATATAAGAAAGGATTATCCAAATTGCTTCACTGCTGATGATTCATGTTATCATCTAGATTTCTAATATTTTCCTCACAATTATATTAGTTGTTCCACTGAACTTTAATCTAAAAATCCTGAAATCAGAAAAAGCTCATCATTGCTCAGAAAGGACTCCATAAGAATGTCTTTCATCTTAGGAAAAATTGTCAGAAGAACAATTAGAATTCATGAGATAAATCTTGTCTAGGTCTTTTACTTTTGCTTAAATGATGAAGAAAGACAATGCGATTTACTTTCAGGTCCTAACTACAATCAGAGGCTGTGAGCAAGTCTGAAGTAGACTGAAAGTCCTGTCCCGGAACCATAGAGGCACTCCCTGCTGAGAAGATGCTGGAACAGGAAGGGGTGCTGGCAATGTATATATAAAATGAATAGTGAATACATTTCAACTATACAGTGATTAACATTTGAGTGTTGGGTGGGGGTATTAGTGCTTTTAATTCAAGAGTCTGCAGTCTGTAGTCTCTAGGTAGAAGGCTAGGCCCAAGCTCCTCCACATAGACTACAATTCTTCCTTTGTAATGGAGAGGTGGTGAGAGAGTGGGTTATTGCCCTTGGTAGTGTGTCAAAAGAAATCACAATGGCATCCATAAGAAGGGGAAAGGAGCAATGAAGATCAAGGTTTTGTTCTTTGTGCGTTCACAACAGGTGACTGTAAAATGGTGTCACTTTCTTGACTGTCATAATTGGTTTAAGTCCGAAGCAAGAACTTATCCAGCAGCATCGCAAATAACTGATGGATCTCAAAAGCTAAAAGGCAAGTAGTATCTCTTTTCATTCTATTCTGCTTTACACTTGTTAATAAAGTTATACAGCTTTATAAGTTTTGACTCAATTTATACAAAAAGCAAACTGAGTATGAGTACACCTACCACCAGTATGAGCAGTGGAGCGTTAAGTGAATAGTTAACTTACCCATAAACATTAAGGTATTCAAGATACAGCAATAACTAGATAAAAGGGAAAATCATATAGTGGAGTATATTTAGTACGTTATTGTGTGCAAAATTATATGAATTTCACAATCACATGTAACAAAGTCAAATATGTATAGGTTCAAATCACTCAGAAGGATGTGTTCTTAGGGGACACTGGCCCTTTTCGGTCTTTTCTCTTGAACCCAAAGATACAAAAGAAGCAGCTTCTAGTGAAGTCCAGTACACACAGGGTTACTATCCTTATCCAAGTATATATCCTGCTCACCTTGTTTAGAACCCTTATTCCTCGCTTTAGGTGTCCCAGCTTGTGTGTCTTTATAGGGAGACACTAACCTTCTTTAGAAAGGAAGTGGATATCAATTTGTAATTTACCAGGCTTGGAAATATGTAGCAGCAAACATTTATTGAAATTACCTAAAAACTAATTAAAAGTATAGAAAGACTCCAAAATTATAGTTACTGAAGAATCAGTGGGATAAAAAAAGAAAGGATTGACCATTCTGCACCATGGAGTGAATAGAGCCTGTGATAAGTTTATCCGGAAGATAATTTTTTTTACTTAAAGCAATACATATAACTTACCCATCTATGCCTTTGGCAGGGTGGATATCTAATTCAGAAACCACACGGGGAAAAACAAAATTGCTTCAACTCTTTGATTGAAGTTCCTTGTTCTATGGTCTGGAGATAGTTAGTGACTTCTTAACACAAAGAGAAGAGAAGAAAACCAGAGGCCAAAATTGGTTCACTGCCAAACTGATGCTTTCACTTGTTGTGTTTTCTTCAGAACTTTGGTAATCATGGCTACCTGTGGGAAAATGCATGCTAGACTGAAATCCAGAAGAAGTAAGTAGAAGTATAGATCAGGGTGTTGCAGTGGATGTGATCTATTTGGATTTTGCCAAGGCATTTGATACAGTTCCACACAATAGATTAGTGTTCAAACTCAAGGAAATCGGTCTAGATGAAAATGCTTGTTCTTGGGTAGAACATTGGCTTAAAAACAGAGTACAAAGAGTTGTCATTAATGGTAAATTTTCAAGCTGGACAGAGGTGGCAAGTGGTGTCCCTCAGGGGTCTGTTCTGGGACCCCTTCTATTTAACATGTTTATAAAGGATCTTGAAGACCGCATTGAAAGTCATGTTTCAGTGTTTGCAGATGACACAAAACTTTGTAAAACAATACAATGTGAGCAAGATATTACTTTGCTGCAGAGGGATTTAGATAGACTGGGGACTGGGCACTCAAATGGCAGATGAAATTTAATGTTGAAAAATGCAAAGTTATGCACTTCGGCGTAAAGAATACACAAGCAACGTATACCCTTAATGGAAGCGAATTAGGGATAACAACACATGAAAAGGACTTGGGAATTGTTATAGACAACAAACTATGCAACAATGTGCAATGTCAATCAGCAGTGGCCAAGGCCAGTAAGGTATTGTCATGCATGAAAAAGGGCATTCATTCTCGGGACAAGAATATAATTTTGCCTCTTTATAAATCACTGGTAAGACCCCATATTGAATATGCTGTGCAATTTTGGGCACCTGTTCTAAAGAATGATATTATGGCACTAGAAAAAGTGCAGAGGCGGGCTACAAAATTAATAAAAGGAATGGAACATATCGGCTATGAAGAAAGGTTAACAAATTTAAACCTATTTAGTTTAGAAAAACGTCGCCTGAGAGGGGATATGATAACATTATACAAATATATTCGGGCCAATACAAACCATTGTGTGGAAATCTATTCACAAACCGGACTTTACATAGGACACAAGGCCATGTGTTTAGACTGGAAGAAAGAAGATTTCGTCTAAGGCAAAGGAAAGGTTTTTTTACTGTAAGAACAATCAGGATGTGGAATTATCTTCCTGAAGAAGTGGTTTTATCAGAGTCCATACAGATGTTCAAACGGCTACTAGATGCATACTTGCAAGAACAGAATATTCAAGGATATAATCTTTCAATGTAGGGTAATAACTGCTTGATCCAAGGATAAATCTGACTGCCATTCTGGGGTCAAGGAGGAATTTTTTTCCTAGCTTGTTGCAAAATTGTGCTTCAAACTGGGTTTTTTTTTGCCTTCTTTTGGATCAACAGCAAAAAACAAATGTGAGGTAGGCTGAACTTGATGGACGCAAGTCTCTTTTCAGCTATGTAACTAAGTAACTATGTAACATATGGAGTAGCCAGCACACATCTAGCCAATGCCCAAGTTAGGGAACCATTCGTTATGCGTGTGAGTAATGGTGCCAATAGAGTCTCCCCATGGAGTCTGAGTCCGCCCCTGGTCGGCATTGATGCTGTCCGTTGTGACAGCCTGGGCTTTAGAGAGGAGCTCGCATCCACAGCCCTGTGGCCCTCCACTGCCGGCAACATGAGAGCAGGGATCCTGGTGCAGGCTGGTCATGCTGAAGGTGAGGGAGCTTGGCGGGTGGGTCGTAACATGCCACAAAGCATAGCCACGGCAGTTTCTTGCGCCTTTGCCTGTGCTGCATTGCTTTGGAGACCGGAGAGGGATGCGCAGTCAAACGTTAACGGCCCCACAGGACGGCTCATGAGTACTGCACTCTGGGATACAGGAGTAGAGGTAAGCCTCCTATCATATAGCTTTGCCCAAAATAAGGCTAGATGCAGTCAAACTTCAGGAGGAGCAGATCCACAGGTGTAGGGGGCTGCGTTTTGGAGGCATCCATATTTTTAGGCATTGGTGGGATGGCCATTTTAACTGTTAGGCCGCAACTCTCCAGCTTGCTCTTGAATAGTAGATTATTGTTAATGATTGTGCCAAGATTTCCAGTGGGGACTGGGATAACCTCCACTGGTTCAAAGAAGCCTAAAGTTCCCTGACTTTCCCTGATAGTGTGAATGTTAAATATATGTTGTGATGTGACTTGTATATTGACATGTTTTATAAAAATGAATAAATTAACATTTTTTTATTAGAATTAATAAAGTAATTCAAGTGTGGGGACTGCATTCTCCTGGCTATCAAATATTTTGCAAAGCTTCTCTATACTGAAGAGCTGTGGGCTCTGAAAACCCAGTAAGCGCGTGATATTTTAAGTGGGATATGGCATCCAGCTGTACCCAAGGATGATGGGATCTGGGCAGGGGGAGGGGGTTATGGAGCTAACAACGACTCTACTTCCAACTTAACTGAAGGCAGAAAGATCGTCCGCTTTCTTCAAAACAATGCCACCAGGGGAATCATACATAGGCCACAAAACTACCTGGCCTGGAGCTCCCTTCAGCATGGCGGGGGGTACCTCCAAACATGACATGTTAAACCTGCTAGTTATATCAAACCAGCTGTAGTTTCAGGAGTGAAAATCGGGGGTAGATCACCCACTTTTCTTGTGAATTCAAGTTTCCTCACGGAGCCCAAACAGTGTGTGACTATCAGCATGGCAAATAGGCTCATCACTCTGTTGTAGAATTATTAGGCCTCTATAAATTTGTAAGGCCCCTTTAAATCCTCTTGCTATACCTCTAAGAGGCCCCCATAGTTTTACAAGGAAGCTTTGTCTATAGAACATAGAATTTGCATGTCAGCAAGAAATAGCTTTGATAAAATGTGTATTTACTAAAATCCTTGAAACTTAACCTTGAGAAACTAACAAGTGCCAGCTACGCTCCAAATGGATAGCTGCCAAAAGGCCCCTCCCGTCGAGTGAGCTCCTCATTTTAACAAGATGGCGCTAAAACCTGTAGGAGTTAAGAAATTACGTAGATAGTGACCTAAGAATGGGGAGGGCATTTTACTAACATCTTAGCACCTAAGCCAATTAACAATGTCTATTTGTCTATATCTTGATTTTCTTCAATGATGTAATAATGCCTTTATAAGGGTCTGCGCACCCATTTTCTGTCAGAAGCCATTAAACTTCTCTGAAGTTCTTTCATTACCCTGAACCTTGTGTCTCAGTGTGAATTTACTTCTGCGTGCACGCAACTTTATTATCTTTAATTTGGACAGGAACAGATAGTCATTCAAACTAATTGGTTTGCAGTAAATTATCTAGAACAATTGGCGCTCAACGTGGGGCTCTGGGCTATGTCCAGTCTGGGCAGCTGTCCAAGAAGACGCTGGGGGGGCTGAATCCTGGGGGAAGGAAAAGAGCCTGATCACCTCTGAATACACGGTAGAGATTGCTGCAGCACCTAGCCGGTATGTTCCTACCCCTGTGATTGACCTGCCCCAGTGTCTGTGACTGCTGCCGAGAGGACATCAAAGTCAGGTAATAACTTGCCCAGAGTCTTTGTATTGTTAATGATACCTAGTTTACCTGCATGTTGACTATCTGTTGCCTGGGTGTGTTTGTATTGGTATGTGTTTAACTTAGTACCCGGGGAGTGTAAGTGCCTGTTTAACCCCTTTTAGGTACCACATGCCTGTGGTAGTAAGGAAAAAGGGGGGTGGACCTGTGGAAGTTTTCCTGGGGGTCCTCTATTGCCTGTTTAACTCTTTTAGGAGCCACGTGGCTGTGGCTGTAAGGAAAAAGAGTAGGGGGGATCTGTGGAGGGCAGTAGACTCACTGCTTCCTGGGGATCCCCAGAGTGTCATTTTGACCGCTTAGCTAGCCTCATCAGACACTTCTTCTTGGTAAAATTCCAGTCTCAAGCGCTGAGACAGGTAAGATTCCAATTCTTTAGGCTATACAGGATTCGGGTTGGAAGCTGTTGCTGTTTCCTGTGGCTGCTGGTAGTGAGACTTGCGGGTGGGTCCGCAACAGGGACACTACGAGGTTGAGGGAGGTGGCTTTTGGCCACACGAGTAAAGGCAAGGGATAAAACTGTTGAACTTATTTGAACTGTGATGCATGCACTGTATTTACACTGAAATGTTATTGTCTTAATTGTCTGTCACACAGATTCCTGTGTTTACTTCTATCTTACTCACTGTACTATTTACACTTTCCCCTCCTATTTCTCTTTCTCTTTGTTGAGAGAAGTGATTGGTCACACACTTCTCGCCACGCTCCAATCCGCGGCTACCACGGGTAGGCGGAATCAGTGACTAGTCTACGTTTTGGGAAGACGTACTTAAAGAGCTTGCTCTTAAAGTAGCAGTCGAGCACGGTAGACGTTCTGTTCCTTTCTCTCTCTATATCTGGGACGCCTTGTATAGGGAGGATGGGACAGAAGTTAGATAAACCCAGTAAGGGTTGGTTAGCATGTGATCTAGTGGAAGACAGAGAAGGAGAAGAGATGGTTAAGAAAGTGAGTAAGATTGCTAAAGTATGTGGAATTACCGTACCTCTGTGCGGCAGATTGTAGCCAGAGAGCTGGCGTAAGTTACTGACAGAAGAAAGGGAAGCTGTCGGACCAAGATTTGGTTTGTACAGCAGAAGCCTGGTACCGAGTAGCAAGAGCTATTCAGCAAAAGGGATAGGTTGAGGAAGATATTGATCACAAAGGTTTAAGATTGTATGTATATCATAATAATTGTGTTACTGGGAAGTTATCCCAGCAGTGCCCTGTCCAGGAGGTGACCACTTCCATCATCCTGTCAGTAATGACCGAAATGTAGCTGACCATGGTCACCATCCCACCCCAATCTTAAAACGCTGTGGGGTTTTTGTATTTTGTGTTAGCCATTACCCTGGTAGAGGGTGGGGGTATAAATGAAATGTTGTGTTTTTGTGTCTCTTTGCTTTGTAATGTAATTGTCCTTCTGTCTTGTTACTGTACAGCGTTGACATGGTTAAATTCGTGCTGGCAGGCAGTCTCTCTCTTGTTCCACTCAAATCCCCCTCTGCTAAAACACCCCCCCCCTCCCCTCGCTTCTGTGAGACGCGGGGGGGAGGGGGCGGAGGGGGGTGGTGACATGCTTGCGATTTAGGTCTGTCTCTTCGGTGTTCTGTAGAGTTATTCAGAAGCTACTGATAAGAGTATAAGGTACTGAGGATTGTGGGAGTGACGAGCTCACAAGATTGCATTCAGTGTTGAATACGGGATTTAGGAAGGTGTAGAGGGAATATGCGATGTTGTTAAGTCAGTATAAGAGGAGGAAAGTGATTAATGGTTTGAGGAAGATAAGGGAATTTGGTTGAATTCCGCGAGTTTATTTTGCATCATTTTATTATTTTAAAGTTATTTTAAAGTACATGTTTCTAGAAACAGCTGTATGGGCTGTTAAATGCATAATGTTCTCAACTGTCTTATTTAACCTGCCAGGTCTGTTCATAGTTTAGTATTTCATTTTGCAGAACGGAATGTTGCTTCTCTGACTTATTTTAATAGTTATAATATAGTGTATTGTTGAAGGTGACGTCACTTCCGCCCTTACCATGCCCACACCTCCTGTCTTCCTTTCCCACACCTATCATGGACGTCATCTCACTTCCTCCCTTGCTGTCATTTCCTTCCCCGCCCCTGTCATGGCTGCCTCCATCATGAGGCCTACCCCTATTATGCTCGTCCCATTTAGATAATTACTGGAACAATCATGCCATTTGTTTCCCTGTATCAACAATTTGTCCGTGATATAAAAAAAAAAAAAAAAGAAGGTTGCTAAAATGTAATTTGCAACTGTGGTGTGACCTACAAATGAGATCTGTTGGACACGAATATAAGAGCATAACAGCTGATTATCCAGCTTCATCTTGCAACAAGGGAAATAGCTAAATAATGCAAGTTATTTTAAACATTGTATCTTTACTTAATCGAATCTTGCTAGTTACAGATCTTATGTTTACAGTAACATCCTTTACTTTAAATGATGGTTTAGCATTAGAAGGGTTTGTGACATGTTTATTAACCCAGCCACTACTGGTTATTCATTTTAGTTACAGGGTGGTATAATTGTTATAGTCTAATTGATATAAATGATAGTACCGCAATAGTTAATGTTTTATCCAAAGACATATAGGAACTTTACTTAACTTACTATTAACCATTATTTATAATGATAGACATGTTCAGACTGCAAAAAGCTATGGCTAATGACATACAAAAGGGGTTTGAGTCAGTAACACAGCCCATACTGAGGAGAGCAAACCCGCTGATGCTTAATGCCCCTGCCATGGCAGTGTCTTCAGGGGAACAAGGGGGGCCTCTAGCTACTGTAATTTTACCCATTGAGGGCCAGCCCACCACTTTCCTAGTTGACACAGGTGCAGCCCGAAGTGTTCTGAGAGAACAAGACCTGCCCGATGCCTCATTTCTTTCCAATATTGATGTCTCCTGTGTTGGGGTGGACGGCCTTCCAAGGCAAAGTCCCCTGTCCACCCCACTGCGGGTTGGTAACTGCCACAACTTGCTTGCTCGCTTTGTGGTATCTTCCACATGCCCCATTAACCTGTTAGGAGCTGATGTTCTTTCACGCCTGCAGGCATCCATCACCTTTACTCCAGATGGACAAGTGGAACTATCCACCCCTCTATCTGTCTCAGACACCTCAGCTTTGTGCTCCTTACCCCTGATGCTACATCTAGAAGAGCCTCATGGGGATGCAAAAGACCTAAGGACTAATTTCCCTGATTCACTAAAGACTGATGTTCCCAAGAAGCTGTGGTCCACAGGCCCAGAGGACATAGGCCATCTAAAGGTCCCGCCTGTGGTGGTAAAGCTCATCCCAGGCGTAAAATTGCCACGAAAATCACAGTATCCTTTGAAACCAGCTCAAGCTGCAGCCATTACAATTCAAATTCAAGCACTCCTGGAGAAGGGTGCTCTTGTCAAATGTGAATCACCATGCAATACTCCATTATTTCCAGTAAAGAAAAAGACTCCAAAAGGCGAACCAGAAAAGTACAGATTGGTCCAAGACCTCAGAGCGGTAAATGAAGCCACAGTTTTGGACACTCCAATAGTGCCCAACCCACACACTCTCCTTTCCGGCGTTCCACCCTCTGCCAAGTACTTCACTGTAATTGATCTAGCCAATGCCTTCTTCAGTGTTCCCCTGGATCCAACTTGCCAATATCTGTTTGCTTTCACACATGACAAACAACAGTACACATGGACTGTCATGCCCCAAGGGGCACAAAATTCACCAAGTCAATTTGCGAAGGCCATGTGCTCTATCCTTGATCCATGGCAATCTGACCACCCTGAGGTCGTCCTGCTTCAATATGTGGATGATTTGCTGCTTTGTGGAGATGATATACCCACAACAGAACAATGCTCACTTAATATTCTTTGCTACCTAGCAGAACAGGGATGTAAAGCTTCACGTCTCAAGCTGCAATTCTGCCAACCTACTGTTATCTTCCTTGGCCATTGTCTGTCTCAGGGAACCAGACATCTTACCCGTGACCGAGTTAGAGCGGTACTGGACATTCCACCTCCAAGGACCTCGAAGTCACTACACGCCTTCCTAGGCCTCATTTCCTATTGCCGAGCATGGATCCCAGAAGCCTCGCTCCTTATGCAACCTCTTTATGATGCTCTCAAGTCAGACCCATTTTGCTTGTCCACAGAAGCCCTTGACAACTTCTGTTCTCTCAAACGTGCTATTGCTTCTGCTCCTGCTCTTGGCCTACCAGACTATACCAAACCCTTCAAATTGTTTGTTTCTGAAAGACAAGGCCATGCAACAGGAGTACTCACTCAGGCTCATGGTCCTGGAGGCCGCCAAAGGCCTATTGGATTTTTCTCCTGCCAACTGGATATTGTGGCCAGAGGACGTCCCTCTTGCCTTCGGGCCGTCTTTGCTGCCAGAGAGCTCATTGAAAGAACTGGGTATCTTGTCCTTGGCCACCCCCTGGTTGTCTTGGCCCCTCATGACATTTCTGCCATAGTCAACCAGGTCCAACTTAAGCATGTTACTCCTGCTAGGCATCTTCGCCTTCAATGTCATCTTTTGTTGCCTGACAACATTACCCTCCAAAGATGTCAAGTTCTCAATCCGTCCACTCTTCTGCCACTCCCTGAGGGGGGTGTATACTACGGATTCATCATGGACGAAATTTATGTTTCTCTTCTCACTGGCACCATCAAGAAGGAAATGCATCCCAACCTATCCTTTTATGATGGACAAGCACTCCTTCATGACGGAGCAGGATATGCCTTCTGTACCATGTGGTACAAATCAAACATCACTCCTGAACCCTGCTATGAAGATGAACTCTATCATCTGGTCGAAGTAAAACTCACTGCACAAGACTTCTACTGTGATTCTGAAGGCAACAGTATGGTCTTGATTCATCTACCTCCGGAACTCAAGCATTTGTACCGTCATTGGGACACTGCCATTCCACATGTCCCTGTGACCAAGTTGAAAACAATATCATGGAATGATCTTGGGCCTATGGCAAAAGCATGGGCCACTATGGACGAATCACAGCTACAGGAAAATGGTGTTGTCAAATATCCAACAACTGACCCTAAAAGCATGGCCACGTCATTTCCTGGAAAATAAGTTCCAAGATTTAACCATAGTGAATGAATACGACCCAGATACACCTCATGACTGTTTTGAACAGATGAAAATGGAAACAACACATCTACCAACTGTGCATGAAGACCTATTGGTAGATCCCGATCTCACCCTGTTTGTGGACGGCTCAAGATATGCTGATGAAGAAGGAAGATACCATACAGGATATGCCGTAACCACAACAGATGAAATTGTCAAATCATCATCTTTACCATCAACTATGTCTGCACAAGAAGCTGAATTGCAAGCCCTGACTTCAGCATGCAAGATCTCTGAAGGAAAGCGCGCCAATATCTACACGGATTCAAGATATGCACTGGGCGTGGCTCACGACTTCGGATTAATTTGGAAAACAAGAGGATTTCTTACCACCGCCGGTACACCAGTCAAGCACGGTTCCGCAATCAAGGAGCTGATGGACGCCCTCCTACTCCCAGAAGAAGTGGCTATTTTAAAGATAAAAGCACATGGGAAGTTGGACTCAGATGAAGCAAAGGGCAACCATCTAGCTGATCAGGCTGCAAAACAAGCTGCAAAAGAACCACAGGAAGTGGAAAGAAGAGTGTCCGGAAATGAAGAAACTCCCATATTTACTCTGCAGACTCTTCCAACTGACCTGAAAATCCTGCTGGAACAACAGGCTACAGTTGCCCCTGAAGAAATACAGAAGTGGAAACAGAAAGGGGCAGTTCTGAAGGATGGAGTGTACTCCAACAACCTCAATTTCTGCCTCCCTAAGAATTTGTACCCAGCAGTCGTACAATGGGCACACGGACCTGCACATTTATCAAAGGATCTAATGAATGCTCTTGTACAAAATGCTACCTCACTGTCCCCATATGAGATTCTATTTGGGACTGCACCTAGGCTAGGTTGCTATTTTCCCCAACAACTACAACTTCAAACTGATGTTTTAGTAGATTATGTAACTGAACTCGCAAATGCTTTGAACAAAATCCATGCCCAAGTTTTCTCTTCAATTCCAGATCCTGATTCTGACACAGGCAACCACAGTCTGCTCCCCGGTGACTGGGTTCTGGTCAAGAAATTTGTGCGAAAACACACCCTGGAACCAAGATTTGACGGACCGTTCCAAGTTCTCCTGATCTCCCCTACCTCTGTCAAATTGGCCGGAAGGCCTAACTGGATCCACGCTTCCCATTGCAAGAAGACACCTGCCCCAGAGGAAGCTAACTCTATGCAACCATGTGCCTCTGGTACATTATCTCCTTAGTTGGCCTCCTTAAAGCCCAGCAGGTGGCCATCACCAAAGATGCTAGTGGGTACACCTTCTGGTATAATTCATCATGTACCCATGTGGCTACATTCACTTTTGATTACTGTGATATTGTAGAGTGCCCATTCCCTAAGTCACAGATTCAAGCCATTTATAAAGATATACCACAAGCAAAAGACCCTTACGTTTGTGTAGTAGATGAACAATGGGGTTGTGACTGTAACTACTGGGGGGCTGCGGGATGGAATACTGGGCCTGCCTGGGGTTATAAACCCAAAAGTGCTTTATCTAAGATAGACAATCAGGGTAGATCCCTCCTTCAAAGAATGACTTTAAGAAAGCCTGGAGGAAGTACCCCTATGAAATTAATGTTAAATATTGAACATCCTGGCCCCGAGGATGCAGACCGATATGTAATGGGAATGTATTGGAAGAAAGGTTCCTACAACAAATTAGGTCATTTCTACCTCAGAGATATGTCCCACTCTCCAGAGTGGCAAGGGGCTGATCATATGGTCCCAAATCCGCTAAAACCACATATCCAGTCCTTTAAAGATATGATGGCCATCGCTAACCCCACTTTTGAAGATACCATGGCCGCTGAAACTGGATTCAATGACATTAATTTGTGGTTAGAATGGATGAGGTATAATGCCAACAAACATAATAAAACAGCATGTTATGTATGTGGCGGTGCCCGACCCCACCTTGGCACCGTCCCCCTAACTCTCCCTTTAGAGATAGAAGATTGCTTCTTAAGCCTTTTTGCCTACCAATATGACTTTAATAGGTCCCTCTGCATGGCATGGACGGCAGAATACCCTCTCTTAGTTGAAAATGTTAAGCCACCAGATGGAATCACAGTCTATAGAGGTAATTACACTTGTTATGCCGTGTATGACGGGATTGGTAAATTCATGGGTAACTTTTCTAAAGGTTATTGCGCCACTTACAGAACTGTTCCTATACGCCTGTTGCAACACCATACCAGGTCATTGGGGGATATTTACTGGTTATGTGGGGATCTACAGTTAAGATCTAGGCTGGAAACTGAGTGGTGGGGTGAGTGTACCCTGGCCAAAGTTATCATGCCCATTCATATTATTTCTGATAATCATCATGACACATACGACCCTCCACATACATCAGCCAGAGTAAGGCGCGAAACCCCAGTAAAAGGCAGTTTTGACCCCCACATTTACATAGATGCCATTGGGGTGCCTAGGGGGGTACCTAATGAATTTAAAGCTAGAGATGAAGTAGCTGTAGGTTTTGAATCACTTTTTACCATAGTCACTGCCAACAAAAACCTTAATTGGATTAATTATATATATTACAACCAACAGCGCTTCGTGAACTACACCAGGGATGCCCTCCAGGGCTTGGCCGAGCAATTACAGGCCACATCCCAAATGACCTTCCAGAACAGACTGGCCTTAGACATGATCTTAGCCGAAAAAGGGGGAGTCTGTAAAATACTTCCCGACACTATGACTTGTTGCACTTACATTCCAGAAAACACAGGTCCTAATGGTAAAGTCACTCTAGCCATAGCTAAATTAAATAGACTCTCAGAAGAGTTAAAGAGAAACTCTGGAGTTACTGATCCCTGGGAAAAATGGTTTGGTTGGATGACTGGTTGGCAGAGAGCTTTAGTCCAGATTGGTATTGCCTTACTAATTTTTCTTTTTATTCTCGCTCTTCTCATTTGTTGTGTCCTCCCATGCCTAAGGAAATTCCTGCAGAAAACTGTAGACCAAGCAACACCAACCTTCACTCATCTGACAATCGATGATCAAGACCTCATCTCACCCTGTATTCCGCTACAAACTCTCCCTTATACTGATGAAGTGCAGAAAGTCTAGGAAGGGACAGTACAGGGACAGCGTCCGTCTTTATGGGTAGACTGCCGTACGGAGAAGTAGTGGATAAGCCACTATGGGTTACCAGCGGAGTGAAGAGTGTTCCTGAACCGTACTGACGGATGTGCTGCAGCCTGTTAGGGTCAAGAGAGGGATAGACTTGCACTTTGCATTAACACTAAGTCAGCGGTCATGGGGTTTCTGTGTCTTTGGGCTAATACTTCTTCTGATACTAACAAATAAAGTTTTGTCTTTTAGCAAATAACATTTTAGGGGGGACTGTTGTAGAATTATTAGGCCTCTATAAATTTGTAAGGCCCCTTTAAATCCTCTTGCTATACCTCTAAGAGGCCCCCATAGTTTTACAAGGAAGCTTTGTCTATAGAACATAGAATTTGCATGTCAGCAAGAAATAGCTTTGATAAAATGTGTATTTACTAAAATCCTTGAAACTTAACCTTGAGAAACTAACAAGTGCCAGCTACGCTCCAAATGGATAGCTGCCAAAAGGCCCCTCCCGTCGAGTGAGCTCCTCATTTTAACAAGATGGCGCTAAAACCTGTAGGAGTTAAGAAATTACGTAGATAGTGACCTAAGAATGGGGAGGGCATTTTACTAACATCTTAGCACCTAAGCCAATTAACAATGTCTATTTGTCTATATCTTGATTTTCTTCAATGATGTAATAATGCCTTTATAAGGGTCTGCGCACCCATTTTCTGTCAGAAGCCATTAAACTTCTCTGAAGTTCTTTCATTACCCTGAACCTTGTGTCTCAGTGTGAATTTACTTCTGCGTGCACGCAACTTTATTATCTTTAATTTGGACAGGAACAGATAGTCATTCAAACTAATTGGTTTGCAGTAAATTATCTAGAACAACTCGATAAAGTCAGGTTTTTTTTTTTTAAATTGTTTTATAATTCTTTATTTTTGTAGTGCAGAAAGATAAAGATACAAAGGATTGTAATGCCCCAACAACATAGACAAGAAAATCTTACAGAGAAAACCAGTTATGAGGCATTTGCGAAAATGACTGCATTTTGGTATAAAACTGAAATATTTAGGCTATGTTTTCATATCTAGACAATGGTCAGAGATAAATTAGTGAGGTATAAGTAGTTAGCTAGACATGAGGAATATTAAGATAAGATGAGAAACACTGTGGTATGACATGCTTAAATTATGATTATTGTAGTGTAGAAAAGTAATTTAGAAATTATAGTAAATTGTAGATTAGCTGACAGGGTCACCCTCCCAGCAGACCCCCTCCTTATCATCTATTTAAAAATCTAAATTAAGGGGCCCATGGAATAGCCTGAAGTCCAGTAGGACCATAGTAGATGAATACAAACTTATAAGTGACAATGAACTGGAAAACAAAACAAAAATAATTTTTCTCAATAACTAAAAACATGAGGAGTAAAACAAATTAGAGAGTCGTGAGTCCTAGCCCTACTCAGTGTATGCCCTTCAGTGTCAAAGCACAGTCCAGTATCATGGAGGAGTTGATTCAGGTTCCCCAGCCCAGGTTGTGTTTGTGTGCGACACAGGTATTGTCGTCTCCCATGGGGATCTCAATGCAAGCCGCAGCGAGTCGCAGAGAAAAGCCAAGCAGGAGGGCCTCAGAGAAGGACATTGGAACAGCTTAGGGCATGGTGGTGAGCCTCGGTGTGGCTGGGAAGACCCCTTTGCGGTCTTTGCCTGTCGTGTCGGAGCAGGAAAGGGCTTGGGCTGAAGCTGGTCTAAGGGTAGGTTGATTATGTGGTGGTCCATGCGTCTCTGCCGTCGACCCCATTTCAACCTTCCATTCTGGGAGTGTTGCTGGGTACTGAGGGATGGTCGATTACACAGCCCCTGTGGAGCATTATTGTGACGTTGCTCACAGAGCCTGCTTTCCAGTCGTCTCCAAAAATCGGCAAAGTTTGGACTCTATGTCAAGTTGGGTAAGTCATCTTAAGTCTGTTGAAGCAGTATAGTGGAGGAGCTAGCTCGAGAAGCGTCTATCCACCATGACAGTCAAACCCCTCTCCCTTGTATGAGGGATTTTACTACATTACATATTGTATCATTTTGTTTTTTGGTCTGTAGTAGATTTTCTCCAGAAATCTGCGAATTGTTGAAGAATGCCTCCAATGGGTGTCCTGGCATCAACATTTTTTAATCATTTTTGCTTGCTTGCCTCTGTCTTTATCTCTATATCTCTGCTGATACGGTCTAAATCTGGTCTGATGAAACAATTATTTAATTATTCATTTTTTCTACTCATGTGGTAGAGCTTTTTTTTACCTTAAGCCATTTGTTTAATAAGCTCTTCCAGGGCGTTGCAAAAGAGAAAGGAGTCTCCACATGAAAGAGAATACTTAGTAGATGAGTCCACCAACCACATATTTAACCATACTGCTCTGAGAGCTACTGGTGCTAATGCAAGACACCTGGAATCAAAACTTCTTCATGTATAAGCTCACAGTTGCTGTCAAAGCCCCCCTTTGACTAGGAGCCCTGGTGATCGCTCACCTTTCCCCTATTCAATTCGTTCTTAGTATAGAGTCTATTTTTGAAAGTTGTGAGAAGACCAAACAATAGCATTAGAGGCATTGAGTAGGTAATGTAGAGTATATGTTCATGCGCAGCAGAGCTAAAAGCAAAATGTACAGTGATTTTAAGAATCTGTTAATAGTAAAATGACAACTCAAGCAAAGGCAGGGGAAAGCCACATCTCACGCTGCAGCCTCTAATCCGTTCCAAAATACTTTGCATGACACAGTCTCTTTAATCAGTAGACTGAAATCACAATTTCTAAACATATGATTTAATAATATACTCTTGTAAAGAAATCCTGTGTTCCTTTTGGCAATCGTGTCAGACAATTTTGCCATAACATATTGGAAGTGATACAACTTTGCAAAAATAATTTCCTTTCTGTATACTTGGCTTTATTTTAATTTTGATATTTCCTCGTTCTCAAAAAATATACCTTTTTATTTTACACACATAAAAAAAAATAAAAAATCACTTTTAATTTGTTTATTTTTTTTTAACCTTTATGAAAGGGACAATTCTGGATTTGATTAACCAACACATTTTTTGTTACTTTATATGTTAACAACTCAAGCATAAAAACCACATAATCAGAGAAACACAGCATATGTTATAAAATAGGCAGTAGCCCTATATAAGACTAAAAATGTCCAGTCATTAGGCAGATCCAAGAAACTGTATCTACAGTGAGGCTCCAGGTAGTAATTAGTTATTATTATGTTATTTATATAGCGCCATCAAATTCCGCAGCGCTTTACAATGGGTGGACAAACAGACATGTAGTTGTAACCAGACAAGTTGGACACACAGGAACAGAGGGGTTGAAGGCCCTGCTCAATGAGCTAACATGCTAGAGGGAGTGGGGTAAAATGACACAAAATGGTAAGGATAGTATTAGACTAGTGACAGTTGCAGAAGAGGAATCAGTCAGGAGCTATTAACAGTTTAATTGATACGCTTTTATGAAGAAGTGGGTTTTTAAAGATTTTTTGAAGGAGTGGAGACTGGATGAGCATCTAACGGAGGAGGGAAGCGATTTCCACAGGAACGGTGCAGCCCTCGAGAAATCTTGAAGGTGAGCATCAGAGGTGGGAGTACGGATAAAAGATAGACGTAAGTCTTCAGCAGATCGTAAGGGCCTAGACGGGACATACTTGTGTAAAGGGAGGATAGGTGGGAGCAGCATTATGTAGCGATTTGAAAGCAAAAACCAGAATTTTAAATTGAGCTCTATATTTTACAGGAAGCCAATGTAGGGACTGACAGAAGGGTGAGGCATGAGAGCTGCGGGCGGACAGGAAGATGAGCCTTGCTGCCGCATTCATTATGGACTGTAACGGCGCAAGTTGAGAGCACGTAAGACCACTGAGAAGCGGATTACAGTAGTCAAGGCGAGAAAGGACAGTGGAATGGACCAACACCTTAGTCGCATCTGCGCGCAATGTTTTTGAGCTGGAAATGACATGATTTGGCGATAGATTAAACATGAGGCTTGAAGGAGAGGTCGGAGTCAAAGAGAACACCTAGGCAAGCGAGCCTGCGTGGTGGAGCTGATGGTAGCACCGTTGACTTGGAGGGAGGGAGACACAGGAGTAACAACACTTGAGGGAGGAAAGACCAGAATTTCAGTTTTGGTCAAGTTTAGTTTAAGGAAGTGGGCAGCCATTCAGTTAGAAATAGCAGAGAGGCAGTCAGAGACACTAGTCAAGAGGGACGGGGAGAGATCAGGAGAGGACAGGTTAAGGAACTTCATAGAAAACAAGATTCCATTGTGAGTGTAACAGATAGGGGAAACAAATGCATGCTCAGCCCAGAAAAGTGTACATCCTAGTAATGAACTAGCCCCCAAATTAAGGTACTGTCCTCAAACTGTTTAGTTGTGTAGGAACCTAGTAAGTCCTGCTAAGACAGCTATGTAGCAAGACCAGAATTTTGAAAACAACAAGCAAAATGTACTAAACAGAAGCAGTCCACAATATGTTCTCTTGGAAATGCTACAGTTCAATGCTCCACCACTCAAAATTGACTCTTTTTGGCCATCTACTAGTCTGCAGGGATGAAATTTGTATCAGGTTGCATAAATCCACAAACCTCAGGCTTCATCCTGTCAGCAATATGTCAGTAGAAAGTAAGCTCGTCTTGGATCAAAGTCAAGGAAGATGGACTTTGAAATTGCAGATTATACACAAGTAGGATCACAGCCGTGGGTGTTAGGGCCAGAAGGTAGAAAGTAGAGTTCTTCAGGACATTCATTAAGCCCTCTAATTCTTCTTCTTCCACTTTTGGCTTTTTGGTGTAGTCCTCAATATTACCTTGTGGGCTGTAATAATATATTCCTTTATTGTTGCCTTGAAGAGAGCTATTAAATCTAATAGTTTATCTTTTTCAGGTGGTAAGCCTTGCAAGGTGTGGATATTGTGTGCTATCCAGCATTTAAACCAGAAGTGGGGTGCATCAAACTGCCCTGACCAGGGATGTGTACAGCTTCCAAAAAACAAAAAAAGCACTGTGTGACTCCAAACAACCTTTGAGGTTCGACACAAGACTTTAGGTGTCCCTGGGTTTAGCATGTGAACCCAACCTGCAGAGACATTTTATAAAATGTTGATGGGGCCTGTAACATATATATTAAATTCCATCCAAGTAGCAAGGAGCTGACGGAAACCCATCTACTCAGCTTAGTTCAAAGTCCCTAACCAGAATTTATTTTATTGCAAAACCCAACATTTAGAGAAATTACTGAGATTCCTAAGCCAAACCTAGCCCTTCTAATGTTTTCACATTGATAACTGTTAAATCATTTCAAGTATTTACAATAAGACATGACTACAACTGCACACGTTAACAGAAGCTACTACAGCCTTTTCATTATAGAAAGTTACTTGCAGTTGGGCATGCAGTAAGTTACCATACAAGGTCTCTCTACATAGAACAAATCACTTAGGAATTTAATGTTGTCTGCAAATTATACAATAATCTGTACGGCCAGTGCAAAGCATAGCTATTACGTTACCAAGTAAGGTGGGGTAAACAGGTGACTAGATTCAGTGATTTTTTTTATAGTCTCGGCAGAGATAACGAATACAATAAAAGGAGACTAGAAAAATGAACTCAAGTGGTTGTGATTCTTACAGCGTTTCTTTAATCTCTAATTTCACACAGATCTAGGTTAAAGTTGCCTCTTAAAGGCACTTTAAACAACTTAACCACTACAGTTTGCTGTTGCATAGACTGTTCTAGAACCCTTCAGTTTAATTCCAAACTGTTTGTGAACAACGTGACATAAACCAGCGCTTTACCCCCTCCTTAGACGCATTGGTAATGCAGAATATTAACACTCCACATTATCGATGTCATAACTGTCGACCCTGGATGGCAAACCTGATAATCTTCTCTGCTTCATTCCGTGACAGAGGTAGGCAGGGAAGAGAACAGGCAGCACAAAACACTGTCCCCATTGCCCTTCAAAGGAAGCAGTCCTGCCCAATCAAATGGGCAAACGTCCCCTAAAGAGGGTGGCCAGGCTGACTGACAGCCTGCCTCCTCCAGCAGAACATGCGCAAAGCACTGATGAAGTGCTCTTTGCATGGTTCTAGTTTCAAGTCCCCTCCTGCTTTTTTTAAATCTGACTTCAGATTTTAAAATGCAGGACAGCTCCCTGGAGCCTAATTTTGCAGAGACACTATCGTCCCAGCAAAAGCAAATTAAGGACTGTTGGCACATATGTTATGGTGGCTATTGGCTAAGAATGCAGTGGTAGGCAAGTTAGATGGAACGCCCACTGATAATGCAAAAGTGTAAATTCCTTATTATCAATGAGGCTGAATAAGGGGTAATTTCGGGGGCTGGGGAGAGTTCCAGTGTATGTTAAGCAGGGGATGGCTCCAGGAGACTCTAGGGACCTTAACCACTACAGCAACCTGTAGTGGTTAAGCTGCCTATGGTGCACTTCTAAATCTTCATCCAATAAGATATCTAGTTATATTTCCTTTAACTCTGAAAATGTCTGTTCATCCCATTACACTTTAGGAATATAGGAAGAGCTGAGTGCTCTGGACAGGTGGATAAGGCTCCAGGAAGTAAGATAAATCCTGGGTTAATTATCACCTAGGCTGTAGTAATGTGTCATGCAGAGAGACACAGACAGAATTGTGAGATTTCTGACAAATTAATTTCTTCCTCTTTTCTTTAGACGAAAACGATCATAAGTTTGATCATAAAATCTACTGCAGATGCTACTCTTTTTATGGTAAAGGAACACTTTATTTACTTTATTTTTAACTATCTAGTAAATATAAATACCAAAGAACAAAAATGCGAAAAGAAAGTGCTCGTAAATATAAAATTTTAAAAAAGTAAGCAGCAAAGACAAGGACGTGCCAGAGTTTTGGCAGTGCCTTTTGGTCTTCACATTATGTGTCAATATGAAAGCTTTGCATATGCCACATGAGTGTGAATAGTGTACTGGTAATCAGGAAGCAAAGCTTCCCCTGTGATAGATAATGAGGAGGAAAGGCTTTTGGGAAAAGTGTAATCTCAAATTGAACCTGCTTTAGGTATTATGCAGCCAAGCATGACCACAGTATTTTCCTCTATCCGGCAATTCCATTGGAGTCCTGACAATGCTGTGTTAGAGGGCAGGGTAATAACATTCTGTTATGTACGTCCCCCTCCTCTGAGCATTATTGGAAAAGCATATGGGAACAACTGGGAAAGAAATCAGGGTGGGAGACACAGGTGAGGGACAGGGGGTTGGAGAGAGACTGTAGTGACGGATAAATGGAGATCAGGAAGGACAAAAATGAATTTGGTGTCTCTCATACACATGTGCAACACACCCATACACATTCACACACATGGATACACCATACAAATAAGAAGTACAGAATAGGAATAAAGGGTATAAGTTAATTTATCCTACAAATGTCAACTATACATTAACTTATCCTACAACTTGTCTATCACTTATCCTACAAATGTCATCTATACATTGTACTAACAAATATGTTAGCAAATATAAAGATTGGAAGAAAAATCTATTTAAAATAAGCAAGCATTCTCCATCCTCTCCGTAAAATCTTTGGGATAGAGTCTATGCCAAAGAATTAACCGAGAAGGGAGAGTAGAAGAGTCATCTCACAGACGGTTCTGCTCTACAAGTATAGCAACCATAGCCGTGCCTTGTGTTTCCTATGGTAACTGCCTGGCCAATGCGGTTAGCGCTGACTACGGAGTATAAGAACAGTCACTTCGTTCAGGCACTGAGGCCATTCTGTTGGTGTCATATAGGTGGTTTGCCCTGCATGAGAAAGCATCCCCAAGCTGGCAAAACCACCTCTGTGACAACCCACAAAGCTGAAGACATGGTAGCACTGGATCCGAGGGTGAGTGAATATCTCAAAACCTTACATAGAATATATCATGTATCTTTGTGATATCTGATATAACAAATACATTTGGGGATAACTTTTGTTAAAGTGAAACAGTCACAGACAGAGTCATGGCCATGCTAGGAGGGCTATACCAGTACCGAGCTTCCAAATCCTGACATGCCGTATATAAATACGTTGTACTAACAATAATGAAGTGACATGTCATTATGTCCATGGGACACAGAGTGGAAAAACCAAAATATTTGTAAAACCACTTTAAAGGATCACTCTAGGGTCAGGAACACAAACATGTAGTTCTGACCCTATAGTGTCAACACCACCATCTAACCCCCCAACCCCCTGGGCCCCTCATGCCTCTATAAATATAGCAAAATCTTACTGTATTCAAGCCATGTTGTTAGACTCAGAAAAACAAGCAGTCTGCTGACATCATTAGAAGTGGTGGCCTGATCCAATCACAGTGCTTCCCCTTAGGATTGGCTGAGACTGACAAAGAGGCAGATCAGGGGCAGAGCCAGCATGATTCAAACATAGCCCTGGCCAATCAGCATCTCCTCGTAGAGATGAATTGAATCAATGAATCTCTATGAGAAAAGTTCAGTGTCTGCATGCAGAGGGAGGAGACAATGAATGTTTGGATGCATTTTAGGCAGCCATGACCCAGGAAGGATCTCTAACAGCCATCTGAGGAGTGGCCAGTGAAGTGATCACTAGGCTGTAATGTAAACACTGCTTTTTCTCTGAAAAGACAGTGTTTACTGCAAAAAGCCTGAAGGTAATGATTCTACTCACCAGAACAAATTCAATAAGCTGTAGTTGTTCTGGTGACTATAGTGTTGAGAGTTTGACAAAAAACTAGGGGCACTGTGCCCATAACATCTCTGTCCTCTAAGCACTACAATAAACACTAGCAGCAAAAAGCAAGGAGTGTCACCTTGAAATGTTACAATTCTTTGCCAACGGATAAATCTGTCCAGGTGTCAACTACCATAAATATGCCTCATTGGCTAAATTCAAAAACATGCTTTTTTTACATTATTGCGCTATCATTCTATGAATGGTTTCAAAATAAATATGTGAGAATAAAAAATAAGCAAGCTTTCCCCTTTTTTGTTCTTATGCATAAAGTCTCTTTTGAGATTTTACATATTCACACTATAAACCCCCCCTCCCCCAAAGCAAGTGTCAAAAAAGGTTAATGATTGGCATTAGATATAATGCCATTTTTATACATTGGGGGGGAAAAAAACTTTATATACCGGTAGTTATCTCCAAACCTAATTTTTGGAAAACAAATTATATGATGTGATTATGTTTATATAACTTGTATAATGCACAAATAAAACAATATCATAGTTTAGTATATTTAATCATTTGTAAATGCTAGAGTTGGTTTTCCGAAAAACTCACAATTTCATGAAATTATAAATTGGATCCAAACTATAGCACTTCATCAAGCTGAAGGAATAGATGAAAGGCTTGGTACTTTTTAAACTCCTCAGAATATCTTGGGGTAGTAAACAGGAGAAAGGTAATAAGGTATAAACAAAACTTCATTAAACAAAAATAACACTAAATATATATCATAACACAGGGTATCCGATTAGGCACATCATGCTTCGACCATCTTTGTTTTCCTCAGGTCCATATGAACTGTAGGCTACTGGAACAGTATTATAAAGTCCATCTAAAGGCCGCAACTACTTTCACATGTATCCTCTTAATCTGGAACAATCTTCACGGAAAACCACCACATTCAATATGGCTGCATTTTCGCTTCCGGTTGGCGATTTACTAGTTCATTAGGATCCACAATATCGCAATCGTAGCACTTACTATCCTAGGTCCTTAGAATTCCGGCTACTTTTTCCACCTTAAGAGGTTCCATAGTAGTTTCAAAGATGTCCCTATAGTCAGTATAACTATTCAAATGACGACTATTGTCAAAGCCTGCCCACTTACGGTTCGCATCGTATAGTTCATCAAAGCCATTAGCGGTAACTATAGCCATTGTGTGCACCATCACCTTTTTTAATTTTTGGTACTGGGTTAAAAAGAGTGATGTTACACTGGGGTGTTTCTTGTGTAGCACTGGGTTTCGTTTTTATCTGCACTATATCCCTTAATTTCTTGTTGTATTTTTTTTTTTTTTTTTGGTAACTGGTCCCATCTCTTGTATTAAGGACACTTCAATAAAACATTTCCTGCATATTGGCTTGGATGTAGTCACATTATTGATATTTCCAGGCTGCTTTTCATGAACTGCTTACTCCAGACCACGACCCATTTAATTTGGGTTAAGGTCAGGACTTTGACATACCAAAATGAAAATATAGTTAAGCTGGACACGTGTTGTGTAGCATAAGCTAGATTTGTGAAGTTTCAGCCAACGGTGCTTAATGGGCACTGAAGAACAGATTCCCTACCAGGCCCACGAGAGGGCAGTCAGGAGATGCGTTACCCAACAATATATAGAGGTTCCCATTAACCGCTGCAAAATCAGTGACATTCCTTGCACTAACAATCTAGTCCATGCAGCCCTTATGCCACCATGGTAATGTCCTGCTTATTTAGCATCTGCAGCTCTTGAGGCCCTGCTGCGATAATTAGGTAGGACATTCCATGTCAATTTAGATTGTTAGAATAGACAGTTTTGAAGGGCACAGATTGGTCCTCATGTTGTTACATGATGGGTTGAGCAGGCAACCACTAAGTGAAATCTGCAGACAAGACAAAGTTGTTTGTAAAAAGTATTTGTTTAAATCTATAACTACATGTCTCACAAAACGTTGTCAGCCTTAAGGCTTACCATGGCTACCCTTGCGGTAGGGTGGCTCAAAAAAAAAAAAAAAAAACTCTCGCATCAGGGCCCTCTTGATGTTAGTACCGCCACTGAGCGGCAAGATCTATAAATTTCATCAACTCAAACAAAGGAGTGCGGAAATCTGTTAATCTTTTTCTTTTTTTTTTTTTAATAAGTCTTGAAGTGGCTCTGTCACAAAATAACTTTTTTGTTTGTTTAAGTTTCTATCCTCTTTTCTCCCATATCACTTCCCTTTACTTCAAACTTGGAGTAAAAGATAAAAATAAATTGTTACAATAGAGCTGTTTTTCAGAGGCCTCTTAAAGGGACACTCCAGGCAGCCCTTTTTTACTCACCTCGTTCCAGCGCCAGGAGCCTCGTGAAGCCGCGCCCCCTATTTCGTCAAAATGACGAAATAGGCAGGCACGAGCAGGGAGCAATCAGATGCTTCCATTCGGAAGCGTCATTGCTCCCTTGTGCGCATGCGCGGCTTTGCCGCACATGCGCACATACTTCATAGGGCGGCATTCAATGAGCTGACTGACAGTTCGCGGTCTTTGCCCGCCCCCTCTCCTCTGCTGACCGGCACGAGAGAGAAGGCGCGCACACAGTGCCTTCTCTCTCCTGCACACGTCAGACGTATTTTAATATGTCTGACGTGTACATGGCCTTTTTAGGGCCATACATGATAGGAAGTCCCTCTGGTAGCTGTCTGAGTGACGGCCACTGGAGGTATTCCTATCAATCAATGTAAACACTGTATTTTCTCTGAAAATACAGTGTTTACATTAGATTGCCTGCAGGAATCTATAGATCTCACCTGAACAACTACATTAAGCTGTAGTTGTTCAGGTGACTATAGTGTCCCTTTAACTCAGATATGTATATACGTAAGACTCAATGACTATATTTCCCTCAAAAATAAATGAACAAATCTGTTACTCTATTTTGTGTTGTACTTATACTTTGATTGGTCCTTCATAGTACACTTAGTCTATGTTCATGTAATCAAGTTAATAGCGGTGTATATAATGCTCATTTTGTAATAAAAAGTTATCTTTGCATAACTGTCTGTTACATACTTGATCTCCACCTTTGAAATACAAATAAATAAAACAAACGTGAAAACTATGAGTTTATATATTGTAATTATTTATTCTCCCCTAACTAATATAGATTTTCTATTACGATAAATCAATAAATGCGTGATTGTATTTCACAATTAACTGTTCTGACTTTACAAGACAGACACAAATATCCCCTCAGGGGATCTGGCCCTACAGTCTATTACAGAATAGTACAAGTTGGGCAATCATGGGGGATGAAAACAAGATCTAAAATTAATAGTAATAAAACAATATGTGACGAGCACTGCAGAAAACTACACAGGGCATGGCCTTCAGGAGCACAAGGAGTGAGTTCACATAGGACAGAAGGTATATAAAGTATTTCACAAAAGTGAGTACACCCAGGCCGGTGCAAAGATTTTTGCCGCCCTAGGCAAAAGTAAAGTTTGCCGCCCCCCCCATGTGACATCACAATGCCCCACCCATATGATCTGCCATGTTAACTAACGCCAGTGCTGCAGTGCCGCCGTGTTTACATTATAAGGCCTGCAGGGACAGGCTATAGACACCAGAACCACTACATTAAGCTGAAGTGGTTCTGGGGACTATAGTGTTTCTTTAATGTGAGGTAAATTAGAGCTTAGTGCCACGAATAATATACTAGATTGCCTACTTACAACCAGATGAGGATGATGATGGGCTCTAGCTGCAGTCTGGCTCCACTGGTCTGGTGCAGAACAGGCTCTCTGGAGGCTGTTTGTAACTGTGGTCACAAAAATCAATGTTCTGGGAGAACGGGAAGCAGCTCCATTTTTTGGGGGCCCTTTACACAGCTGAAGGTCTGGGTCCCAGGGTCCACCTTCATGTTCCACCAATGAGTTTGTTCACAGGGGGTGGAGTGTGTAGGGGATGTCCTGATATGTGTGCAAGGAATGCATTGTGTTAATCTGTGTTTGTATGTGTAAGGGCTGCAAGGTGTGTTTCTGTGTATGTACGGGATGCAGTGTGTGCGTTTGTAAGGGGTGCATTGAGTGTGTGTAAGGGATGCATTGCTTGTGTGTGTGTGTGTGTCTGTTTGTGCAATGCATTGCGTGTTTTTCTGTGTGCAAGGGGTGCATTGTCTTTGTGTGTAAGGGGTGCATTGTGTGTGAGTCTGATGGATGTCAATCTCTCCCCCCTCCCCTCCCTGTCAATTTCTTTCTCTCCCCACTCCCCTCCCTGTCAATTTCTCTCTCCCCCCTCCCCTACCTCTATTGAAGCGTTGCCGAGCTCTGTATGGTCCGCGGGTACAGGGAGCTTTTGTTTCCTGTACCCGGCCGGACTAAAAGTTAGTGCACACTCAGTGTTAGTCCAGCCGGGTACAGGTGACAGATGCTCCCTGTACCCGCGGACCATACAGGGCTCGGCCACGCTACAGTGAGGGAGTGACAGGAAGGAGCGCTCAGCGCTTCCCTCCTGTCAGCCCCTCTCCTCATGCTGCGCCCTCATGGACGCACCAGCCCGGGAAAAGCTGCAGTCGCCTGAGGCTCTCTACAGAGCGTTCGGGCGGCTGCAGCATGAGGGGGGCCGGCGCTCCTGGCGGCGCCCCTTCCCAGGGGGCGCCCTAGGCGTCTGCCTAGTCCGCCTAAAAGTTAGCGCCGGCCCTGAGTACACCCCTCACATTTTTCTAAATATTTTATTATATATCTTTTCATGTGACAACATATAGCCTAGGCCATCTTTGTGTAGAGCGACAATTCTTTTTTTTCAGATCCTCAGAGTTCACAGGACACCGGGGAGGGAAAATTACTAATTGGGCCCAATTTGGACATTTCCATTTAGGGGTGCACTCACTTTTGTTGCCAACGATTTAGACATTAATGGCTGTGTGTTGAGTTATTTTGAGGGGACAGCAAATTTACACTGTTATACTGGCTGTACACATACTACTTTACATTTTAGCAGAGTGTCATTTCTTCAGTGTTGTCACATGAAAAAATATAATAAAATATTTACAAAAGTGTGAGGGGTGTACTCACTTTTGTGACATACTGTAGATAGAATGTATAACCAGGTTTACAACTTTTTGCTGGTGTTTCAAGAAGGTTGAACCTAGTTATAAAAGGATCATTAACCTCTTGGTTTTAACCCTGCAATCTAAAATACGAGCATTTAGTAGATATAGCAATGGACTTCAGGGCTAAACAGACATATAGTGGCTATCTTCCTGACAGTCACTAGATGTACTTTAGCTCCTAAAATCAAGTGATGTGTTCAAATGACTTCTAGAAAGCATGCGCACTAGCCTCCCAGTGTCTCTTTATGGGGAACCATTGGATTAGCTGAGATTGACCATCTTGATAATCTCAGCCAAGGTGGTGGAATGGCAATACGGAGAAGGTACGGGAAGGGTTAAAAGAAAAGTAAAACTCACCTTTCAACCCAAAATAGTAAACCATAGATCTTAAGGCAGTCAGGGCATCATAGGAGCTCTAGTTCCGAGACCCAGCTGTAGTCTCTTATTTATAATAATGAAAAAATTAAAACTGGAGAAAAAAAAAAAAAAAAACAATTTCCCAACCTGTTCGTTTTGACCTAAGATTTGCAATTTTCTTGTCAATTCTCCATATTGCCCAGTTAAGTGAATAAACCTTCTTTTTCAGAACAGAGTTGAAGGGAATGGATAAATCTGCCCAGAGCCTTATAATAAGACCTTGCAAAAATTGTATCCTTGTAAATCAGTTCTTTCCATAATGACATCCTTACAACAGGTTTAGCTGTGTAGCCATATGGCCTCTAACATAATCTAATCAAAAAACAATGTTCTTCTATTTACTACAGCAACAAATTATTGCACAGACATTGCTTTTTAAATCAGTGTCCTGAACATGAGAAATCCTAATATGCCTTGCTCTTGAATATTTATATTATTTAATATTGATTATTATTTTTAAAATGTGCAAAGGCAAGGGTGGGGCCTGACTATCATGCAGGATGGATGCAACTTGTCTGAGCTCCGGTACATAATCGCATAAAAGCAGCTATTGATACAAATTACACCCTTGTTGACAACCCTAGCTCACCCTAGGGTGCTGCTGAAGCACACAGGGTGATACCGGAACGTGTTTAATGTCTCTGTAGGTCCACGTTGCTGACACACAGACAGTAAGCATGGAGAAGTGGACGATCCTGAGCTGCCAATTAGTGCTCCGATTCCCACCACCTCTGGACCGGTGGGGGTGATCCTGGTCTACTCTTTGGAGGCTCCCCTATACTGCTGAGGGCACGTGGCATACCCAACTAACCCAAGTCTGGCACTTACACATGCATAAGATAGAAGATGCCGCGTGTTACTCAAACCTCTGCGGAGATATCACCAACATCTTTCATTACTTGAATGGATTGGATCTTAACATGTATAGCTTGGAGGAAAGAGACGGAGGATATGATAGAAACATTTAAATACATAAAGTGAATCAACACAGTAAAGAAGGAGACTATATTTAAAAGAAGAAAAACTACCACAACAAGAGGACAGTGTATTAAATTAGAGGGGCAAAGGTTTAAAATAATATCAGGAAGTATTACTTTACTGAGACGGTAGTGGATGCATGGAGTAGCCTTACAGCTGATGTGGTAGAGGTTAACACAGTAAAGAAGCGTTAGCATGCGTGGTATAAGTATAAGGCTATCCTAGATAGAAGATAAGGCCAGAAACTAATGAAAGTATTTAGAAAATTGGGCAGACTAGATGGGCCGAATGGTTCTTATCTGCCATCACATTCTATGTTTCTATGATTGATTAAACCACTTTGGGCAAAGCGGAGATCTGCTGTACGAAAATTAGCAATTGGCGCTGAGAGCCTATGAACTGGCAAGGTGCAAGGGGAAGGCCTGTGAACTGGCAAGGTGCAAGGTGAAGGCCTGTGAACTGGCAAGATGCAAGGGAAAGTCACAGAATGAGACCCAACATGGGACTGGCAGTGCAAGCTGTGAAACTGGATCTCTCATCACGTTGGATCTTGGAGTCACTGAGGGGACTGCTGATGTCGTCACGATACTTACCCGATTCCCACGCAGTAACCACTCACCACTACTCAAGTGTGCTTTTGGGCCTACTACCGGAACTTTCATGAAGGGACAGTGTTAAGCCCCTGCAGGGCACAGGCTGTCATCGGTGCTTAACCCAGATGCACTTACTTTTAGCAGAACATCTACCGATCGCACTTGTCAAGCAGTCCAACAGTTTATAGTTCACTATCTCCATGTAGGGTTTACATCTATAGCCTGTTGGCGGGGGTCTCCTAGTGATTGTTACTAATAGACAAGCTGTGTGTTTGCCTCTACAGTAACCAATATCTATTCTATAGCGCTAACTCTGTTTCCTCCCTTCTATAACGTCCACTTCAATCTGCACTATGTTCCTCTTGTATTTGATCTTTCATAAAATGTGCTGATTTATATATACTAACAAAGTCAATTCTTTGCCACATGTTCAGTGTACAGATGCAAGAAAAAGTATGTGAACCCTTTGGAATGATATGGATTTCTGCACAAATTGGTCATAAAATGTGATCTGATCATCATCTAAGTCACAACAATAGACAATCTCAGTCTGCTTAAACTAATAACACACAAAGAATGAACTGTTGCCATGTTTTTATTGAACACACCATGTAAACATTCACAGTGCAGGTGGAAAAAGTATGTGAACCCTTGGATTTAATAACTGGCTGAACCTCCTTTGGCAGCAATAACTTCAACCAAATGTTTCCTGTAGTTGCAGATCAGACGTGCACAATGGTCAGGAGTAATTCTTGACCATTCCTCTTTACAGAACTGTTTCAGTTCAGCAATATTCTTGGGATGTCTGCTGTGAATCGCTTTCTTGAGGTCATGCCACAGCATCTCAATCGGGTTGAGGTCAGGACTCTGGGCCACTTCAGAAGGCGTATTTTCTTCTGTTTAAGCCATTCTGTTGTTGATTTACTTCTATGCTTTGGGTCATTGTCCTGTTGCAACACCCATCTTCTGTTGAACTTCAGCTGGTAGACAGATGGCCTTAAGTTCTCCTGCAAAATGTCTTGATAAACTTGGGAATTCATTTTTCCTTCCATGATAGCAATCCGTCCAGGCCCTGACGCAGCAAAGCAGCCCCAAACCATGATGCCCCCACCACCATACTTCACAGTTGGGATGAGGTTTTGATGTTGGTGTGCTGTGCCTTTTTTCGCCACACATAGTGTTGTGTGTTTCTTCCAAACAACTCAACTTTGGCTTCATCTATCCACAGAATATTTTGCCAGTACTGCTGTGGGACATCCAGGTGCTCTTGTGCAAACTGTAAACGTGCAGCAATGTTTTGTTTGGATAGCAGTGGCTTCCTCGGTGGTATCCTCCCATGAGATCCATTCTTGTTTAGGGTTTTACATATTGTAGATTCGCTAACAGGGATGTTAGCATTTGCCAGTGACTTTTGTAAGTCTTTAGCTGACACTCTAGGATTCTTCTTCACCTCATTGAGCAGTCTGTGCTGTGCTCTTGCAGTCCTCTTTACAGGACGGCCACTCCTAGAGAGAGTAGCAGCAGTGCTGAACTTTCTCCATTTATAGACAATTTGTCTTACAATGGACTGATGAACAGCAAGGCTTTTGGAGATACTTTTATAATCCTTTCCAGCTCTATGCACGTCAACAATTCTTAATCGTAGGTCTTCTGAGAGCTCTTTTGTGCGAGGCATCATTCACATCAGGCAATGCTTCTTGTGAAAAGCAAACCCAGAACTGTGTTTTTTATAGGGCAGGGCAGCTGTAACCAACACCTCCAATCTCATCTCATTGATTGGACTCCAGTTGGCTGACATCTCACTCCAATTAGCTCTTGGAGATGTCATTAATCTAGGGGTTCACATACTTTCCCCACCTGCACTGTGACTGTTTACATGGTGTGTTCAATAAAAACATGGCAACATTTAATTCTTTGTGTGTTATTGGTTTAAGCAGACTGTGATTGTTTATTGTTGTGACTTAGATGATGATCAGATCACATTTTATGACCAATTTGTGCAGAAATACACATCATTCCAAAAGGGTTCACATACTTTTTCTTGCAACTGTATATGTTGCAATATTTGTTTTTAACATGCATACCAAAAATAAAGAATAAAAAAAAAAAATCTGTAAAGGCAAATGTCTTTTTGGGGAACATGTTATTCAAAACATTCAGCCAAACAGCAGGCATAGATCTATTAAACAAGGAAACTCTTGTAACTACTTACACAAGTTCTTTGGAACACAGGTGGAGAAATTAAATGAGAATTTCACTAGAAATGGTAAAGAAAAATGACAAAATTCAGTCAATAAAATCTATATCTAAAAACAGCTTGCAGGTCTATTATCTGCATCCTATGCAAGCCTTCCCCTTCTAACCCCGCCCAGACTTTCTGTGCTTGTCCAATCACAGACTTCCCAATACAATTTAATGAGAAGTCTTTGCAATTGCTGCCTCTTACGTTTAGCTCCACTGAGCTAAATAACCAGGAAGTAAAAGGACAGGGTGGTTTAACAGCGATGAAGGTGTAACAAGGATAATTTATTAAAGTGTCAAATTTTACTGAAATCTGCACTTTTTGCAAAATGAAAAACACAAATAGAGCACTTCAGCGTGCAAAAATGCTTTAGGTATTTGATGTGCTCCTTGAATGTTATATGGCGTTACAAAAAAAATTTAAAACAAGATTTTTTTAAAAAGCAGATAACCATAAAAGGGATTATTGCATAGGAAACCTGGTAATTAACCACTAAATCAAACAATATGGCATAAAGAATTTTAAAAATGTTAACATTTTAATTCATTTTGGATCGCAGATAACTCACATTTTATTGAATAATCTTGCAACAGAAATCCCAAATTTTAGGCTAACATAGCGGATTTGGAATATTATTTTACAATTCTTCACAAATCCCGGTTTAGAGACTAAACCTCATACTTCCTGAGGTGGAGCTGTGTTGTTCCTTTACAAGTGAACTCGCTTTAAATCTGTTTTGTTGATCGGTATATGGATTGCAGTCGACTCTACATACTGTTAGCATAATTTGTATCAACAGATGATGATGCATACATATTGTCATGGCTTAGGGTTCTGAGAGTTTGCTTGCAGCTGTTAGCTATCCAAAGCAGAAAACTGCAACTTCCAGAAACCCTTGTTCTAAAGAAAAGGCAAAGCTCGACCGTGCTATAGAGATTGAAAACAGAGTAAGAAGTTTAATGAGATGAGATTTCCAGGAACATTAACCCCTTAAGGACCAAACTTCTGGAATAAAAGGGAATCATGACATGTCACACATGTCATGTGTCCGTAAGGGGTTAAATGTGTCTTTTTTCCCCCCTTTAATATTTTTAAATGTATCACTTTTGCGTATAATAAGCTTAAAAGTAATGAAGATCAGTTTCCAATCAAAGTTGTTCTTGTTCCCATGAGATTAGATTTAATATCCCTTTTCTGCAAGAACCAAAACATGCTTACCCCCCACACTTGCTGTTCCCATGCTACACTGATAACATAGGGTTTTAAAAAAAATAAAATAAAAAAAAGAATTACTAACATTGTCTCAGAGTTCAAGGTATTTGTTTCTGGGAACAGGGAGATTCATTGCTTGGATTCAGCCCTGTGAGAGTAATGCTTGAAAAGCTCCATTCATACGGGGAGACGTGTGTGAAACAGAACCCAGGTCTAGAATCAGTAGTGGATTTTATCTCCACAGCTGAGTTCCATTCCGGAATCTTACATTATCACTGCCAGGAGGCTCCCATGTTGGGTCAAGCTGGACTAAACATCTTATCTGCCATTTTTGTAATACAAATAAATCCATGCAAAATAAGAGTTAGCTAACACACTCAGCCAATGAATAATGGTTAAAGTTGATATGCTAATGAGGAAGTTTAAACTTTCCCTTCACATGCTCCCGAGTCCCAACAGAGCCAGGTAAGCGTTAAACCTTTCGTAAAAGTACAGACAGCTTACAGTGGGATGGCACAAGGGCAGAGCTGGCACAACTATAATGCGGCACAGGCAGCTGTCAAAGACGCAGTGTCTTGGGGACGCAAGAGGGGAGGAATTAGCACATCACTTCCTCCTGCTAGTCACTACATGTAGCAAGGGCAGAGCATACCACTATAGACATAGGCGTGCGCACGGGGTGTGCCGGGTGTGCCTGGGCACATCCTAATCCCCGCGGCACGTATGTATATTGAGACCAGCAGGGGAGATCTCAGGATCTCCCCTGTCGGCTCAGGCAGAGCCGGCGCCTCTCAGCCTCCCTCCCTACCGACCCACATGCAGGGAGGGAGGCAGGAGAGGACCCGGGGAGCTACTGCCGGCAGCTCTGCCGGGTTCCTCTCGCGAGATATGAGCGTTGCCACTCAAATCTCGTGAGAGTGAACTCTAGGCCCACAGGGGCTAGAGTTCACTCTCCACTGGACCACCAGGGAAAGCAGCAGCACGATCCCCCCTCCCTACAAAAGGTAAGAAGGGAGGGGGGTTATCAAGTAATGTACCCCCACCTCCACCCCCCACAATCACCCACACACACAGCACCAGACATACAGCACCCACACACACACACAGCACCACACACATACACAGCACCCTCACAAGCGCACACACACACAAACAGCACCCTCACACACAGTACATTAACAGCACCCTCACAAGAGCGCACACACAAACACCTTCACCCACATAGCACACTATCAGCACAGTCACACACATCACACTAAGAGCACCCTCACACAGCACACACACACCAGTGTGTGTATGTGTGTGTGTGTGTATACATATATATATATATATATATATATATATATATACACACACACACACACACACACACACACACATACACAGCACCCTCACAAGCGCACACACACACAAACAGCACCCTCACACACAGTACATTAACAGCACCCTCACAAGTGCGCACACACAAACACCTTCACCCACATAGCACACTATCAGCACAGTCACACACACACACACATCACACTAACAGCACCCTCACACAGCACACACACACACCAGTGTGTGTATGTGTGTGTATGTGTGTGTATACATATATATATATATATATATATATATATATATACACACACACACACACACACACACATACATACATATATATATATATGAGGCGTGTGCTTGTGCTTTAGGGTGCACACTACAAGGAAGAGATCACAAAGGGAGGGTGCGGGGGAGGGGAAGAGACCACAAAAGGAAGGGGGGAAGTGGATGAGACTCATAGTGTTGGCATGCTCATTACTCGCCATCCAACTGCTTGATGCATTCTGCACACTGCTCGAGCACACGCTAGCATGTGTTAGTGTATGAGTATTTACATGTTTTAAAGGAAAACTGTAAACTTTCCCGTGCCCTGGGAGCTGCCATTTTAAGTGATGCTCACTCTGCAGCAGAACCACCCAAATGAAGATCACTCAGTTTTGCCCAACATCACATTCACATTGAGATGAGCTTAGTTGTACAGCGATGCACTGTTAGAAATAAAGCAGAAGAAAGGCTCCGCGGCTATCTGAGTGACAGATGGAGAGAGTCAGCAAAGTTTTATATAAGTGCTGATTTCTGTTGAAATAGAAAATATGACAGACTCCAAATACATAAAGCACTTTGGAAAGCTTAAAGGAACACTATAGTGTCAGGAACACAAAAGGTGTCTTCCTGACCTTTGAGGTAAAAAAAAAAAAAAAAAAAAAATTAATGTTAGCCCCCTATCCCCCCTTAAAAAAGATGGAAATGTTACCTCTTTTCCAGGCCCACATGTCTCCCTGTGCTGGCTCCGCCCCCAATCTGCCTAGTTGTCTTACATCATCAGAAATGATAATCTCTGCCAATCCAATGCTTTCCCATAGGAAAGCATTCGCTTAACTTGAATCGTCAATTCTGATGATCTCAGCAAAATAGGCGAAGCAGAGCCAAATGCCCCAGTGGCATCAAAACAACTTTATTCTAATGAAGCAATTTTGGTTGGATGTATAGATCATAGCCCCTGCAGTTTAACTGCTCAATTCGCTGCCATTTAGGAGTTAAATCACTTTCATTTCTGTTTATACTGGTCTAGCTGCACCTTTCCTGGCTGTGACTCACACAGCCAGCATGAAAAAAAAAATGGTTTAATTTTCAAATCAGATACTAGCTTGCTCTAGTGGTTTTTATGTCTTACTCTGAAAATGTAACTTTAATCACACACAGGAGGCTCCTACGGGCTTGAATAAGTTATTAATAGAGCAGGAGATAAGAAATTCTAAATTAAACAGAATGCGCAATAAAAAAAGTTTATAAACTAGATATGTTTTTACAGGAAGTGTTTCGGAAGGCTGTGCAAATCATATGCAGGGAAGGGTGGCTAGAGCTGATAAACCAAACATTAAACTCCTAAATGGCAGAACTGAGCAGTGAGACTGCAGGGCATCAAGCTTCATTATTCTAAAGATGTGTTGGTGCCTATACAATAGGACCTCGGTTTACAATCGCCTCGGTTAACATAATTTTCGGTTTAGAAATGAAAATCCATTGAAAACAATGCCTCGGTTTACAAAAAAAATTCGCAATACAAAGCAAGTTTCCCCAGGATGCATTGCACCTGGGAGGTTTATAGCACCGACCCCTGCATGCTGGAGCCTGTGGGTAGCACGTGGCGTCGAGTGTGGAGGTGTTGGAGCAGCTTTTGCATTGAGTTTTGGAGCCATTCTGGAAATTGTTTGCAGTTGTTTTGGGACTTTTTGGTGCATTTCTCAAGCTGTGGAAAGGCAGGGAGCTGAGCTTTGTCGTTTGCATGCCTTTTACTCTATGTTCTGCATTGTGGGTTGGTTTCCATGCCAGCTCATTTTGATTTTTTTCTGACCTCCAGAACGGATTAATTGGTTTTCAATGCATTCCTATGGGAAACAGAGTTTCGGTTTACTAATTTTTCGCAATAAGAAATGTCCCGGAGAACGCATTTGTAAACCGAGGTCCCACTGTACTGTCTTTTTAAAGGGACACCATAAAAGCACAGAATACTTTATCTTATTACAGTGGTCTATGTCCCTGTTGTTTTATCCCTGCAATGTAAACACTGCTATTATGCAGAACAGCGATGTTTACATTGCATGGTTTAAATGCCTTTAGTGCAGGGCTTGACAAATTTATTTTGAATCTAAAATTTATTTTGAATCTAATCATTGACTCAATGCATCTCTACGAGGAGATGTTGATTGACGCATAATTTTGCGGTGCACGCACTATAGCTTCTCAGTGCTTTCCTATGGGAAAACATTGGATTGGCAGAGATTGTAAAGCGTGATTATCTCAGCCATACAGGCAGGGCCAGCCGCAGGGAGACTACTCCCATGTGAACAGAGGGGGCTGGTCATCTAAACACACACACACAAAGACAGGTGCACGCACATTTCAAGACAGACACACATTCCTGGTCGCCTGGGATTTGTCGAGCCCTTCTCTAGTGGCTGTCACCACAGCGGACACTTTGTACACTTCCTCAGAAACAGCATAGTAAAACTCATAGAGGCCATCTGATCGGTGCAGAACAATGTTTTGCTGCGCAGGTTCACTAACCTCCCAATGCTTTAGTATGGGATGGTCTTGATGAAGTCAGCCAAGGAGGCAGGACAGCAGAGCGGACAACAGCGCTGCGAGGCAGAAAAGGTAAAACAACTTCTATTTAACATTTTACAAGGGGAAGCTGGAGACCTAAAATTTGAACAAGGCACTATAGCGTTAGGAATATACATTAACAAGGACCAGTCAGATTCAAATGTAGATCAAATAGCAAAATTTCCAAACATTTCAAGTTTAAGTAATTAAGCCTCACTGTTTTGGAATTAACAGATAGCATGTATTAGGGGCTTCATTGGCCTTATAGTGAAAATTTGTCTGGGTCTCAATACATTTGAATTTGTGTATCTGTTTTGTTTGTCCTTAGATGTGTCTGACCCCATCTGCAACTAGACTTTGTAAATGTATATGGGTATGGTTTAACCCTTAAGGACACATGACATGTGTGACATGTCATGATTCCCTTTTATTCCAAAAGTTCGGTCCTTAAGGGGTTAATATATGGCTGCAAACTGAAAATTAAGGGAGAAGGCCAAGGGACAGCACCTTGCAAAGAACTGATGTTACAGGCAGTTATGGTAGTTAATTACATGTGACAATGGCACACAACATTTTAGCAGCAGCATATCACAAAATAAATAATGAGGCCGTTTGGGCCTACTGTAGTGTATGGGTCTTGAGCTTCAGCTCCAATAGCCGCTACATTAATATGGCACTGATGTGAATACAATATGGACTGTATACAATGTAGATATTTGGGTTTTTATTCAGTAAAGCACGATGATGAGAATATGTCTGCCATCTAGTGTTGAAAGAGCATATTTCACAAATGCTCAAGCTTGCTAACTGCAGTATCTTCACATCAGTGTTAATTGTGGCGGGAAATTTCAATTCAGTTGTACTCATATTCGTTTGACTAAAAAGACATTTTAGTTTTACTCGTATTTTAGTTATCTGAAGTGTTTTAATTTTATTCCAGTAGTTTTTATTCGACTAAATCTCCAGTAGAATTTAATGGATTAAGTTAAAGCCCATGCTTGTCGCTTTTGCCCCTTCCCCAGCCCCTCTGTATCTCTTTGTGTCCCCCCAGCCCTTCTTGGTGTCTCTCTTCCAAGCGCCGGTCTGTCTCTTTTGCCCCTTCCACAGCCCCTCCGTGTCTCTTTGTGTCCCCCAATCCCTCTGGGTTTCTCGCTCTCTCAATAGTCCCATCTGTGTGTCTCTTCCCCCCCAGCACCGTGTCTCTTTCTCCCACAGCCCTTTTATATCACTTTGTGTGTGTCCCAGCCCCTTTAATGCATCTTACCTCCCCCACGTACCATGTCTCTTTCTCCCCCAGCCCCTCCATGCATCTCACCTGCCCCACGTACTCATTCCCCCAGCCCCCCAATGAGTTTCGTTCCTCCAGCCCCCACCCATGTGTCTCATTTCCTCTCCTCCCTTCCCCATGTGTTTTGTCCACCAGTGTAAATTTTGGCTGCAAATTTTAATTTTAGTTTAAATCATAGTCTTTTGACTAAAAAGCCATTTTAGTCATCTGAATTGATTTAGTTTTAGTCGACTAAATCTCAAAATTGTTAGTTGACTAAAATTGTTAGTCAACAAAATGAATATACCACATACCTGATTAACTTCTTTTTATATTTAAAATCAGTGATATTTTAAAGGAACACTGTAGTGTTAGAAATACAAGCATGTATTCCCAACAATTACATATCCAACCCACCTCATGTTGCTTTAAAAAGGTAAGATTTTCTTACCATATATTCTGAAGCATGATGCACCAAGTAATTATCAGTCTTTATGATCTCAGCCATTGGGACGCTAGTGCGTATGTGCAGCCAAGCAGAAGCCTTTGATTTAATAATCTAGTTATATTCGATTATTGCAGCGGAAGCGCTTCTAATGGCAGTCAGGAAGACAGCAACTAGAGGTGTGGTAACCCTGCAGTGAAAATATTGCCAAAACTACAAAACAGCAATGTTTTATATCACAGGGTTTAAATGACAGGGGCTCTGCACACAGACCACATAATTGAGATGACGTGGTCTGGGTGCCTTTGGTGTCCCTTTAAGCATTATATAGACATACCTCCCAACAGTGGGAGGCATAAAAGTGGGGCAGTTAGGGGTTGGGGAGAAGAGAACGTGCCAGTAACATCAGTGATTTAGTAGGTTGGGCCCTCACAATAAGAGACCCAGGCTGGCCAGTTCCCCTCCATTGATATACTCACAGTGCACTTATCGGGAGATTGAAAAATGGTTTATGGAATAAGAATTTCAGCTCCCAGCCGCATTTCCACAAATCATATAAATATTTGATATCCATGAGACCAGAGTATTTTTGTGTATTTCTTTAACAAAAGTTCAAAAGGTTAAACAAAGATAATTTTTTACAGCCTTTTTTTCTCATATTTACCGAAGTGCCAATATTAGTATAGGAGATATATATATGATCCTGAGGAAGACCCGAACGGGTCGAAACGATGATCAAACAACCTGTAAACCTTTGATGGCTTAAAGACCATTAATATTCTTAAAAAGACCGGAGAGTGCATCTTTCTTCAATATAATTATTTATCAGCATAAAGATTGCACCAGGGCACTTTACTATTCATTACATCAGGAAAGGTGAGTGCCATTATTTGTGATATATATATATTTATATATATATATATATATATATATATATATATATTTACATACACACACACACACCTCTGCGGGCCCTGCTGGCTTCCAAACAGAGCCCAGGACACACTGACCTTCCCCTCCGGCACTCTCGTGAGTGACGGCTGTAAAGTGTTGCCGCGACAACGCTCCACGGCACCAAATGCATGCTGGGCTCGCTACAGAAATAGAGCACTGGCTGCAGGAGGGGGAAGATGGAGTTTGCTGGGTCCCTCTATGCTGGCCCAACAAGCTGAGCCACCTGACCACCAGGGAATCCAGTTTACCTCCTCCTGGCTACAGGTGAGAGGCAGGGAATATTTTTTTTTAAATTATAAAAATTCAACAGCTAAAAAATACCCCCCAGCAGCATTTGTCACACATCCACCACACACATACATAAAACAGACAAAATGCATACACTACACAACCACATACATCGTCATCCACTAAAACACACACATCATCCACTACACAAACACTACATCCACTCTACACAAAGTCTCTATCCATTACACAAACATACAATCTGAAACCACTTTACTCACACACTTTGCATCCATTACACACATTCTACAGCCACTATACACACAACCAAATTCAGTGTACACACACACTTCCTTCTTTGTGGGTGGAGTCAAGATGGGCCCTGTGGGTGGATTTGGGGGCAGGTCATGTGGGCTGACTTGGGGGCGGGCCCAAACCTTGAGCTGCCTCAGGGGCCCCATAATTTCTGGTGGCAGCCCTGGTTTTAAGTATATGTGAGCTAAAACACAATTTAAATATTAAAGTCCCATTACTAAATAAAAAGACAGAGCATATATATATATATATATATATATATATATATATATATATATATATATATATATAAAAAATGACAATATTATAAGTCCACTCTATATCATATTATTAAACTTACATAGCTAATAAAAATTTCTCCTCAAATTTTTAATTCCCTGTAGTCACCTCCAAAGAGGCATCTAAAGTAGAGGGGCGTGGCACACAACCCAAAACCAATCTGGTCTGGACACCAGATATACAGAGAAAGAAAAAAGTGATATATTTATCAGTCTATATGTTGCCATTAAGATTTTAATTTGCTACCTTTCAGAGTTTAGTGAATAAACCCATTAAATGTTCACATTCTGTGCCACAGATTAAGATCACACAGTCAAATGTGTTTCTTGTGCCTGGTTCATATGATTGAAACCAGGTGGTGAGGAAACCATAAGGACCTTGTTTCCAATTATCCATTGGAGGTACTGGACATACGTATCTGACGAGATGGCGTGTGATGATTTAAAAACAAAAAACAAAAACAAAACACATTCAGCAACAAATTTTAGCCAAAGAATTACTTTAAATTCACATTTTATTGTAGAGAAAGGAACCCACAGGGATATATATCCCTATATTAATACATTACCTTTATGTTTTATTTTTACCCAGAATAACGTTTTTGCATCTACATGGTTAATGACCAAAGTGAGTTTCCAATTTAACCCACAATAGCCAAGACAAAACTCAGCTGGGTTTCAATGCTGCTATATTCTCCTATCATTTAAAATGACTTCCAATTTCAGACAATTCATAATTTAGTGCTAAACTTTACTCTGTGTATAAAAATGTTTGTTTTTGTTTTTTAAAGCAGCTGGGATATTAGCATTAAAATACACACACGGCTTCTTTGTGTAAGCTAAAGGAATACTTCATAAGTGAAATTCAGATTTTAGGTCAAATTGAAAATACAGATGAATTTATTATTTTTTCCCCCCAGTTAGGTTATCTTTGTCTAAAATGTGACGTTTACTTTGGGATTTCTTCCCCTAAATTTCCAATTTACAGCAAATTAAAATCTGAATGGCTAAAACAGTCCAGCTGAAATAGTTCCATATCAGCCCATTTTACCTCAGTTTTGCTGTTTAGATATCGATTTCAGAGTTAAATCACTAAATATCTTGGGATTTATTTTTTATTTTTTTAATGAATATCCTAATAATGATTAGCATTACACACACAGTACATGGTCACATTATTTCCACCTTAGCAGTCTAACTCACTGTAAGAGGTTCCCATAGAAGGTAATGTAGTGGCCACTAGTCCATCCTCCTGGCCCTGGGCCACCTGCAGTGTGCTATATGGATCCTCATGGCGTCGTCACCTATCCTGCCCACCCTGTACAAGGGTCATGTAAGGTCAATAGGACGCTCCAGTCCCCCCTCCGCTAGAGGTCGCTGCTGCTGCGTCTGACGGGAGGAGGTGTCCACTCTTCGATGCATATTGTCCCCGTATCGTCGATCTGTCCACGTGTTGTTGTGTTTCCTCTGTGACAGGTCCTCCATGTGTTCCTGTTCTGAGTTCTCTGGTAAGTATTCACCGTGTTCCGTCACACTGTGTGTGTGGGGGGTCCTGTCAGTTGCTCACTGTGTGTGTGGGGATCCTGTCAGTTGCTTACTGTGTGTGTGGGGGTCCTGTCAGTGCTCACTGTGTGTGTGTGTGTGGGGGTCCTGTCAGTGCTCACTGTGTGTGTGTGTGTGGGGGTCCTGTCAGTTGCTCACTGTGTGTGTGGGGGGTCCTGTCAGTTGCTCACTGTGTGTGTGGGGATCCTGTCAGTTGTTCACCATTTGGGTCCTGCAAGTGTTTACCGTGTGTGTGTGTGTCCTGTAAGCATGATCTTTAAAGCAAGAAGAGCTTTATTTTGTAATGTTTGATCACCAGGTAAACAAGTTACGTGAGCTCGCTGGACTGAGGCAATGGGCCCCAAAAGAACGAATTTGAAGAGGAGAAGACCATATCAACATAGAAGGTGAAGTTGAGTGAATTATTTTCTCGGTTTTGTATGTCATCTTAATGCTTTATTTGTACCAGCCAGGCAAAGATGCTTTTTCTTTTACGGTCAGATCAGTCGCTTTTTTTCAGAATCCATATAAATACTGGTGACATTTAAATCTCTTGATCGGGTACTCTGAAGATGGTTTTCAAAGTTTGTCAAATGAGTCAAGTTTTATGTATGGTCCCTATTTGTGCACACTGTGTTAGTCCTTTAATCTTAAACTGCTGGATAATTTGAAGGTTGGTTTAAAAATCTCTCTTCTACACATCCATTGACATGAAATATGTTTACACAGTAGTAAGCCCACAATTAATAACTTGTCCTCAATTTCAGCTATCTTTTTATATAATAGAAAATAAAAATAGTGGTATTGACAATATGATAGTAAAAATTATACGGTGAGTTGACCATCAATTTTGTATTGCTTTAATATATTAATAATCCACCCCCAAAAAAAAGTATGATAGAGAAAAAAAATCTTACACTTTTAATGTTCCCTTACCTTGCATTCTTAGTTTATCTCCACACCGCTACAGGCAGACACCTCCATAACTAAGAGACTGTTATTCCATTGCACGGTACAGGATTTATGTGATGTGTATTTTTTTTTTTTTTTGTAAATCTGTTACATTGCGGTAATCCCTGTATCAGGTGTGGTAGCTACTTGCCTGTGGATGGAATGGCACATTATCTAAATATGACATACGTAGATATCCAGTATGCAACTTATACAAAGCCCATAAGGCCTGAGTCCATAGGTAAATATACATGGCATCCAAGCTACAATATGTGAAATGTTAACAGATCCTATTTGGGGTGGACTGTAGTCCGAGAAAAGTATGAGCGCACAAATTGTATCTATGTCAGAAATCTAACTGCATCATTACCGGATCCCCATATGGGGGCCACTTTAATGGCAAAGAGTATCCCCGGGCCTGATCGTGAGTTAAATAAGGGATAAGTCATTTTTATTCTACAAGAGCAGTTCCACTCATCATTTATACAGTGGAACTGCTTTCTAAACTGGTTGCAGCCATGCTACAGCTGCTTCCAGATTAGGCTTCATTCAATTCACTGTTCCGTTAACCATGTTATGTGTATTATTCATCATAGCCATAGTCTGTGGTCCGACTGTCTCTCCTCGAAAGAGCCAGAGCTCAACCCAGTTAGTGCGTGTGACTGACGGACAGCTCTGAGAAGCTGTAGTTGCTACAGTCCTAAGCCAAAGACAGAACTGAGAGGGTGCTGTATGAACTACCAACCTTGCAATCAAGCAAAGCTGTGATGGTGTTTAGAATAACCCTTTAATCTCCAGTGGTAAAAGTACAATGGAATTGTTTTAGCTCTTTTTGACCTTCACCGTGGCTGTAACAACCAACTGAATCTACCTGTTTGGGATAAACTTGAAAATGAGTCTGGAATTCTGTCTGTAGCAAAATATGCATTCAGATATCTGAAAATGTAAATATATGTAAATCCTATGTAATTATTGGTTTGTTTTTTTACCCCCTTCCCTAGACCTTCAGATTCTGTTTCTGCTCAGACAAGTAACGAAGGGTGCTCTTCATCCAGTAGTGCAGCATCATCATCATCATCCTCCTCATCGTCGTCATCATCTGTCCCAGGTAAGCCTAATATATCATTTCTAATTAGTGGGGTAATCTCGTCTGGATCCATCGAGATATCTGACTGCCTTTCTGGGGTCAAGAACGATTTTTTTCCTAGTTTGTTGCACAATTGGAAGTGCTTCAGACTGGGTTTTTTTGCATTCTTTTGAATCAACAACAAAAACATATGGGAGTAAGGCTGAACTTGATGGGCACAAGTCTCTTTTCAGCCTATGTTATTATTCAGAGAACCGTGTCCTGAATTAGGGTACAGCTATGTATCTCACACTTTGTCTCCTAGTATCCATGAACAGGTTTAAATAAATCCATTCAGTAAAGATGGATGTTGGAGTACAGTACTATAAATTGGGCTCCATTCTTAAAGTTCTTATGGTGCCAAGAGGCCCTCGGGTGCTTTCTTGTCTTAATAGGTTAACCATTCTCGTACGGTTTAACCCCAAAGTCTGCCTCCAGTGCCAGATCTCCAGGTCCCCAACAGCATCTAGCTTATGAAACTGAGTTTCAGGATGTGCGGAGTGCTGCTGGGCAGGGGCCCACTCATTGGCTAGTGCGTTCTGCTGATGCTCTAAGCCAATCAGTAGCTCATTATTCATAAAATGTATGATTTTTTTTTTTGATTTTTTTTGTTGTTGTTGTTGTTGTTGTTTCTTTGTGTGTGTTCCTTTAAGTATTGCAAAGTGATAACTGCTACTTTCTGGGTTATTTTATTATAATTTTTTTTATAGAACTCCCGGGATTTTACTATGACCCAGAAAAGAATCGCTACTTTCGGTTGCTCCCTGGACACAACAATTGCAACCCTCTTACAAAAGAGATGCTCCAGCGAAAGCAGATGGAGCTGGAGAGACTGAAGATGCTCAAAGAAGAGGAAAATAGGATTGTACGTATTCGTCGATAACGTAGATCTACAAGCTTTCGTGGGTTATGTTTCTGTTAAACATTGTCTGAAACATGGTCTCTAAGATTGACTGACTGTCCCCCATTTAAAGGAACAGTTTAAGTGTCAAAGAGGAATCTAGAATATGTGTTTTTTGTTTTGTTTTTTCTTACCTCCCACCCTTGCATTATGCCAGACCACTTTCCTTTCATTCCAACTTCTTCTCTTTTTTTTTTTTCTACCCAGAAATCAACCAGGCCTGGATTGAACGCATCAATGCTTGTTTTGAAAAGAAGTGTTGGAATGATACCTTCAACTACATACTGCCGGTGAGTCCAGTACAGGAGATCAGTGTCTATTCAGTGTTTAAAAGTAAACTCTCAGCAACATTGTAGCTCTGAAGTGGTGTTCACTTAACCGTCCCAAAAAAATATATCAAATTTCTCCATGTTCACATTTCAAGAGGGTTTTTTTTTGGGGGGGGGGGAGGGTTTAATTAACTTTGCAGCATTTCCCCTTATTCATGCCTCCTCTTTTTAGAAAGCATTCCTATTTCAGCCAATGAGAGATCGGCATCATCATCATCCTCTTATTATCTGCCCCCTTTTCCCTTAGCACAGCGTTCATACACTATACAGGAGACCTGCATTTGGAGGAAGCAACAGAATGTATATAGGCCAAGAACTAGCAAATGTACTATTACATTTGTTAGACTCTTTGTGGCTTCATATTCTTCTTGTGCCCTGTGGACATGCAAATATACAATGTGAGTGCCTAGCGTTTTGCTGATTGGAACACACTGCAAATTGGTTGAGTCTATTTTCCTACACTTGCAGACGTATGCACGAGTTGAAAGTGAGCTGTATGATGAGTAGAAAGGTGCAAATCGACTGCCCAGAGGAGGGTGTTGAGACTGGGCAGCACCCATTTGAATTAATGTTGGTAAGTTAAAAGGTATAATAAATTTGGAGAGGTGAGTGTTTTCACTGCTGGGGTTCTGGCAAATTGACAGATTTGTGTATAATCTAGCCTAGGGCCTTCTGTATTTGATAAGTTTGTTAGTAAATAGAATAACACATTGCTGCACTGCTTAGATGGCTAGCGGCACTCACAAGTCCTATTATATTAGTCAGAAGACCGGAAAATCTAAATCTAATGATTCTCTCATAGACACTTAAACACTTTCATCCCTTTTTATTTATTTTTTTTAAATATATAATATATATTTATTTAATTTTTATCTCAACAGTTGAGGTGCCACACAATGGATTAATTAACTAATCACTAAGGCAGCAGGAGGGAGGAAAAGATATCAGGTGCCAGGAAAAGGTGTGGATTTTTAGATTTAATTTTAATTTTCATATATACTTTATATATAATTTTTTTTCTTTAGGCAGACTCAAACTACAAGAGTGTGTTTACGGTAAATGATGCAGATAACGGTTTCTGCAAATTTGGACTGTTGAGTTTAAATGGTTTGTGGAAGAAGTCGCCAACTGTGAAGAGTTACGATACTCCATATTTTGCCAATCAGAAGGTAGAGAACAAGATTATGTGTATTGATAACCTTTCTGTGGTCAGTTGATTGAAGAACATGCCTCATTCTCCACAGTGCCATTATTCCCATAGTATAGGAGGATTTCGGTTGTACAGAGCCAGAAGACCATATTGAACAATGTCATAAGCAACCAGGAATTAAAGAGAATGTATTAGTTGTCAGGCCCTGATTTCTAGTCTCCAAAACACATGGGTCCCCATTAGAGGAAGAGCAAAGTCTCTTCTCTCACTACAGATATCATGTGAGTCTTGTCTTATGTACTTATGTGTCTGCGGATAGCCAAGACATTCATCCGAACATACTCCTAAGTGTTTTGAGCATTCCAAAGGGCGAGCAAGCACTCTCTCCTTCTGTCCCTTTTAGTAAAATGATCTGAAACTGAAAGGTGATTATGGCATATGAAACCTCAGCCGAGTACCTTTTAACCTAATATCCTCTCAATTTTGCTCACAAGGGTTGTAGTTATATTGGATACAGAACTTTGTTTTGAAAGTTTTTATGATCTCTAAATTAGAATAAATCTATTTTTATTAAGCCTTTATAGCTTTTTCCAACTACTTCCCCAGAGACATCTTTAAAATATGGAACCAATGAAACAAAAGAGGTGGGGGAGTAAAAGGGGAGGGTAGGGAAGTCCAGCTGTGCTGGAGCTGTAACATTGGTAATATACTCTATTACAGGCATAGGCAACCTTTGGCACTCCAGATGTTGTGGACTACATCCCCCATAATACTCTTACACCCAAAATGCCTATCCCTGCTCTATTATGTTGTCTTTAGGAGTGGTTCACGAATTCATCCCACGTAGACCATGTATTATAATAAGTGGCCAGAGTTTCCTTGATTCCAGCCTGCTATCTTCTTCTAGGACTCTGTTCTAGCCATATGCATTTTATATGGTTTTTTAATTTTTATTTTTCAGGAAAATACCGTGTGTCTACCTTTTTAGTTTATAGATTATAAGCTTGTTTGAGCAGGGCCTCCTCCTCTTGTCTCTTTTATGTCCATTTACTTGTCAAATTTCCCCTCTCTACAACCACAGAATTGCAGCAGAGGCATAATCTTCAGAATTGTTATCTTCTATGTGCTTTTCCAAACCGCATTGTGTGTCAGGAGAGGTACGACGTTCTATATAGGCCCAGCATAAGCCTCGGAACTTTGCAATCTTACAGTATGGATAAAAACTGCAAATACGTGAAAAGTATAAATGTGAATTCCTTCAAAGTAATTATGTCTAAACTGAATGGTTTTTCTTTCCCCTTAGGTGAATGCAGCATGTTGGGCAACTATGACTGCTCCTGACTCTCATATTTTGTATCTTTTTGTTGTTGTTGTTGTTGTTGTTGTTGTATTACATGTACATGATACAATTTTATATTTTCTTAGCCGTGTGCTTTGTGCTGCCGTTTCAAACAGTTGAGTTGTGAACGAAACCAGTAACTGTGAAGAACCGATAAGGGAATTGCCTATTTTGGCTAATATAACTGAATTGGATAGCTGCTTTTTTTTATTTTTATTTTATTTATTTATTTATTTATTTTTAGCAATTCTCCTCAAATCCTTGTTTAGGGAATAACCCTAAGTTTGTGTATGTATATATGTATTAAAATAAACTGTATACTGGGGTAGTATGGCAGGCTTCTCCTACTCTCCACTTGGCATCCAAATATCGAGTGGAATGTCTACAAAATTCTATGTACCAACCTTAGAAGCTGCTTTTACGTGATTTTTGGCTTAATTAAAGGGTTCAGGAGATCATCTGCACTGTTAACTATCAGGATGTACACTCTACAATCATCTGACACAAATCAGTTTTTTACTGTGAAATGCAAAAGAATTGGCACAGAGTAGTGCGATCAGTGCAGTTCTTACTCATCCAGATTCCCAGAGGTTTGGTAAAGAAGACCTCATGAGAACTTTATCTTGCTTGGAGGTGGGATGGAAGCAAGCTCTATCTTTCCATGTCTTATGTTCCTTAATGCCAGCCTAGAGTTTGCCACCAAGGAAAGCAAGAGTCTCCGGGTTGTGTTAGCCTCATCCCTGCTTGTTTATTGAAAAACATGGACGCTAACTCAGGTAAGCCGTGTGTGTGTTTCCATATCCACTTCCTTCTCCACAAAGGAAATATGTGCTAATGTTCTACGTTCAAGGTAGACTTGAATCCAAAGTAACAACTTGCATTTCTATAGTTTTAAAATGTAACCTGTTTTGTTTTTTTAACACATTGAAACTATTTTACTTCAGCTGTATTAATGGGACACTATATAGTCATCAAAACATATTTAACTGTAATGATAGAGTTTTGGTGTACAGATCATGCCTTGTAGTCTCACTGCCGCTTAGGAGGTAAATCACTTTGTTTACTTAGCCCTAGTCACACCTCCCTACATGTGACTTATACTGCCTTTCTGAACCCTTCCTGTAAAGGGTAATCTAATTTTTAAACTTCCTTTATGATAAATTCTGTTTAATTTAGATTTTCTTCCTGCACTGCTAATAACTTGCTAGACCCTGCAGGAGCTCCTGTGTGTGATTTTTAAAGTTCAATTTACAGAGCAGGAGATAACATTTTTTTTTTTTTAAAGTAAGTAACATCTCATTGAAAATGAAACCATTCTTATTGCTTCGAGGCTGTGCCAGTCACAGCCAGGGGAGCTGTGACTAGGGCTGCATAAACAAACAAAAGTGATTTTTAACTCTGAAATGTGAGACTGCATGGGTATGATCTATATACCAAAACTGCTTCATTAAGCTAAAGTTGGTTTGGTGACTATGGTGTTCCTTTAAGTTGCTACATAAAATTCCAAACAAACTTGGAAGGCACAATTGCAACTATAAATAGTTTGGCAGTGGAATTGTGACATATAACGCTAAGCACAATGTAAGTTATTCCCTAAATTAAAGGGTGCTATGCAAACATTTTAGACTTCATGTAGCGGATTGTATTGATGCAGTCCATAGAAATTCGTATAGAAAATGTATTTGCATAATTGTTTCCCTGTATATCTGTAAAGTGTATGTAGTATTCCTATGATTGTTCGGTAGTTTCGTACGAATGAAACTACCGAACCATCAGACCACCCCAGTGAGAAGTGTGCGCCTCGTTAAGCGTTCACATTCTGCAAACCGCAGCTTAATTGATTCATTGTATGTGCCTGTGTGGTCACCATTCGGCATACGAACCATGTGCGGCGGCCATCTTATGCATGGAAATCTCAGCGGTGTTTGGTCGTCGAGTGTCTGGAACTCAAATCGGACACTCAAACAACCGAACACCGCTGAGACCTCCAGAGCTCCGTAACGCACAAACGGAGAGACTAGGCAGCACCTCGTTCGTGAAATCAATGTTCCGAACAAGGGAATTAATATGAATGGAAGATTAGCTGTGGGTGGCAGGTATTTCTATGTGTTTTAACTCCCGAACAGAGACCGACCGCAAAGCCAAAACACATGGAGCCTTTTTCGGATACCACCTAGTGTGCGGTCGGTCAAATTACACCCTCCACCTAACTCCCGAACCCCTGGTCTGATCTGGGTGAATTTTGGATATGTTAGTCACCCAGATCAGGGCTACCAGGGGATACCCAAATTATTATTCTCACTGCTTGTTTTGGGGTACATCTAGAATTTAGGGAAAAGTACAGTATGTTTAATAGGATTATGTGTCACACTGAGGGGAGGAGATGTGTGGGAGGTAACGGTTACATTATTGGCTGCTGGACTAATTATGGTGAACCCCTCCCTTGCATGGGAGAATGCTTTAAAAGGAGGTTGTGTGGATTAAATGTTAGTTCTGCTCCTGATGCTGTGTGTCGTCCAGTCATTGGGATCTGTCTGGGAATATTCGTGGATTACCTTGCTTGTTGGGATTATTACTCTATGGTATTTTATTGCTTGTTCCTGAGCCTTACTGGGATCTTTAGTGGAGTTAACCTGTGAAAGACCAGTTCTCCGCTACACTTCATATTAAAAGGACATGAATGAAGCCGAATGTGTATTTTTGATTTGCTCTATTTCTGTGAAATTCCCCATTATATGAAATGATTTGGTAAATGCATGTTAGGATACCTGTCTGTATTTCATTGTTATGAGGAGCCATTTCTATCTGGAGGTAATGATGGCTTACTAACATTAGCCCACGTGATCCGCTTGAAAGCCAGGCCATTTTATAAAGTAAAATCTAGAAAATACAGTTTTTAGAAGGCTAACCTAATGGCTGCCTTCCCACCTAATCGAGCAATAAAAGGAAAACTAAGTGACAAGATTGGGGTTAGTTTATTGCATTGACAGAAGCAGATGTGTTTTTCCTAAGCTCCATGAATAATATACATAGTTGCCCCTCATTTGCTGAGTTTTGGGTTTTCTTTTTGTTTCTCTGAGCACTTGATACTATGGGACGCAAATCAAAAACAGCAAAAGGTGATCGTTATATGAAAAAAACACCAAATAGCTGATTTGCTTTTCCTGACTCCCAGACCATATGCAACTAATTTGGCACCACCAAGAGAGCCTTCTTCTGAGCTTTCAGAAGAAGGCACAAGAGAGAAGCATGACGATCTTACTCCCAGAGAACGGACAAGACCATACCTTGCTGATAAAGAGCCAACTAACCTTATGCTGTGCGTGGGACAAGTCAGTGTCAACCACATGTACGGTCAGCTAAAGTGATACCAGCTGGGAGATCCCTCCAGCAACCTTAAGGGTCAGAACTCCAAGAGCCTCAAATACGTACCTAACACCGTTGTCTGTTCAGGCCAAACCTCCCATTGCTGAAATAAATTCTTAGAAAGCAAGGCAGTTATTCAAGCCTTGCTCATGGAATTCAAGGTGATGTTCACAGCAGATCCATCCATTTTCTGGGAGGAAGTTACTATTTTGTAATGCCACATGAGGGTGGTTGAAGAAAACACAGTAGTCCAAAGGATGTTATCGAGATTTAATTGCGGAAGTCAAGCAGCTGAAAATTGCCACTATGGAAGATATGCGCTGGAACCTAAGGATCCCGAGTTATTCGGGACTCTCTGCCCTCATAAGAAATCCCTCACCTCCTCAGAAGGCTGTGGGCCTCCCTGCTGCCGCACACAAAAGCAAAATCTATTATGGCGGACTCACGTTTCCATGTGGTTGTTCTCACAGAGCTCCTGTGGATGCCCCAAGGGCCTTTTGGTGCAGTTCTGTTCAGAGGAAAACAGGGCAGCGCTAATGGCAGTGACAAGATGCTCCTCTGACCATACCTTTTGAGACTCACGTGCTCTAATTTTAGGGGGACTTTTCCTGCTCTTTAGTACAATGCAGGCAGTCACCACGACCTATCACCAACCTTCTACGCAATAACGATCTATAGCATCGATGGGGGCTGTGAAGACAACTCACCGTACAGCATAACGGAAATCCCCTTCATCTTACAAATATCTCAATTGCATCAGAGTTTACCTTAGGCTCTCCCTACTTGTTGCAGAATCTGCATTGTCACTGAAAACATATTATACACTACCCTGGGACACAGAAAACATATGTCCATTTTTAAAATAGAAAGCCAGAAAGATCGTGTGTGCCTCAATGTACACCCATACACCAGTTCACTCCAAAAACCGTGTAACGTAAAAAAAAAAGAAATAATAGTAACTCGCTTATGTGTGAAAACCCCAAAGCCAATGGTGGGTATAAGTACACTATTAATGATCTTCAAAAACCAACATGCTTATAATGATCCAGGTATGTTAATTTCTTCAAGCTTTAATCACCTAAAACATGCAAGTAGACCATAGCATAAAATCACACAAAATCTAGAGAAACAAAAAAGGATAATATTGCACTTACAAACAAAATGCCACTGACAGAGGAAAATTGGGCACATAACTAGGTCAAATAGGCCTCCAATGGTGCATTTTCTCCATGTCCAGCTGAATGTCCAATAGTTGTGTTTTTTTTTACTCCTCCTGTGATGGTTCTGGATCTCTCAACAGCAAGAAAAAAATATTTTTCTCTACAAGTAGTCCAGGCTGGAATATGTTGAAACTCCAAATTGCTTTAGAATCTGACCGGTTTTGTCTTCTGGGGCTTTGTCAAGGAAGAGCTTCTATGACCTTTTACGCGATGGGGGGGAGGGGGGCTGAGAAAGCAACTTAAAAGCATCTCAGGGGCATTGGCCTTTATCTTGGGACTCTCCCTACCTGTTGCAAAATCTGAATTGTCACAGAAAACATTCTGCACTACAATGTGCCTTTTGCACTCATGTTGATAGTTTATTTTAGTTGCATTTTTGATTCCTTTTATTGTTTTGCATACAATATGCAATTCTTTGTTTGTTTCCCTAGGCTATGCTCCCCGTTTAACCCCTTAAGGACCAAATGTCTGGAATAAAAGGGAATCATGATATGTCACACGTCGTGTCCATAAGGGGTTAAGCAAAAAACAAAAAAAAACAGATGTGGGGCTCCCTATTTATTCACTGGCTGTGCCAGACCTACCCTTGTGAGCCTCCATAGAGGTCTTGTATCACACTGGTGGTCACACACGATATTAACTTTTCGCTAATTCTTCTTTTACTGTATAGCATACTTTTTTTGCCATTCAACACTTAGTGGTAGCCATGATATTCTTACGATGGTGGTTATAAGAATGTGTATATGTGCTGATGTTTACTTGTAAATTGTCAATGCTGTTGCAATTTTCTTAATCCATAAAATGAGGTGGTTTATCGATGCGCCTATTCGCATGAATCTTTTTGCTATGTACAATTCTACTCGATATGTACCTGTGTCTGGTTCCTTTGCTAAAATCGAATATGCTATACGCTCAATAGAAACATAAATTACAAAAAAATATATATAAGGAAATCCTTTTGGCAGTTCATTTAAGGAAAAATAACTTGAGTTGAATCATTTCAAATGCTGTATAAAATAAACACCTTTGCAAAATCATGCAACTCTGACAATTATGTCTAAAATGTCAAGTGTGTTCGCGTATTTTATTATTGTTTTTATTTATCTTCAGATGGTCGCCCTGAATTGTTTTACAAAGTAAAAATTTCCAACACATGGTCCTGTGCGTGGAGTTACTATCCCTATCAGATGAACAACTATGCAGTAGGTCTGTATTATTCTGCTCTACTGACTGTCAAACCTGTATATTGACTTGAATTTTCCAATGGTCATTATCTCTTTCTCTGTAAATTGTACTTTAATCGCATACAGGAGGCTCTTGCAGGGTCTAGCAATCTATTAACATAGCATGGGATAAGTAAATCTAAATGAAACAGAACTTGCAATAAAAGGAAGGATAAAATATAGATGACTCTTTCCAGGAAGTGTTTAGGGAGGCTGTGCAAGTCACATGCAGGGAGGTGTGACTAGGGTGCATAAACAAAGTGATTTAACTCCTAAATTGCAGAGAATTGAGCAGTGATACTGCAGGGGCATGATTAATACACCAAAACTGCTTCATTAAGTTAAAGTTGTTTTGGTGACTATAGTGTCCCTTTAATGCTATATATTTTTTTTTTTTTCCTTAACCCTTGTATCTTCTTTAGGTTTACGGCAACAGATACTGCTCGTTAATATAGTTAAAAACTTCAGACAAGCGTTTAAGACCGAAAGTGATGTCCTTGCTCAACAGTTTGCCACGCAGGTATGCATTTAGAAATACATTGAAACGTCAAAATGGTTATTCACAGGTTACATTCGTTATGATTGGGATTTTAAGCATGATATGCTGGAAAATTATATCTCAAACAATTGCCACTTTTGGACCACCACAATTTAGAGTATGTCAGAATGAAGTAGTTAATATAGACTTGCTGTATGACTGAGGTGCTAATTAAATTCCACAATGTATGACTTGGTCGTTCCAAAAGGAAAGGTGAATGTGTATAAGATGTATTCATTGCTCTTGGCAAGCACAATGCATTACATCTATTTGCGATATAGTTCTAACCATCATCTCTGACTCTTGGACCGACCTGTGCTGTATTTTGCTTTTCAGTCGGGATTGCTCTACAATGGCGGTCGATCGGGAGAGGTTTTTGCTGTTGATCTTCGTCTTCCTTCTACTCCATTTAGCTGGAAGAAAGCCATTTCTTTCCACCATCGTTGCAGTATCTCCTCCTTGCGTCTTCTTCAGGATGAAAACTATCTGATGGTGTCTGACATGTCTGGAAAGGTATGCATTAATAATCTGTGTTCTATTCAGTTCATAAGCATTTTTTTTTATTTTTCTTTGTCAAAACCTGCCAGGTTTTGGAATTTAGAGTCGCACCCTGGTCTATCTTAGTTTTCTAATCTGCTTATTATTAATTTGGGTATTCCAGCACTGTTTACAAAGTGTAACAATCCCTTTAAAGGGACATTATAGACCTCATAGCTTAATGAAGCAGTTTTAGTGTATAGCTAATTGCCTCTGCAGTCTCATTGCACAATTCTCTGCCATTTAGGAGTTAAATCACTTTTGTTTCTGTTTAAGCGGCCCTAGCCACACCTCCCTGCATGTGGCTTTTACAGCCTGCATGAAATGGGGGGAAATAATGGTTACGTTTTCAAGCAGATGTAAACTTGAGAGAGAGATATAATTTTTATTTTCTACTCTTTCACGAAACATCAAGGGGTTGTTTCATTTTTAACCTTTTAATTTGTTTTATTTTTTATATATTTTCAATATTTGTTTGAAAACTAGGACATTCCAAGATGTTCATCTCCACTCAGATGTCCATGTTACGGTTAAACTTACTCTACCACAGATGTCTCAAAATCTGAATATGGGTTTAAGAAAATATGGAGAAAAAATGTTACTAAAAGTGTTATGTAAAAGTCTTAATACACTGCAGAATACCGAAGGCCCACTAAAAGTATTTACGTAACTAAACACACATTACTAAAATCAAGCTACATAAAAATTAGATAATGGGTTATAAGTTCTCTTTTAAAAACACCTTCCTTTCATTTCATTCCATCAGATCAAGTTATGGGACATAAGAAACGTGAGGCCGGTAAAGCACTACGAGGGTCATAATAACAGCTACGCACTGTTGCCGCTACATGTAAAAGAAGATGAAGGATTACTATTAGCAGGTGAGAAGTTAAACTTTCTTAGAGTAAGTGACTTTTGTAAAATGTGGACAAATTACATAATAAAGCTGGCTAATTAACTTGGTTATGTAAGTAGTAGTCTGGCTGCAGTGTCTGTGTTCCCTCGTCCTGCAATGTGTTCTTGCATGCACATTACGGACATACACCCGAGGTGGAGCACAGAGTGAGCTCATCGATGGAAAAGGGTAATAAGTACATAACGTGGGTTTTTTTTTTTTTTTTTTACCTTTTCATGCTGGGGTGGGGTTCAGAGGAAATTATAGTATAAGGTATACAACCTTGTATTCATTACACTATAGAATGCCTTTAAGGATCACTTGACCCGGAGTGTTCTTAAAGATGCAAATTGATCGTACTAGAGATGATCCATCAATGGGGATGGCCCCTGCCAATAAAGCAGAATGGCCGTGCAACATATGCCGTGATGGCCCGTGCCTACTCTCGCTGTAAGACGACCTCCCTGTTCTCTATCCCATGAAACCTTTTTGTTATTTTGTGTTTTCAGTTGGCCAAGATTGTTACACACGAATTTGGAACCTTGAAGACACTAGGTTATTGAGGACTATTCCTTCCCCACATCCAGCATCGAAAGACTCTATACCAAACGTGGTCTTCTCTCCTTATCTTGGTGGAAAACATCAAAAGGTACCTGGCCTATTGATGGCTGTGGAAAAAGATCTGTACCACTTCTCATACAACTTCAAGAAATCTTATTCTCTGAAATAAAGAAAGTGTATAACACAACTACGTGATCAGGCTGGGTATGAACAGAGGCTTTGTACACTTTTTTTTTTACACCAATAGCACTTTGTGTAAACCATATGCTTCTTGCGTAAAGGAGACTCTTTCCAATCTAGATTATTTAAGATAAACACTGCACTGATGCTTCTGTTATAAGTAGCATTTTGGGACTTGGCCCCTCCACACAGGCTATGTTTTTTTTCTTTTAATTTTCTTTATTTTGACTTTATTCTTATGTAGCTGTATAGTGACTTTGGTATCAAATAGGATTTTATGTATCTTATTAAAATTTCCTATTGAAAAAAAAAACTTCATGAAGTGAACATAAAGACAATTTGTTGCACTCTGTAAACATACACAATTTCAAAGATATCTTTTGTGATAGACATGGGACATCCTAAAATTAGCACTTCCCTTGCTGATGCTCAATGTCACTTACAATATGGAATCTTCATAGATGGTGATACATGAAGTGCTGGTTCATATTTGTGTCCGTCTCCTATTCAACTACACAAATAACATTTCTCAGGAAGCTTCTTCTTCTGTGTGAAAATAGATGCCAAGTTTGGGTACTGGACATGCATATTTTTCATTTACCATTACAAAAGTGTAGTTGCAAAGCACAGTATATCTACAGTTCATTTTGTTAAATTTTATTCTGTTATAGAAAAAAATGAATACAGTAAGAATTCACTAAACTGAGAATTCAATGTGAAAACCTAAAACCAGGTTGTAATCCTCCACTTCTTCTCCAGCCCAGATGTTCTGTGGCTGTCCCATTAGACTTTCCAATGCAGACTTTCTCTGCAAGGCAGGTGTTCTAAGCTATTGCTGCCTCTTGAGTTTAGCTCCACTGAGCTAACCAAACCAGGAAGTAGAAGGACCAGATGTCTGACAACCAGGGAGTGTAACACGGTTAATTTATGAAATCATTTTGTAAAATGAAAGGACACAGTCTTCTCACAAGAAGCACTTCAGCAAGCTAAAGTGCATTAAGTGTTTGGAGTGTTCCTTTAACGTCACTCTGGGTTATGATGTTGCCAGAGGTGAAACACTGGTGAAACAAACAGATTCCAAGCAGCATGGCCATTTCAAATCCCAGAAGCGATCACAATGCTTGTAGTAACCCCAGGAGTACAACCACTCAGTTTCTTGCCTCTGGGCTTGATTTTAATATTTGTGTATAACGTTAGAATGCTGAACTAAAAACGTAGCCTTTATTCAAGTTAGTTTGCAGGCAGAGGTGCTAGATTAACAGTTACTCGTTTTGGGTCTTCCCTGGAACTTGAGACTTTTAAAGTGAGTTTATATTTAAAATAAAACTATTGAATATCGCTCTATCTGAAAATAACTTCAAAAGCTGATCTAAACACAGGCATTATTTTAATTATTTTTTTTGGTCCTATATTAAATGATCACAAAATAGAACAGTTATGAATTCTGCATTGCTAGGTTGTGTTTTTACCCCTAACATACCCAGCATCACATAGACCTCAGCATTTACCCCCTTAACTTCCACATGGGACTTTTGTACCTTCATGAGGTTTTTTTGGTGGGTGGAATTGTGGCTCCTGCAGCTGATAAACTGGAAAATGCAGGCGTAGATATTTTTAGGCAACAATATGTACTTTGAAAGTCTTACCCTGCTAACCAGAGGCAAAAGTGTACCCACAAATATGACGTTAACAGGCAATTTATACAAAACAACCTATATTTAAGATTACTTCTTAAGAACAGAAAACAAAACATGACCCATGGAAATGCAGGATCTCTCTTTCATTTACAAAACTGATGGGAAGGCACTTACAGTGTAAACAGAACAAAATAACTTACTGATTCTTTCTCGTTTGTAGATTTAACACAAATCAAATTTGTACAAAGACACAAATTTACACAGTCTCAGGAATGTCATGTTCTCTACAGATGAGCTACTTGGTATGGTTGTACAGCACATGTTCTATATAGTTCGTTCCATGTGATATTGAGGATTACTGTAAGATTAATTTGAAACACTTATTAATTTACTATTAGTAAATGATCCGGGTCCACCTGTGCTTACACTACATAGATTATAACTTCTTCAAAATAAAAGAATGCAAAATGCTTTATGTTTGGATATAATTAAATGTAGAGATGCGATGAACTAGAGAAACTCCACAAGGGAACCTGGATCTACATCCAGATCAAACTGTGCATAGGTCAATGGATCTGGATTACAGCACATATCACAAACCTCCATTCAAACTCATTTAGAAAAGTTATAGCATTCCCAAATTTTTAAATTCTGGTTTATTAATACAGAGGGGGGGACAAAAAAAAAAAAAAAGCTAAAGTCTATGAACTGCCATGCTGAATAAAAATAAAGTGCAAGTTCCTATTGGCAAAGGCGTATCCCAGATCTTGAATACAGTACAGATAGATATAGTGTTAAATATGTCAGTTAATAGATCAGGCCCACTATCCCAGTGACCCAAAATGCTGCAGCACTTGTTTCTTCATGAAGATTTTTCAATTGTATCGTTTTATTCAATAGTTAAAAAGTGCAGATTATATATTGTCTTGTTTCCTGAACAAAGCAATGTTGGATGTTTAATATGTTGATGGACTAATGAAGATGACCACAAAAAATCGACAGATTAGAAGCATGCATGCCAGACAGGCCTAAGGATGAAAATGGTTCCACTCATAGCTAACCCTGAGAACGAACGGAATTGTGAAGGACAGGAGTGGAAACAGAGGGTTAAAGGTCACCAGGTTTTTTATTGCAATTAATGCAGACACGCACAGGATGATCCCAGCCCCGGGATGGGACTGGTCGTCTGTCACTTGAACATTCGTCGCAGAAACCCTGTCCGCATGCCCGGCAGTGGTGTTTGGATAGCTTGATATTAAATTCTTTCTTGCAGTTGTAGCAGTGAGTTATTTCATGGTCAGGGATCCAGTACGCAGGTCTTGCAGCATCTTTCATAAGTCCTGCCAAGAGAGCAAATTATTTAGAGGGGTATTTTTTTCCCCCCCTTTCAGGACTACCGTTAGAAATTACTTTCATTTATATGAAATTATGACAGGTCCTATCTTGTTAGGACCTGATGTGCCAACCTTCACCTATGTATTTTCCATAAATTCCATGAATGTATCCGCCCCGATGCACTGCGCTCCCACGCTGTCAATGTTTGACACCAGGTGATCTATCTGTGCACCATGTCACACACTGTCAACACGGTCTCATTCTATGAAGTGGCTTGTGAAATACCAAGCTATCACTATTTTAGTGGTCAATAGCCATGAATATTAATCAAGAGGAAAACAGGGCAAGAAAAGTCATAATGCAAATCAGGTCCACTGTATGTGGTAATTGTAGGCTATGACACTGGGTCCCAAACCAACAATTCAGGATTTATGTAGTTTCCAAAACCTAGACTGTCGGTGGGCCATGAGGACTGGTATTGTTACAGTGCCATTTAGCCCGCTGCACCATAATATATAGGATACAAATACGTTTATAGACAGACTAATAACCAGTCAACCCAGGGAGATCTTACCGAGAGGAATGTCAATGGCTGTCGCCACTGCACCCAATGTATTCTGAACGGCCTCTCCAACCTTCCTGGCAATTAACGTACCACCTTCTTCATCGTCAACAGAGTCCACAGCAACTAAAGAAAAAAGAAAGTTTTTGTAGTTGGGTTTTACTTTTTACACCGTATAATATTCATGTTTAAGCCCTGTGAAGTTTTATTTATTTTTTTAAATATTATTTTAGAAGGAATCTTGGCAACATAACCACTACAGCTCACTCTTGTTAAGGCTTTGTGTGCCCTGGTTCTTCCTCAACCCATAACCACGATAAGATGGAGTGATTATAAGACTTAAGGCGCCCCTATAAGTTGTAGAATTGGATTCACAGACAGACACTGGCAGTGACTTTATAGAAATGAAACAAGGCAGCTCCTGTTGGTAAATCTTGGTGTTAGTTTCCCCACCTGACCTCTAAAATATGAGTGTCTTCTAAACTATTGCGCATGCTAACTTGCAAAAATATAGCAGATTCCCCTGATTGCTTGTTAGACAAGATGTGTTATAGGGAGTACTAAATGGAATGAGGGAATAGCATATAGGAGATTGTTTGAGTTTATAGCCTATTTCAGTAACCGAATTTTGCCCCAATTCAAGTAAAGATCCAGTTCAGTATAAACTGACAGCCACAGGGTCCTAAAAGAATGCAGTACTACCTTAAATTAGTTCCTCCATGGGGGCGGGACCTTACAGCCGACTGAGGCAGCCGCATGAAACTGGGGCTTCGACAGAATTTGAATTCTAAGCAATTTCAAGGGTATCTAACCCGATTTAACGGCAGCAAATCAGCTTTTTACGTTTCTATAAGCTATCCCTGCGAACTGACCAACTCTGGGTGGCCTAACTCCTTGCAGCTGCTACTGTAAGCCTAAGTGGCTTACAACTGCATATTAGCCAGAGGGGACGGCCGCCCCTTCAACTACCACTGATCAGTTTGTTCCTGGGCCCTGTTCTCCTCCCCCACGCCCCTTTGGACCGCTGGGGGATATCCAGGTCCCCACCGAAGAGCTCAGCTGTTCCCAGCTCAGAGACGCAGCGAACAGTGTTGTTGGGCTGTAAACTCTGCAGCACTGCACAACAGATGACCACCGTAGCAGCACTGGCAACCCAGGCCCTCGGCAGTGACAGATTGTCCTTGGCAAGCGCTTGCTGTGAGAGTTCCTAAGTGGGGACCTGTCATGGTCCGCACTGCAGCAGCACCGAAAGCGAAGAGGAGGAGAAAGAAGGGGAGAGGGCCTTGACTAAAGAGAAGTGGCCTGGAGACAAGCCAACACTCACCTGGATCTCAATCCATCAGGGGACGAATCCTAGACACAGTTCACATGTTCGGGAAGCAACAGCTGAGCGTGGAAGCAGGCAATCTGTGGGCAGATCCCGTAAGGAACATGTGCTGGACTGTGTCAGAGCCTGGAGCAACACACTGTGTGCCTGGTGCACCAAAAACCTTCTGGATAGGAAGCGTAGGCTGAGCACTATACTGGCATGAGGGCCCGGGTACCATGCTTCTTATGGCCTCTAGGCTCACTTGGAACAAACGTTTTAGGATATGTTTTCTGTGCTTTAGGTTTTCATTTTGGGTGGTAATCAGTGGAATTATTTTCCTAATACACTAATTCTGTGTTTAATAGTATGTTCCTAATATTAGGCAAGAAGTCTCAACTACGCATAAGCATTACTAGTATGGTTGTTTGATTATAAGTAACTGCGATCTGCTTAGCATATACTACAGCATCCTTTAAAACATTTTTTTAAAAAGTGCTATGAAAACTTAGTTCCTCCATAAGATTAATTATAATATTTACCAAGTGCCACACTAGTACTAGTTTATGTAGGCAAAGGTTGTCTACAAATGTAGGGGTAGAAAGTCCAATTCAGATGAGTATTGTGCAATGCATTATTGAATACTGTGCCATTGGTGGTTAGCCTGTCAACACAGCAATCACACACCAATGGCACACATTCCAAGTCACAATCTTACAATAGTATATAAACCAAAGACATTTAAAAAAAATAATCAGTTCTCACCTATCTGACTTCCTCTCCGATCATAGCAGCTGTCACACACACGTACTGGTGAAAGCCCCCAGCCTCTCTCAGGAACCGGACGACTTTTGGATGAGCAGCCGTCACAGAATCCCTCCCCACAGGCCCGGCAATGGTGCTTAGTATCATTCTCCTTAAAGGGAACCGTGCACTTCGTACATACCTACCGGAAAACAAAATGGAGTAAATCACTATCTGCAAGAATAGTTCTTTATTCATCAAAAATAACGATAAATTTATAAATCTGCCGGTAATAATGTTTGTTTTTTTCCATATTCAAAGAGATATGTGTAAAGAAAAAAAATAAATTAATTTAAAATTAATTTTTAAAAATATAGCGATACTCCACTGAAAACTTTCTTCTCCTTGGAGAACCACTCCACAACTCAAAAGCACTTCAGCTTGCTGAAGTGCATCATGGGTGAGGAGTATTGTAGTTTAATCCCAGTTTAGAAGAGTGACAATTTCTATGAGAAATCAGCACTTTTATAAATTAACTAGGGAACGCTATACTGGCTGTCAAACAACCATGGAGGTATGCAACCTCCTTCCATTAGCTCCCCTAAGCGAACAGAAGTAGCAGGCATGCTCTATTTGAACATTCCAGTCTCCTCCCATACAGATCTTAGACCAGATGTGCATGAGCCGGAGGTAACAGTGCGCGCACGTGTGCAAGTCGCTGCACTTTCACATGGGTTCGAATTCAAAGCTTCTCAATGATTAATGGTTATATCCCTGTGAAGAGACCGAAAGTCTTTTCCGTGAAAAAAAAAGGGGAAGGCTTATTAAGTTCAATCACTTTTAATATATACTCCCAATGAAAACAAATCATGCATTTATTTGTTAGGAGTATATCTGTCTCCTAAATAGTTTTTTATTTTTGCTCCACTTTGGACAGTGGAGGGTTCATTTAACTGACAATTTCCCCTTTTGGCCATTAATTAACTCTTATTTAAAGCAGAATGAAGGAAGGTTTCTATGCTGACTGACAGGTTCAAATGCTGGGGGAGGAGGGGGGGGGTTTGTCCTCTGCACTGGCATAAAAGGGCAGAGCCTATAAAAGTGATTGACATTAAACTGAAATTAAATGCATTCAAAATGGCTTCAAAGGAAGAGTAAATGGAAAAATCTGTAAAAATCTGCATTGTGGAGGTATGTGTTTAAACACATTTGTTAAATGTATATATGATAAGTAAACATTATTATTATTGCCATTTATTTAGCACCAACAGATTGCGTAGCGCTTTACAATATTATTAGAGGGGAGATTCAACTATAAATAGGACAATTACAAGAAAACTTACAGGAACGATCGGTTGAAGAGAGCCCTGCTCAAACGAGCTTACAGTCTATAGGACACTAAGCATTAAAGGGACACTATAGTCAACAAAACAACTTCAGCTTCAGGAAGCAGTTTTACTGTATATATCATGATCCTGCAGTCTCACTGCTCAAATCTCTGCAATTTAGGAGTTAAATCCCTTTTGTTTCTGTCCATGCAGCCCTAGCCACACCTCCCCTGGCTGCGACTCACACTCCATGCATGAAAAAAAAAAAAAAAATGTTTTTACTTTCAATTAGATATAACTTACTTTAAAAGTTCTTACTGCCTGCTCTCTAAAGTGAACTTTAATTATATACAGAATGCTTCCGTAGGGTCTAGCAAGCTATCAACAGTGCAGGGGATAATACATTTTAAATTAAATAGAATTTGCAATGAAGGAAGTATAAACATTAGCGGACTCTTTACAGGAAGTGTTAAGGAAGGCTGTGCAAGTCACGTGCACGGAGGTGTGACTAGGGTGCATAAATAAAGTGATTTAACTCCTAAATGGCAGTGAGTTGAGCAGTGACCCTGCAGGGAAATGAGCTATACACAAAACTGCTTCAATAAGCTAAAGTTGTTTTAGAGATTATATAGTGTCCCTTTAAAAAAAATCCTAGGACGTGGTAGTCCTGCTTTAAACTGCTACTGATAATAGTTGAAAACAAGAGCCATAAGCATATTCCAACAATTTTTAATCTTTATCCATAAGCACAGTTTTTACCTTACCAGTATTTGAGAATTTGGCTTCCAGTAGGCAGGGGCAATTTGGTCAGTCAACCAAGATGTCACAGCTTTGGTGGGTCCAATGCTCAGTTCTGTTACAGACTGTGCCATGAAATTCATACCATCTAGTAGACGTTGGGCCGCATTATTGTTGTCTTTGAGGAAATCATCAGCCTGAGAATTATAATATTGAGGGGATATGGTGAGGTCTACATTATACCACACAATGTCTACATTATGACATGAACACTGAAAGTAATATTTAAGGAGAGACGTGACATGATCAAATCATGGCTGTTATTATACAGATAATTTATGATAGGTAAGACATACAAAACACTTACTCCAGGCCAAACGTGCTGTATCTCCGTACGTACAACAGTGTCCACAGGATCCTGATTCCCAAACCAGTACTGTCTGCTGCGATAAACCACTCCACAAGTAGGACATTCAATCACGTATCTAGAAGGCAGGGGAAATCCAAATGGTTATGAAAAGAACCGTGTAAGCAAGGTACACTCCTCTCCACATTTCATATGGCCAAAGATGAAGATTTCATGTTAGAGGTATGGCTGGAGTGTGACCAGCAGGCATGGCTATCCAGGACATTTTAGGCAACAATGAATTATATAAAAAGAGTTAAAGAAGAACTCACGTGTATTTGTTTTTAACAAGATTTCTATACAATGAATTATATAAAAAGAGTTAAAGAAGAACTCACGTGTATTTGTTTTTAACAAGATTTCTATATTTTTGTTTTCCACTAGGGGATATTGTTGCACCTTTGTTAGTTTTGGTTTAATTTGGTAGTCATTGTCGAACTGTTACAGTAGGGTTGCAAGTTTATAGCTATATAGGAATGATATTTTATTTAGAATTACCAAAGTTACATTGCTTCCCATATGACTTCTAGTGCAGGAAGCTAGAAGTACCGTTTTAGTTACAATAAATGATGGTTCTTTGTTCCCTTATTTTTACAGTAGCCAGGAAATGTAACATGAAAAAAACAGGTTTATAGAGAGCGCAAAAAAAGAATATGTATATCAATAAAATAGTGGATTTTCTAAGCAGGTGCTTCAAATTATGATTATCCACAAGAAAAAGTTAATACAAAGCTGCCGGATACACTAAAAACCTTCCCAAGTTTTAAAACATCATGTGTGACATAAATTGAAATAAAAACAGTATCAGCGCTTAGTTAATATACCCCTATTTTTTGTATATGGGTCAACAACAAAAATATATTAAATAAATTAAATAAAGAGTCCCAGTTTCAATCTTCATGGGGTGTTTTCAAATGTCCGCAGGGATTTGATAGTTGTAACAGTAATTGGTGTAAAAAGACTTTGTCTTTATATGTATCCAACCTTAAATCAAAAAGATACTGACATAGCGTGATACAGTTACAATACTTTATTTCCCATACGGTAATCCCCCCATAAGAGGAACTCTTACAATTAAAAGTGGTGAAACTTATTTCTAAGGTTCACAATAAAAACGTAGAAATGCAGAATATTGGCTGATGAATATAAAGTTACCGCTGGATGTTATTTCCAGACCGGTCCTGTGCACTCAGATCGATCCTCACTGAGAAGCCAACTAGCCAATCTTACTGCAATCTCTCCAAATTCAAAAATCCCGCCAGAAACACGATCTACGCGTTTCACTCATTCAAATGAGCTTTCTCAAGATACAGTGCTCTGGGGGATTATGATTACATATATATCTCTCTAGCAATTAAATAATTAAAAAACAAGAAATTCATCTGGTACATTAATATCTTCCATTTAACTATGTGTTCTCTGATCCTCACTATATTTTCAGACTCATAGCAGTGTATCATTATTTCGTTTTGATTGATACAAATATACACAGTTTCTAAACATCGTGAATGGTTAATCCTAACACACAATCAGAATCAACATATTCCTCTATAATTAGTGGAACAATTAAGTTCCAGTGTTTCATGCATTAAAAATGAAAAATAAAGCATTTTATATTTCATCCTTTTTTTTCTCAATTAAGACATAGTAAAAACGCTGGTGTTCTAAACAAAATTCCAAATATAGTAAATAATAAAACATAAATTTATCTTAAAATGTTCTGACAATGAATGTTTTTCAAATTTTCTGTTAATATTATAATAATAATAATAATAATAATAATAATTAATAATATAATTATAATATTGAAAAACATTCATTGTCAGAACATTTTAAGATATACCACAACAGCAACCCAGCATCCCTATCTTATTGTGGAATCCAGAAAATTAAAGTCCCTTGGAGGGGAGGGGATTTAGTGAAAAGTTTAATATATAGAGAAACTTTTTGGATTTATACTTTAAAAACCCTAACTCCATTTGGGCTTAATGCTGAATTTGAAATAGCACATATTTTATGACCTGATATAGAGAATGGAAATGAGATTTTTTAACAGGATTCATAATATATATATTATATATATTTTTATAAGTTTTCTTTTTATTCTAAAAGTTTTTATTGACATTTGGTTATTTATTCTCATTAGATTCTGGAATTTGTATGATATCCCTGGTGAAAAAGTTTAGAATACACGGGCTGATAAAATTGAATAGAAAGAAAGTCTGTGCCTTTAAGGGATTTAAACATTTCTCTTTTACGACTGCATTATCTTAACTGTTATCTCCTATGGCTGTTAAAAGCATTTAGAAACAAGAGGTAATGTGAAATAGGAACTGTAGATAAAATAGATCGTCTTTTTTTCACCTAAGATCGGAGCTTAATTGCTCTGTTAGATACAAAGGATCGGCTGATGTAAAGAGCCTGATATATTTAACTACTTATTCATTTAAGGTAGACTAATTTATGACTGATATTTCTCACGTTTGAATAGATGAAAAAGTAGAGAAATATGAATTGTTCATCATTTTTCCAAACTGTATAAAAGATGGGAACCTAACTGTTACATAAACTATAGAGAATGCATTTGAGTTTAATTTGTCTAATAGAACTAATTACTCATGATGTTTATAAGTTAATTTAAGTTTTATAATTCATGCTGCAATTATGTATATTTATAGGAGTGTTTTATTATTTACTATATTTGGAATTTTGTTTAGAACACCAGCGTTTTTACTATGTCTTAATTGAGAAAAAAAGGATGAAATATAAAATGCTTTATTTTTCATTTTTAATGCATGAAACACTGGAACTTAATTGTTCCACTAATTATAGAGGAATATGTTGATTCTGATTGTGTGTTAGGATTAACCATTCACGATGTTTAGAAACTGTGTATATTTGTATCAATCAAAACGAAATAATGATACACTGCTATGAGTCTGAAAATATAGTGAGGATCAGAGAACACATAGTTAAATGGAAGATATTAATGTACCAGATGAATTTCTTGTTTTTTAATTATTTAATTGCTAGAGAGATATATATGTAATCATAATCCCCCAGAGCACTGTATCTTGAGAAAGCTCATTTGAATGAGTGAAACGCGTAGATCGTGTTTCTGGCGGGATTTTTGAATTTGGAGAGATTGCAGTAAGATTGGCTAGTTGGCTTCTCAGTGAGGATCGATCTGAGTGCACAGGACCGGTCTGGAAATAACATCCACGTAACTTTATATTCATCAGCCAATATTCTGCATTTCTACGTTTTTATTGTGAACCTTAGAAATAAGTTTCACCACTTTTAATTGTAAGAGTTCCTCTTATGGGGGGATTACCGTATGGGAAATAAAGTATTGTAACTGTATCACGCTATGTCAGTATCTTTTTGATTTAAGGTTGGATACATATAAAGACAAAGTCTTTTTACACCAATTACTGTTACAACTATCAAATCCCTGCGGACATTTGAAAACACCCCATGAAGATTGAAACTGGGACTCTTTATTTAATTTATTTAATATATTTTTGTTGTTGACCCATATACAAAAAATAGGGGTATATTAACTAAGCGCTGATACTGTTTTTATTTCAGGAAATGTAACATGCATCTTCTGTAGCTAATAACCAATGTGTAGGATACTAGTAAGATGGGAAACACCAGCTTATTGTCTTTATAATATGTGTGAGAGAAACACATACACCACATATGCTCCATCAGCTGGTGTGTTTTTTTCAGTACAACTTGGGATTGAGAATCCTTGTTGTACACCGAATGAGTGCTTACTCTGCACATATGAACTTTCATTGAATTATTTATGAAAAAGTTAACTTCGTGAGTGCTACTTGTGAGTGGGATGTACAGCTGTACATACTGAATAACCATTTCAAGGGACACTATAATCACCAAAACAACTTTAGCTTAAAGGGAAACTCCAGTGCCAGGAAAACAATCAGTTTTCCTGGCACTGCAGGTCCCCTCTGCCTCCCACCTCCCAATCCTCGGTTGCTGAAGGGGTGAAAACCCCTTCAGTGACTTACCTGAGGCAGCGATGATGTCCAACGTCACTGCTTCTATCCTCCGCACCGCTCCTCCCTCTGATTGCGTCGGCCGGTGGGCAGACTGATCCCGCCCACCGGCCGGGGAGACCTAATGCGCATGTCTAGAATCTCATTCTAGTGCAGGAAGCTAGAATTACCGTTTTAGTTACAATAAATGATGGTTCTTTGTTCCCTTATTTTTACAGTAGCCAGGAAATGTAACATGCATCTTCTGTAGCTAATAACCAATGTGTAGGATACTAGTAAGATGGGAATGTGGTTATCGGTTTAGTCGCTATAATTGGTGTTGAAAGAGATGGGGTGCTGCGAATCTACGGCCCATTTAAAAACACCCCCCAATCCCCGGCTGCTGAAGGGGTGAAAACCCCTTCAGTGACTTACCTGAGGCAGCGATGATGTCCAACGTCACTGCTTCTTCCTCCACGCCGCTCCTCCCTCTGATTGCGTCGGCCGGTGGGCAGACTGATCCCGCCCACATGCCGGGGAGACCTAATGCGCATGTGCGGCAATGCTGCACATTAGCGCTCCCCATAGGAAAGCATTGAAAATGCATTTCAATGCTTTCCTATGGGGAAATGAGCGACGCTGGAGGTCCTCACACAGCGTGAGGACGTCCAGCGACGCTCTAGCACAGTGCTAGAAACCAGGAAGTGCCCTCTATTGGCTGTCTAGTAGACAACCACTAGAGGTGGAGTTAACCCTGCAAGGTAATTATTGCAGTTTATAAAAAACTGCAATAATTACACTTGCAGGGTTAAGAGTAGTGGGAGTTGGCACCCAGACCACTCCAATGGGCAGAAGTGGTGTGGGTGCCTGGAGTGTCCCTTTAATGAAGCAGCTTTGGTGTTTGGATCATCCTTCTGGAGTTTCACTAATCAATTCTCTGCCATTTAGGAGTTAAATCCTTTTGTTTATGAAGCCCTAGGCACAACACACCCTGCATGTGACTTACACAGCCTTCCTAAACAGTTCCTGTAAAGAGTCATCTGATGTTTACACTTCCTTTATTGCACATTCTGTTTAATTAAGAATTTCATATTCTTGTGGAGCTCAACGACAAATAATAGAGCTCCTCAAAAATTGGGAATGAAATGATGGAGGTACAGGAAGATTTGGACACAGGTACTTTCCCTCCTAAACAAGGAAAGTTGAAGGATATCAAAGTGAAAAAATAAAAATAAAAAAAATAACGCTCACCCGGACCAGGCATACTTGGCAAGACCCAGCCATGGCGAGTCGGTGGAAGCAGATGTTTTGGGAACCACATTGACCTCCTTCCCACCTTCATAACAAGCCTGCAAAAGAAGTGGCTTTAGAACACACAAGAATGGAACCCATCACAAGTTATACTCTCGTCTATAGAGAGACACCATAAACTCTCTCTGCCGTCATCATAAATAAATAAAAACAACTTCATATCAATCCACTGTACAAGTTTGCATCTGTGGAAAAGCCTGAAAGAAGTTTAAAGGAAATGGACACTTCTCAGTAATTATATTTATATACACCGTATCCTTGTACTTGGAAAAAAAAAAAAAAATACAACTGCAACTATACAATCCTACAACTGGGCGCTTCCATTTTTGCTCAATCATTATAAGCCCACCTTTTGCACCTGGCTGTCAGCATACACAAATTAAAAAAAAATCAATTTCTCTTTTTCCTTTGCAAGGTTTGCCCTGGCTGTGCCTTGTCTGAACTGGATAATTATGCAATTTATCCAATATTAAATTTAATATTTAAAAGAAAATTAAGCATCTTTGGATGGAGGAGTTAGCACATATTATAGGAGAGTCCAAATGTTTTATTCAATGGTTTACAGTTTCGCTTTAATGTCACATAATCTAATGACATAATATTAAGTGTATTAGGGATATTTATGTGACTCATCATTTGGTTTATAGATCATTATGGAGGTCAGCTTGCATAAAATGGTACCCACCTCACGGGTTCATTGACAAATTTCTGACCAAATATTATATATATTTATTATCCAAGTCCACATCTAACCTATTGATTTTTAAACTGGAGATTAAAAACTTGCTCTTTTCTTGGGAATAATAATTAAAAAAATTAAAAGAAAAGAAAATTTTAAATAAATACATTTAAAAAATGTTAGTATAAGCGTTTCAAATGATTTAATTTGGGGGGGATAAAAGCCTGTTAGTTTTTTCAAAATATTAAAAATCTAAAAAAATATATATACAAAATTTCAAAAAATATAAAAAAAAAATTCAAAATGTATATTTTAAAATATTAAATAATTTCTAAAGTTTATCGAACACTATTTTTATTTTTGAATAGTAACACGTTTATCCAACAATATTAAATGGAGGCCTTTAGCTGGCAGTATATCATAAAAAATATATGAAACCAACATACATTGTACTGTACACTGAAATTACACATCTAAGATAATACAATCGGTTGATGTCAGACATTGGGGTACGATTTCAGACATGTAGGTTTCAGCCTGATGTTAGGTGTTCGTGGTGTAACTTTTTTTGCTATTGTAAAATGTATTAAGCCACTGTCACTGACGAAATTGCAATAAAAATAAACAAAACCCAATAATGATCACAGCAAAGTAATAAATGTGGTGTTTTAGGCTACTAGATGTATCTCAAAAACGAATAAATCAAACAGGAATGTAAATTTACAACAACATTAAAAGGTTGCTCACCTTGCAGGTATACACTCGGTTGTCATACTGGTGGGAGTACCTGCAACGGCTCGTTGTCTCGTGAGGAAGTCCTTCCTTAGAGTGATTCATGCTGTTCTTGCATCCTGCTCTAAAGAACAAAAAGAATACAATGAAACTGTGGAGACTGGACAAAACATAAACGGAAATATAGAAAAAAAAATTTTTTTAAATCATTCACAACTATACATATATCCACCATAAAAATAAACAAATAAAAATCATGCAACATTTCTAGACTAAGAAAAGGTAGAGTTAGTGATCTCAGCTCGGTTCACGATGTGTGCCTGTAATAAGAGGAAAGCTGGGAATTGATGACAGATGAGTGAGTGTCTGTCCAGTGGTGGCTGTTTCTGATCTGCCTGCACACATCACTTCTCGTAGTGTTCCAGACAGCAGCGTAATTTTAAGGCCTTCCAATCACGTTTCTTTACATTTCTCCAAATGGCACAATTGAGGTTTGTTGAACTCAGGCCTGCACTGTTGGTTGATACCATAATCTGATCCCATAAGGGCATGCACTAACTGCTAAAGGATTTTTGGCAACTCTTTCTGCAATACCTAAAATTCGCTAAATGCAATTTAAAATTCCCCAATCTGTGCATTTCCTTACCTAATCACCTAGTGTCGGTTCCCCCATTCCGTATGGTCAACTAAAATCTACTGAAGATTTAGTCGACTAAAACAATTCAGTTGACTAAAATACGACTAATAATGGAATGGACTAAAACTAAATTGAAATTTTCCGTCTGCTCTCGAGTTCTTACTCTCTTACTCCTCCCCCTTTCCCCCCGCTTTGTTCAATTATTGCTGTCCTATGTGAATCTTCAAACATTAATAATAGTAAATAAACCTCAGTGGACCATAGTATAGGTCCCCAATATGAAGGTTTAGGTTTGATGCTTATTGCCCATTGTGGAGCTCCTGACTGCTACTGAACTGAAGACTAATACACTACCTTGCTTGTTATTTCACTTGGCCATAATGACGCAGTTAAGTTCTTTACTGTTCTGTACCTCCCAGGAGCATAGAATTATGAAAATAAAACCATATATGTAAATTGGCAATCATGAACTGGGAGACAGTCCTTTCTCTATATGGCAAAATGCAGTTCAAGATGTTGGGGAGACTACATTTTTCTAATAAGCAAATGCAGTAAAACACAACAGTTAAAAGCAAATCGAAGTCAAAGTCTTTGTTATCGATCTAGTGAAAGAAGGAAATTGTGTAAGAAAAATATTACCCACAAATGAAGTCTAAGTAAGCATTAAACACATACCCACAGCTGAGGCAGAGAGCAGAGCAGGTGAAATACTCATCAGGAAAAAAACAACTATGAGCCATCTGGTCATCTGGAATCTCTCCACTAAAGCGGTCACTCAAAGCCTGAAAATAAATAAAAACATTTTTTTTTTTTTAAATCTATGTTTAAGAGTGAGCCATATGTAATTACACATAGATCAGACCTTAACAAAGTACACTAGATACTCAGATTCAAAAGGCTAAATCTCTCTGCAGGTTCCTTGCTACTTTACCACTACAAAAAAGGTACTTTATAAAATAGAGCAGCTAAAATAACTAAATGAGTTTTAAGACAAGGGCCAAGGGGCAGAGCAATGTTGCAACATGTATTACCCCACTAGTCCAGTGAAATATTAACGGTGATGAACTCACAAGTAATCCTAAAATCTATTAAGCCCTTCAGGTGACGTGAGAGATAAATACAGCTATCCTTGCTTTGTGCAAGAGTTACATTTTCTGTAGATCTTAAAGAGAATGAAAACAGTACTTTTCTGATCAACACATAACAGTGATGGAAAGGTCGTGAAAGTATTGGTTCTAACAAATGCTTTCAACTTTAAAGGACCACTATTGTGCCAGGAAAACAAACTCGTTTTCCTGGCACTATAGGGTCTTTAGGTCCCCCCCACCCTCATGGCCCCCCTCTCCTCCCTCTCCCGATGTCAGCTTTGAATGCGCATGCGCGGCAAGAGTCGCGCGTGCATTCAAACAGTCCATAGGAAAGCATTTCTCAATGCTTTCCTATGGACGTCAGCGTCTTCTCACTGATTTTCACAGTGAGAAGTGCGGAAGCGACTCTAGCGGCTGTCAGTGAGACTGCCACTAGAGGCTGGATTAACCCTATTGTAAACATAGCAGTTTCTCTGTTCTGCTATGTTTAAAGCTGAAGGGTTAACACTAGATGAACCTCGCACCCAGACCACTTCATTGAGCTGAAGTGGTCTGAGTGCCTATGGTGGTCCTTTAAGGTTACCGGTGAGTTTCAGGTCTTTCTTTTCCTATTGCTTAGCAGTGCCAGATATATTAAAGGGACAATATAGTCATCAAAACAGTTTTAGCTTAAAGGACCACTCTAGGCACCCAGACCAGTCAGCTTAATGAAGTGGTCTGGGTGCCAGGTCCAGCTAGGCTTAACCCATTCTTTTATAAACATAGCAGTTTCAGAGAAACTGCTATGTTTATGAATGGGTTAAGCCTTCCCCCAAAGCCTCTTACGGCTGTCTCATTGACAGCCGCTAGAGGCGCTTGCGTGCTTCTCACTGAAAATCACAGTGAGAGCACGCAAGCGTCCATAGGAAAGCATTGATAATGCTTTCCTATGTGACCGGCTGAATGCGCGCGCAGCTCTTGCCGCGCATGCGCATTCAGCCGAATGGGCGGAGAGGAGGAGGATCGGAGGAGGAGAGCTCCCCGCCCAGCGCTGGAAAAAGGTAAGTTTTAACCCCTTTCCCCCTTCCAGAGCCGGGCGGGAGGGTGACCCTGAGGGTGGGGGCACCCTCAGGGCACTATAGTGCCAGGAAAACGAGTATGTTTTCCTGGCACTAGAGTGGTCCTTTAATGAAGCAGTTTTGGTGTATAGAACATGCCCCCTGCAGACTCACTGCTCAATTCTCTGCCATTTAGGAGTTAAATCACTTTGTTTATGAACCCTAGCCACACCTCCCTGCATGTGACTTGCACAGCCTTCCATAAACACTTCCTGTAAAGAGACAATTAATGCTTAGGCTTTCATTATTTGAAAAGTCTGTTTAATTTAGAATTTCTTATCTATTGCACTGTTAATAGCCTGGTGTGCTGTTCGATTTACAGAGAAGGAGATAAAAACTTCTTATGGCAGAGAATGCAGTGAGACTGCACGAGCATGATCTATACACCAAAACTGCTCCATTAAGCGAAAAATGGTTTTGGGGACTATAGCGTGTCGAATATATTTTTTGCATGTATTTTCTCTTTACCTTTAGAGCTTTGTAAATGACGCCAGGATGCCGAGAGGAGCGGGTGGTATTGGTTTCCAGTTGCTGCTCCACAGCACGACGCAACCCTGAGAAATCCGTGGGTGGGTTGTAGGTGCGCGTCCCCTTGTAATGAATAGAGCTGAAGGCTTCTGGAAAACGTCCAAGCCTTCGAAATCTGTCTTGAATGACTTTTTCTGGGGTTTCAGAAGATCTTTCTGTAAAAAGGACAATGGAAGAAATAAAATACAACACAAAGAGAGGAATGCACAGCCTAAGGCTCTGTCTAGTCTGTTGCAAAATAAAAGTATGTCAATAAACACAAATCCCTCCCCCCCACCCAATCTTGATAAATGGCATTACAAAACACAGAGTCAGAGAACAGAATTTTGACCAGATTGACTCATCCTTTCTCAAAGATATTTGCTCTGTTGGGCAGTATAGGGCCACCTACAGTAAACCCACAATGCCCATAATTAAACATTCATTTGCTGTGTATTATGGGGATTTTAAAATTAACAAATATTTAATATAGCGATGTAAATTCAGCTAGAATTAGTATTTGTATGCTAATTAGGCTGTTTTCAGGCTGCATTTCAAACTTGGGTTTGCAGAAAAATATAGCCACCTGTTACAACAATCTAGATTTTAATCAACAGACCAAAGAGCATTTCTCTGCATGAAATTAAACAATATGACACTGTGTTAACCCCTTAAGACCGCAGCCAAATGTACAAGTTGTGATCAAAACAAAACGTAAACAAAACCTGGCATTTGCGCTGTATGTCTGTCCAACCGTAATTCACCTCTTTCATATTAAATGCACCCACACTTATTATATATCATTTTATTCAGGGGAAACAGGGCTTTCATTTAACATCAAATATTTAGGTATGGGACATAATTTAATGTGAAAAAAATATTTTTTAAAAATGGGAGAAAATAAGAATTAAAAAAAAAAAATTTTGTTCTACGTGACATTTTAACTGTGAATGTCAAAATACTGTTTGCTTTTACTGCAGTAACATACACATATTTGTATTCAGCGATGTCTCACGTGTAAAACCATACCCCCTATGTACAGGTTTTATGGTGTTTTGGGAAGTTACAAGGTCAAATGTAGTGTGTTACATATTTCAGTTTTTTCACATTGAAATTCGCCAGATTGGTTACGTTGCCTTTGAGACCATATGGTAGCCCAGGAATAAGAATAACCCCCATGATGGCATACCATTTGCAAAAGTAGACAACCCAAGGTATTGCAAATGGAGTATGTCCAGTCTTTTTTAGTAGCCACTTGGTCAGAAACACTGGCCATATATATATTAAATATATGATCTAAGTATATATTATTTAATTTTACACTGTTTTAACATCTTTTAATTTTATTTCCAGGGAGCAGGGGGAGTACTTGTCATTACAGGCAGTCCCCCTGCTGGCAATGCCTTGGACGGCTATGCCGTCCATGTGATCGCGTGGTCCTCGCAAGGACCTCGCGATCACATGGCCCAGGGGGGCCGAAGAGAAGGAACTCCCAGGTAAGCGATCGCCAGAATGGGATCGCCGGCGACCGGGGAAGTACAAAAGATCTCAGGGCGTTCTATGCCGCCCTGCGGCGTTTAGAGCCATCTAAATAAGGACGGCATAGAACGCCCTGCGGTCTTAAGGGGTTAATCAGCCTTCGTCAACCGGGTGAAGCCGATCCCCGACGTTTGTGCTGGAAAAATTAAGATTTGTGCTGCTTTTATTAACTTAAGGGACACTATAGTCACCAGAACAACTACAAATTAATGTAGTTGTTCTGGTGAATATAATCATTATATGCAGGCATTTTCATGCAAACACTGCCTTTTCAGAGAAAAGGCAGTGTTTACATTGCCCCTAGGGACGCCTCCAAGTGGCCACTCCTTAAATGGCCACTGGAGGGGCTTCCTGGCTCAGTGCGTACAGTAGGCAGCTCTGCCGTTCAGCGTCCCCACGCTCTGCATGGGGACACAGAGATTTCCTCAAAGATGCATTGATCCAATGCATCTCTATGAGAAGGTGCTGATTGGCCAAAATGGTGTTTGGCCCCACCCCTAAGCCGATTTTAGCCACTCCAATGCTTTCCCTATGGGAAAACATTGGATTGGCTACAAATCTGCAATTCTGAATATATATAAATTCTGATATATATTTTATTTTTTTTAAACCACACAAACTAAATGGTATATTTGTTTTTAGATTTAATTTAAAAAAAAGAATTTTATAATGTGTATTGAAAAGTGGGCAGAGTTTAACCATATATAATGTGCAATATGTCCAAAAACAAAACTGGCACATACAATCTTTATAAAAATGCAGCACGAACAAATGGTATATTTTCTTTTAAAATGTCATAACATTAATTGCAAAGTGGGCAAGGTTTGATCAAATAGAATGTTTAAATCTCCAAAACCAAACTGGCATAAACATTCATTTTGGTTTTATTCACCTTTTAAAAACATGGGATGTCAACTTTACACAGAGTCGAAATAAATGGCGGGTTTTAATAAAAAAAAACACAAAGCAGCACAAATAAAAATGTTAATGGCACAAACGCAGCGCTAACCAAATAGTCTGGCTTGGTGCATTTTGGATATTGTAGGTGGGCTGAGTGACCTTCGGTGACCTTCATTTTATCAGTAATAACGCAAAAATCTTCATTTTTACGGTACAAACTTGGCACTGATGAAACCGTGGAATTTTTTTTTTTTTTGTGTATGCCGATATTAAGGGGGCCGGGTTCACACAACCCTTGTCACCCCTTCCGCAAGCAGTGATTTCCCTTAGTGACATTTTCAGGGATATATTATGGGCAATTAAAAGAGGTTCATTTGAAACCATACTGCTTTCATAAACCACTTACTCTAATCATTATCGTAAAGCACAATACATTCCAGGACATGTTACTTAAGAAATATTCTCAACCTCTGCATCAACGAAAGAGCATGTTACAATGTGGTATACTCGTTATCATAAACATTAACGTGAAGCAATGTACAGTGCTCTGGAAGTTAAATCCACATTCGTGACATCACTATTATATATCTTGTACGGAATTCGTTGAACGATGCCATCCAAAACAGGGACAAAATGGATACATGTAAAAACGGAAGAGTAATCCACTCTGCCTATATGTGGAGAGAAGACCAGACGGAGATGCACGGGGGTCCCAGGTAAGTGTCAAACCTTTCAAAAATGCTTTGACTACTTACTGTGGGCACCATAAACACTACAGCTCACTGTAGCGGTTATGTTGCTTAAACTGACCCTTTAAGCCAGCTGTGTTACCTAAAATGGTCTTTATAGATACAGGATCTTAAATATTCCCAGTAGAATAATAGCTGAATCTAAGCAAGTTTCATTGCTTTAATAAGGGAATAAAATACCTGTAATAACCCTATGTTCAGTGATACAGTCACGATTTTGGGCCCTGGTCTGTTGACCTAGGTTTTTTTTTTTTAGGGGGTGGAGGGGAGGTTTCCCCTCCGACATCACCATAAAGTCAAACACAAGCCTGTGCTAGCTGCTTAAGATCGTTCAGGTATTTCTGATATTAGAAAGCTTTGGTAGCACTCTGTGCAAAGGCAGCCATAGTGTGTTACACACTAATGACTAGAGATGTCGCGAACCGTCCGCGAACTTCTCGCGAACGGTTCGCCGCGGTTCACGGCGACCTCCGGTCAGCTGACACATCCCGGCCAATCTCCGGCAGACCCTCCCACCTCCTGGACAGCATCCATGTTGAAGCTGCCTTCAACGTGGATGCTGCCCAGGAAGTAGGAGGGTCTGCCGGAGATTGGCCGGGATGTGTCAGCTGACCGGAGTTCGCGGCGAACCGTTCGCGAGAAGTTCGCAGACGGTTCGCGACATCTCTACTAATGACAAGACCCTTTCACATTATGTAGATGTAATTGAAAGCCAAGTGTTGAATGTTTTCCCATGGCGTCAATTGCCATTATAGGCCTCAATTTCATATTTTTGAAAACGCTTTTCACAAGGTCATACGTTTAGACTGGAAGAAAGAAGATTTAGTCTAAGGCAAAGGAAAGTTTGGGGTTTTTTTACCGTAAGAACAATAAGGATGTGGAATTCTCTGCCTGAAGAAGTGGTTTTATCAGAGTCCGTACAGATGTTCAAACTTCAACTAGATGCATACTTGCAAAAACAGAATATTCAAGGATATAAATTTTTGTAGGGTAATAGCTTCTTGATCCAAGGATAAATCTGACTGCCATTCTGGGGTCAAGAGGGAATTTCCTTGCTGATTTGTTGCAAAATTGAAGTGCTTCAAACTGGTTTTTTTTTTGCCTGCTTTTGGATCAACAGCAAAAAAAAAGTGAGGAAGGCTGAACTTGATGGACACGTCTCTTTTCAGCCTATGCAACTATATAACTCAATATTTAGATAAAATATATATAAAAGTTTTTTTTTTTTTTTTAAATATTGGATATATTTTTAAAATCATTTGGAAAAACTACCAAAAGTTAAAAATAAATAATTAATATATATTTTATATATATATATATATTTATTTTTATTTTTTTTTATTTTTTATTTTTTTTATTTTTTTTATTTGAGGCCTTAGAACTGTATCACAATTTTTAATTCCTCAGGATGTGACAGCAGATGACAATAAGCAATTATTTATCCAAGCGCGATACAGATAGAGTGTAATTATGATTTCAAATTGAAGAAGTATGGCACGTGGCATCCTCGGAGGATAACAATACTCTGACATGAAGAGATGTCTCATTATTGAGTTATGTAGTTTCAGATACCCTCCCTGTTTACATTTGTTGGCTTTTGAGAAGGTAGATTTTTGATGGCTGAAGAATGAACAAACAATCACTCCTCAAATAAGAGAACGCCTATAAACAGATCTAAAAAAACCAGAGAATAAAGTGGGGAAAATGTAACAGGTTATTAATTCCCAACTTAAACACATTTTATTGACCTATGTCTGTGTTTGAAAGAGTACAGCAGTCCAAAGAAAACCAAATGTAAAATAAATATATATATACACACACACACACACCAAATGAGTCACAAATGAAATACTAGTTTACACCTTAAATGCCATAACCAACTGAGTAGATGACGCAATTTCTCTGGTGTAACAATTTCAGCACACAAGTAGTAACCAGATTTCCAGGGGGTTGTGGAAAGGTTAATGCAGGGGATTGGACATCTGGGTTGAACTGATGCCTACAAGCCCATGGTGTGAAACTAGGAATGACACTTCCTCCCCACCCGTTGTATAGTGCTCAATGAAGCCTTTAATCTAACAGAGAAATGTGAATTTCAGTAAAAAAAAAAAATCCAAATCTTTAAAGACAGAGCACTGCATAAGTTTGTGAACTGCAATTTCCATGATGCCAAATCAGGACTATGTGGATCATGAGAATTGTAGATCACAGAACATTATTAAACATCAGGCACTCCAAGGACTACTGCCAGCTTTTTAATTCTTCCTGTAGCCCTCTTCTTCTTAGTCCCAGTACGCATTGCTCCTTCGCCTCCATCACGTCTTTCCCTTAGGGTGTCTCCTTGGTTCCATGGGGTAGAACAGGATGGAAGAATGCGGACAATTGTCAAGCCTTAGAAACATGAATAAAAGGTAAAGTGCACCCCAATTAAACCTATATAGCTTGTAGGTCAGTTAGGAAGTAATTTGTACTCCCCAGCAGACCCAGACACTTAACTCCAAGGCAAGCCCTACTGGACATACTCTGCTTCTCTTAGTAAGGCCATATAGACGGAACACTTTTGGCCCTTTCTGTATTTAAACAGTCTGAACATCTTTGGGATCAGTGATCACTTGTCAAGATTGGGTAACACACTATAGGGAAACAGTAACCAGAATAATTGAATAAAAAGAGAGAAGGTACGTGTACCGGACCTTAGAATGGCCGTGTTAACGTGTGCACTAGATGAAAAATACAGAGTCAAAACAGGAAGCCAAGGTCAAGGACAACAGAGATACTCAACAAAATAAGCCGAAGTCAGGGAACCAGAAATCAGCAAAGTCATACAAAGCCGGGTCAGTAATGAGAAAACCAAAACTACTTCACAGTAAGCACTCTCGGGCAGAATAAACCACGACAGGGCAATGATCTCCAGAAACAGGAAAAGTTTAAATAGGGAGAACAAAAATCTTATTGGACAGCATCATCACCCTGCACCAAATCACACAAGGGGGTGTGACCTGTAAAGAGCAGATGATGTGTCCCAATAATATGACCTGTCACGGCTATAAAAAGCCTGCACTTATAGGGTCCTGTATTTTCCAAGGACTCCTGTATGTGTCGCAAGGTTGCCAAAAAGATCAGGAAGCCTTGCCAGAAGGCAGATCATGCAGGGGCTGCTCTGCACGTGGAGCAACCAAACACCACATGGTGTTTACTTTTAGGTTTTCCAAACCAGCTAATAAATCTAATTCATTGTCTCCAATCGGATTCACTCTAAACTAATGGTATAAATGGAATGCTCCCTTCCCACAAGGACACAATAATGAATTAACATATGATATAATGATTGTACGCCTATTGAGTTCAGCCCCGGGGCTGTGAGATCATTCATAACATAGAATGAGTGGAACCGCTGAATACTACAACAGCAGCCACACTGCAACTACCAGTTTACAGACACCTTCATTCAAAGTTTTGTAGAAGAGTCTGAGCACATTTGTGGAAAGGGCAGTGCAGATGGTTCTCACACTCATCCATAGCCACAGTTCTGTATTTAGTACAAAGCTCCACTGGAAGGCGCAAGAGTCAAGCATCAGGTGCACACTGTGTGCCCTACATTAGATTATATATCTGAGGTCTAGGAGAAAGGGGCAGGCTATAGTTGCACCTGTTTTTACATATTCTTTAAAAGAGGACTACTTTGAGGACAATAACAGTATTATTGAAATTAAGTTGGTATGATGCCAAGAGCTGCCTTACCTCAAATGGTTAATCTGTTCATAAACGGTTTAACACAGAACGTGCAATCTAGCACCATTCCTAGCTGTTCCCAAAGACATCCGGTGTCTCAAATTAGGATAAAAAGTAGGGACAGCCACCGGCTCCTTTGATTGTCCAAGAGCGGTCAGCTAATGCTCTAAGCCAATCAGTAGCTCCCCATTCGTATAAACGGTATTTACTTTTTATTTTTTTGAACGGGAAGCCAATGATAACGTAGAGCAGTGGCTGACCGCTCGAAGCTAAATCAGCGGTGCACCTGCTTCTTCGATCCCAAATTGAGACACCAGACAAAAACTGTGTCTTTATGGTTAGGACACTCTTTAGGGTAAAACCATTCATGAACAGTTCAACCTTTACAACTTAATTTCAATTAAAATTGTTATGGCTCCCGGAGTGTTCCTATAAGTTATAAGCAACTATGGGCAATTCGACATGGACAGGAGACAGCCTTGAATCATGTTATAAACAGCTGAGTAGATACACATCCAGCTACATCAGATTGCACAAGATTTGTTCTGCACTTTTCTACAACATAATCAAATAGAATTAAAAAAAAAAAAAAAAACACAACAGAACTGGAAAAATATAAAATAGTGGTCTCAAGACTCACCTGACCCCAGCAGCTTGGTATGAACAGTCTCATGAAAAATTATGACTCCAGGCCCCAACATGGACAGTGGCACATCTAACCCACATCTTGCAGTAGTGGCTTTTAACTCCTTTGTAAAGTGTTTCAAGTAGGCTTCTGAGGCATCACCAAGAAACTTGAAGAGATCATTGTGCAGACGATCTGCATGAGTTCGGTAGATAACCAGATCTGAAATGGCCAACACTTTGAGTAACAAACGTATTCTCTGACTCAGATTGACATTTGTCCCAAGCAGACCTTCAGTATCGATCACCACCACCTTGTGCACAGGGTCAAAGGCTGCCCACACACCCACTGTGCATGACTCTTGGGCAGGAGAAGTCTTGAATACTTCGCGACCGTAGAAGAAAGTATGATTGAGGGTATGAGACTTGCCATCACCAGTGTTTCCAAAAATGGAGACAACTTTCAGCAAGTCATCTGGATTGCAGTCCAGTTTCTTCAAGAATTCATCCTCATCCGTGACCTTAAAATAAAGGTGAAAACAGACATTGAAAAGACAAACAAAACTAAATAGGTTCCTAGTCAACAGACCACAAAGATGAAGGTCAGACTGGATACGGCCCGATGATTCGGGGCTAATATGTCATCATAATCTATTGTTATGGGATTATACGGATTCTAATATTACTTTTCCTTTGTGTAGGAAATTCAGTATTATACACAGTTGCTGTATCAATAAAGATCTATTTCACAAAAAAGACACAAACAAACAACTCCCTAAATATTTCAATGAAGTTCTTTAGGACAAGAAATACAAAAAACAAATATAGAAAGGAAGATAATGTCATGTAAGAACAACCCTCTCCAGTATTAGCACCCCTCCCAAGTTCGCTCATATATCCTTTCCCCTGATAGCTCCAATACACAGTCACACTTTGAATTTTATTTTTTATTCTTTTTCTCCTTTTCTATATAGTTGGATCTTTATTACTACATTATTTTGTTTATTTACTAACCCTCATAATTTGGATGCAAAATAATAAAAAAAATTTATAATGTCAAACAAAAAAAATTTGGAATCGGATCATACTGAGAAAACCCCAATCTAATTACAATAACACTGCTATTCGATTGTGTTATGAAATCGGTTGATCATAGTTTCATAAAAATTATTTCAAATAAAAGATTCGCAAAGAGATATTTTACAGAACTTAAGCAGTGAGAAAAAAAAAAAAAAAGGTTACACAACTGTACACAAGGCTATATTCAATAGAATATAAACAAGATATTTCATGTAAAAACATATCAAATGCTGTTCAGAGGCTATTTTCCACAGCTGCAGGTCTTAACGCTCAGAATTTATCAATCCTGAATTATACACCATCCTTTCTTGTATTGAGATCATGTTCAGTATACAAAATGAAATCATAACAACAGAATTTAAAGACTACTACACCATGTACGGTCCAAAAGCTCTTACAGTCCAGATCGCTTTAGAATACAAAATGTGGTCATTCTGACTTGGGAATGATGCCCTAAATCCACCACTATTATTTAATATGGCTTTGTTATTAATCTGTTATCTGATGCCCACCAGAATAAATGCAGACACATCGCTCACCCCTGCCCAGCAGGGACCCACTCCCATGTTGTCCTATCAGACTTTGCATATCCATCACAACTGTACTCAGGTTTGCCCTGCCGCCATTAGGTTTGCAGCTTAAAGCCACTGAGGAAAGGAACACAAGACTTGTTTGGAGGCCGATACTTGATTCTAGGGTCGTTGGCTTGCTGCTGCATTTCCCTGCATCCTTTTTGACAGACTCAATTCACCATTACCTCCAATTTAAGCAAGGGGGGGGAGGGGAAGGGGGGTGTAGAGAAGCACACTGTTTTATGAGCCCTGTTGTGCGGGGGACATCAGGTCCCCAGACTGGCTGAAGGGCTGGATATCAACTGTAGCAGCTCAGTGGCTTGCATGGAGTGAGGTGGCTGAGGCTCATGTGACCTGCTTGGATGGGCTATGGCTGCGTTATATAGAAGAGTAATGTTGGGCCACAAGTGCCTATTTAAGGGAACCCTGTGGACAATCGGGAAAGAGGCTGGTCAAGTTGATCTACAGTTTCACAAAACAATACGGATTATAGGACACGATGCCTTACAGATAGCATGGGCTTAATATTGGTCCCTAGTGCTTCCGGATGGATTTCCACCAGAATCCTACTTGACCGTCTACCAAACTTGCTGCTCTCTTTCCTTTTCTAAGCTATACAACAAATCAAAATGTAAACATGGGAGTGGGGGATAAAAATGATTAAACTTATTTAGAACCATTAATCGTCAATTCACATGTTATGGCTATCTAGAAATATCACTCGACCAGAATAGGTTAAAACATGTCAACCAGAATAAAAAGACACCAGTAGCCAAAATACTCACATATGAAAACGGATATGGGTTTTTGTTTTTTCTCAGATTACGTGAAACTAAAAACACATTAGAACATCCTATACGTTGCTCAACAATTCAAATCTCTATATTTAGGTCAACAAAATGGATTCCAAAATAAGCATACCTGAATCTGTTCCGTTTCATCTACAAGAAGAAAACTGACAGCATTCTCGGTCATTTTCTTTTTGAGGTTCTCCTCGTCCCCTTTAACTTCTTGTTGCACTGGACTCTTCAAGGCTTGGTAGACGGACAGAGGATGCTTTCTCTTGTTTCCGCTAGAGTGGGTATTCTTTTGACATTCGGCACAGAGGTTAATCTTACAGGAAAGACATCTAACTGCAGCCCGCTGCTTAGCATCTTTTGTGCTGTTCTGCATGGTACTGGGATTGGCTCCTTTGCAAACAGCGCACAAAGGGACATAGCCAAGGGATATACGAGTACGCTCATGATTCTGAAGTCTTTCTTGTTTATGCAATACTTCTTCACAACGTTGACATTGGACAGTATTGCACTCATCACACTCAAACACAGCCTCATCATTACCAGCACAGGCATAATTTTCCTGGCACGTGAGACCAGTTCTTGGACCTTTGTCGGTAGTCGGCCCCTGGGTGCTCATTTTAAAAAGTTATATAGAAAGAGGAAGGGGAAAAAAAAAATACAAGGTACAAGGTCCGCTATTAAATATGGGCCTTGTATATACTGAAGATTTAAATATTCTTTGAAAAATAAAAAAAATCTGATTATTTGTTCAATAAAAAAAAATAATTAGCTTGCTAAGACAAACTTCTTTTTGCACAAAATAAATCATTAAAACAGTTTGAGAAGGAGGACCTCTAAAGCACACACATAAAAGAAAAATCTTGATCATGCATTAATCCTGAATGTGAATACATTTACAAATGCATAAAAAATATAAAAATATTTAAACTACAAAGTATATACACACACCGCATTTTTCAGTACAAGCTAAACCATTAGCTGAAAAGCCAATACTGGCACATTAAGACAATAACTTTAGAAATTAGTTAAAATAATGCATTTCCACCTGAGATGTTTGTATTTTGTTATTGTAACGTCAAAATCATCAGTGGGAGGTTATTCCAGCACCTCCAGGAAGGACAATCAATTGGCTAGAAGTGTCGAAGAATTTCATTCTTATGAACCATACATTAAGTCCTTTTGGAGTGGATGATGATAGGTCCCTGGAGCAAATCTGCATAGGCAGGGGGCAGAGGCTACTGTAAAATATTATTGATCTTTTAGAGAACTTGTTGAAGTTGAAACTTTTAAGAGAGAAAAAAATAAAAGGGAAGATATGTACGATGTCAGAAGTGATGGCATCTGCAAAGGTCACCAAAGACCATCCAGGACATCGGACATCAATGTTCTGAGGATAGAGTTTCAGCAGACAGTGAATAGTTCAGTAATATTGCTTCAACAACCAGTGTTGTTCTCGGATCTCAGATCTCCTGGGGTTGATGCTCTAGCAGCTTTCATGTATAAAGTATATTGTTTGACTTTTATTCCATTACAGGAGGTTTAGTGCCAGTAAGCAGATCTATACAATCTGCAAAATAAACAGCATTTAAATAAGAAGGAATTACAAGGAGGAGCTATATGAGTAAACAAGAGATTGCCTGGAGGAAATACATCAACAGGCAAATGATTTCATGTATCAATTATGATGGTCAAAATCAGCAACGATACCCAAAATGTTATCGCACTATGGTAGACTGGAAGAATACTGTGGGGGGGAGGGGGGACTTTGCACTATGATTGGACAAGTAATTGGGATGGTAAAGCACTTCGGTAGGTAAGGTAAATAAATACTGGGGGTGCTATTGCAATATAGCAAACAAGACAGGTGCCATTCCAATTAATATTATTTTGTAAACAAGATAAGTACTGGGATTGCTATTACTATACCAGAAAAAGGATAAGCATTTTGCAAGTTATTCTTATAAAAATTGTATATAGGACTAGTAATGAGTTTGATATTACTAATGTATACAAAAGGGCTAGTAAGGGGCACGCTATTCCTAATTTGTAGACAAGGCTAGCAAGGAGTATGCGATTTCTATATCGTGCACAAGACTAGGACCGGCTCGGCGATTCCAATACTAGGACCGGCTAGGCGACTCCCAGCCTAGGACCGGCTAGTAGGGGATTCCCAGCCTAGGACCGGGTAGTAGGGGATTCCCAGCCTAGGACCGGGTAGTAGGGGATTCCCAGCCTAGGACCGGGTAGTAGGGGATTCCCAGCCTAGGACCGGGTAGTAGGGGATTCCCAGCCTAGGACCGGGTAGTAGGGGATTCCCAGCCTAGGACCTGGTAGTAGGGGATTCCCAGCCTAGGACCGGGTAGTAGGGGATTCCCAGCCTAGGACCGGGTAGTAGGGGATTCCCAGCCTAGGACCGGGTAGTAGGGGATTCCCAGCCTAGGACTGGGTAGTAGGGGATTCCCAGCCTAGGACCGGGTAGTAGGGGATTCCCAGCCTAGGACCTGGTAGTAGGGGATTCCCAGCCTAGGACCGGGTAGTAGGGGATTCCCAGCCTAGGACCGGGTAGTAGGGGATTCCCAGCCTAGGACCGGGCAGTAGGGGATTCCCAGCCTAGGACCGGGCAGTAGGGGATTCCCAGCCTAGGACCGGGTAGTAGGGGATTCCCAGCCTAGGACCTGGTAGTAGGGGATTCCCAGCCTAGGACCGGGTAGTAGGGGATTCCCTTTATTAAAAACAAGGCAATAACTGAGTATGAAACTCTCTTTAGTGCAAATAATGTTCCTCTAATACTGTTGCCAGGACTTGTGCCAATTATAAATAGAAAGCAGGAGGACAGCAGAGAGGGTCAGTTATATGATAATAAATAGAGGTTAGTGGCACAGAGGGTCAGTTATATGATAATAAATAGAGGTTAGTGGCACAGAGGGTCAGTTATATGATAATAAATAGAGGTTAGTGACACAGAGGGTCAGTTATATGATAATAAATAGAGGTTAGTGGCACAGAGGGTCAGTTATATGATAATAAATAGAGGTTAGAGGCACAGAGGGTCAGTTATATGATAATAAATAGAGGTTAGTGGCAGAGAGGGTCAGTTATATGATAATAAATAGAGGTTAGAGGCACAGAGGGTCAGTTATATGATAATAAATAGAGGTTAGTGGCACAGAGGGTCAGTTATATGATAATAAATAGAGGTTAGTGATCACAGAGGGTCAGTTATATGATAATAAATAGAGGTTAGTGGCACAGAGGGTCAGGTATATGATAATAAATAGAGGTTAGTGGCACAGAGGGTCAGTTATATGATAATAAATAGAGGTTAGTGGCTCAGTAATAGGATAATAAATAGAGGTTAGTGACACACAGGGTCAGTTATATGATAATAAACAGAGGTTAGTGGCACAGAGGGTCAGTTATATGATAATAAATAGAGGTTAGCGGCACAGAGGGTCAGTTATATGATAATAAATAGAGGTTAGCGGCAGAGAGGGTCAGTTATATGATAATAGAGGTTAGCGGCAGAGAGGGTCAGTTTTATGATAATAAATAGAGGTTAGTGATCACAGAGGGTCAGTTATATGATAATAAACAGAGGTTAGTGGCACAGAGGGTCAGTTATATGATAATAAATAGAGGTTAGTGGCACAGAGGGTCAGTTATATGATAATAAATAGAGGTTAGCGGCACAGAGGGTCAGTTATATGATAATAAATAGAGGTTAGCGGCAGAGAGGGTCAGTTATATGATAATAGAGGTTAGCGGCAGAGAGGGTCAGTTTTATGATAATAAATAGAGGTTAGTGATCACAGAGGGTCAGTTATATGATAATAAATAGAGTTTAGTGGCAGAGAGGGTCAGTTATATGATAATAAATAGAGGTTAGAGGCACAGAGGGTCAGTTATATGATAATAAATAGAGGTTAGTGGCACAGAGGGTCAGTTATATGATAATAAATAGAGGTTAGTGGCACAGAGGGTCAGTTATATGATAATAAATAGAGGTTAGCGGCAGAGAGGGTCAGTTATATGATAA
>OW240924.1:61572562-61956395 GCA_933207985.1 Pelobates cultripes
CCTCGACCGTGACAGATTGTCCTTGGCAAGCACTTGCTGGGAGAGTTCCTAAGTGGGGACCTGTCATGGTCCGCACTACAGCAGCACCGAAAGCGAAGAGGAGGAGAAAGAAGGGGAGAGGGCCTTGACTAAAGAGAAGTGGCCTGGAGACAAGCCAACACTCACCTGGATCTCAATACATCAGGGGACGAATCCTAGACACAGTTCACATGTTCGGGAAGCAACAGCTGAGCGTGGAAGCAGGCAATCTGTGGGCAGATCCCGTAAGGGACATCGAATGTGGCCAGATCCGTAAGGAACATGTGCTGGACTGTGTCAGAGCCTGGAGCAACACACTGTGTGCCTGGTGCACCAAAAACCTTCTGGATAGGAAGCGTGGGCTGAGCACTATACTGGCATGAGGGCCCGGGCGCCATGCTTCTTATGGCCTCTAGGCTCACTTGGAACAAATGTTTTAGGATATGTTTTCTGTGCTTTAGGTTTTCATTTTGGGTGGGCATCAGTGGAATTATTTTCCTGATACACTAATTCTGTGTTTAATATTAGGCAGGAAGTCTCAACTACGCATAAGCATTACTAGTATGGTTGTTTGATTATAAGTAACTGCGATCTGCTTAGCATATACTACAGCATCCTTTAAAAAAAAAAAAAAGTGCTATGAAAAGTTAGTTCCTCCATAAGATTGAATATAATATTTACCAAGTGCCACACTAGTACTAGTTTATGTAGGCAAAGGTTGTCTACAAATGTAGGGGTAGAAAGTCCAATTCAGATGAGTAGTATGCAATGCATTATTGAATACTGTGCCATTGGTGGTTAGCCTGTCAACACAGCAATCACTCACCAATGGCACACATTCCAAGTCACAATCTTACAATAATATATAAACCATAGAAGACATTTTAAAAAATAAATAATCAGTTCTCACCTATCTGACTTCCTCTCCGATCATAGCAGCTGTCACACACACGTACTGGTGAAAGCCCCCAGCCTCTCTCAGGAACCGGACGACTTTTGGATGAGCAGCCGTCACAGAATCCCTCCCCACAGGCCCGGCAATGGTGCTTAGTATCATTCTCCTTAAAGGGAACCGTGCACTTCGTACATACCTACCGGAAAACGAAATGGAGTAAATCACTATCTGCAAGAATAGTTCTTTATTCATCAAAAATAACGATAAATTAATAAATCTGCCGGTAATGCTGCTTTTTTTTTTTTTTTTTTTGCATATTCAAAGAGATATGTGTAAAAGAAAAGAAAAAATAAATTAATTTTAAATTAATTTTAAAAATATAGCGATACTCCATTGAAAACTTTCTTCTCCTTGGAGAACCACTCCACACCTCAAAAGCACTTCAGCTTACTGAAGTGCATCATGGGTGAGGAGTATTCTAGTTTAATCCCAGTTTAGAAGAGTGACAATTTCTATGAGAAATCAGCACTTTTATAAATTAGCTAGGGAACGCCATACTGGCTGTCAAACAACCATGGAGGTATGCAACCTCCTTCCATTAGCTCCCCTAAGCGAACGGAAGTAACAGGCATGCTCTATTTGAAAGTTCCAGTCTCCTCCCATACAGACCTCAGACCAGATGTGCATGAGCCGGAGGTAACAGTGCGCGCACATGTGCAAGTCACTGCACTTTCACGTGGGTTCCAATTCAAAGCTTCTCAACGAGAAGACTCTGATTGGTTATATCCCTGTGAAGAGACCGAAAGAGACCAAAAGTCTCTTCCGTGAAAAAAAAAAGGGGAAGGCTTATTAAGTTCAATCACTTTTAATATATACTCCCAAGGAGTGTATCTGTCTCCTAAATAGTTTATTTTTGCTCCACTTTGGACAGAGGAGGGTTCATTTAACTGACAATTTCCCCTTTTGGCCATTAATTAACTCTTATTTAAAGCAGAATGAAGGTGGTCTCTATGCTCACTGACAGGTTCAAATGCTGGGGGAGGAGGGGGGGGTTTGTTCTCTGCACTGGCATAAAAGGGCAGAGCCCATAAAAGTGATTGACATTAAACTGAAATTAAATGCATTAAAAATGGCTTCAAAGGAAGAGTAAATGGAAAAATCTGTAAAAATCTGCATTGTGGAGGTATGTGTTTAAGCCCTTAAGGACACATGACATGTGTGACATGTCATGATTCCCTTTTATTCCAGAAGCTTGGTCCTTAAGGGGTTAAACACATTTGTTAAATGTATATATGATAAGTAAACATTATTATTATTGCCATTTATTTAGCACCAACAGATTGCGTAGCGCTTTACAATATTATTAGAGGGGAGATTCAACTATAAATATGACAATTACAAGAAAACTTACAGGAACGATCGGTTGAAGAGAGCCCTGCTCAAACGAGCTTACACAGTCTATAGGACACTAAGCATTAAAGGGACACTATAGTCAACAAAACAACTTTAACTTCAGGAAGCAGTTTTACTGTATATATCATGATCCTGCAGTCTCACTGCTCAAATCTCTGCAATTTAGGAGTTAAATCCCTTTTGTTTCTGTCCATGCAGCCCTAGCCACACCTCCCCTGGCTGTGACTCACACTCCATGCATGAAAAAAAAAAAAAATGTTTTTACTTTCAATTAGATATAAACTTACTTTAAAAGTTCTTACTGCCTGCTCTCTAAAGTGAACTTTAATTATATACAAAATGCCTCTGTAGGGTCTAGCAAGCTATCAACAGTACAGGGGATAATACATTTTAAATTAAATAGAATTTGCAATGAAGGAAGTGTAAACATTAGCGGACTCTTTACAGGAAGTGTTTAGGAAGGCTGTGCAAGTCACGTGCACGGAGGTGTGACTAGGGTGCATAAATAAAGTAATTTAACTCCTAAATGGCAGTGAATTGAGCAGTGACCCTGCAGGAAAATGATCTATACACCAAAACTGCTTCAATAAGCTAAAGTTGTTTTAGAGATTATATAGTGTCCCTTTAAAAAAAAATCCTAGGACATGGTAGTCCTGCTTTAAACTGCTACTGATAATAGTTGAAAACAAGAGCCATAAGCATATTCCAACAATTTTTTATCTTTATCCATAAGCACAGTTTTTACCTTACCAGTATTTGAGAATTTGGCTTCCAGTAGGCAGGGGCAATTTGGTCAGTCAACCAAGATGTCACAGCTTTGGTGGGTCCAATGCTCAGCTCTGTTACAGACTGTGCCATGAAATTCATACCATCTAGTAGACGTTGGGCCGCATTATTGTTGTCTTTGAGGAAATCATCAGCCTGAGAATTATAATATTGAGGGGATATGGTGAGGTCTACATTATACCACACAATGTCTACATTATGACATGAACACTGAAAGTAATATTTAATGAGAGATGTGACATGATCAAATCATGGCTGTTATACAGATAATTTATGATAGGTAAGACATACAAAACACTTACTCCAGGCCAAACGTGCTGTATCTCCGTACGTACAACAGTGTCCACAGGATCCTGATTCCCAAACCAGTACTGTCTGCTGCGATAAACCACTCCACAAGTAGGACATTCAATCACGTATCTAGAAGGCAGGGGAAATCCAAATGGTTATGAGAAGAACCGTGTAAGCAAGGTACACTCCTCTCCACATTTCATATGGCCAAAGATGAAGATTTCATGTTAGAGGTATGGCTGGAGTGTGACCAGCAGGCATGGCTATCCAGGACATTTTAGGCAACAATGATTTATATAAAAAAAGAGTTAAAGAAGAACTCACGTGTATTTGTTTTTAACAATATTTCTATATTTTTGTTTTCCACTAGGGGATAGATTGTTGCACCTTTGTTAGTTTTGGTTTAATTTGGTAGTCATTGTCGAACTGTTACAGTAGGGTTGCAAGTTTATAGCTATATAGGAATGATATTTTATTTAGAATTACCAAAGTTGCTTCCCATACGACTTCTAGTGCAGGAGCTAGAATTACCGTTTTAGTTACAATAAATGATGGTTCTTTGTTCCCTTATTTTTACAGTAGCCAGGAAATGTAACATGCATCTTCTGTAGCTAATAACCAATGTGTAGGATACTAGTAAGATGGGAAACACACCAGCTTATTGTCTTTATAATATGTGTGAGAGAAACACATACACCACATATGCTCCATCGGCTGTTGTGGTTTTTTTATTTTTCAGTACAACTTGGGATTGAGAATCCTTGTTGTACACCGAATGAGTGCTTACTCTGCACATATGAACTTTCATTGAATTATTTATGAAACAGTTAACTTCGTGAGTGCTACTTGTGAGTGGGATGTACAGCTGTACATACTGAATAACCATTTCAAGGGACACTATAATCACCAAAACAACTTTAGCTTAAAGGGAAACTCCAGTGCCAGGAAAACAATCAGTTTTCCTGGCACTGCCGGTCCCCTCTCCCTCCCACCCCCCAATCCTCGGTTGCTGAAGGGGTGAAAACCCCTTCAGTGACTTACCTGAGGCAGCGATGATGTCCAACGTCACTACTACTTCCTCCTCGCCGCTCCTCCCTCTGATTGCGTCGGCCGGTGGGCAGACTGATCCCGCCCACCGGCCATGGAGACCTAATGCGCATGTCTAGAATCTCATTCTAGTGCAGGAAGCTAGAATTACCGTTTTAGTTACAATAAATTATGGTTCTTTGTTCCCTTATTTTTACAGTAGCCAGGAAATGTAACATGCATCTTCTGTAGCTAATAACCAATGTGTAGGATACTAGTAAGATGGGAATGTGGTTATCGGTTTAGTCGCTATAATTGGTGTTGAAAGAGATGGGGTGCTGCGAATCTACGGCCCATTTAAAAACACCCCCCAATTCCCGGTTGCTGAAGGGGTGAAAACCCCTTCAGTGACTTACCTGGGGCAGCGATGATGTCCAACGTCACTGCTTCTTCCTCCGCGCCGCTCCTCCCTCTGATTGCGTCGGCCGGTGGGCAGACTGATCCCGCCCACAGGCCAGGGAGACCTAATGCGCATGCGCGGCAATGCCGCACATTAGCGCTCCCCATAGGAAAGCATTGAAAATGCATTTCAATGCTTTCCTATGGGGAAATGAGTGACGCTGGAGGTCCTCACACAGCGTGAGGACGTCCAGCGACGCTCTAGCACAGTGCTAGAAACCAGGAAGTGCCCTCTATTGGCTGTCTAGTAGACAGCCACTAGAGGTGGCGTTAACCCTGCAAGGTAATTATTGCAGTTTATAAAAAACTGCAATAATTACACTTGCAGGGTTAAGAGTAGTGGGAGTTGGCACCCAGACCACTCCAATTGGCACAAGTGTCCCTTTAATTAAGCAGCTTTGGTGTTTGGATCATCCTTCTGGAGTCTCACTAATCAATTCTCTGCCATTTAGGAGTTAAATCCTTTTGTTTATGAAGCCCTAGGCACAACACACCCTGCATGTGACTTACACAGCCTTCCTAAACAGTTCCTGTAAAGAGTCATCTGATGTTTACACTTCCTTTATTGCACATTCTGTTTAATTAAGAATTTCATATTCTTGTGGAGCTCAACGACAAATAATATAGCTCCTCAAAAATTGGGAATGAAATGATGGAGGTACAGGAAGATTTGGACACAGGTACTTTCCCTCCTAAACAAGGAAAGTTGAAGGATATCAAAGTGAAAAAAATAAATAAAAAATAACGCTCACCCGGACCAGGCATACTTGGCAAGACCCAGCCATGGAGAGTCGGTGGAAGCAGATGTTTTGGGAACCACATTGACCTCCTTCCCACCTTCATAACAAGCCTGCAAAAAAAGTGGCTTTAGAACACACAAGAATGGAACCCATCACAAGTTATACTCTCGTCTATAGAGAGACACCATAAACTCTCTCTGCCGTCATCTGGTTTTCAGGAAGGAAATAAAATGGTCTGATAAGCTGAAGCTACTGAATAGGCTTTTTGTATTATGGTTGCTATGTTGGTTTCCCTTGACAAGCATATGCTTTTAGTTACTCGTGATTGCCCAGGATAAGCAAATTAATCAAGATACACTCTTGTAAAGACACTAAAGTTAAAAAGAAAACAAACAAAAACATTTTTTTTTTTTTTTTTTAATTAAAATAAATAAATAAAAACAACTTCATATCAATCCACTGTACAAGTTTGCATCTGTGGAAAAGCCTGAAAGAAGTTTAAAGGAAATGGACACTTCTCAGTAATTATATTTATATACACCGTATCCTTGTACTTGGAAAAAAAAATTTAAAAATACAACTGCAACTATACAATCCTACAACTGGGCGCTTCCATTTTTGCTCAATCATTATAAGCCCACCTTTTGCACCTGGCTGTCAGCATAGACAAATTAAAAAAAAATTCCATTTCTCTTTTTCCTTTGCAAGGTTTGCCCTGGCTGTGCCTTGTCTGAACTGGATAATTATGCAATTTATCCAATATTAAATTTAATATTTAAAAGAAAATTAAGCATCTTTGGATAGAGGAGTTAGCACATATTATAGGAGAGTCCAAATGGTTTACAGTTTCGCTTTAATGTCACATAATCTAATGACATAATATTAAGTGTATTAGGGATATTTATGTGACTCATCATTTGGTTTATAGATCATTATGGAGGTCAGCTTGCATAAAATGGTACCCACCTCACGGGTTCATTGACAAATTTCTGACCAAATATTATATATATTTATTATCCAAGTCCACATCTAACCTATTGATTTTTAAACTGGAGATTAAAAACTTGCTCTTTTCTTGGGAATAATAATTAAAAAAATTAAAAGAAAAGAAAATTTTAAATAAATACATTTAAAAAATGTTAGTATAAGCGTTTCAAATGATTTAATTTGGGGGGGATAAAAGCCTGTTAGTTTTTTCAAAATATTAAAAATTTTAAAAATATATATATACAAAATTTGAAAAAATATAAAAACAAATTCAAAATGTATATTTTAAAATATTAAATAAAAATTTTTGAATAGTAACACGTTTATCCAACAATATTAAATGGAGGCCTTTAGCTGGCAGTATATCATAAAAAATACATGAAACCAACATACATTGTACTGTACACTGAAATTACACATCTAAGATAATACAATCGGTTGATGTCAGACATTGGGGTAGGATTTCAGACATGTAGGTCGCAGCCTGATGTTAGATGTTCGTGGTGTAACTTTTTTTGCTATTGTAAAATGTATTAAGCCACTGTCACTGACGAAATTGCAATAAAAATAAACAAAACCCAATAATGATCACAGCAAAGTAATAAAGGTGGTGTTTTAGGCTACTAGTGCATTGGTGCATATTTTTTAAGATACTAATCATTTGATTACACAAAGCACGTTCTTTGTACTATATTTTTTTTTTTTTTTTTAAGATGTATCTCAAAATTGAATAAATCAAACAGGAATGTAAATTTACAACAACATTAAAAGGTTGCTCACCTTGCAGGTATACACTCGGTTGTCATACTGGTGGGAGTACCTGCAACGGCTCGTTGTCTCGTGAGGAAGTCCTTCCTTAGAGTGATTCATGCTGTTCTTGCATCCTGCTCTAAAGAACAAAAAGAATACAATGAAACTGTGGAGACTGGACAAAACATAAACGGAAATATAGAAAAAAATTTTTTTAAAAACTCATTCACAACTATACATATATCCACCATAAAAATAAAATAAAAATCATGCAACATTTCTAGACTAGGAAAAGGTAGAGTTAGTGATCTCAGCTCGGTTCACGATGTGTGCCTGTAATAAGAGGAAAGCTGGGAATTGATGACAGATGAGTGAGTGTCTGTCCAGTGGTGGCTGTTTCTGATCTGCCTGCACACATCACTTCTCGTAGTGTTCCAGACAGCAGCGTAATTTTAAGGCCTTCCAATCACGTTTCTTTACATTTCTCCAAATGGCACAATTGAGGTTTGTTGAACTCAGGCCTGCACTTTTGGTTGATACCATAATCTGATCCCATAAGGGCATGCACTAACTGCTAAAGGATTTTTGGCAACTTTTTCTGCAATACCTAAAATTCGCTAAATGCAATTTAAAATTCCCCAATCTGTGCATTTCCTTACCTGATCACCTAGTGTCGGTTCCCCCATTCCGTATGGTCAACTAAAATCTACTGAAGATTTAGTCGACTAAAACAATTCAGATGAATAAATACGACTAATACTGGAATGGACTAAAACTAAATTGAAATTTGAAATTGAACTGCTCTCGAGTTCTTACTCCTCCCCCCTCTCCCCCGCTTTGTTCAATTATTGCTGTCCTATGTGAATCTTCAAACATTAATAATAGTAAATAAACCTCAGTGGACCATAGTATAGGTCCCCAATATGAAGGTTTAGGTTTGATGCTTATTGTCCATTGTGGAGCTCCTGACTGCTACTGAACTGGAAGACTAATACACTCCTTGCTTGTTATTTCACTTGGCCATAATGACGCAGTTAAGTTCTTTACTGTTCTGTACCTCCCAGGAGCATAGAATTATGAAAATAAAAACATATATGTAAATTGGCAATCATGAACTGGGAGACAGTCCTTTCTCTATATGGCAAAATGCAGTTCAAGATGTTGGGGAGACTACATTTTTCTAATAAGCAAATGCAGTAAAACACAACAGTTAAAAGCAAATCGAAGTCAAAGTCTTTGTTATCGATCTAGTGAAAGAAGGAAATTGTGTAAGAAAAAGATTACCCACAAATGAAGTCTAAGTAAGCATTAAACACATACCCACAGCTGAGGCAGAGAGCAGAGCAGGTGAAATACTCATCAGGAAAAAAACAACTATGAGCCATCTGGTCATCTGGAATCTCTCCACTAAAGCGGTCACTCAAAGCCTGAAAATAAATTTTAAAAAATTTAAAAAAAATTTATGTTTAAGAGTGAGCCATATGTAATTACACATAGATCAGACCTTAACAAAATACACTAGATACTCAGATTCAAAAGGCTAAATCTCTCTGCAGGTTCCTTGCTACTTTACCACTACAAAAAAGGTACTTTATAAAATAGAGCAGCTAAAATAACTAAATGAGTTTTAAGACAAGGGCCAATGGGCAGAGCAATGTTGCAACATGTATTACCCCACTAGTCCAGTGAAATATTAACTGTGATGAACTCACAAGTAATCCTAAAATCTATTAAGCCCTTCAGGTGACGTGAGAGATAAATACAGCTATCCTTGCTTCGTGCAAGAGTTACATTTTCTGTAGATCTTAAAGGACCACTATAGTGCCAGGAAAACATACTCGTTTTCCTGGCACTATAGTGCCCTGAGGGTGCCCCCACCCTCAGGGTCCCCCTCCCGCCCAGCTCTGGAAGGGGAAAGGGGTAAAACTTACCTTTTTCCAGCGCTGGGGGAGAGCTCTCCTCCTCTCTCCTCCTCCGATCCGCCCCGTCGGCTGAATGTGCACGCGTGGCAAGGCTGCGCGCGCATTCAGCCGGTCACATAGGAAAGCATTCTAATGCTTTCCTATGGAGCTTAGTGCTCTCACTGTGAAAATCACAGTGAGAAGCATAAGCGCCTCTAGTGGCTGTCAATGAGACAGCCACTAGAGGAAATAGGGGAAGGCTTAACCCATTGATAAACTTAGCAGTTTCTCTGAAACTGCTATGTTTATGAAAAAATGGGTTAACCCTAGAAGGACCTGGCACCCAGACCACTTCATTAAGCTGAAGTGGTCTGGGTGCCTAGAGTGGTCCTTTAAGAAGAATGAAAAAAGTACTTTTCTGATCAACACATAACAGTGATGGAAAGGTCGTGACAGTATTGGTTCTAACAAATGCTTTCAACTTTAAAGGACCACTATTGTGCCAGGAAAACAAACTCGTTTTCCTGGCACTATAGGGTCTTTAGGTCCCCCTCCCTCTCCCGATGTCAGCTTTCAATTCGCATGCGCGGCAAGAGTCGCGCGTGCATTCAAACAGTCCACAGGAAAGCATTTCTCAATGCTTTCCTATGGACGTCAGCGTCTTCTCACTGATTTTCACAGTGAGAAGTGCGGAAGCGCCTCTAGCGGCTGGATTAACCCTATTGTAAACATAGCAGTTTCTCTGTTCTGCTATGTTTACAGCTGAAGGGTTAACACTAGATGAACCTGGCACCCAGACCACTTCATTGAGCTGAAGTGGTCTGAGTGCCTATGGTGGTCCTTTAAGGCTACCGGTGAGTTTCAGGTCTTTCTTTTCCTATTGCTTAGCAGTGCCAGATATATTAAAGGGACAATATAGTCATCAAAACAGTTTTAGCTTAAAGGACCACTCTAGGCACCCAGACCACTTCAGCTTAATGAAGTGGTCTGGGTGCCAGGTCCAGCTAGGCTTAACCCATTCTTTTATAAACATAGCAGTTTCAGAGAAACTGCTATGTTTATGAATGGGTTAAGCCTTCCCCCAAAGCCTCTAGCGGCTGTCTCATTGACAGCCGCTAGAGGCGCTTGCGTGCTTCTCACTGTGAAAATCACAGTGTGAGCACGCAAGCGTCCATAGGAAAGCATTGATAATGCTTTCCTATGTGACCGGCTGAATGCGCGCGCAGCTCTTGCCGTGCTTGCGCATTCAGCCGAATGGGCGGAGAGGAGGAGGATCGGAGGAGGAGAGCACCCCGCCCAGCGCTGGAAAAAGATAAGTTTTAACCCCTTTCCCCCTTCCAGAGCTGGGCGGGAGGGGGACCCTGAGGGTGGGGGCACCCTCAGGGCACTATAGTGCCAGGAAAACGAATATGTTTTCCTGGCACTAGAGTGGTCCTTTAATGAAGCAGTTTTGGTGTATAGAACATGCCCCCTGCAGACTCACTGCTCAATTCTCTGCCATTTAGGAGTTAAACCACTTTGTTTATGAACCTTAGCCACACCTCCCTGCATGTGACTTGCACAGCCTTCCATAAACACTTCCTGTAAAGAGACAATTAATGCTTAGGCTTTCATTATTTGAAAAGTCTGTTTAATTTAGAATTTCTTATCTATTGCACTGTTAATAGCCTGGTGTGCTGTTCGATTTACAGAGAAGGAGATAAAAACTTCTTATGGCAGAGAATGCAGTGAGACTGCACGAGCATGATCTATACACCAAAACTGCTCCATTAAGCGAAAAATGGTTTTGGGGACTATAGCGTGTCGAATATATTTTTTGCATGTATTTTCTCTTTACCTTTAGAGCTTTGTAAATGACGCCAGGATGCCGAGAGGAGCGGGTGGTATTGGTTTCCAGTTGCTGCTCCACAGCACGACGCAACCCTGAGAAATCCGTGGGTGGGTTGTAGGTGCGCGTCCCCTTGTAATGAATAGAGCTGAAGGCTTCTGGAAAACGTCCAAGCCTTCGAAATCTGTCTTGAATGACTTTTTCTGGGGTTTCAGAAGATCTTTCTGTAAAAAGGACAATGGAAGAAATAAAATACAACACAAAGAGAGGAATGCACAGCCTAAGGCTCTGTCTAGTCTGTTGCAAAATAAAAGTATGTCAATAAACACAAATCCCTCCCCCCCACCCAATCTTGATAAATGGCGTTACAAAACACAGAGTCAGAGAACAGAATTTTGACCAGATTGACTCATCCTTTCTCAAAGATATTTGCTCTGTTGGGCAGTATAGGGCCACCTACAGTAAACCCACAATGCCCATAATTAAACATTCATTTGCTGTGTATTATGGGGATTTTAAAATTAACAAATATTTAATATAGCAATGTAAATTCAGCTAGAATTAGTATTTGTATGCTAATTAGGTTGTTTTCAGGCTGCATTTCAAACTTGGGTTTGCAGAAAAATATAGCCACCTGTTACAACAATCTAGATTTTAATCAACAGACCAAAGAGCATTTCTCTGCATGAAATTAAACAATATGACACTGTGTTAACCCCTTAAGACCGCAGCCAAATGTACAAGTTGTGATCAAAACAAAACGTAAACAAAACCTGGCATTTGAGCTGTATGTCTGTCCAACCGTAATTCACCTCTTTCATATTAAATGCACCCACACTTATTATATATCATTTTATTCAGGGGAAACAGGGCTTTCATTTAACATCAAATATTTAGGTATGGGACATAATTTAATATGAAAAAAAATATTTTTAAAAAATGGGAGAAAATAAGAATTAAAAAAAAAATAATTTTGTTCTACGTGACATTTTAACTGTGAATGTCAAAATACTGTTTGCTTTTACTGCAGTAACATACACATATTTGTATTCAGCGATGTCTCACGTGTAAAACCATACCCCCTATGTACAGGTTTTATGGTGTTTTGGGAAGTTACAAGGTCAAATGTAGTGTGTTACATATTTCAGTTTTTTCACATTGAAATTCACCAGATTGGTTACGTTGCCTTTGAGACCATATGGTAGCCCAGGAATAAGAATAACCCCCATGATGGCATACCATTTGCAAAAGTAGACAACCCAAGGTATTGCAAATGGAGTATGTCCAGTCTTTTTTAGTAGCCACTTGGTCAGAAACACTGGCCATATATATATTAAATATATGATCTAAGTATATATTATTTAATTTTACACTGTTTTAACATCTTTTAATTTTATTTCCAGGCAGCAGGGGGAGTACTTGTCATTACAGGCAGTCCCCCTGCTGGCAATGCCTTGGACGGCTATGCCGTCCATGTGATCGCGTGGAATTTATTTTTTTTGTGTATGCCGATATTAAGGGGGCCGGGTTCACACAACCCTTGTCACCCCTTCCGCAAGCAGTGATTTCCCTTAGTGACATTTTCAGGGATATATTATGGGCAATTAAAAGAGGTTCATTTGAAACCATACTGCTTTCATAAACCACTTACTCTAATCATTATCGTAAAGCACAATACATTCCAGGACATGTTACTTAAGAAATATTCTCAACCTCTGCATCAACGAAAGAGCATGTTACAATGTGGTATACTCGTTATCATAAACATTAACGTGAAGCAATGTACAGTGCTCTGGAAGTTAAATCCACATTCGTGACATCACTATTATATATCTTGTACGGAATTCGTTGAACGATGCCATCCAAAACAGGGACAAAATGGATACATGTAAAAACGGAAGAGTAATCCACTCTGCCTATATGTGGAGAGAAGACCAGACGGAGATGCACGGGGGTCCCAGGTAAGTGTCAAACCTTTCAAAAATGCTTTGACTACTTACTGTGGGCACCATAAACACTACAGCTCACTGTAGCGGTTATGTTGCTTAAACTGACCCTTTAAGCCAGCTGTGTTACCTAAAATGGTCTTTATAGATACAGGATCTTAAATATTCCCAGTAGAATAATAGCTGAATCTAAGCAAGTTTCATTGCTTTAATAAGGGAATAAAATACCTGTAATAACCCTATGTTCAGTGATACAGTCACGATTTTGGGCCCTGGTCTGTTGACCTAGGTTTTTTTTTTTTAGGGGGTGGAGGGGAGGTTTCCCCTCCGACATCACCTTAAAGTCAAACACAAGCCTGTGCTAGCTGCTTAAGATCGTTCAGGTATTTCTGATATTAGAAAGCTTTGGTAGCACTCTGTGCAAAGGCAGCCATAGTGTGTTACACACTAATGACTAGAGATGTCGCGAACGGTTCGCCGCGGTTCACGGCGACCTCCGGTCAGCTGACACATCCCGGCCAATCTCCGGCAGACCCTCCCACCTCCTGGACAGCATCCATGTTGAAGCTGCCTTCAACGTGGATGCTGCCCAGGAAGTAGGAGGGTCTGCCGGAGATTGGCCGGGATGTGTCAGCTGACCGGAGTTCGTGGCGAACCGTTCGCGAGAAGTTCGCGGACGGTTCGCGACATCTCTACTAATGACAAGACCCTTTCACATTATGTAGATGTAATTGAAAGCCAAGTGTTGAATGTTTTTTTTTTGTAAATAAGATTATTTGTTTTGCAAATAAAGGAAATTGGGAACAGTGATACACGCAGGTATCTATTGGCGTATATAATACAAAATACAGTAACAATTGCGTAACATGTACAATTATCAATCATAGGAAATGCGCTAAATGCGTTTTTGATAAGCGAGTCGTATCAAACCCAGAATGTGAATGGACTTGTAGGTCCCATGTCGTATTAGTTTGTACATTGGGTACTCATGCAATTGTAGTTAGCTTGGTAGGTCGGAGAGGGGTTATGGAGATTATCTGTGGAGTACACAGAGGGGGAATGGTGTGTGTACCTTGCTTCTGCCCTTCCTTCCATTTTCTGTAATCTGTGTCTGTGTTGAGTCCCGTTTGGTCCGTGGTCCTGTCCTTTGTCCTATATAGTATGTGTCATGTTACTCTCTTTGTTCCGCATTAGGTTCGGTCATGTCTTTTAGCCTTACTGTGTCCGCGTTTGATTGCGTGACTTCTTGCTTTCTATCGGTTATCAATACTGGTCTATTGTGGGGGGCTAGTCCCTCATGGGCGCGTAGCTCCTTCTAGCTTCCCTGTTTTTCGCTTGGTCACACTTAATGCTAGTGTTTTTGGGGTGGTCCGTGTCGCTTTTTTGTCTTGTGACCTTTTTGTCGCTATTCCGTTTCTGTGTCTGTCGGCTTCTATTGTCTCATATAACTTTTTCATGGTGTGTGAGGTCCTCTCAGGGTGAGTGAGCGAGAGTGTGGGGAGGGGCGGGGAGGGGAAGGGGAGCTGAGGGGGGTGGGGAGGGAGGGAAAAAGTATGGTTAGGGTGGATGCCGGGCTGCGCGGGGGTCCCCGAGTGCCGCGAGTCTCATTGTGGGTTTGCTAGGTTCTGGATTGTGCTAGGTATGTGTACCACGGTCTCCAGAGCTCGACATGCTTAGTGCTTCTCCCTAGTAGGTCTGCGTATCTCGCCTCCGAGGTGTGGATTTCTTCTATTCTCTGTAGCCATTCCGTCACGGTGGGAGGTTGAGTTTGTTTCCATCTCATTGGGATCAGTGCCTTGGCCGCATTGAGTAGGTGTCGTAAAATCGATTTTTTGTATTGGCTTATTGAGCTTTCGGTGTAGTGTAGAAGCGCCATTTCTATGGTGAGGTCGGGTATGTCCCCCAGTATTGTCGTTATTTCCTTTTTTATTTCCGTCCAGAATGGTTTGATTTTGGCGCAATCCCACCAAAGATGGCGGAGGGTGCCTGTTCCGTTTTCGCATCTCCAGCACGTCTCTGGGACTCCCGGGAATATTCTATGCAGTAGTGCAGGCGTCCTGTACCAGTGGGATATCAGTTTGTAGTTTACTTCTTGATACCTGGTGCTAATTGAGCTTTTGTGTTGGAGGATGAGTATCTGTCCCCATTGAGCTTCTGAGTAGGTTCTGTCGGTGAGGTCTTCCCATTGTCTTTGGAAGGCATTCCTCCTTACATGGTCCTCTGTGATCAGTTGCTGGTATATGCTGGATACTTTTCCTTGTACATCTGCCTCAGTGGTGCATAGATGTTCAACCACGTCGTGTCCCTGTGTACTGCCTCCCTATTGGGTAGGTTGTGGTAGAAGTGTCTTAGTTGTGCATAGTGGTATCTATGCATCATCGTGTGTTGTTCTGTGGTTGACCATTCTCGTAAAGTTCTCAGTCCTGCGTTATTCAGTGCTCCTTTCAGGGGGATGAAGTTTCCCTCGGATGTTATGGGCCACGCATTTGTCTGCAGTCCGCCTCCTATCGCTTTGTTGTGCGTCAGTGGAATTAGAGGGCTTGGTTGGGGTGATAAGTGTTGTTTCTTCCTTAGATTTGTCCAAGTTTTCAGCGTCTGTATAATGGGGGATTCATTACTCAGGTGTTGTTTAGCGTCTGTCAGTCCTTGCCATATGTACGTGTATAGGGCCTTGTTCGTGCTCTCCCTGTCTAGGGCCACCCATAGTTTGGTTGCTGTCGCCGCGTGCCATTCCCAGATTCGTTGGAGTATGGTTGCGTGATAGTATTTTCGTATGTCCGGCAGAGCCAGCCCGCCCCACATTTTTGGGAGGCATAGCTTGTCATGGCGCAGACGTGCTCTCTCTCCTTTCCATACGTATTTTATTACCGCTGTTTTAAGTGTTGTGAAGAAATCCGGTGGTATGTGCCAGGGAATGGTGCTGAAGTGGTATAATAGCCGCGGCAGGATGTTCATTTTAATTACCGCTATGCGGCCCTGCCAGGAGATGTAGTCATAATTCCAGTTCCTGAGGTCAGTTAGGATTGTGTGGAGAAGGGGGGTATAGTTCCTACGATATAGTTCCTTTGGGTTACTAGTTATCCAGATTCCTAGGTAGCGCATTTGCTCTGTGCACCAGTGGAAAGGGTATCTGCGTCGGATTTCTTCCCGCACGGCCGTTGGCGAAGCAATGTTTAAAATTTCGCATTTCGACATGTTTAATTTTAGGCCCGATATCCGTCCGTATGCCTCAAATTCTTCCATCAAGGCTGGGAGCGTGTGAAGTGGGTTGGCTATAAAAAAGAGCATATCGTCTGCGTATGCAGCAACCTTGTGTTCTTGGGTTTTATGTTTGAATCCTTGGATTTCTGGTGTTTGTCGTACTTTAGCCAGGAACGGTTCCAGGGTTAGGGCGAATAGGAGTGGCGACAGGGGGCAGCCTTGTCTGGTGCCGTTGTGAAGTGTTGAATGTTTTCCCATGGCGTCAATTGCCATTATAGGCCTCAATTTCATATTTTTGAAAACGCTTTTCACAAGGTCATACGTTTAGACTGGAAGAAAGAAGATTTAGTCTAAGGCAAAGGAAAGTTTGGGGGTTTTTTACCGTAAGAACAATAAGGATGTGGAATTCTCTGCCTGAAGAAGTGGTTTTATCAGAGTCCGTACAGATGTTCAAACTTCAACTAGATGCATACTTGCAAAAACAGAATATTCAAGGATATAAATTTTTGTAGGGTAATAGCTTCTTGATCCAAGGATAAATCTGACTGCCATTCTGGGGTCAAGAGGGAATTTCCTTGCTGATTTGTTGCAAAATTGAAGTGCTTCAAACTGGTTTTTTTTTTGCCTGCTTTTGGATCAACAGCAAAAAAAAAGTGAGGAAGGCTGAACTTGATGGACACGTCTCTTTTCAGCCTATGCAACTATATAACTCAATATTTAGATAAAATATATATAAAAGTTTTTTTTTTTTTTTTAAATATTGGATATATTTTTAAAATCATTTGGAAAAACTACCAAAAGTTAAAAATAAATAATTAATATATATTTTATATATATATATATATTTATTTTTATTTTTTTTTATTTTTTATTTTTTTTATTTTTTTTATTTGAGGCCTTAGAACTGTATCACAATTTTTAATTCCTCAGGATGTGACAGCAGATGACAATAAGCAATTATTTATCCAAGCGCGATACAGATAGAGTGTAATTATGATTTCAAATTGAAAAAGCATGGCACGTGGCATCCTCGGAGGATAACAATACTCTGACATGAAGAGATGTCTCATTATTGAGTTATGTAGTTTCAGATACCCTCCCTGTTTACATTTGTTGGCTTTTGAGAAGGTAGATTTTTGATGGCTGAAGAATGAACAAACAATCACTCCTCAAATAAGAGAACGCCTATAAACAGATCTAAAAAAACCCGAGAATAAAGTGGGGAAAATGTAACAGGTTATTAATTCCCAACTTAAACACATTTTATTGACCTATGTCTGTGTTTGAAAGAGTACAGCAGTCCAAAGAAAACCAAATGTAAAATAAATATATACACACACACACACACACACACCAAATGAGTCACAAATTAAATACTAGTTTACACCTTAAATGCCATAACCAACTGAGTAGATGACGCAATTTCTCTGGTGTAACAATTTCAGCACACAAGTAGTAACCAGATTTCCAGAGGGTTGAGGAAAGGTTAATGCAGGGGATTGGACATCTAGTTGAACTGATGCCTACAAGCCCATGGTGTGAAACTAGGAATGACACTTCCTCCCCACCCGTTGTATAGTGCTCAATGAAGCCTTTAATCTAACAGAGAAATGTGAATTTCAGTAAAAAAAAAAAAAAATACAAATCTTTAAAGACAGAGCACTGCATAAGTTTGTGAACTGCAATTTCCATGATGCCAAATCAGGACTATGTGGATCATGAGAATTGTAGATCACAGAACATTATTAAACATCAGGCACTCCAAGGACTACTGCCAGCTTTTTAATTCTTCCTGTAGCCCTCTTCTTCTTAGTCCCAGTACGTATTGCTCCTTCGCCTCCATCACGTCTTTCCCTTAGGGTGTCTCCTTGGTTCTATGGGGTAGAACAGGATGGAAGAATGCGGACAATTGTCAAGCCTTAGAAACATGAATAAAAGGTAAAGTGCACCCCAATTAAACCTATATAGCTTGTAGGTCAGTTAGGAAGTAATTTGTACTCCCCAGACCCAGACACTTAACTCCAAGGCAAGCCCTACTGGACATACTCTGCTTCTCTTAGTAAGGCCATATGGACGGAACACTTTTGGCCCTTTCTGTATTTAAACAGTCTGAACATCTCTGGGATCAGTGATCACTTGTTAAAATTGGGTAACACACTATAGGGAAACAGTAACCAGAATAATTGAATAAAAAGAGAGAAGGTACGTGTACCGGACCTTAGAATGGCCGTGTTAACGTGTGCACTAGATGAAAAATACAGAGTCAAAACAGGAAGCCAAGGTCAAGGACAACAAAGATACTCAACAAAATAAGCCGAAGTCAGGGAACCAGAAATCAACAAAGTCATACAAAGCCGGGTCAGTAATGAGAAAACCAAAACTACTTCACAGTAAACACTCTCGAGCAGAATAAACCACGACAGGGCAATGATCTCCAGAAAGAGGAAAAGTTTAAATAGGGAGAACAAAAATCTTATTGGACAGCATCATCACCCTGCACCAAATCACACAAGGGGGTGTGACCTGTAAAGGGCAGATGATGTGTCCCAATAATATGACCTGTCACGGCTATAAAAAGCCTGCACTTATAGGGTCCTGTATTTTCCAAGGACTCCTGTATGTGTCGCAAGGTTGCCAAAAAGATCAGGAAGCCTTGCCAGAAGACAGATCATGCAGGGGCTGCTCTGCACGTGGAGCAACCAAACACCACATGGTGTTTACTGTTAGGTTTTCCAAACCAGCTAATAAATCTAATTCATTGTCTCCAATCGGATTCACTCTAAACTAATGGTATAAATGGAATGCTCCCTTCCCACAAGGACACAATAATGAATTAACATATGATATAATGATTGTACGCCTATTGAGTTCAGCCCCGGGGCTGTGAGATCATTCATAACATAGAATGAGTGGAACCGCTGAATACTACAACAGCAGCCACACTGCAACTACCAGTTTACAGACACCTTCATTCACAGTTTTGTAGAAGAGTCTGAGCACATTTGTGGAAGGGGCAGTGCAGATGGTTCTCACACTCATCCATAGCCACAGTTCTGTATTTAGTACAAAGCTCCACTGGAAGGCGCAAGAGTCAAGCATCCTTACCTCAAATGGTTAATCTGTTCATAAACGGTTTAACACAGAACGTGCAATCTAGCACCATTCCTAGCTGTTCCCAAAGACATCAGGTGTCTCAAATTAGGATAAAAAGTAGGGACAGCCACCGGCGCCTGTGATTGTCCAAGAGCGGTCAGCTAATGCTCTAAGCCAATCAGTAGCTCCCCATTCGTATAAACGGTATTTACTTTTTATTTTTTTGAACGGGAAGCCAATGATAACGTAGAGCAGTGGCTGACCGCTCGAAGCCAAATCAGCGGTGCACCTGCTTCTTCGATCCCAAATTGAGACACCAGACAAAAACTGTGTCTTTATGGTTAGGACACTCTTTAGGGTCAAACCATTCATGAACAGTTCAACCTTTACAACTTAATTTCAATTAAAATTGTTATGGCTCCCGGAGTGTTCCTATAAGTTATAAGCAACTATGGGCAATTCGACATGGACGGGAGACAGCCTTAAATCATGTTATAAACAGCTGAGTAGATACACATCCAGCTACATCAGATTGCACAAGATTTGTTCTGCACTTTTCTACAACATAATCAAATAGAATTAAAAAAAAAAAAAACACAACAGAACTGGAAAAAAATAAAATAGTGGTCTCAAGACTCACCTGACCCCAGCAGCTTGGTATGAACAGTCTCATGAAAAATTATGACTCCAGGCCCCAACATGGACAGTGGCACATCTAACCCACATCTTGCAGTAGTGGCTTTTAACTCCTTTGTAAAGTGTTTCAAGTAGGCTTCTGAGGCATCACCAAGAAACTTGAAGAGATCATTGTGCAGACGATCTGCATGAGTTCGGTAGATAACCAGATCTGAAATGGCCAACACTTTGAGTAACAAACGTATTCTCTGACTCAGATTGACATTTGTCCCAAGCAGACCTTCAGTATCGATCACCACCACCTTGTGCACAGGGTCAAAGGCTGCCCACACACCCACTGTGCATGACTCTTGGGCAGGAGAAGTCTTGAATACTTCGCGACCGTAGAAGAAAGTATGATTGAGGGTATGAGACTTGCCATCACCAGTGTTTCCAAAAATGGAGACAACTTTCAGCAAGTCATCTGGATTGCAGTCCAGTTTCTTCAAGAATTCATCCTCATCCGTGACCTTAAAATAAAGGTGAAAACAGACATTGAAAAGACAAACAAAACTAAACAGGTTCCTAGTCAACAGACCACAAAGATGAAGGTCAGACTGGATACGGCCCGATGATTCGGGGCTAATATGTCATCATAATCTATTGTTATGAGATTATACGGATTCTAATATTACTTTTCCTTTGTGTAGGAAATTCAGTATTATACACAGTTGCTGTATCAATAAAGATCTATTTCACAAAAAAAGACACAAACAAACAACTCCCTAAATATTTCAATGAAGTTCTTTAGGACAAGAAATACAAAAAATAAATATAGAAAGGAAGATAATGTCATGTAAGAACAACCCTCTCCAGTATTAGCACCCCTCCCAAGTTCTATCATATATCCTTTCCCCTGATAGCTCCAATACACAGTCACACTTTGAATTTTAGTTTTTTATTCTTTTTCTCCTTTTCTATATAGTTGGATCTTTATTACTACATTATTTTATTTATTTACTAACCCTCATAATTTGGATGAAAATAAAAAAAATTTAAATGTCAAACAAAAAAAATTTGGAATCGGATCATACTGAGAAAACCCCAATCTAATTACAATAACACTGCTATTCGATTGTGTTATGAAATCGGTTGATCATAGTTTCATAAAAATTATTTCAAATAAAAGATTCGCAAAGAGATATTTTACAGAACTTAACAAGCAGTAAGAAAAAAAAAAAAAAGGTTACACAACTATACACAAGGCTATATTCAATAGAATATAAACAAGATATTTCATGTAAAAACATAACAAATGCTGTTCAGAGGCTATTTTCCACAGCTCCAGGTCTTAACGCTCAGAATTTATCAATCCTGAATTATACACCATCCTTTCTTGTATTGAGATCATGTTCAGTATACAAAATTAAATCATAACAACAGAATTTAAAGACTACTACACCGTGTACGGTCCAAAAGCTCTTACAGTCCAGATCGCTTTAGAATACAAAATGTTGTCATTCTGACTTGGGAATGATGCCCTAAATCCACCACTATTATTTAATATGGCTTTGTTATTAATCTGTTATCTGATGCCCACCAGAATAAATGCAGACACATCTCTTACCCCTGCCCAGCAAGGACCCACTCCCATGTTGTCCTATCAGACTTTGCATATCCATCACAACTGTACTCAGGTTTGCCCTGCCGCCATTAGGTTTGCAGCTTAAAGCCACTGAGGAAAGGAACACAAGACTTGTTTGGAGGCCGATACTTAATTCTAGGGTCATTGGCTTGCTGCTGCATTCCCCTGCATCCTTGATGACAGACTCAATTCACCATTACCTCCAATTTAGGCAAGGGGGGGGAGGGGAAAGGGGGTGTAGAGAAGCACACTGTTTTATGAGCCCTGTTGTGCGGGGGACATCAGGTCCCCAGACTGGCTGAAGGGCTGGATATCAACTGTAGCAGCTCAGTGGCTTGCATGGAGTGAGGTGGCTGAGGCTCATGGGACCTGCTTGGATGGGCTATGGCTGCGTTATATAGAAGAGTAATGTTGGGCCACAAGTGCCTATTTAAGGGAACCCTGTGGACAATCGGGAAAGAGGCTGGTCAAGTTGATCTACAGTTTCACAAAACAATACGGATTATAGGACACGATGCCTTACAGATAGCATGGGCTTAATATTGGTCCCTAGTGCTTCCGGATGGATTTCCACCAGAATCCTACTTGACCGTCTACCAAACTTGCTGCTCTCTTTCCTTTTCTAAGCTATACAACAAATCAAAATGTAAACATGGGAGTGGGGGATAAAAATGATTAAACTTATTTAGAACCATTAATCGTCAATTCACATGTTATGGCTATCTAGAAATATCACTCGACCAGAATAGGTTAAAACATGTCAACCAGAATAAAAAGACACCAGTAGCCAAAATACTCACATATGAAAACGGATATGGGTTTTTGTTTTTTCTCAGATTACGTGAAACTAAAAACACATTAGAACATCCTATACGTTGCTCAACAATTCAAATCTCTATATTTAGGTCAACAAAATGGATTCCAAAATAAGCATACCTGAATCTGTTCCGTTTCATCTACAAGAAGAAAACTGACAGCATTCTCGGTCATTTTCTTTTTGAGGTTCTCCTCGTCCCCTTTAACTTCTTGTTGCACTGGACTCTTCAAGGCTTGGTAGACGGACAGAGGATGCTTTCTCTTGTTTCCGCTAGAGTGGGTATTCTTTTGACATTCGGCACAGAGGTTAATCTTACAGGAAAGACATCTAACTGCAGCCCGCTGCTTAGCATCTTTTGTGCTGTTCTGCATGGTACTGGGATTGGCTCCTTTGCAAACAGCGCACAAAGGGACATAGCCAAGGGATATACGAGTACGCTCATGATTCTGAAGTCTTTCTTGTTTATGCAATACTTCTTCACAACGTTGACATTGGACAGTATTGCACTCATCACACTCAAACACAGCCTCATCATTACCAGCACAGGCATAATTTTCCTGGCACGTGAGACCAGTTCTTGGACCTTTGTCGGTAGTCGGCCCCTGGGTGCTCATTTTAAAAAGTTATATAGAAAGAGGAAGGGGAAAAAAAAAATACAAGGTACAAGGTCCGCTATTAAATATGGGCCTTGTATATACTGAAGATTTAAATATTCTTTGAAAAATAAAAAAAATCTGATTATTTGTTCAATAAAAAAAAATAATTAGCTTGCTAAGACAAACTTCTTTTTGCACAAAATAAATCATTAAAACAGTTTGAGAAGGAGGACCTCTAAAGCACACACATAAAAGAAAAATCTTGATCATGCATTAATCCTGAATGTGAATACATTTACAAATGCATAAAAAATATAAAAATATTTAAACTACAAAGTATATACACACACCGCATTTTTCAGTACAAGCTAAACCATTAGCTGAAAAGCCAATACTGGCACATTAAGACAATAACTTTAGAAATTAGTTAAAATAATGCATTTCCACCTGAGATGTTTGTATTTTGTTATTGTAACGTCAAAATCATCAGTGGGAGGTTATTCCAGCACCTCCAGGAAGGACAATCAATTGGCTAGAAGTGTCGAAGAATTTCATTCTTATGAACCATACATTAAGTCCTTTTGGAGTGGATGATGATAGGTCCCTGGAGCAAATCTGCATAGGCAGGGGGCAGAGGCTACTGTAAAATATTATTGATCTTTTAGAGAACTTGTTGAAGTTGAAACTTTTAAGAGAGAAAAAAATAAAAGGGAAGATATGTACGATGTCAGAAGTGATGGCATCTGCAAAGGTCACCAAAGACCATCCAGGACATCGGACATCAATGTTCTGAGGATAGAGTTTCAGCAGACAGTGAATAGTTCAGTAATATTGCTTCAACAACCAGTGTTGTTCTCGGATCTCAGATCTCCTGGGGTTGATGCTCTAGCAGCTTTCATGTATAAAGTATATTGTTTGACTTTTATTCCATTACAGGAGGTTTAGTGCCAGTAAGCAGATCTATACAATCTGCAAAATAAACAGCATTTAAATAAGGAGGAATTACAAGGAGGAGCTATATGAGTAAACAAGAGATTGCCTGGAGGAAATACATCAACAGGCAAATGATTTCATGTATCAATTATGATGGTCAAAATCAGCAACGATACCCAAAATGTTATCGCACTATGGTAGACTGGAAGAATACTGTGGGGGGGAGGGGGGACTTTGCACTATGATTGGACAAGTAATTGGGATGGTAAAGCACTTCGGTAGGTAAGGTAAATAAATACTGGGGGTGCTATTGCAATATAGCAAACAAGACAGGTGCCATTCCAATTAATATTATTTTGTAAACAAGATAAGTACTGGGATTGCTATTACTATACCAGAAAAAGGATAAGCATTTTGCAAGTTATTCTTATAAAAATTGTATATAGGACTAGTAATGAGTTTGATATTACTAATGTATACAAAAGGGCTAGTAAGGGGCACGCTATTCCTAATTTGTAGACAAGGCTAGCAAGGAGTATGCGATTTCTATATCGTGCACAAGACTAGGACCGGCTCGGCGATTCCAATACTAGGACCGGCTAGGCGACTCCCAGCCTAGGACCGGCTAGTAGGGGATTCCCAGCCTAGGACCGGGTAGTAGGGGATTCCCAGCCTAGGACCGGGTAGTAGGGGATTCCCAGCCTAGGACCGGGTAGTAGGGGATTCCCAGCCTAGGACCGGGTAGTAGGGGATTCCCAGCCTAGGACCGGGTAGTAGGGGATTCCCAGCCTAGGACCGGGCAGTAGGGGATTCCCAGCCTAGGACCGGGCAGTAGGGGATTCCCAGCCTAGGACCGGGTAGTAGGGGATTCCCAGCCTAGGACCTGGTAGTAGGGGATTCCCAGCCTAGGACCGGGTAGTAGGGGATTCCCTTTATTAAAAACAAGGCAATAACTGAGTATGAAACTCTCTTTAGTGCAAATAATGTTCCTCTAATACTGTTGCCAGGACTTGTGCCAATTATAAATAGAAAGCAGGAGGACAGCAGAGAGGGTCAGTTATATGATAATAAATAGAGGTTAGTGGCACAGAGGGTCAGTTATATGATAATAAATAGAGGTTAGTGACACAGAGGGTCAGTTATATGATAATAAATAGAGGTTAGTGGCACAGAGGGTCAGTTATATGATAATAAATAGAGGTTAGAGGCACAGAGGGTCAGTTATATGATAATAAATAGAGGTTAGTGGCAGAGAGGGTCAGTTATATGATAATAAATAGAGGTTAGAGGCACAGAGGGTCAGTTATATGATAATAAATAGAGGTTAGTGGCACAGAGGGTCAGTTATATGATAATAAATAGAGGTTAGTGGCACAGAGGGTCAGTTATATGATAATAAATAGAGGTTAGCGGCAGAGAGGGTCAGTTATATGATAAATAGAGGTTAGTGGCACAGAGGGTCAGTTATATGATAATAAATAGAGGTTAGTGGCACAGAGGGTCAGTAATAGGATAATAAATAGAGGTTAGTGATCACAGAGGGTCAGTTATATGATAATAAATAGAGGTTAGCGGCAGAGAGGGTCAGTTATATGATAATAAATAGAGGTTAGCGGCACAAAGGGTCAGTTATATGATAATAAATAGAGGTTAGCGGCAGAGAGGGTCAGTTATATGATAATAAATAGAGGTTAGTGATCACAGAGGGTCAGTTATATGATAATAAATAGAGGTTAGCGGCAGAGAGGGTCAGTTATATGATAATAAATAGAGGTTAGTGATCACAGAGGGTCAGTTATATGATAATAAATAGAGGTTAGCGGCACAGAGGGTCAGTTATATGATAATAAATAGAGGTTAGTGGCACAGAGGGTCAGTTATATGATAATAAATAGAGGTTAGTGATCACAGAGGGTCAGTTATATGATAATAAATAAGAGAGGTTAAGCACCCAGAGGGGTCCACGAAGTTATATGGCAAAATAAGAGGTTGCTTGAGTGGCACAGAGGGTCAGTTATATGATAATAAGCCAGAGGTTAGTGATCACAGAGGGGTCAGTTATATGATAGCAAGCCAGAGGTTGGTGGCACAGAGGGGTGGAAGTTATATGATAATAAATAGAGGTTAGTGGCACAGAGGGTCAGTTATATGATAATAAATAGAGGTTAGTGATCACAGAGGGTCAGTTATATGATAATAAATAGAGGTTAGTGGCACAGAGGGTCAGGTATATGATAATAAATAGAGGTTAGTGGCACAGAGGGTCAGTTATATGATAATAAATAGAGGTTAGTGGCTCAGTAATAGGATAATAAATAGAGGTTAGTGACACACAGGGTCAGTTATATGATAATAAACAGAGGTTAGTGGCACAGAGGGTCAGTTATATGATAATAAATAGAGGTTAGCGGCACAGAGGGTCAGTTATATGATAATAAATAGAGGTTAGCGGCAGAGAGGGTCAGTTATATGATAATAGAGGTTAGCGGCAGAGAGGGTCAGTTTTATGATAATAAATAGAGGTTAGTGATCACAGAGGGTCAGTTATATGATAATAAATAGAGTTTAGTGGCAGAGAGGGTCAGTTATATGATAATAAATAGAGGTTAGAGGCACAGAGGGTCAGTTATATGATAATAAATAGAGGTTAGTGGCACAGAGGGTCAGTTATATGATAATAAATAGAGGTTAGTGGCACAGAGGGTCGCCAAAAGATAATGAAATGTGAGGCGGCGACCTATACCAAGCAGTATGATAGCCACAGAGTTAGTGGGCACAGAGGGTCGCCATATGATAATAAATAGAGGTTAGTGGCACAGAGAGGGTCAGTTATATGATAATAAATAGAGGTTAGTGGCACAGAGGGTCAGTTATATGATAATAAATAGAGGTTAGTGACACAGAGGGTCAGTTATATGATAATAAATAGAGGTTAGTGGCACAGAGGGTCAGTTATATGATAATAAATAGAGGTTAGAGGCACAGAGGGTCAGTTATATGATAATAAATAGAGGTTAGTGGCAGAGAGGGTCAGTTATATGATAATAAATAGAGGTTAGAGGCACAGAGGGTCAGTTATATGATAATAAATAGAGGTTAGTGGCACAGAGGGTCAGTTATATGATAATAAATAGAGGTTAGTGGCACAGAGGGTCAGTTATATGATAATAAATAGAGGTTAGTGGCACAGAGGGTCAGTTATATGATAATAAATAGAGGTTAGTGGCTCAGTAATAGGATAATAAATAGAGGTTAGTGACACACAGGGTCAGTTATATGATAATAAACAGAGGTTAGTGGCACAGAGGGTCAGTTATATGATAATAAATAGAGGTTAGCGGCACAGAGGGTCAGTTATATGATAATAAATAGAGGTTAGTGGCTCAGTTATATGATAATAAATAGAGGTTAGAGGCAGAGAGGGTCAGTTATATGATAATAAATAGAGGTTAGAGGCAGAGAGGGTCAGTTATATGATAATAAATAGAGGTTAGTGATCACAGAGGGTCAGTTATATGATAATAAATAGAGGTTAGTGGCTCAGAGGGTCAGTTATATGATAATAAATAGAGGTTAGCGGCAGAGAGGGTCAGTTATATGATAATAAATAGAGGTTAGTGACACAGAGGGTCAGTTATATGATAATAAATAGAGGTTAGCGACACAGAGGGTCAGTTATATGATAATAAATAGAGGTTAGCGGCACAGAGGGTCAGTTATATGATAATAAATAGAGGTTAGTGATCACAGAGGGTCAGTTATATGATAATAAATAGAGGTTAGCAACACAGAGGGTCAGTTATATGATAATAAATAGAGGTTAGTGGCTCAGAGGGTCAGTTATATGATAATAAATAGAGATTAGTGGCTCAGTAATAGGATAATATAGAGGTTAGTGGCTCAGTAATTGGATAATATAGAGGTTAGTGGCTCAGTAATAGGATAATATAGAGGTTAGTGGCACAGAGGGTCAGTTATATGATAATAAATAGAGGTTAGTGGCTCAGTAATTGGATATGGAGCTCAGACAGCCTACTTGCCCGGGGCTCGGGGTCCACACACGGGGGCCGGCAGTCAGTCAGTCCAGGGATCCCCCAGGGGGGCCGGCCGGCAGTCAGTCCAGGGATCCTTCGGGGGGGCCGGGCGACCTATTGTTTGTGTGAGCAGCCGGCAGGCGGTGACTCAGGGATGACCCAGCGGCACTTCCTGGTCTCGGCAGCAGGGACTGAGCGCGGCTGGATGGGGGAGGCCGTATCCCTGATCGCCCGGCTTCCCACCGACCGCTCCTGTCAGCTCGAATCAGCTGATCGCTCTGAACTTCGGCCTTTTTTTTTTTTTTTTTTTACCGAGACTGAATTACAAAACAAAGGACGTCACAGGAAAGTGCGCGCACGGCATGCCGGGGGATGCAGTCCAAGGTGTTTTCGTTTAGAATGCGGCTGAAGGCGGGACAAGACTTCATTTCCCGTCATGCTCCGCGCGAGGCTGTCAGTACAGCAGAGGATGTAAGGGCAGCACCAAGCTGGCCCTGGTTATAAACACAGGGATGATTGAGCTGAATTTATTGAGTCATGTAACATCAGTAAACATGTAATTTATTATGGTTAATCCTAGCTACAAACTGCAACAATAAAATGGTGGCAATATATGGAGTAGTGGTTCACAGCCTTCATTTTGTTATTATTTTATTATTTATATAGCGCCATCAGATTCCGCAGCGCTGTACAATGGGTGGACTAACAGACATGTTATTGTAACCAGACAAATGGACACACAGGAACAGAGCGGTTGAGGGCCCTGCTCAATGAGCTTACATGCTAGAGGGAGTGGGGTATAGTGACACAAAGGGTATAAGTAGGGGTAATGAAACAGGTTGCTAGAAAAGTATTCACTGGGAACTTAGTCGATTATGTTGGACAGGTGCAGGAGGAGTCATGGGGGAGGGGGTTCAAAGATTTTTTTGAAGGAGTGGAGACTGGGTGAAAGTCTTACGGAGAAGGGAAGGGAGTTCCACAGAAAAGGTGCAGCCCTGGAGAAATCCTGGAAGTGAGCATCAGAGGTGGGAGTACGGACAGATAGGCGTAGGTCTTCGGCAAAGCGCAAGGGCCTTGACGGGACATACTTGTATATAAGGGAGGATATGTAGGTTGGAGCAGTATTATGTAGGGAGTTGTAACCAAGCACCAGAATCTTAAAATTAGCCCTATATCTAACTGGAAGCCAATGTAGGGACTGACAGAGGGAGGAGGTGCGGGTTGACAGGAAAATGAGCCTTGCCGCCGCATTATAGATTGCAGCGTTGCAAACTGGGAACACGTAAGACCAGTGAGAAGGGGATTGCAGTAGTCAAGGTGTGACGCCAAGGGTGCATGATTCATTGTTGCACAATAGAATATTGTCATTTAACTTAATTTGTGTAGTGAATATATGAATTGGCCACTTGGTTGCAAGGTCAGATGACAGAAGGGGTAATGTAAATAGTATAGGAATGTAAAAGGGGGCAGATGGTTTGCAACATGAATTGATCCTTTGATTAATCAAAGGCTCCTTGGAGTGTGAGATTCTACACTTGAGATACCTGGATGTCTAGTTACAATGTAAACTAGCTGACTTCAGCCATATGGCTTCTACCTCTCAATTGATAAGTTAATTTCTTTTATATGTTAATGATCATTAGCCTTGTGTTCAAGTATCATATCCAAAAGAAACATTAATACTTATCCACAGAATAATAATCATTTTTATTATATTTAGAATGGCACAAGCACAATCTTCTAATCAAGCCTAAACATGATTTAACCATATGACAAGGGATTGTGATGTCCGCTATATTGGGTCACAATTAAGGAATGTGACATATCTATGGAATGGAAAAATGGTAACGAATTCATAGATGCAGTTATTATTTCTGTGGCATGTACATAAGAGGAGATAGAACCAAATGTTTTCATTTGGACTAATGTTGGTCTGGAACACAAGTGGGTGGTCACTTCTAGTTACCATAGGTATGCCTTATCTCCACCTCTAGGCCAGGCTTGGTAATCCACAGGGTATATGTTTAATGATTCTGGAATGTGTTTGTACTTGCTTGGGGGCAAGAATCTAATTCTAAATGAGTCACCATCTTCCCTACCCAAGGCCCCCAGGGCAAAAGTTTTACTTTGAAAACCTGAGTAAGTGATTAGGACTTCTGTATTTTATCCCTTTTGTTTTTATCTGTTGTTGGTGTAAATAATTTGATTATCATCTAATTTTTGTATGCACTGTGGCTATTTTTTGCTCATAATGAATATTCCTTTATTAAGTTCTGCCTTTGTCTGATAAAAAAATCACGTTACCTGAAGAGACTAATTAGTGTTTTTCAAGATATTGTGCTAAGTTGTATTTGGTGGATTTTTATTATAAAGTTACCTGGAGGACCAAGGTACCCCATTTATAAATTGTCTTGGTGGTGGCAGCATTAAAATAGTAATATTTATATTAATATGCTTACGTGTGGATGGTGTTAAGGTGGATTTTATTATTATTTCCAATCTAGTGCAGACAAATAGTGAACTTTATAGTCACCAGGGCCGGACTGGCCCACCGGGATACCGGGAATGCCGTCGGCACCTGGGGCCGGGCAAACAGCTGGGTGTGCCGGGGGACTTGTGCTGGAGCCTGGTGGCCGCTGGGGGACTTGTGCTGGAGACTGGCGGCCGCTGAGCGACTTGTGCTGGCGGCCGCTGGGGGAGCTGCGCTGGCTCTGCTCCCCAGCGCGCAGCTTAATGAGACCGCGGCCAGAATATGACGTCATATTCCGGCCGCGGTCTCATTCAGCAGCGCGTGAGGGCGAGAGAGCAGAGCCAGCGCAGCTCCGCCAGCGGCCGCCAGGACGAGTCCCCCAGCGGCCGCCAGGTTCCAGCACAAGTCCCCCAGCGGCCACCAGCACAGACAGCCATCTGCACTGCACGACCCCCAGGCAGGTAGTAGTAATGTGTGTCAGTGTGAGTTTGTCTGTGTGTTATGGTGTGTCTGTCTGTCTGTGTCATGGTGTGTGTCTCTTATGATGCGTGTGTCTGTCTGTGTCATGGTGTGTGTGTCTGTCTGTCTGCCTGTGTCATGGTGTATGTGTCTGTCTGCGTCATGGTGTGTGTGTCTGTCTGTGTCATGGTGTGTGTGTGTGTCTGTCTGTGTCATGGTGTGTGTGTCTGTCTTTCTGTGTCATGGTGTCTGTGTCATGGTGTGTGTCTGTCTGTCTGTGTCATGGTGTGTGTGTGTCTGTCTGTGTCATGGTGTGTGTGTCTGTCTGCCTGTGTCATGGTGTGTGTCTGTATGGTGTTTGTGTCTGTCTGTCTGTGTCATGGTGTCTGTATGGTGTGTGTCTGTCTGTGTCATGGCGTCTGTCTGTTATGGTGTCTGTGTGTGTTTGTCTGTATGGTGTGTGTGTCTGTCTGTCTGTGTCATGGTGTCTGTCTGTCTGTCATGGTGTGTGTGTCTGTCCGTCATGGGGTGTGTGTCTGTCTGTCATGGTGTCTGTCCGTCATGGGGTGTGTGTCTGTCTATGTCATGGTGTGTGTGTCATAGTATATGTGTGTGTGTCATGGTATTTGTGTCTGTCTGTGTCATGGTGTGGGTGTGGATCTGTCTGTGTCAGCGGCCGCCAGCACAAGTCGCCCAGTGGCCGCCAGGCTCCAGCACAAGTCCCCCAGTGGCCACCAGCACAGACAGCCATCTGCACTGCACGACCCCCTGGCAGGTAGCAGTAATGTGTGTCAGTGTGAGTTTGTCTGTCTGTTATGGTGTGTCTGTCTGTCTGTGTCATGGTGTGTGTCTCTTATGATGTGTGTGTCTGTCTGTGTCATGGTGTGTGTCTTTCTTTCTGTGTCATGGTGTGTGTGTCTGTCTGTGTGTGTCATGGTGTGTGTGTGTGTCTGTCTGTGTCATGGTGTGTGTGTGTGTCTGTCTGTGTCATGGTGTGTGTGTATCTGTCTGTGTCATGGTGTGTGTGTGTCTGTCTGTGTCTTGGTGTGTGTGTCTGTCTGTCTGTGTCTTGGTGTGTGTGTGTCTGTCTGTCTGTGTCATGGTGTGTGTGTCTGTCTGTCTGTGTCATGGTGTCTGTCTGTGTCTGTGTCATGGTGTGTGTCTGTATGGTGTGTGTGTCTGTCTGTGTCATGGTGTCTGTCTGTTTGTTATGGTGTGTGTGTCTGTCCGTCATGGGGTGTTAGTCTGTCTGTCATGGTGTGTGTGTCTGTCCGTCATGGGGTGTTTGTCTGTCTGTGTCATGGTGTGTGTGTCATGGTAAATGTGTGTGTGTCATGGTGTCTGTCTGTGTCATGGTGTGTGTGTAGGTCTGTCTGTGTCATGGTCTGTCATGGTGTGTATTTGTCATGGTATATGTGTGTTTAAAAATAGTGTTTTTGGGGGCGTGGCCTGGCTGCCGAGCGTAATGGCTGCTTAAGCTCAGAGCTCTGCGCCCTGCACGATCCAAAACGCCAAGCAATAACCACAATCATCCCTGCCGACGTTCCCAACAGCCACTCACCATAGGAGGGAAACACCGGGATATGGCGACGCACAAAAAAACCGGCAAAAAACCGAAGGACGGGATCCTATCCGTGGCCGACCTCCTCACAACGCCTAGACCGCATGTAATCAAAGATGGCGGCGGCCAGATGAGCGCGGGCTCCCCTGACTCCCCAAGCACCGGAGAGCACGGGCACCAACCTCCACAGACATCCAATGCGGAAATTCTACAATCTCTCGCAGAGGTAAGACACTACCTAGCGGGGGAAATAGAGAGATCTGCGCGGGAGGTTAAGGAGGAGATACAGACAGTGGGGCAACGCACGGAGGCCCTGGAATGGAGGATGGACCACGTGGTGGCGGCACACAATGAAGCAGCCTCCACCACCAACCACCTCATCACTAGGGTGGCAGAACTAGAGGCTGAAATTGAAGATGCCTCAAATAGGTCCCGCAGAAATAATCTAAGGGTAAAAGGCCTACCGGAAAGAATAAAAGACGCAGACATACAGAAGGTGCTCTTGGGGCTATTTAAAGAGCAACTGCCAGCCATACCAGAACACCTGTGGACTATAGACAGGGCACACAGGGCACTAAGAGCAAGAGGCCCCCCTGACAGCCCCCCCAGAGATGTCATAATGCGGTGGCACTTTTTCTCAACCAAGGAAGCCATTATAAAAAGTGCCCGCCACCACACTTACTCGCTGGACGGCTCCACACTACACCTGTATCAGGATATTGCACCCGCCACACTAGCCAGGAGAAGGGAATGGAAACCCATTGCCGACTTAGTCAGGGCCAAGGGCCTCAACTTCGCATGGGGCCATCCCTTCAAAATGCTCGTGTTTAACGGACCGAGACCGGACGTACTCCTGCCCTCAGCAGACCCTAAAACTTTCCTCCGCAACCTGGGTATTGAAGTCCCAGAAGATTTTCGCCTACCCCACAGAGGCACTCAAGCACTGGGCCACTTGCCCAGAGAAGAAGCAGCGCAGGACGGCGGTGTACATTGAGGGGCCCTCCGAGGCCTCCCCTTCAAATGACACTCCTCAACATGGACCTAGACCACCCAAGACCTTCCCTCAAACAGCCCTAAAATATAAGTCGCAACCCAAGTCACAGATGACGCTGAGGAAGACAACAACGATACAGACAAACGCTGATACAGAGACTAAACACCAATTAGTAGACGACAACCATTAAAAAGAAGGAAGGAAGGAAAAGAGATAACACAGATGCCAACAGGGCTAATGAACATCCCTGAAAAGGAAAAAGAGAGGGACAAACAAAATAATGAAAAAAAAACAAAACAATAATAAATAAAAAAAATAAAAAATTTAAATTACCTGCCCCACAATTAGAACAAAAAAGAGGGGAGAATATAATGATCCCCCCAAAACCCCCCAAAAAAAAAAAAAAGACAAAAAGACCTACACACGCACACCTCGACCGGACTCCTGAACCGGAGACGACGGAGCAGGTAGAAAACGGATCTAACACACCGTGATGGGGCGTAACACCGGACCGAAAGAATACTCAACGCAGCATTACGGACTAATTGCACCAAAGAACCTTTATAACCAGGACAGTACCGGTGATTACCAGGGAAAGGGACTGTGACCCACAGAGCAACCCCAAGCCACTAGGCAGCGTACCGGGAGATTGGAACATCGCTGACACTACCTGAAACGCAAGTGGGCACTCCTCTCCCTCCCCCCCCCCGCTTTTTCTCTTTCTCTATGGTATTATGCTTCTCCCCCGCTCTTCTCTCTTGCCTCTGCTCTAGTTTCCAACTTATACAGAAAATGATAAAGGGCGGGAACGAAGGACACAACCTCTATGTTCTATCTCTTTAATGTTGCACATCTGTGATTGTCCAATGTAAGATATTGGTTGTACGTATTTTATACTGCGGTTACCTCTGTACACATGTGACTAGACATGAGATGACACACAAACCCCTCAACCTCATTGGGAACTGACGTATATGTACATAGAAACTTTCACTCGGATCGGCGTCAGGGTGCTCGGCGATTGATTGTCCCCTCCGCGCTACACAAAGTACCCGCGGGGCGGATAACCACCCCCCGATACACCCGGCGCGACTAAGACCGGGGAGAACCCCCACCACATCCCGCACCCCCCTCCCCCCCCACCACACAGGCCTTCCACAACCCAAGGACCTTTGCAGACGCCGCGGGCGCCAAGGGTACTCGTCCCCCCCACCCCGGGGACAGCCACACCCCCTCCCCCGCTTCCTTAACCCCCCAAACCTCCCCAAGGAGGTTCTCCTCCCCCACCCCCGTTGCCTAGCGAGTCTTAGAGTGATAACTCCCCCTCGCTTACGGCCCCTCACGCATCGCACCCCGTTGGGGCGTGCGGCGGACAAACTAGACCCCAACGCCCGCATACCGGGCAGGATCTGGGCAGACCATGGCTACGCTTAAACTAACCTCCCTAAACGTTAACGGCCTTAACACTCCGACCAAGCGGCGACTATTAATGAGAGAACTAAAACAACAAAAGACGGATATAGCCTTCATACAGGAATTGCATATATTGCACTCAGCCCGGATTCAGCTAACTGATCACCTCTACACCAGAGCATACTCCTCCAGGGCACTGGTGAAGAAAAACGGAGTAGAAATACTCCTGCATAAAAAATGCCCCTTTGTCACTCAAACGACACAAGTTGACACGATGGGTCGGTACATCATCCTCACGGGGACGGTATACACCACCACATACCATCTGATAAACATCTACGCACCTAACAACCCAGACCCAGACTTCTGGGATAACCTCCACAACATGATACACGCACTGCCATACGGAATACTAGTGCTAGGGGGCGACATGAACGCAACTCCCAACCCACCGGTCGATCGTAGTACATCGACAGGGGGCCAGAGGGCACCTAGGGCCGGAGGACAAGACAAACTATTATCCCAGTTCATACAAAAAACGAAACTGCTAGACCCCTGGAGGTTGCGGCACCCGGGACAAAGAGACTATACATTCTTCTCGGCGGCACACTCCACATACTCCCGTATTGACATATTTCTGGTCAACCAGAGAGGGATCCCATGGATCCAATCTGCACAAATCAACATCATCACGTGGTCGGACCACGCTGATATAGAGCTTACTCTACGACTCCCAGGGCCCAGGCCACCGTGGAAATGGAGATTGAATAGCACACTCATAAAAGACCCCGAGGTAACAAAGCTCATCCAGGACGAACTAACAACCTACTTTAGTGAAAACGACAGGCCGGAGGTGTCCCAAACTACAATTTGGGCCGCCCATAAGGCAGTCATCCGGGGCACCCTCATCAAACTAGCGACTCGGCGGAAAAAACAGAAGGCGGAAACCCTCTTCGAGCTCCAAAAGGCACTACGGAGGGCAGAAGCCAAACACAAACAAACCCCTTCGACACAGGGTCTGCACGACCTTCGGGCACTTCGGCATACGATCCGGACTATTAATGAGAGAACTAAAACGACAAAAGACGGATATAGCCTTCATACAGGAATTGCATATATTGCACTCAGCCCGGATTCAGCTAACTGATCACCTCTACACCAGAGCATACTCCTCCAGGGCACTGGTGAAGAAAAACGGAGTAGAAATACTCCTGCATAAAAAATGCCCCTTTGTCACTCAAACGACACAAGTTGACACGATGGGTCGGTACATCATCCTCACGGGGACGGTATACACCACCACATACCATCTGATAAACATCTACGCACCTAACAACCCAGACCCAGACTTCTGGGATAACCTCCACAACATGATACACGCACTGCCATACGGAATACTAGTGCTAGGGGGCGACATGAACGCAACTCCCAACCCACCAGTCGATCGTAGTACACCGACAGGGGGCCAGAGGGCACCTAGGGCCGGAGGACAAGACAAACTATTATCCCAGTTCATACAAAAAACGAAACTGCTAGACCCCTGGAGGTTGCGGCACCCGGGACAAAGAGACTATACATTCTTCTCGGCGGCACACTCCACATACTCCCGTATTGACATATTTCTGGTCAACCAGAGAGGGATCCCATGGATCCAATCTGCACAAATCAACATCATCACGTGGTCGGACCACGCTGATATAGAGCTCACTCTACGACTCCCAGGGCCCAGGCCACCGTGGAAATGGAGATTGAATAGCACACTCATAAAAGACCCCGAGGTAACAAAGCTCATCCAGGACGAACTAACAACCTACTTTAGTGAAAACGACAGGCCGGAGGTGTCCCAAACTACAATTTGGGCCGCCCATAAGGCAGTCATCCGGGGCACCCTCATCAAACTAGCGACTCGGCGGAAAAAACAGAAGGCGGAAACCCTCTTCGAGCTCCAAAAGGCACTACGGAGGGCAGAAGCCAAACACAAACAAACCCCTTCGACACAGGGTCTGCATGACCTTCGGGCACTTCGGCATACGATCCGGACCTTGGCGATAGAAGACCTAGGGAAGGACCTAGTCCGTAAAAAACGCCTTTTTTACGAACGCGCTAATAAGATGGACACACTCCTAGCCAGGGCCCTAAACCCCAAACAACAATTTAAGGCCATAACGGCGATTAGGGACAAGTCGGGACAGATGACACATAACCCCAAGGAAATTAATCAAATATTCTCGGAGCTCCTAGCAAACATCTATAACCATTCCCCAGAGCTAAATAGCAACAACGAGACATATAAACGAACGGTTGTGGACTATGTATCCAATACCCATATGAAGAACTTGACGCCAGAAGCCATACTGACTCTGGGAGCCCCGATAGAGGGGGACGAGGTAGATAGGGCAATCACGGCACTCAAAGGGAACAAGGCACCGGGCCCGGATGGCTACGATGGTTCCTACTATAAACTCCTTAGAGACACGTTGACCCCAAGGTTGGTGAAGGTATACATGGAATGGATGGACGGGGGACATCCTAACCCAGAAACACTTACGGCAGACATCACACTCATCCCCAAACCAGGTAAAGACCCTACGGAGGCCGGGAACTATAGGCCTATCTCGTTGATTAATTTTGATGTTAAGGTGTTTGCAAAAATTCTTGCCACACGTCTTAATCCCCTCCTGGGTACAATGGTCCATCCAGACCAGGTCGGCTTCGTACCATCTCGCCAACTATACGAAAACACCAGGAGGGGGGCAGATGTCATATGGTGGGCGGTGAGGACTCGGACGCCTTCTCTGATCCTATCCTTGGATGCGGAGAAGGCGTTCGATAGGGTCCAGTGGCACTACCTCTTCTCACTGTTGGGACACCTGCGTATGCCAGAAACATTCATAAAGGGAATAAAAGCCCTGTACACAGAACCACAAGCCCAAACGGCGGTGCCGGGGACAGCTCCGACCCCATTTAAGACTACCAACGGCACCAGACAGGGCTGCCCCCTCTCCCCCCTGCTGTTTGTCCTAGCACTGGAGCCTCTCCTACTGAGGATCAGGGAAGATAGGAACATAACGCGCATTAGGGCAGGAGGGGAGGAATACAAGGTCTCGGCGTATGCAGACGACATCATGGTCACACTTACCAACCCCTGAGGTTCCCTGCCATGCCTCCTCGACCTTCTCGAGGACTACGGACGGGTATCAGGCTATAAAATTAATTTAGAAAAATCAGTAGCCATGCCACTGGAAATGGAAACGGCGGAGATCAACGCCATAAAAGCCAACCACTCCCTCAACTTTACAAGATCAGACATCAAATATTTAGGGATTAAACTAACTGCAGAACCAGAGAGACTGTATGATGCAAATTACACACCTACATTACAAACACTATGCCGGGATTTGGAAAAATGGCAAGACAAGCCAATCTCATGGATAGGGAGATTACATGCGATAAAAATGACACTGCTACCTCGTCTACTGTTCCTATTCCAAGCTCTGCCGATCAAAGTCACTAAACATGACCTAACGACGCTGCAAAGACATATAGATAACTTTATATGGGCACAGAAACGACATAGAGTAGCTAGGCAAGTGCTATACCGACCGAAGTCAAAGGGAGGATTAGGACTCCCGAATCTGTATCAATACTACTTGGCGGCTCAATTAGCCCAAATAGTGGCTTGGCACGCACCAGACGGCTCACATCGATGGGTCGACGTGGAAACGAAGTTAATGAGCACCGATTTCCCACAGTTCTGGATATGGGTGCCCAGACAAGACAGACCCGCCCTACGGACAACCTGCCCGGCAATCCTGAATTCCATACGAATTTGGGACAACACAGCCACCAAATACGCACTCAAACACACACCCTCACCACTAACCCCATATCTGAGGAATAAAGCGTTCGAACCCGGGCTGAGCGGACGAGACTTTAGGGGCATAGAGAGTACTGGAATGCAGAGGTATGGCCATATGTATGACGGGAATTCCTTCAGAACGTTCGATAGCCTCAAAACCTTAGCGCCCCTGACCACAAAAGATGTATTTCGCCATATCCAATTACGAGACTTCGCCAAAATCCCTGAGGTCAGAAAAGCAGCCTACACCCCCATGACGTTCTACGAACAATTATGTAACGCCGAAACCATACCGAAGGGCTTAATAACCACTATCTACGCACAACTCAGCGCCCCACTTAAAGATGCTAATGACCCACGTTACATTGGCCAATGGGAGACGGACCTGGGGGTTACGCTGGAAGGAGAGGACTGGGTGGACATTTGGGAGGCGACAGCTAAAACCTCAATCTGCGTGCTGCATCAGGAGCAATCATATAAAATGCTCATGAGATGGTACACTACACCTGTGCAGCTACACAGAATGGGGAAAACCACGACAGACACATGTTGGAAGGGCTGCGGAGGTAGAGGCACCTTTGTGCACATGTGGTGGGAATGCCCAGAGCTACACAAATACTGGAAGCGCATACAGAAACTACTAACTGACGTTTTGAAGAAAAGTATAGATCTAGACCCATGGTCGGTCCTACTGTCCAAACCCATAGACGGTCTCCCTAGAAAAGAACAACAGCTCTATAATAAAATCACACTAGCGGCCAGAAGGGCTCTAGCCCAGGCGTGGCTTAAGCCCACGGTACCCACAGACGATGACGTGATAGCTAAAGTCAAAGCTACACACTTGATGGACAAACTCACAGCCCAAATTAGGAACACGGAGAAATCATTTCTTAAAATATGGCAACCTTGGGAGGACTATCTTGACGACTAATCCTACATAAGCAGGATAATGACAAAGGCCTGGAATGGGCCTTGATCTGCCGCACGCCCCAGCGAACAGCGCTCCCCTTCCCCACCCTTTTATCCCCCCCATCCCCTCCCCCTCCTCCCTCCATCATTAAACAGGGAGATAGGGGGACGACGGTAAAAGCTACACATAAAGCCCTAAAACATTACCAACCAGACACCGGGAAGAACCCACACAAATTCCAAACCAACACATTACACTACATCTACAACCTGGTATTACGACCACAAAGTTCAACACAATGACCACTGACAAACGCACGACCAGCCACTAAGACCTCTCCACGAAGCTATCCACGGCCATAAGAAAAGACGACAGGGCACCGCTCTCTGCGTCCAAACCAGACCCCGACTTGGGATGGTTCGCGAGACGGGCTGTCTCTGAAACTCCGTAACTGGGGGACGCTACTCAAACCGGTAGCAAACCCATCATATTACCACGCGGACGGACTCACGACAGGGCTCAGAGCACATATCCGACACCACATACATCAGTACTGCTCCACGCAGAACAGTGTACATAGACTCGACGCAACCAATGTGCGTCACTCGGAAAGCACCGTGAAACCTGTCTTATACATACAGAGAGTATTGTATTTTACCCTATTGTGTTGCACTGTTGTGTTCCTTGTTTTTTTTTTTGTTTTTTTTTTTTGTTTGTGTTCTCTGTAATGGTTGTATTTTTTGTACGGGCAAAACTGCCCCTAAATATAAACTCTGACACAGAGCGGCTAAAATCAAAGTCGTCTAACCTACTAAACATTTAACCACTGTTGTAAGCCATGGAAAATATCTTGTAACCGGCCCCTGCGCGAGCCACTGTATTTTGCTATGCCGCATTTTGTGTCGAATTAAAAATAAAGAAATTAAAAAAAAAAAAATAGTGTTTTTGCTCACCTTTTTTTCCCCCACGCAGCGTGCTGGTCTCCCCTCGACTGGCCCTGCCTCTATGGCTGAGATCATCAGCCAATCTCAGCCAATCCAATGCTTTGCCATAGGATTGGCTGCAAAACGCTAATCAGCATCTCCTCCTAGAGATGCATTGAATCAATGTATCTCTATGGGGAATGTTTAGCGCCTCCAGAGTGTGGAGGCCCTGAATGTTGGTGCACTGACACAGGAAGCACCTCTAGTGACCGTCTGAGTGACTGTCACTAGCGGTGTCACTTTGAAGCAATGTAAACACTGCCTTTTCTCCGAAAAGTCAGTGTTTAAGTTGAAAAGCCTGTAGGGACATGCTATAGACACCAGTATCACTACATTAAGCTGTGTGTGTGTGTGCGTCTGCTAGTGAGTGAGCTTGCTTGCAAGTGTGTGCCTGCTAGTGAGTGAGCTTGTGTTTTTATGTCAATGAGCTGATGTATATCAGTGAGATTGTTTGTCTTTGAGGCTGTGTTTTAATGAGCTTGTGTATGTCATTGAGATGTCAGTGTCTGCATGTGAGTATGCTTACTGTATAATTAAACGTTTTACTCTGAAAGGACCAATATTTTATATTAAAAAAAGCAATATATATATATATATATATATATATATAATATATATTATTCAATAATCTGTCATCTGGGGTGGTAAGACATAGCCTTACAAATTACATGCGACAATATATGGCGCAGTGACTTATGGGGCTGGCATAACAATTTTTTCCAGGGCTGCTTTGTATCCCCAGTCCGGCCCTGATAGTCACGTGAACAACTTTAGCTTAATGAGACAGTTTTGGTGTATAGAATATGCCCCTGCAGCCTCACTGCTCAATCCTCTGCCATTTAGGAGTTAAATCCCTTTGTTTATGAACCCTAGTCACACCTCCCTGCATGTGACTTGCACAGGCTTCCATAAACACTTCCTGTAAAGAGAGCCCTATTTAGGCTTTCTTTATTGCAAGTTCTGTTTAATTAAGATTTTCTTATCCCCTGCTATGTTAATAGCTTGCTAGACCCTGCAAGAGCCTCCTGTATGTGATTAAAGTTCAATTTAGAGATTTAGATACAATTATTTAGGGTAAATTACATCTGTTTGAAAGTGAAACCAGTTTTTTTTTCATGCAGGCTCTGTCAATCATAGCCAGGGGAGGTGTGGCTAGGGCTGCATAAACAGAAACAAAGTGATTTAACTCCTGAATCACAGTAAATTGAGCAGTTAAATTGCAAGGGAATGATCTATACTCTAAAACTGCTTTATTTAGCTAACGTAAATTAGGTGACTATAGTGTTCCTTTAACCCTTTCACCACCACAACTACGTCATGCACACTCTGGGTGGAGAGAGATCAGGAGAGGACAGGTAGATTTGTGTGTCATCTTCACATAAATGAGAATGGAAGCCAAAGGAGCTGATGAGTTTACCAAGGGAGGCAGTATAAAGAGAGAACAGTAGGGGACCAAGGACAGAACCTTGGGGAACACCAACAGAGAGGGGTTGGGGAGAAGAGGCAGAGCCAGAGAAAGAAACATTGAAAAGGAGCTGGGAGAGGTAGGAAAAGCACCAGGAGAGAGCAGTATCCCATAGACCGAGATTACAGAGAATAATAAGAAGCTGTTGGTGATCAACAGTGTCAAAGGCAGCAGAAAGATCAAGGAGAATTCGGGATTATTCTAGCGTTAGTGACTGAATAATCTAAATTTTATTAAAGACAGGAGGCGAATATTTGCTTTAACCTTCTTTACTGAACCCCCCAGCAGCAAAGAAATAGTTAAACATATAGAGAAAAAAATCAACCAATCAGGACACATATTAGAACATAACAGTCTGTCAGGCTCCTCCCAAATCCTCTTTCTGATGCAGCCGATCATAAGTGTAGTCAACCGTGTAAACTTGAGTAATCCATCAACCATGTAAACCAGAACGCAGCCGATACTAGAGACCAAAGGAACGTAGTCTCATGTAGAGAAACTTCACACTAAAAGACAGAGAAAGATCGTGAAAGTATGGTCACTTGGACTGGGTGTCCGCAAGATATCTACATTTACAGATCTACCCCCTGGATATTACGAGTATAACTATTGCAAAATTTAAAATAATCAGAACCAGGCAGATTGATAAGCACCTAAACAGAGCAAACAAGAAAAACAGTCAGATAAATATAAAGTCTCACAAGAAACCTAGAAAAAATTTTAAGAGTACATGTGATCTGAAAAAAATCTGGGTGGGAGAGCAATAGGGTGGGAAAATATTCGCCTCCTGTCTTTAATAAAATTTAGATTATTCAGTCACTAACGCTAGAATAATCCCGAATTTTATGGCAAGACAGGAGGCTTCATATTTGCTGTTTTAAAGCGTGGAAACCAAAGAAAAAGAAGCATGGGACGATTGTCGAAAATAGAAGGTACGGAAGGTAGATTCTCTAGACCAATCAGCGCATTTTAGGATGTCTGCAAGGGATCCCCCAGCTATAAAGGCAGAAGAGGCAGCAGTGCCTCTGACAGAATGAGCGCCAAAAGATGAATCTATGCCCGCTGAATCTAGAAGCCATTTAATCCGGCGGGCAATCGTGGGACAAGACACTGGCTTGTGTGGTCGCACATATGAGATAAACAGGGGGCCCGTAGGGGGACGTAGAGGTGATGTAGAGGCGACGTAGTGTTGGACACAACGAGCAACGCAAAGCGATGGTCTGTCGGAAAAATAAAGGTAAGTAATCATTAAGGAATTAGTTTTAGTGCAGCGAGAAATGTTGAAACATACACCTTGGGGCGTGAATTCAATAGCGCGAAAGTCAAATGCCTGAATATCAGAGACTCTCCTAAAAGAAACCAAGCAGAGGAGAAAAGCTAATTTGGCCGACAGTTGTCGTAAAGAGAGTGCTTCATTGGGTGGCCAAGTCTCTAGGAAGGACAAAACAAGAGCAACATCCCAAAAATGAGAATATTTTGGGACAGGAGGTCGAGCAAGACGAATGCCACGCAACAGTCTACAGATGGAGGGGTGTTTACCTATTGCTGTATTATCAATGGGGCCATGAGCTGCCGAAATTGCTGAACGAAACACATTAATGGATCTGTAGGATTTACCTTGATCAAAAAGAGAGGACAGAAAGTTCATGACGTTAATCAAAGAAGCTGAAACGGGATCAATACACCTTTCCAAGCACCAGCGATGCCAAACTCGCCAGGCTGAGAGGTAAGAGCATCTAGTCCCGGGGGCCCATGAGTCCCATAAGAGTGCTCTAGCAGTCTCCGAAAGTCCTGCGGCATTCCAGGATCCCCTGAAACAGTCCAGGCCACTAGCTGGAGATGACCCTGCAACGTAAGAGGGTGAAAATTGCCTGCGGGATCTTTGAGAAGATCGTGCGTGGCAGGTAGCAGTAGTGGATAATTCACCGACATCTCCAAGAGATTGGGGAACCATGGCTGGGTATGCCACAAAGGGGTCAGCAGTGTTATTGTGGCCCCCTGAGTCCTGAGATGATGGAGAGTGCGAAGGATCATGGAGAACGGAGGGAAGGCATAAGCGCCGGTCATTGGCCAAGATTGAAGGAAGGCGTCTACTGCCAGAGAGGTCGGATTTGGCAACCAACTGAAAAAAGTGTCCGTCTGTCGGTTCAGACGAGATGCAATTAGGTCGATATTGAAGGGACCCCGAAGAAGATGGAGACGGTAAAAAATGTGTGGGTCCAATTGCCAGTCGCTGGAGTCTCTCCAGTGTCGAGAGAACCAATCTGCGACTAAGTTGTCGGAACCCGGTAGATACTCCGCTCGCAGGGAGATGTTCCTGTCCAGACAAAATTGGTATAGTTCTTTTGTGAGGTCTGAGAGCATTTTGGAACGGGATCCCGCTAAACGATTCACGTATTGAACAGCTGAGATGTTGTCCATTCTCCGTACTAGGGAACAATTGTAGGAGTCCTTTGAGAAACTGCGAATCGCAAAGGACCCGGCAATCAACTCGAGGCAATTGATGTGCAATGCCCGTTCTGATGGAGACCAAGGACCTCCGGTAGAGAGATTTGCGCATGATGCACCCCAGCCTAGAAGACTGGCATCTGATTCTAGGATGTAATCTGGCTGTGATCCAAAGATCGCTCTCCCATTCCATGCTTCCATATGGTGTAGCCACCAGTTCAATTCGAGTCGGACTTCGTCTGTCAAGGAGATCTGTTGATCGTAAGATGCAGAGTGACGTCTTCAGACGTTGCATTGCTCGGTAATGTAAAGGAGCTGGGAAGATCGCCTGAATTGAGGCGGAGAGTAGTCCGATTATGCGAGCTAAGTCGCGAAGGCGGATAGTCGAAGAGGCTAGAATTTTTCTGATGTCTTTTTTGATGTTCTTGATCTTTACTGAAGGGAGTTGTAGGATAGCCAAAACGGAATGTATTTGGAATCCCAGGAATTGAACCACCTGAGATGGGGTGAGGATGGATTTTTGGACATTGATCACGAACCCCAAGTTTTGTAACAGAGCTGTGGTCATGTCTGTATGGAGGCATAGAGTGCCTGGTTCCCGAGCCATAAGGAGGATATCGTCCAGATATATGATGGAGCGAATCCCTTGGGAGTGTAGCAAGGCCATGACCGGTTTCATCAGCTTGGTGAAACACCAGGGTGCGGAACAGAGTCCGAAGGGAAGGCATGTGAACTGCCATAAGTCTTGATGCCATCTGAACTGTAGGAAACAGCGATGGGCCGGTGTTATAGGAACCGTGAGGTAAGCATCTGTCAAGTCTAAATGGGAGAACCAGTCTCCCTCGCAGAGTAGGTCTCGAAGGAGGTGGACACCCTCCATTTTGAAATGTTGGTAAACAATAAAAGTGTTTAGGTCTTTCAGGTTGATAACTGGTCGAAAGTCCCCTGACTGTTTTCGGACCAGAAATATGTTGCTTATGAATCTGTGAGGGGACCGAGAACGTTCTATAGCGCCCTTGGCGACAAGGTCGTTTAGCGCGGCCTCCAAAGTCGCATTGTCCTCTTGAGACATGTGCAGAGGTGGAGGGGGGAACTCTTGTAGAGGGTCGTTTGCAAAATCTATATGGAAACCAGATACAGTTTGAAGGATCCATGGATCCTGAGTTAATAGAGACCACTGTTGGAAAAAAAGGGTTAGCCGACCTGCAATAGGAACTTGAGAATAAGGAAAGTCGATTACCTGAAGCAGTGCGGCCCCGGAGGGAAGCATATCCACGTCCTCTGATGGAACGTCTAGAGGGAAAGAACTGCTTGTGGTAGAAACGGGTATTGCCCGAATTCCATGAGTCTGCTGGTTGAGGCCTGTAGCCCGTGAAGGCAGCTCTGCCAGTCGATCGGCCTCTATAGCGACCAGCTCTACCGGAAAAAATGCTGGGGTCTGAACACCCTGCGAAGGTTCCATTGTGCCTTGTTAAGGGAAGTAAACACGGATACGTGTTTATTCAGGTCTCGTATGAACCTGTCCCCAAATAATAGTCCGTTAGCCTCTGGACCAAGTTCTTTGGTGCCTAGTTCTGCCAATTTGGCATCAATTTTATATAACACGGCTTTACGCCGTTCAACGGAAATAGCTACATTGGCGTTGCCTAACAGGCATAACGCTCTTTGTGCCCATTCACGCACCATGTGTGTCTAAATTGCCTCCTGCTAGCGTCTCATCAGCAATTATAAAAATCTGGATAAGCGAGCCTGCTATATCCATCAGCTTGTCCTGGGTGGCTTTTAAGCCAACTTCGATTCCCTTGCGGGGATCTTTACCCGTCTTAGTTAGAAAAGTGACCAGGAGTGGATCAAGTTCAGGGGTGACAGCCACCTTATCAGGGATCATAGGCCATGGACATTCTGCTCTTAATTTGGCCCTAATCTCCTTTTCTAAGGGTTTACGAAGCCATAATCTGCAATATTTTGCAATGTGATCAGGGGGTGTCCATTCCGCTGAACAAGGGTGTCTAATGCAGTGTGGGTCAAATAGAGGACAACCATTGGTATCCAGTAGGATATCGTCCTTAGTATTGTCTAAATTAGTAGTGGACATAGGGTCAGTGTCCTGAAAGGACTGGGTTTGGGGTAGGAGGAAAGTCTCTGTAACAAATTCAGAAGGGGAAGGGTCACCTGGGAGATCCTCCTCTGGATACGCATTGTATTCGTCTATCACTCGTAGGTGATAGCCAGAAGTTGAGTCCTTTAAGAGGTCAGATTCTGAGGTCAAAGTGCGTTTGGCATGAGACAATTTAGCTGTCTTTGCTGGGGCTTTGCCTTTGCCAGCAGAAGCACTGTTACCCTTCCACGGGCGTTTAGGTGGGGCTTCGTCATGGTCAAAGACCCTGGAATCATCAGAGTCTGACAATTGCGAGATGGTGGCAGTAGTGGCTGTCTGGTCACGAAATGCTGCCAAGGCTTTGGGGATAGAGTCTGCAATTGCAGCTTGAAGCCAGGCTTTTAATTCTGCTGACATTGCAGGTTCTGGTTGGTCCGACATGGTGACCAGTAAAATAGTAGTGGGTTCACCACAGAATCAGTATACCAAAAGGTATATTAAACAACTTTTATATAAATTCTTTATTTTTTATTTTTTATTATATATATTAACAAACTTTTTACACAAAACAAGTAAAAGCAGGGGCTGTCTTATTGGGGTTCACCCAGATAATATGCAGTCACCTTTAAGGGGACCAAGTGGGGTTCATCCACAATTATGGCAGTTAAACTGTCAATATAATAATGACAGGGGTAACCTGTGCAAATCAATAAAATATATAAGGGGTTCACCCTGAGAGATAAGGCACGAGGGGATCACCCTCAATAAAGAGGCAAGAGGGGGTCACCCTCTAATAGGCATAGAGCTGTATAGTATAGTTTGAGAGCAATCTGCAAATAAAAACACAAATAGGCTAATATAAGCAAGTGTTCTGTGTAATATTCAGATGTAATAACAAAATGTACCAGCAGGGGGCAATTAAACTTACCGTCTAACAGAGCTGCAATCCAGTAGCAGAGAGCTGTTCACCGAAAAAGCGCGCGAACGGAAACTAACCGCCGAACAGAAGATGGCCGCCGGCATAGAAGGATGAAGGCGGGAAACTGCGTGTCAATCAAATGACGCGAAAAAACGGGCGGTACGGAAATAGATCGCGGACGTGATTAAAACGGACCGCAGCCACAGCAGTGGCGCGGTCTGAAGATAATTTCACCAAGGAAAAGGTTATTAAGGTTTTACTACAAAAAAACCCAGTCAGTCATAAATAAAAAGCACAGGGAAGGGACTGGACAGTGGGCTGACCTGTGAAAAGGTTTATGTGGTAAAGTGCACAGATAAAATAAACACACCATTACCTCATGGAAATAAAAGAGACAGGGAAAGTTAATTAAAGGAGTCAAAAAATATATGGAAAAAAACAATATAAGGTAGGTCAATAATATATATTAGAGAGCTATAATTGGAATAGACTCACCTGGGAGGCAAGCAGCAAAGAAAGAGGATTTGGGAGGAGCCTGACAGACTGTTATGTTCTAATATGTGTCCTGATTGGTTGATTTTTTCTCTATATGTTTAACTATTTCTTTGCTGCTGGGAGGTTCAGTAAAGAAGGTTAAAGCAAATATGAAGCCTCCTGTCTTGCCATAAAATTGTAGATTATGCTAGCGTAGTGTACAGATAATCTTAATTTTAATAATGACAGGAGGCGAGTATTTTGCATAAACTTTCTTTACTTTATGCCTCCAGCAGCACAAGTCAATCAATCAGAAAGAAAAGTGTTTAACCAATCGGAGTCCAGCACCACTTGTATATAAGTCCCTGACAGGCTTCCCATTTCCTCTTTCTTTGTTGTGACCATGCCGGAAGGAAAAAAACTCTTTCGTAGATGATGAAAACTTGAACGGTATAACTTGTCAACTTGTGGGAATGCAGAGGAAATCTATGATCCGACTTCTGTCTCATGAAGTGATGTTAAGCTGAAAGAAATAGAAAGAAGTGAAAGGCGTGGGAAAACAACTGTTGTCCGCATATCAACGTTTAATCCTAGTCTTAAAGCTAGCAAAACTAACGTTAGTATCTTAAATCTAAACTAACAAAATCAACGTAATATCTCTGACAGACATATAATCCTGAATATATTGCGTGGTTCAATTCTGATCTGAAAACGTGCTAACTAGTTAACGACATATGGTCTAAGCGTCCCCTGCCTCAGTTTTTACCCATAGCTAGATGAAAGTGTATGTGAATCCATAAGAGTATAGGGAGGGAAAGAAAAACAAGATGGGGAAAATACTCGCCTCCTGTCATTATTAAAATTAAGATTATCTGTACACTACGCTAGCATAATCTACAATTTTATTACATGACAGGAGGCTTCCTATTTTGCATTTTTAACGCTGGGGTAAAAACGCTAAGGACGTGTGCGATTGGCGAAAGTAAAACACCCTGAAGGTATTTTCTCTGGTCCAATCCGCCGTATGTAGAATGTCCGCCAGGGAGGCACCCGCCGAGAAGGCCCTAGATGCCGCCGCCCCTCGAACCGAATGGGCCCCGAAACTAGCATCTATCCCGGCTAGGGACAATAACCACCGTATCCATCTAGCTAACGTAGTAGTGGTAACTGGTTTGCATGGTCTGGTATATGAGATTAACAGTTGTCCCGTTCCGTTAGCCCGAAGGGGCGCCGTAACCTCCACATAACGGAGTAAGGTGGAGACGACACAAAGACGAGGAACCGCCGGAAAAAAGGGGTAGGACACGGATTTGGAGTCCGTCGTAGTCCTACGGGATATCAAAAACGTAACCCCGACGGGCGTTATAGTAAATCCGTCCACGTCGAAAGCCCGAACATCCGATACACGACGGAAAGAGACTAAGCATAATAACAAGGTAAGTTTAGCCGCTAATTGTCTGAGTGATAGGGCAGAGTTATCCGGCCAGTTCTGAATGAATCGAATGACCACATCCACATCCCATAACTGGCGATATTTCGGAGCCGGTGGTCTAGCCAATTTGATGCCTCGTAATAGCCGACATATTAGGGCTTCCTGACCCACTGGGGTACCGTTAACTGGGACATGCGCCGCCGATATAGCGGATCGTGTAACATTAATGGACCGGTATGATTTCCCGTTGGAAAACAGAGTGGAGAGAAAATTTAGTATGGCCGATACAGGTGCTGTAAAGGGATCGAGGCTCCTTCCCATACACCAGCGGTCCCATACATCCCATGCTGCCATGTAGCTACGTCTAGTCCCTGGTGCCCAAGAGTCCCAAAGGAGGTCCTTAGCCGTTTGCGATAAGCCTGGGATTGCCCAAGATCCCCTGAAAGCGTCCAAGCTACCAACTCTAGACGTTCTTGAAGTATTAGAGGATGAGGTTCCGCATCCGGATTCGTAAGAAGCATGGGAAATGTCGGCAGGACCAGGGGATGGTCGTGAGATAGTGCGAGTAAGTCGGGGAACCATGCTTGGCTTCTCCATAAGGGTGTGATCAGGAGCAGAGATGTCTTGGACGTGCGTAGTTTGTGGAGTACTCTTGCCAACATTGAGAATGGTGGGAAAGCATATGCTCCCATCGGAGGCCAGTGCTGTAGAAAGGCATCCACTGTTTCGCTCTGGGGGTCTGGTAACCAGCTGTAGTATCTCGGTAGTTGTGTATTCGTGCGTGAGGCAAAAAGATCTATGTGGAGTGGTCCCCTGATCGATCTCACTGTATTGAAGATCTCTGTGTCCAGATGCCAGTCGCTGGAGTCCCGCCAATGCCGGGAGAACCAATCCGCGGTGAAGTTGTTGAGGCCTGGTAAGTATTCCGCCCTGAGAGTTATGTTGCGTGGGAGGCAAAACTGGTATATGTCTTTGGTAGCCTCCGTCAATGCTCGTGATCTGGCTCCCCCCAGTCTGTTCACGTATTGGACTGCCGATATGTTGTCCATGCGTAGAAGTATGCAGCAATTGGACACATGCTTGGCCAGGCTGCGGATGGCGAATGAGCCGGCTATCAACTCTAGGCAATTGATGTGTAGTGACTTTTCCTCCTCCGACCAGGGGCCCCCCGTGGATGCGTGTGCGCAGTGGGCTCCCCAACCCCACAGGCTGGCGTCCGACTCCAGGATGAAGTCCGGGTTCGAGCTGAATATGGCCCTGCCGTTCCAAGCTTCCATGTGGAGCAGCCACCAACGAAGTTCCGTCCGAACATCCGCGGTTATCCTGATCGCCTGATCGTATGAGTGTCCTTGTCTTAGATGGTGAGCTTTCAGTCTTTGCATGGCCCGGTAGTGGAGGGGTCCCGGGAAAGTTGCCTGTATGGAAGACGAAAGTAGGCCGACAATCCTGGCTAGCAGTCTCAGAGGGACCGTGTCTTTCCGTAGAAAATGGCGTATCTCCTTCCGAATGTTCGCAATCTTCGACTTGGGGAGGCGAAGCGTGCATGTTACTGAATCTATCTCGAATCCGAGGAATTGCACGACTTTCGATGGGGAGAGCGCTGACTTTTCCGTGTTCACAATGAAACCCAAGGATTCCAGAAAGTGCACTATGAATTTCGTCTGAGATCGAAGTCTGGATGCGTTGTCGCAGAAAATCAGTATATCGTCTAGGTAGATTAGGCATCGGATCCCTCTTGTCCGTAAATGTGCCATGGCTGGCTTCAGCAGTTTCGTGAAGCACCAAGGGGCGGAGCTGAGGCCAAATGGGAGGCACGTGAACTGGCATGTGCGTCCCTTCCAGTGAAATCGAAGGAAAGGTCGACTGGATTGTGCCATCGGGACTGACAGGTAGGCATCTTTTAAATCCAAACGGGTGAACCAGTCGTGTTCCAGAAGTAGATCTCTGAGAAGATGTATGCCCTCCATTTTGAAGTGTCTGTAGGCTACGAATGAATTCAGGCTGCGCAGGTTGATGACGGGTCGGTAGTCTCCCGTCTTTTTCTGGACCAGGAATATGTTGCTGATGAAACCTGTGTCGTCGGGAGCAAATTCGACTGCCCCTTTGAGGAACAGCGCTCGGATTTCGTCGTCTATGAGCTTGGCGAGTTCCGCTGACGTCCGTATCGGTTGTGGTCGACGCGTTTGGGTCGGTGTATGCGCGAACTCGATCTCGTAGCCCTTGACCGTTTGGAGGATCCAGGCGTCGGAGGATATCTTTTCCCAGTTCTGTGAAAAAAGAGACAGTCTGCCAGCAGTGACATGAGAAAGGCAAAACGGTACTTGAGGGGTGCTCACCTGTATTGAAGCGTCCGCGTCCGCGGGTACGAGCACCTCTGGATCGGAAAGGTCCTCTCGATAAAGGTGGCCTCGAGGGGAAGAACGATTGAGAAGTTTGATTCCTGGGGCCTGTTGGCCAGAAACGGCTGGTGGCTCGGCCCCGATGGCGACCAGCCCTGCCGAAAACCCCTCTGGCTGGAGTAGGGTTGCGAAAAACTTGTTTAATTGAAGTCTTTGCTCAGTGTCGTGAATAAGTTCACATGTTTCTTTAATTCTCCAATGAAGGTTTCTCCAAATAGCTGGCCATTGGCCCGTGGTCCCAATTCCTTTTTGCCGAGTTCCAAGAGCTTGGAGTCCATCTTGAATAGCGCGGCTTTGCGTCTCTCCGCACAGAGTGCGGCGTTGGTGTTGCCCAACAAGCAGATCGCGCGTTGCGCCCATTCTCTGATATCGTGGGCGTCTAAGGCATTCCCCTGCGTAAGCGCTCCGTCTGCGAGGTACAAGATCTTAGCTAGTGGGCCAAGTATATCCAGTAACTTGTCTTGAGAAGCTTTGAGACCCTTCTCAATGCCCTTACGTGGGTCACGGCCCGTCCGCGACATGAATAAGACCACCGTGGTGTCGAATTCCGGCGTGTGAGCAATCTTGTCCGGTAGACTGGGTCTCGGACACTCGGCCTTCAGTCTTGCCCGTACCTCTTTGTCCATTGGCTGTCGTAGCCAAAAGTGAATAAATTGGGCTAAATGGTCCGGTAGGCCCCATTCCGATGATCTCGGGTGACGTATCGCACGCGGATCAAACATCGGGGTGCCTTGGGGGTCCACAAAGGTGCCGTCCTCTAGGCTGTCTGCCTGTGTGTCGACCTTCCAGTGTCCATGACGGGCGTCCTGTTCCTCGACCAGTTCAGACCCCGTGTGGCCGCGGGGTATGTCAAACCAGTCGTCCTCCTCAGATGGGGAGTCCTCCGCTCTCCACTCGTCCATAACCTCTAGCGGGGCTGGTGAGTTACCTCCCTCTTCATCGGATGATGTCAGCGGAGGGGTTGACGGACCCAGGCGGTCCGCCTGCCGGCTCCTCTTGAGTGGAGCCTTGCCCTTTGTCGTCCGTGGGGCTGGGCCATTGCCCTTCCAGTGCCTTTTGGAAGGGGCACTATCCCCTGAAGACTTCTCTGGGCCCTTAGTATCCGGATCCCCATGTGGGGTTTGGACCAACAATTTTGCTATGGCCTTTTCCATTGAGGCCGCCACCGCTGAATTAATTAGCGCTTGAAAATCGGGTGGAGTTTGTTGTGAAGGTTCACCCATGTTCATGGCTGTAGTCTCTGTCTGTGGAAGACAGGATAGGGTCAGGTACCGAAGTACGTGAATAGTAAAGCCAGCAATAAAGAGTTGCGGCGTTCCTCCTACGACTGGGGGTCATCTAGTGTGGTCAACGGGCCCAACCAATTATTCTGTCTTGTAGTATACTACCACTGCCTGTAATCCTGGGCTAGCGAGGGGGTCACCCTCCAGAAGACCAGTATGAGCGGTCAGAGATAGAAAAACAATTTGCCTAGGCCGTAGAGCCTGGTAATGGTACGGGACGTGCCCTTAAATTCAAAGCCCAGTGTGGAATTAGTAGGATAGATTCTCCCTCCTGTGGAGGAGGAGTGTGTAGGACACCCCAGTCGTAGTATGGAGGGTGCCGACCATGCGTATCAGCAATATATGGTAGGGGGTTCACCCCGCTCTTCAGATAATACGGCACACGCCTGGGGGTCACCCAGTGCAGGGGGGGTCACCCCTTAACAACAATAAATAGTGTGCCAGTGGGGGGTCACCCCACTCAGAGGGGTCACCTCTGGAAGAGCTTTTTTTTTTTTTATTATTATTGATTTGATTTATTTATTTATTTGATGTGATTTATATATAGTATTCCACTAATAAGAGACAGGCAGGGTTGTTACTGGATGGTGCCTTATGTTTGTTCAGTGTCAGCAGTACAATCACAGCATAAAAGGTTTCAGGGTAATAAAAAGGGGAAAGAAAAGAATGGAATGACCAAAAAATCTCCCTCTCCCAGGCCCCCTGCCTCTATGGAGGGAACCTGGTAGGCTGAGAGTGATAGGAGTGGGGATGGAACGACGACCGTGTGAATCACGGTTTTCCCCACCCAAGATGGCCGACTTGGAAGGGAGATCCCGGCCGCGGTATCCAGACACGACCACGGCAGTTTGGAATAATGACGCCCTCGTAACAGCCTTTCAGGAGGGTCTGGCCGCTTATATACTGGATGAAATAGCATCCAGGGAATTACCTGCTCTTCTAGATGATATTATAGACTATGTGATTCTTATAGATAACTGTATTAGAGAGAGGCGTAGCCAAAGACGGTTGGATACACGGGTGTTACCTGCTCTACCCAGTACTTCCCTGCTAGCGTTACCCGCTCCTGTGCAGCCATCCCCTGAACCCATGCAGTTGGGTGCTACGGGGTTAACTGAGGCCGAAAGAGCATACCGTAGAAGGGAGGGGTTATGCCTTTATTGTGGGAAGAGGGGGCATCACTGTAAAGCCTGCCCTAAAGTACAGGGAAACTGCAGCACCTAAGGCCTAGAGAGGGGTCGGCCTCGGGTGTTATGACTTTGTCCTATCATATGTCCATCTCTAGACCGTTTATTACGGTTTCTATCTTGGTCAATAAAACCACTATAACAACCAAAGCCCTGATCGATTCGGGTGCGGCAGACAACCTTATGGATGAGACCTTTGCCAAAACCGCAGCCCTGAATTTGATCCAAAAGGATACACCCTTGGCCGTTGAGGCCATAGATGGTAGACCACTGGAGAAACCTCTGGTGACCCATGAAACCCAGGAAATAGTTATGTCTGTGGGTGTTTTGCACAAGGAGAAGTTAACCTTCCAAATAATTGACTCCCCAACAGCCTCCATCGTTCTAGGTTTTCCCTGATTAGTTAAACACAACCCTGTTCTTGATTGGGGTTGTTTAGACATACTCTCCTGGGGGGAATCTTGTCAGCGAGACTGTATGGCTCATGTACGTCCTGTCTGTTTACTTAACGTGCCCACGGCTAAACCACTCTCGGTTTCTGTCCCTTCTGTTTATGCAGACCTTGCCTTGGTTTTTGAAAAGAGGGAGGCAGATAAGCTACCCCCACATCGTGAGTATGATTGTGCCATAAACCTCTTACCGGGCACTATGCCTCCTAGGGGAAAGGTCTACCCTCTTTCTGAAAAAGAGAACCAAATCATGGAGGAGTACATACAAGAATCCCTAAGAAAAGGTTTTATTAGAAGGTCCTCCTCTCCTGCTGGTGCTGGTTTCTTTTTTGTGGCTAAGAAGGAGGGTGATTTGAGGCCATGTATAGACTACAGGGGTCTGAACAATATAACGGTTAAAAGCGCCTACCCTATCCCCCTCATCACTGAGTTGTTTGATCGTGTTAAAGGTTCTAAATTTTTCACCAAATTAGACCTCAGGGGGGCTTATAACCTTGTCCGTATAAAGGAGAATGACGAGTGGAAGACAGCGTTCAACACACGCAGTGGGCATTACGAATATCTGGTCATGCCTTTTGGATTGTGTAATGCTCCTGTCGTGTTTCAGGACCTCATAAATGATGTCCTTAGGGATCTATTGCATGTCTGTGCTGTAGTGTACCTTGACGACATACTTGTGTATTCTCCTGATTTGAAGTCACACCATAACCATGTTAGGATGGTGCTCAAAAGGCTATTGCAGAACGGACTCTACTGTAAGTTAGAAAAATGTTTATTCGATCAGACCTGTGCAATTCCTAGGATATATCATTACTGAACAGGGTTTCAGTATGGATCCTGCTAAATTGGAAGCTATAATGTCCTGGCCACTTCCCCAAGGACTAAAGGCTATCCAGCGTTTTATAGGATTTGCCAACTATTATAGGAAATTTATAAAAAACTTTTCACCACTCATATCTCCCATAACGAAGTTGACAAAAAAAGGTCTACACCTTAGGGTTTGGACTCCTGAAGCCCTTAAGGCCTTCGAAACCCTCAAGAAGGTATTTGCCTCTGCTCCAGTGCTGCACCACCCTGATCCTTCTCTTCCCTTTGTTATGGAAGTAGACGCCTCGGAGTCAGGTGTGGGAGCCGTACTGTCACAGAGGTTGTCTTATGACAAACCCCTCCATCCCTGTTGTTATTTTTCTAAAAGGTTGTCTGATTCAGAGAAGAATTATGATGTTGGGAATAGGGAACTATTAGTTATTGTGTTAGCTTTCAAGGAATGGAGGTACTTATTAGAGGGTTCTAGACACAAAATTATGGTTATAACAGATCATAAGAATCTATCCTATATTGCTGATGCTAGAAGGTTATCTGCCCGGCAGGCTAGATGGTCTCTATTTCTTTCACGCTTCCAATATGTTATCACCTATAGACCTGGTTGCCGTAATGCCAAAGCTGACACCATCTCTCAGCAGCATGAACCAGTAGAATTTGTTAACCCGACTCCTGAACCTATTGTACCTGAGTCTCAGATAATAGCTGCTACCCGTTTGGTTGTTTCTTCACCTTTCCTTAACAGTATTAAGACATACCAACCCCAGGCACCCCCTGAGACGCCGGTTGGTAAACTATACGTTGAAGCTAATGACAGAAAAAAGTTGTTAACTTTATTTCACACAGCCAAAACTGCTGGTCATCCGGGGGTTACCAAAACCTACAAGGGCCTCCTTCAACAGTTCTGGTGGCCTTCACTCAAGCGAGACGTAAGGGATTTTGTTCAGGCTTGTCAGGTCTGCACGCAATGTAAGTCCCCTAATATGAGACCCCAGGGTTTTCTGATGCCTCTATCTATACCCAAGAAACCATGGACCCACTTATCCATGGATTTCATTGTAGACCTGCCTCTTTCTGATGGTCAGACGGTGATACTGACTGTGACTGATAGGTTCTCTAAAATGGCGCACTTCATTCCGCTTAAGAAACTGCCTTCTGCGGTTCAGTTAGCTCAGGTGTTTGCCAAAGAAGTGTTCCGATTGCATGGGGTACCTCAGGATATCGTATCTGACAGGGGCCCTCAATTTGTCTCTCGTTCTGGAGGGGCTTTTGTGCTGAGATGGGGGTCTCCTTGTCGTTCTCTTCCTCCTATCACCCGCAATCTAATGGTGCGGCCGAACGTGCTAATCAGTCTGTGGAATTGTATTTGCGCTGCTTCACTAATGCACACCAGGATGACTGGTCTCGCCTTCTTCCGTGGGCTGAATTTGCCAGGAATACGGTGTCTCATTCGTCTACTGGCTTAAGTCCTTTTGAGGTTGCTTATGGGTTTCGCCCTTCTGTCCTTCCCGGTGCGTTCTCCGACAAGGGAATGCCCGCCTTGGACCAGCACCTCGCCTCTTTGCGGAAGACGTGGGATCAAGTCCATGTTGCGCTGTCTCGTTCAGCAGCTGCTCAGAAAAAGTTTGCTGATCGCCGTAGGGTTGCGGCCCCTTCCTATGTTCCGGGTGATAGGGTATGGTTGTCCTCCCGGAACCTCCGTCTCAAGGTTCCCTCAATGAAATTTGCCCCCAGGTTTCTTGGTCCCTTCAAGGTGTTACGTAGGGTTAATCCCGTTTCCTACTCCCTTGATTTGCCTCCTTCCATGCGTGTCCCGAATACGTTTCACGTCTCGCTTTTGAAACCCTTGCTGTGTAACCGGTTCTCTCGTCCCCTCGGGCGGCCCGTTTCCCCTCGAGCTGTCTCTGACGACGTGTATGAGGTGGCTACCCTTCTCGACTCTCGTGTTTCTAGGGGTCGGCTGCAATATTTGGTGGACTGGAAGGGGTACGGCCCTGAGGAGCGGTCCTGGGTTTCAAGCTCCGATGTGCACGCTCCCTCTTTGGTCCGCTCCTTTCATGCCCGCTTTCCTTTGAAGCCTTCCGCTTCCCGCCCCCTGGGTGGTCTTCGAGGGGGGGGTAATGTCAGGCTCCCGCGGGCGGCTGCGAGGGGAGGCTGCACTCCGCTCGCAGTACTCACCCTCCAGCCGTCCGCGGTCCCCTCCGCCTCGTGGGTACGGCGAGCGGCATCCTTCCAGCCTCGGATGCCGCCCGCCGTTCCCTCCACGTCCCCCAGCGGCAGCATGCATGACGCTGCACGCTGGGAGACCGCCCAGGTTTATACACGCCGGGGTCAGTCACCTGACCCGGCGTTAAAGGCAAAGTGCCACAATCACAGTGGGAGGTCTAAATATCTCCCACGTGTGATTGTTAATTCTGATTGGAAATCATCCAATCAGAATTAACCTGATGGTTTAAATACTTACCTTTCCTGTTCCTCCTTGCCCTGTTGTGGTCTTTGCTTGCTAGTATTGCTATTTACCTTGTGCTTCTGGTTACGTACTCTCTGGCTTGTTTATCTGACTCTGTGACTTTCTCCTACCCTTTGACCTCGGCTCGTTTTACGTTATTCTGTCTTCTGGTTCCCCTTTACTCGGCTTGTCTCCTGACTATTCTGTGTGTGCTTAGCCCGGCCACTCTAAGGTCAGGTACGGCACCTTTTGTGTGTGTGTGTGTGTGTGCCAGCGTGTTGGGTTCCCCGAATCGTGACAATGAGGGTGTTGAAGTAATTTACTGTTGCAGAGGAAAGTTCCAGACTGTAGGAACGCAGCATAAATTTATAGTGGAGGAAGTCAGATCCAGAGTGAGACTTTCTCCAACATCATTCAGCAGTTCTGGAACATTTTATGAGAAATCGGGTCAGCTTGGTGTGCCAGGGTTGTAATTGGGAATGCTTGCTACGTTTAGATGTAGGAGGTGCCATGATGTTTAGTTGAGAGGAGAGAGTGGAGTTGTAGAGTGAGGTTGCAGAGTTAGGGCAAGTGAGATGTGAGATGGGTAAAAGGAGAGTTTGGAGATTAGTGGAGAAATGCTGGAGATCAAGGCAGTGGAGTTTTCTGTGAGATTGGAGAGTTGAGGGAGGTGAAATTTGAGTACGGGGCATTAGTTTGGTTATAATAAGCTTAGTGATCCATTCCTCCACTATAATGAAATATATAAGAAAATAAATTCTAAAAATTATCTTCCTTAGATTCTGTGGATTGAATCTTCATGGAACTGGGATAGGGGCATTTTCCCACTAATTTAAAGGGTTACTCCAAGCACCATGCTTTTGCATTGAAAATACTGCACGTATGAAGTTTAATGCCTCTGCTGCATGAAGTGTAACTCCAGCAATGGCAGCGTCATTGGGCTTTCATTGGGCAGCCTGTAACTAAAGTGCTGGGATGGTTAATGTCAATTCTGTGCAAATTTCAGCTGACACTAGAAATCTTAAGCATGACACTGAACCGCCAGGGAGCATTGGAGCCTGGCAGGGAAAAAGGGAAGAGGTCAAAATGTTTCTAAATTACTGGGGAACTAGGCCAGGATACTCCTCAACGTCACAATTATTACAATGGGCTATAGTGGTTATGATGATTGTAATAACCTTTTAATTCATTGATTTGGTCAAAAATGAAGTACCCAGTCTCTGTCAGTGTGCCCTCCAAAGATAGGAGCAGACACACAATATTTATCAGGCCCCATAGCTGCCCACGATAATTTTGTTAAAGGAGTACTGCAAACACCATAACTAGTACAGCCCGTTGTATTGGTTACAGTGCCAGGAGCACCCTGGTGCTGGCCCAGGTTAAGCTGAGTACTCTTAGCCAATGATTGCGGTGCTGCTTGGCTCTAAAGTGACATTCTGCTTGTCCCGTCAGACCCAGGTAAGTTGCTAAATGAATTGAAATTTTACTGTGGGACGGCTCCAGGGCATTGTGTGAGAGCCAAACAATCTGGATTGCATTTACCCAGAGAATTTTAAAAAAAAACATGGCTAAGTTCAACTGGTAACACCATCACTTTTATTTCTGATTGCAACCTCGTTGTGGGAACTTAAACAACATGAATTCTCATTGTATGAGAATCCAGGAGAGTTGAACTGTTAAATACAAGGTATTTGTCACAGTGTTATCATTATTTATTTGGAATCCAGCCATAAATATAATAAAATGTGTGTAGATACTACCATAAAACAGAAAAAGTGTAGACATTGCATCATCGCTCGACAGTCAGAGGACCAGCCTTATAAGTTTTGCATATGTCCCCTGTTACGACTCATAGTAAACACCTTCTTTTTGTTTCTAACAAGTGGGGTTCTCTGCAATTGTCTTGCCAGACATTAGCTGGTTCTGGCTCTGTGGAGAATTTCACTGATGAAAAATTTGTTGCTGTACACCAGATACCATGCAAGAAGAGATCCACAAAGTTGGCCGTTGAGGCCATAGATGGAAGACCTCTGTATAAACCTGTTATCACTTGTTATATGTCTTTGTCTAAATGATCACGCTTTAAATTTTATTGCCTTCTTGCCTGACTATCCTTGGTTTTCCGTGGCTGGTGAAACACAATCTCCACATTGACTGGTAGAAAAACGAAGTTCTTGCATTGGGAGATGGGTGTAGTCTGGAATGTCTCTTATCATAAAAAAACATTGAGCATTCTTAACTACTCCATTGTCTACTATAGTTATATCTCAATATTTGTCAGTGAAGGAAGTCTTTAATAAGGCTCATGCAGAGACATGACCACCATACAGACCGTCTGATGCTATTGATTTACTGCATGGTACCTTTAAACATCTGAAATCACTGTTCGCCACTGATTCAGTTCTGCTACATCCTGACACATCCAAACTATACATTATGAAAGTTGATGCCTCTGAAAATAGAGTTGGGGCTATCCTTTCCCAGAGAGAGACCCATGAAATGGTCCTGCATCTTTGAGGTTTTATTATCTAGAAAAAACTTTCACCAGCCAAGTGTAATTACGATATTGATAACAGGGAATTTTAGTCCTAAAGAGTGGATACATTTATTGGAGGGTTCTTAAGATCCCTTTGATAATCATTAACTACAACGAAAACCTAGCATATATTGAAGAGGCCAAAAGGTAATCTGTCAGACAAGCAAGATGGTCCTTATTCCTTTCGAGATTTAATTACGTTATTACTTATAGACCCGATACTGGAAAGGTTAAGGAAAATAATTTGTCCAGACAATAAAACACTGAGGTGGGTCATATTCTGGAAGTCTCCTCCATTGTTCCTCCAGATTGCTACCACAAATCTTTCCTTGCCCTCTCCTCTTCTTCAAACTCTTCTTAAAACAATACTGGCAGACACAGGCATCTGTTGAAGAACCACAAGATGCCTTGTTTATTCCTTTATTAGAAAGGAGGGAGATACTTTGATTAATCCATGATAATATAACTTCGGACATCCTGGTATACATAAAACCACTTCCGCCCTTGCACGACAATTCTGGTGGCCTTTTCTAAGACAAGACATTCAGGCATGTAAAGGCATGCACTAAATGCGCTATGATGAAGCCACCTCATCAGTTACCATATGGTCTTCTACAACCCCTTCCAGTACCCAACACACCATGGTCTCATTTAGCAATGGATTTTATAGTCGACCTACCGCCATCTTGTAGCTGTACTATGATATTAATAATTGTAGGTAATTTCACAAAAATGGTTCATTTGGCTCCTCTTACCAAACTGCCTACTTCCGACCTGGCCAAGATCTTCGCCAAAGATGTTTTCCATCTACGTGGTATCCCACAAGTAATTGTATCTGATATGAGAACACAATTTGTATCAAAATTCAGGAGTAAATTCTGGAGTGAATTAGGTATGCAAGTATTTTAACAACAATAATGATTACTGTGTTTAGTGCGCTTATAAGAATAATAACGTGGTATAGAAGCAGCTACACACTCTAGTGGGTGCTCTCTATCCCCCACTAAGATATAGAAGTAAAACACAGTGAGTCCAGTATGGACTGGATAAAAACCAGACCGTACTAGTCAAGTGAGTGGAGCGCTGAATAATCACACTTACCCTTAATTAGGGTTAAATCTCAGATGTATATATGTACATGCAAATAAAACAGAAAATTACAACACAATATAGTGTAAATCCGTGAGTAGAAAAAAATCTTGTGATAATATATCAATAGTCAAACTCACATGGATTAGAGCCTCATAAAGGGACAGGCTCAAATCTCTTCAGCATTAGTATCGTATGGAGACACTGCACCCTTTAATTGAAGTAGATTTCCTCAAAGAAAAAAGAGAAAAACAAAGGAGGGAGACCCGCTAGTGTACTATGTATATAATAGGTAGTGCACAAACAGTGATTATGGTAGTGCTCACCTGGTTCAGAGCCAATGAGAACCTGGCTCTAGATGGTAGACTTGAGTGCCTTTAAAAGGGGGCACTTACCTTTCTTTCACAGCAAGATAGGACCAAAGGCCAATAGGGATATATATAAAAATAACAAATTTATTGTAAATATAAAAACAAAGTAAAATACTTGTACAAAAAGTAGCTATAAAATCCCAAATCTGGCTTCAGCTCCGAGACGCGTTTCACCCACGCTATGTGGGCTTTCTCAATCGGGTTCACTGTGTCCAAACTCTTGCTGTTTAAATTTGCCGGTATTTTTCTTCCGGTAGGCGGGTCTTCACTTCCGTGATCCAATCAGATGGCTTCTTCTTGGTGGTGTGGAACACCTCACCTGAAGTCCATTCAGGCAATTGTGCCCGCGTCACTTCCGTATTCGCCGCGGCCATTTTCCTTGTGGGTAAGCACCCTAAATGGAACACCGGAAGTGACGCGGCGGAATGAATCCGCTCGTCACTTTCGGAACAACCAAAATCCTGGCAAATGCGGTACAATGTGTCTTTGCCCACACTTCCTAAAAGAGGGGGGGGGAAGCCTCCATCCTCAGTATGTATAATGAAGACAAAGGGCAACAATGAAAAAAAGGGGGGAGGAAAAAGAGAAACACATATAAATATGTAGTACATAGTATCACATATACTGTCTATATGAGAATGTCAGCATGTAGAAACTTAGCCATTCCTATACTAATCTTCTTGCTTTGTTTTAAATTTAAAGAAACAGTAAAATATCATGTAACAGAAAAATTGCCAAAAATAAAAAAAGAATAACTACTTGATTTCCACATGTTATTGACATTCTCATTTACATATAAACATGCTCTATACAGTGTACCATATATAATGATCAGTTCCCCTCCAAGAGAAGACAAATAAATGGATTAAATGAAATGGCATATCTCAAAATCATTATTAAGTCCTCCTGGGGTCAATGTGTTTAAATTGAAAATCCATTTCATTTCTGTTTGACCCATTTTTTTTATAAAATTGTCTCCTCTCCAATTAGGTTTAACTAATTGAATACCAATAAATTGTAACTCTGTAGGGTCCTGGTTATGTTTTAGTTTGAAATGTAGGGACAAGCTGTGTTTTTCAAAGCCCTTTTTAATATTTCTTATATGTTCTTGAATACGAACCTGAAGAGGCCTTGCAGTCCTACCTACATACCCTAGATTACAAGTACATATTATCAAATATATAACTCTTTTCGAGTGGCATGTAATTAAATCCCTAATATTATGGGTTTCTTGAATGCACTGAGGGTTTTTAAATTTCCTAATTACTCTTTTTTTGTTCCCCGTATTTTTACAAGCACTTAAATTTTTCTCTTAAATTTTTGGAGGTCTATATAAGTATCAAATTTATTAAAAGGTTTTGTTGGGGCAAAATTTAAGCCTTTCGCTAAAAGTTTAAAAACTTCTTGATGTATTTGAACACAAATGATTGGGGCATTACATTAACAAGCGAGTACAGTAAATCTACTATTAACTTTTTGGATTTAAATATATTCATTGAACACGACCAGATAAAATCAAAAACCTTTTTCAAAAAAGTAGACGTTAACAGTTACATAGAACGGAAAAGTTGCCATTTTTCACCCTGGTTGCAAAATGCACCGAAGGCTCAACTACTACGAGTAAAACGTAACTGTTCAGAAACCCATACATTTGAAACCCAATCAGAGATAATTGTAAAGAATTTTAAAGACAAGGGGTATCAGGAAGATCTCTTTAAAAAGGCGTTTGAGGAAGTACAGAAAACAGATAGACTAAGTTTACTTAAATATAAATCACCTATTGAATCAAGGGACACTAATCAAGTATCATTGATATGTGACTTTAATTCAAAAAGCCACACTTTTAAGAAAATTGTAAATAAATATTGGCCAATCTTAAAGGAAGACCCTCAACTAAATACAATTTTATTAGATCGCCCTAAAATCATCTATAGGGGGGTAAAAAATTTGAGAGACAATCTGGTACAAAACCATATTAAAAGCAATCAATCTATACAAAGTCCATTTAATGAATCCCCAGGATTTTATGGATGTGGCATATGTGGTGCTTGTAAAAATACGGGGAACAAAAAAAGAGTAATTAGGAAATTTAAAAACCCTCAGTGCATTCAAGAAACCCATAATATTAGGGATTTAATTACATGCCACTAGAAAAGAGTTATATATTTGATAATATGTACTTGTAATCTAGGGTATGTAGGTAGGACTGCAAGGCCTCTTCAGGTTCGTATTCAAGAACATATAAGAAATATTAAAAAGGGCTTTGAAAAACACAGCTTGTCCCTACATTTCAAACTAAAACATAACCAGGACCCTACAGAGTTACAATTTATTGGTATTCAATTAGTTAAACTTAATTGGAGAGGAGACAATTTTATAAAAAAAATGGGTCAAACAGAAATGAAATGGATTTTCAATTTAAACACATTGACCCCAGGAGGACTTAATAATGATTTTGAGATATGCCATTTCATTTAATCCATTTATTTGTCTTCTCCTGGAGGGGAACTGATCATTATATATGGTACACTGTATAGAGCATGTTTATATGTAAATGAGAATGTCAATAACATGTGGAAATCAAGTAGTTATTCTTTTTTTATTTTTGGCAATTTTTCTGTTACATGATATTTTACTGTTTCTTTAAATTTAAAACAAAGCAAGAAGATTAGTATAGGAATGGCTAAGTTTCTACATGCTGACATTCTCATATAGACAGTATATGTGATACTATGTACTACATATTTATATGTGTTTCTCTTTTTCCTCCCCCCTTTTTTTCATTGTTGCCCTTTGTCTTCATTATACATACTGAGGATGGAGGCTTCCCCCCCCCCTCTTTTAGGAAGTGTGGGCAAAGACACATTGTACTGCATTTGCCAGGATTTTGGTTGTTCCGAAAGTGACGAGCGGATTCATTCCGCCGCGTCACTTCCGGTGTTCCATTTAGGGTGCTTACCCACAAGGAAAATGGCCGCGGCGAATACGGAAGTGACGCGGGCTATGACACCGCGCCACTCCGGTTGCCTGAATGGACTTCAGGTGAGGTGTTCCACACCACCAAGAAGAAGCCATCTGATTGGATCACGGAAGTGAAGACCCGCCTACCGGAAGAAAAATACCGGCAAATTTAAACAGCAAGAGTTTGGACACAGTGAACCCGATTGAGAAAGCCCACATAGCGTGGGTGAAACGCGTCTCGGAGCTGAAGCCAGATTTGGGATTTTATAGCTACTTTTTGTACAAGTATTTTACTTTGTTTTTATATTTCAATAAATTTGTTATTTTTATATATATCCCTATTGGCCTTTGGTCCTATCTTGCTGTGAAAGAAGGGTAAGTGCCCCCTTTTAAAGGCACTCAAGTCTACCATCTAGAGCCAGGTTCTCATTGGCTCTGAACCAGGTGAGCACTACCATAATCACTGTTTGTGCATCACCTATTATATACATAGTACACTAGGGGGTCTCCCTCCTTTGTTTTTCTCTTTTTTCTTTGAGGAAATCTACTTCAATTAAAGGGTGCAGTGTCTCCATACGATACTAATGCTGAAGAGATTTGAGCCTGTCCCTTTATGAGGCTCTAATCCATGTGAGTTTGACTATTGATACATTATCACAAGATTTTTTTTTTCTACTCACGGATTTACACTATATTGTGTTGTATTTTTCTGTTTTATTTGCATGTACATATATACATCTGAGATTTAACCCTAATTAAGGGTAAGTGTGATTATTCAGCGCTCCACTCACTTGACTAGTACGGTCTGGTTTTTATCCAGTCCATACTGGACTCACTGTGTTTTAATGCAAGTATTTTAATCTTTGTAGTATCCGCAAACTAATGGTGCCGCAATCAATAGAACCATAATTACGTTACTGTCATACCTCCACTCAGCCCGCGCCACTCTGGTCCCGTCATCCATGCAGACGGGGGTCCTACTTTCTGGCGGTGTCCCAACATTCAGCCGACATTGCAGGTGCATGCAGTTAACAGCTAGGGGCATGCGCCTTTTCTGTCTTTGGCCCCTTAAAGGGATAGTAGCCCATGTTACCTATTGGCTAAGCACTCATATTATAACTACTCACTAATTATCTTAATTGGTTCCCTAGCCTATCAGCTCACACTTATGCCTATTTATACCTCCCTTTGACATCACTTCCTTGCTCTGTCGTGGTCTTTGTAGCCCAAGAGTGCGTTTCTTTAGCTTTGGCTTTTCTGGTATCTGACTTTGTCTTTGGTATCCTTGACCCTTGGCTTTGTTCTACATTTATCCCTCCATTTCCAATCCCGACCTTGGCCTTTCTGACTATTCTAAACCTCTCTGTGTACACATATATATTGGTTAAGTCACTCCTAGGCCTGGTAATACGTTTGTGTATAGGTATGGAGCTCCTAAGTTTGCATATTAGGGTAATTGACCTTGACAGTTACTTTATTTCTAACACTCAGGAGAACTGATCAGTCCTTCTTCTTTGGGTTGAATTCGCCCTGGAACAACTCCACACACTACTCCTCAGACTTAGCCCCTACTATGTAACCTACACTCGACATCCTAATATCCTATCGGCAACATTTTTAGGCAGGAATACCAGTTTTGAATGAACATCTGGCCAATATGAGTAAGACATGGAAACAGGTCCATGCAGCCTTAGGGAAGGCAGTTTTGTGGCACAAATTCCACGCTGACCTCATCCTATGGCCTCACTATGAAATTGACTTCTAGATTTATTTGTCCTTTTTATATACTTCAGAAGATCAATCCTGTCTCCTTTTCCTAGGCTCTTCCTGCCACTATGCGCATTACACATGCATTCCATTGTCTCCTTACTCAAATCCTTAGTGTGCAAAAGGTATACGGCTCACCCTGTTCCTCCTGCACCGATTACAATTGCTGGACATTGACTCTAGGTTTTCCCATGGTTCCTTGCAGTACTTGGTGCACTGGAAGAGATATGGTCCTAAAGGAACATTTGTGGGTTCCTGCCTTATGCTGTTCGTCTAGTCCACTTCTTCCATGCCCAGTTTCTTCAGAAGCCTGGTCCTGTCCGCCAGTGGGAAGTCATTAGGAAGGGAGTAGGGTCATGGCGCTGGTTTGACGCGATCATGTGACTGATCCCAATCAGCGCTTCCAGCAAGGTGCACACCAAGACGACCTCTTACAGTGCCACAGATGATGCTCCAGCCTGACTCCCATGCGGTCCCATCCCCATGTGGCGTTTGGTTAGAAGCTGGCTGCTTCTTGCTAGAGCCCCTTTATAGCTATGCCCCTCTGATAAAGTTAGTGATGCGAACGTCCTTGCCTCACCACACATCAACCACATACACACACATTTTGACACCACAGGGGCATTATTGACCAATTTCTGACCTCCTAGGCTTTCTGACCTCCTAAGGTGGATTCCATTTACTGGTTATCAGAGAGTGCGTTTCTCTTGTATTACTCTTTGGCTTTTCTGACACTGGTTTGTTATTGACTAATCGTCTTTCTATAATCCTTGGCCTTTTGGCCTGTCTTATCATATTATTCTGTATCCCTGACCTTGTCATGCCTCAGACTATTCTATTTTGGTGTTAAGTCCAGCCACTCATAGGCCCAGTAATACGTACTTTTCACCAGCATTTATTTTTCCTGGTGTCACTGCTTAGGCATTGCATGTTGGGTCATAGTTTATTCTGACAAGATTGGATTAGGGGTAGGGTTACACTTAGTGTTGGGGTAGTGGTAGCATTCGGCTAGTGTACGTTTAGGGTAAGGATTAATGCTGGGTATGGCTTAATGTGTTTTTGACATAAGGGTAAGATTAGGGTAGGCATACAGTTAGTGTAATCAGGCCCGGACTGGCCATCGGGCACAGCGGGCAAATGCCCGGTGGGCCGCGGTGGCCATGGGCCGAGGCCGGCAGGGGAGATCCCAGGATCTCCCCTGCCGGTCTATGCGAGCGCCGGCCCCGCTGTTTGTCACGACGGGCCGGTGGGGAGATCAAGGATCTCCCTGACCGGCCCACATGCGGCCGCCGGCGGAGAGAGAGAGAGAGAGGGAGGGAGGGAGCCAGCCAGGCTGGAGAGAGGACCCGGCGGAGCTCTAACTTGCAGCTCCGCCGGGTTCCTCTCGCGAGATCCGGCGCGTTGCCATGGCAACGACCGGATCTCGCGAGAGTTCACTCACCCACGAGGACCACCAGGGAACACCGCGTGCCGGACCCCCCCTCCCAGTCCCAGCGTGCCGGTCCCCCCCCCTCCCAGGCTAAAGGTAAGAAGGGAGGGGGGGAAATAATGACTTTTTTTTATTTTTATTTTATTTACCCCCCCCTACACACACAATAACATTTATACAGCACTCTCACAACCATCACACACAGCACTCTCTCACACAGCACTCTCACCCATCACACTCAGCACTCTCACACACATTACACACAGCACTCTCACACACAGCACTCTCTCACACAGCACTCTCTCACACAGCACTCTCACACCCATCACACACAGCACTCTCTCCCACATCACACACAGCACTCTCACACACAGCACTCTCTCACACAGCACTCTCACCCATCACACTCAGCACTCTCACACACATTACACACAGCACTCTCACACACAGCACTCTCACCCATCACACACAGCACTCTCACACACAGCACTCTCACACACAGTGTGGTGGAATCTCGGTAAAAATTAATTTAGTAGGCCGAGATTACCACATGGCATGTGTACGTGCATATGCTGACGTATCGATCAGTTGGTTGCACGAGGCAAGATACGATCAGTAGTGTACGGAGCATGTGCAAGAATACAGGATGTAGTATTCCCCTCCTCCATTGTGCTGGACAAGCCATGTGGTCAAGCAGGAAGTTAATTCTTATTTGTAATGATTGGTCAAGAGAATGTGCGGGTGGAGCTTAATATGGGAGGAGTTATGTGCCTATATAGGAAGCCTGCACTATTGTTCAGGGCTCAGAACTTGCTGTATTTTTGGTGACATTAGTCCCTCTGAGTCCCGATCGGTGATCCAATAAAGAATCTCTTCCTTCCTGAAGAAACCTGTGTCCATCCCTCTGTGCTTTGCTTCCGTCAGTTTCTCCGGTATCATTTGGTGCATTGGCCGGGAAGCTCATCGTTCAACGGTAGCTGAGAGGCAGAGGCGTGAGACGGTCTATCTTTGCCCACGTTCTCTACGGCTGCACCCCTGAACTTCTGCGTGGACCTCCCTTCGTCTCGGCGCCACTGGTCTGTTGTCCAGGAGATCATCGGCCTCTACGTAAGAAGTGCTGGGGTGTCCCCGTCGATGAGTGTGAACTCAGGTTCAGGAACGAGGAGGTAAGACAACTGCTGTTTTAGACGGCAGACCCACTAGGGGTATACCGATTGTGCGGTAGGCCCAAAAGGGGTTTAAATCTGTGTATGGAATCTGCCCCCTCTGTCGGAGGGAAGGAGCGAAGGCGCACCGCTCGATCGAACGCTCTTTAGTAAGACCGTTTGATCTGGTTAGTCAGGCGGGGTCCTGTGTAAATAGCCCTAGCCGGACACCGGTGTCTTGTCTAGACTAGCGTTCTAGGGTGTATATTACGTTCGCTAGGTCGGAGGGACCGGGAGACTAAGCGGCGCCTGTGTAAATTCGGTTCGCTAGCTCTCAACCTATCTTGGCTAAGTGGGAAGGCGTGTAAATTTGGAACCCACTAGACTTTTGATAGAGTAAATAGACTAGAAGGGCAATTTTGTAAATTCCGCCCTCTAGTTCGCTATATGTGGTGCTTGGGCAGTGTGGCTAACCAAAACGGGTGTATATAGTTTTAGGTAGTCCATTCAAGGTACTGGCCAATAGTTTAGTTGGGATTGTAAATGTGTTAAAGATTGTTAGTAAAGTGTATATCTTGTTAGATAGCGCGAGCTCAGCCGTCTAGCGAGAGTGTTAATAGTGTGTTGCTGTATCATAGTGCACGGTACCATAACCCTGTATATTTACTGACACTGTATATAAGTACTAATCATTGTCGTCTATTGCATGTTTAACACCGTAACCACTAATAATTGTATTGTGACCTTAAATTGTGCTTTGACCTATGCTAACCGTACTGTAACCGATACTAGTAAAAGACGATGTTACTGGGGTGTGTTATAGACGGGTAATTCATATATAGAGAATTATAGCGTGGGTGACTGTATAGTTTCGCCAAAGGGCATAATATTGATTATTTAGTGACTGGTGTAACAGCTGTGTGTGTACGGGAATTCCCTGAGTGATTATTGTGTTATTGTGTACGTTTCACTTGGTAACTGTACCACGTGGTGCTGTTGCCAGAGGAAACGGGTGTGACTGTTGAATAAGAACGCGTGCATAGTATTCGTTGTCAACGACGTTCCATTGATAAGTATGGGCGCGTCAGAGTCAACGATTTCGGATCCCTTAGGTTGTATGGTAAAGAATTTTAAAAAGGGATTCAAAATATGTGATTTTGGGGTTAAAATGTCTCCTGTTCGTTTGGTCACTTTGTGCACTAGGGAGTGGCCTACTTTGGTTGCGGCATGGCCGCCGCGTGGCAGTTTGGATCCAACCCTGGTACAGCGTGTACACGTGGCTGTGTCAGGTAGGCCTGAACTTTACGGACAGTTTCCATACATTGATTGTTGGAGGCAGGCCGTAAACGACTCGCCAAAATGGATCCGGATATGCCACGAGGAGCAATGTCGCCTCATGGTGGCCAGGACTTATTTGTCCACTAGGACCGGTGTTAGGCCCATTTTGGACACGCCCCCTGAGTCCGAGATCCCTTTGCCGCCCCCTTACTTCCCTTTAAGAGGAAGTGACGCGAATGCAGGAAGTTCTGCACCCCTTCCCCTATTGCCCCCATCCACTTCCGCTTCCTCCTCCAGTACAGAATCCACCCCCCCTCGTATTAAAACTCCCCTTCCTGAACCAGGACCAACCCCCATTAGATCTGAATATCCTGATTTGGCGCCACTTCAAACTTCCGGTCAAGCTTCTTCTAGCTCGGCTCAGAGTATACTATTCACTAATTTTTCACAAAATCAAGTTCCCACATCCTCATGCCCTATTACCTCTCGACCGGAACCTTTAACTGACGCCCCTCCACGTAGCCCCATACTAACCCGACAACTGACCGGTACCCAACAATTAAAACATTATCAGATGCCTCTTCGTCTGAATCCTGGGTCAGCCTATATCGATGCCGCAGGTCAAATGGCACATGCTGACCCAGTCTTCGTATATGTCCCGTTCACGACTACCGATCTCTTGAATTGGAAGACCCACAATTCCTCGTACACTGAGAAACCACAAGCTATGACCGATCTGTTCACCTCGATAGTTCAGACACATAACCCGACATGGGCTGATTGCCAGCAGTTATTAATGACATTGTTCAATAATGAGGAAAGGACAAGGATTAACCAAGCGGCCATTAAGGCGCTAGAGGAGAGAGCCCGTGCTTTAAATCAAGCCAATCCGGCAGCATGGGCCGCAACACATTACCCTAACACCGATCCTGACTGGAATGTAAATGGCGCAGATATGGCTCAACTTAAAGCCTATAGAGACGCTATAATTGCTGGCATGAAAGCCGGAGGGAAGAAAGCTATTAACATGTCGAAGACAGTTGAGGTGATTCAGAAAAGTGATGAAGCGCCCAGTGTCTTTTATGACCGATTATTGGAGGCATACCGCTTGTATACCCCCTTTAATCCGGAAGACGCTGATAATTCCCGAATGGTAAACTCCGCCTTTGTCAGCCAAGCTTACGGAGATATTAAGCGCAAGCTACAGAAATTAGAAGGGTTTGCAGGTATGTCTATCACCCAACTAATGGAGGTAGCGAACAAAGTATATATGAATAGGGAAACAGAAAGTAAGAAAGAGGAAGAGCGCAAGATGCGTAGAAAGGCAGATATGTTAGCGGTAGCGATCGCAGGCGTAGATAGACGGGGCTCAGATAGAGGCGATGGTAGATGGAATAGGGAGCCTTTGAGTAGGAATCAGTGCGCGTACTGCAAGGAAGAAGGGCATTGGAGGAATGAGTGTCCGCAAAGAGAGCAGTATGAGAGAGACTTACCCAGGGCAGGTTATGGAAACTTTAGAGGCAGAGCGAGAGGTAGAGGAGGCCCCGGAGGGAGTAATGGTAATAGAAGGAGTAATGGGAACAGAGGAAGTGTAAGGGAAGATAGGTACTATCCAGCAGCGCAAAGGTCCCGCGATAGAGAAGGTAGGGACTTTGTGGGATTGGCTGACACGGTCATGGAGGACTATTGATACCGACCGGGCTCCATCCCCCTTGGTCGAGCGGAGCCTATGGTCGATGTATCAATAGGGGGAAAAAGGAGTGCGTTCATGATCGACACTGGTGCTGAACATTCGGTGGTGACTAATCTAGTTGCTCCTCCATCTGGAAGAACTATTACTGTAATAGGAGCAACTGGAAGAAGTGCTGAAAAACCGGTTCTTAAAAGTCGACTCTGTACATTGGGAGGCCACGTAGTAAAACATCAATTCCTTTATATGCCTGAGTGTCCAGTCCAATTGCTGGGACGTGATATGCTATCCAAATTACAAGCGCAGATTACGTTCCTACCAAATGGAACAACATCCTTAAAGTTTAATGGACCCTCAGGTATTATGACATTGTCCGTACCAAAGGAAGAAGAGTGGCGACTTTATACAGTGTTGACTAGCCAAAACCCGAGGAGTGATGAATCCTTATTTAACATACCAGGAGTTTGGGCAGAGAACAACCCACCAGGACTGGCCCGCAATATTCCACCTATTAAAATCGAACTAAAACTTGGGGTTTATCCAGTAAGCCTGAGACAATATCATATTCCGCAGAAGGCTAAGAAGAACATCCAATCTTATCTGGATAAGTTCATACGGTATGGTATCCTAAAATTCTGTACTTCCCCCTGGAACACCCCATTGCTGCCTGTTCAAAAGCCCGGTACAGATGAGTATCGACCTGTGCAGGACTTGAGAGCAGTCAATGATGCGGTTGTTAGTATACATCCAGTCGTGCCCAATCCATATAACCTGCTTGCTTTAATTCCGGGCGGGGCTACTTACTTTACAGTCTTAGATCTCAAAGATGCCTTCTTTTGCCTCCGAATTGCCGTAGAGAGCCAATGTATCTTTGCTTTCCAATGGGAAAATGCTGTAACGGGCTCGAAACGCCAAATGACCTGGACAAGATTGCCCCAGGGGTTTAAAAATTCACCTACCCTATTTGGTTCAGCTCTAAGCCAAGATCTACTAGATTTTGAGTCTATCCCAGGAGAGTGTGTATTATTACAATATGTAGATGACTTGTTGATAGCAGCAGTTACAAAGGAAGTATGTCAGCAAGCAACGCATGATCTACTACACATCCTCTGGAAGGCAGGATACAAGGTGTCAAGAAGGAAGGCTCAGTTGTGTTTGCCAACTGTCAAATATCTGGGATTCCATATCTCTGAAGGTCAAAGAATTATGGGGCCAGAGAGAAAAGAAGCTGTGTGCCAAATACCGATACCCAGGAATAGAAGACAAGTGCGAGAATTCTTGGGGGCAGCAGGCTTCTGTAGGATATGGATTCCCAGCTACGCGATACTGGCAAAACCTCTGTATGCAGCTATCAAAGGTACAGAGCATGACCCCTTCTTATGGACTCAAGAACAGCAAACGGCATTCGAAGATGTGAAGAGGGCTTTGATGAGTGCCCCAGCATTAGGTCTACCTGACCACACACGGCCATTCTACCTGTATGTACATGAGCAAAGAAGAATGGCTGTGGGAGTATTGACACAGTACTTGGGATCATGGCAAAGACCTGTTGCCTACATGTCTAATGTCAGAGTATTTATATCAGCAGACATTTTGTGCTATGATAGAAACTAAAAGTGTATATTCTGAGTCACTCTGAACAGACCAGACTCCATTTTGTTATTTCAAGTTAACAAAGAAGACACTAGATTTCTTTCTATAAGACTGGCCTCTTTGCCAGAGCTAAGGTATGCATAGTATAAACAAGTGATAAGGAAGGGGGTTGGACAGACTGTCTAATGCTAAAAGAATATAATCAAATCTAAACCCAGACAATTGTGACAGAGAAGATTAAATAATAAAATTTAACTGTCTATATATATAAGGTACCATTGTATGGAAAAGGGTAAACTTAGTTCATGATCTGTCATATCAGAAATTATGGCAGGAATTGCAGACGCTAAGTCTGGACAAAATTTAAGAAATCCTTTGAAATTTTAAATTATGGCGCTATAAAGATAATGCAAAATGACGTCAAAATAGCCACCAGGAAAAGTTAACTCTTTCCTGGATAGGTATGTTTAGTGGGACAAGACTGCCCTCTACAGACCAAATACCTAATTTGCGATCTGGAAGATAACCACACCTCTAGTGCTTCTATTGGGTTATCAACTGATGACGTACAGAGAGTCTGGCCCTTTAAAAGTTAAGGCAAGAGAATACAGAGGAGGCAGATGCAAGAGATGCAAAGAAAAAGAGGAGAGAGGAATTGGAAGTTTGGGGACTCCAACCTCCATGCAGAGAGAGACATCCAAATAAGTTCCTGAGGCTACCAATCGGATGAAATATCTACTCAACTGGTAATTATACTGGTTTCATTTAATTAAATTAAATTAATTAAATTATATTAATAGCATTATATATGACTGGATAAAGCACGGTCAGATTTCCATATTAAGAAATCTTAGTTAACTAAGAATATATAGTTATAAACATTCCATTCTGCAGGTGGAATTAAGAATAATTATATATTGATGTGATATTATCACGTGTTAGCATACCGCTGTTTTTATCCAGGTGTATTGATTTGCTCTAAATTAAGATAGATATCTTTTAGACAAATTAAAAATCTGCTTATATAATGGTAAATTCTCTTATGGATGGTTTAAGAAAATGAATTTAAACTGGTTTAAATGTTATTTTATTTAAAAATTACATAAGAATAGATCTTAACTACCTAGGAGATCTTGCCAGCATTGAAAGGGTTATTCTAACTGTCTGCTAAACTTTACGACCTTACGCTGCACTCTGAGGAATTCTGTTCTCTGTGTGAAAAGTTTCACTTTCAGTCCGTGTAAGCATAGTCATAAATTATAAAGTCTTGACAGAAAATGCCGTTTAGCCATTGAAACGTAATACCCATTTCTTTGTATTGCATATCATTTTATACTGAATATTCATTGATTATTGTCATGCATGTTACATATATTATTATTAATTAATTATTGTCATTATAAATAAAAATCTATTTTTATACATTGTGATATTATTATATGAAATACATTCCACTTAACACGATAAACGTTCTTAGGGATCTGAGAATTGAAATAGTGGGCAATTCTCAACTGTTTACTATTATTATCCCATAAATATCCCCACATATTGGAGGCACGGTGCTGAGATCGTTTAAGTTGAAATTGTATTTCATATATAATAATAATATTGGTGTAATTCATGCAATTTAATCTTGATATAGAAAAGAGTTTTGTATTGAGATTAAATCACTGTATAGAAATATGGCTGAATCTAGCGCTTCATCTCAATCAGAGAATGGGAAGAAGTTAGCGGAAATGCAAGGTTTTCCCTTAAGCATCATATATCAGTATCTAAAAATTAAAGTTGATTATCCAGAGTGGATACTCCAAATAAAAAAACAGGTTGATGATTCAATTCACGATAGATCGGCTGATTCACCTATGGTTAAATATCTTAGCCATATAGATGAAGAGTCTACAATGCGATCTGTTACCAACTCATGCCCGTTTTTCATATTGGGTTATTCTATTATGTTAAAAAAGCATAATGAGATAGAACGTAAATTGGACGAGTGTCAGAAAGACCTGGTGCTCGAACAAGGAAGGTTCAAAACCTTGTCTGATGAAAATAATCTCCTTCAGGTTCTAAACTCTGACCTTTTGAATAAACTGGAAAGAATGAACAAAATGGTGGATGATTATGATCAACAGATAAAACAGATACAGATGCAGCTAGATGAATATCAAAAGGGAAGTGAAGGATTACTGGGAAAAGACCCAAGTGATTCTTATCAATTTCCTGATATTCACACACCAGACCAGGTTTTCATAAAACAGTCTCTAAGAAAAGATGTGAGTAATTCCGAGAAAACACCTGTAGATTCTTGGCAATCTTGGGCAGAACAGTTTGAAAAGTCTGTCCTGGCCAAGCTTGACAGAAGGAATCAGATTCAAGGTGATAGGAATGAAAACAGACATGGTTCTGTACACTGGCAGAATTCTGATGCAGATCAGAATTGTGACAGTGAACAAGAAGCTCAGAGTGATGGGAGTGAAAGTGATTGCACTCTCCACTCTGAAGGCCATGTAACTGATATGCCATCTGCACTGTTGTACGGGTCTAATTCCTTTTCAGCAGACAGATCACATAGACGTTTACCCAAACACAGAAACAGAGGTCGTAAATCAACGATGCCTGTTTATGAAACACCAAAGGTCATCAAATTCCTTAGAGAGACTGTCCCACAATTTTCTAGAGGTTCAGGAAACATATCTGAACATCTGGAAAATTATGATAGAGCAATGAATTCATTGGGCATGTATGATGACATTCATAAGAAATGGTTCATTACATGGACCTTTGATTCAATGTGCCGTGTTTATCTAGAAAGTCTTCAAGCTATACAGTTAATGTCCTGGTCCAAGATGAAATATGAAATAATCATGGAATATGGTAAGTATAAAACCATTGCCTCTGCAAAGAGGGCGCTTTATAACTTAAAGTGCCGTCCAGATCAAAGCCCCAGAGAATTTTTAATAATTCTTAAAAATGCATACTCCGTGGCCCAAAGAAAACCCAGGTATGAAAGCACAGACTTCAAAGATCTGTATTTTCATGCCATGCCGGTAAACATACAAATGAATCTCGCAAGAGATTACGATTGTAAGTTGCCATTAGAATGGCTAGTCAGTCAGTGCATGAAATTATATACTATACACCATGCACATGACGAAAATCAGCCAAAGGTTAAGAAACCTGGTGATAAAATGGTGTCAGAGACTAAAATTCAGTTAGGTTTAGAAACCCAACAGAAAAAGAGGACCTATTCCGAGGTTTTGAAAACACCAAAACCTCAGAAACAGGAAAACGCAGGAAGCAATTCTGCAAATTCCTCTAATAACTCTGAAAAATCCAATGCCAATGGGAATAAACGCCCCTGGGTTAATAAGAACCAAGGCAATTCCCAATGGACTCAGGGAAATAGGAGATATGGAAACAGAAACAACCAATCTGCTTCCAATAACTCCCAACAGTCTCAGCCATCCCAGCCAAATTCTAATGGGCAAAGACAAAACGGCAATGGGGGAAATAATTTGCGTCGTCAGGTTGGTCAATTGACTGACCAGATGGGCAAATTAATGGAGGGAATGACAAAGATTAACGAAGTCTTTGCCAGAAATCCTTTTTTAGGGATAGCTCCAATTGCAGAACTACCTGTGCAACCGCAGCAACAACAACAGGTGCCGCAGCAATAATAGCCACTGTGACTAAACAGGCTAGGTTATCAGTAGATGTAATGCCTAACCCTGTTTCCTTTCCAGGTACTCATAGTCAGACAAACAATAGTTGTGTTAGAAAACCTATTGCCTATACCGTCACTTCACTTTCGGGTGAAGGAGGCGCGACGTGTTCCTCTGTTTTTTCATTTCAGCCAAAGGCTAAAATAGCCCCAGCAGCCACAAGTTTCCAGGATCCAGACCTGAAAGGGTTAACTGATGAGATGCCGACCACTAGTTCCCGCTTGACAGTTCAAGATATTCCTAAAAAGGATGGGCCTGTGGGTAAGACTGAGCATTCCTCAGTACAGGTAGAAACTACTGCTGTGACCGGTAATGTATGGAAAACAAGTAATATGTTGACACATTCTAAATTCTTATGTGAATTAGAAGAACATGAAGGAAGGTACTACATGTCTGTAGAAATACAGGATTCGCTACCCCAGCCTTTTAAAGGGTTAATAGATACTGGTTCACAAGCCACTATCTTATCCAATACCTACTTCCAGCAGGTAATGGACTTAGCAACGGATAAGCCGAAGCTAAGAGATTTCCCCAATGCTCTGTTGAGTGTAGGAGGAAATGCCCTTCATGTTATTGGCAATACCTGGTTAAAGTTTAAAATAGGTAACAAAACCTTTAGACACCCGGTGATAGTGGTAGATCTCCCCTATGACCGACTGATTCTGGGTATAGACATACTCAGAAGACTTAACACAATTATTGACTGTGTGAATGGAATTGTATGGTCACAAGCTAAGGTTCCCATAACCTATGAGAAATCACATGTTCAATCTGATCGTAACTGCCATGTGATAGAAGAAAGACCTGACTCAATTGAGGTACATTTTAGAAATAGTCAGTCACCTGACGTGACTATCCTGCAGGTGAATGATGCAATCGCACCTGTAGATGAGCATTCCGTAAGAATTGCTCCAGAGAGGATCCAGAATGTCTCTCTGGAAGGTGATGTTTTAACCATTTCTCTCCACAGGGACTATGTTGAATCTGTAGATCTGGCAGGTCATGCTCAATTCCTTGCCAGAATTGAAAGGGTTAATAACAACTTATTCTTTCCTATTCAAATACATGACTTAGGAAGAAGTAGGAATGCAAAGCTGGACTTACAGAGTGAGAACAGCTATATTAGCAGAAGTCTGTTAAAGCAGATCGCTAATCCTAAAATGATCAGGTACGCTTCCCCACATGACAGGTGGATCCAGAATCTGGATGGTGAATCAGAGAGTCACAATGTGATAGCAAAATGTTTACTATCTATTTCCATAGGAAATAAGACCGTTAAACATTTATTCTTAGTGATAAATGAACCTCGCTACCAGGTTTACGTTGGCAATGATGTCATACATCGCTTTGCCATACACCTTGATTTGATTAATTCCAATTTGTGGACAAGGTTAAAAGGTAATCCTTGTGGATACCTTCACGAGGAAAACGCCTTGAAATCAGGACAAATACTCCCATATGCGGTAAGTATCCAAGTTCCTGATGACATAACCATTCCACAGGGGACAAGTAATTTTATTTTACCCCTACAGGTCAAGGAGGATCAGAGATTAGAAAACTCTGATGCCCTAATCTGTTTATCCAACAGGATACAACAATTAGGGATGGTGGTAACACATACACCAATGGTAAGTATTGGTAAGAATCCCACCTATATCATGGTCAACAATGTTACACCCAATAGTGTTACTTTACCAAAAGGAACATTATTAGGTCTAGCATTGGATGCTGAGTACTATACATTTGGTTTCCAAAACCAAATTATAGGCCTCATCCCTGAAGAATACTTAACTGAGGACGAAATTGTCGATCAAATATTCCATTCCTCCCCAGAAGGATTATTCACTATCCTATCTGTATATCCCTTCAATGTTGAAGAAGGCTCGTGTAAAATCGAAGAAGCATCAATCACCTTCGATCATCCGCTCGATGAGCAGGAATCACAAGAGTATCTCGACCAAAGAGAAAAGGTAAGTCAACACCGAACTGACCTAACTTCTAGGCTTGAAGAAGCTTATGAGATAGGCCAGCCTGAAATCTTTCCAGGATTTCAGGAAAGGCTAGAAGAGCAAATATCTTTAGCTGACGGTTGCTCCAACGATGCTGAGCGGCAGCAGCTAAAGGAAATCCTTTTGGAATTCCAAGATATTTTTGCCAAAGATTCCTACGACTGTGGGTTAACTAACCTCCACGTAGCCAGAATACAAACTGATCCAAATTTACCACCTGTATTTATCAAACAATATAGACTCCCATTAGCATCATATGATGGTCTACAAGACATCATTCAGAATTTAAAGGAAAGGGGCATTATACGTCCAGTGCACAGTTCGTATAATAATCCGATCTTGGGGATTCTGAAACCTAATGGACAATGGCGTTTATGCGCTGACTTACGACAGCTAAATAAACGCGTCTATATGTCTGGTTGGCCAACACCATACATAGACCAATGTTTGGTACAAATGCAGGGATCCAAAATATTCACTGCCATTGACTGTGCGCAGGGATATTGGACTGTACCAGTCCATAATGAAGACCAATACAAATTGGCCTTCACATTTGGAAAGCAGCAGTATACCTGGACCCGTATGCCTTTCGGTTACATAAACTCTGGTCATGAATTCGCTGTGTTCATGCATAAAGCTATGCCTGACGCACTCGAGAGAGGAACGTTATCATATGTCGACGATGTCTTGCTGAAAAGCACTTCCTTTGATAAGCATATCTTAGAGATTAGACATGTTCTCACCCAGTTAAGAGAGGCAGGGATTAAACTGTCTTTACAAAAGGCGCAATGGTGTCGCACCCATGTCAATTTCCTCGGACATGAGGTAACTTCTGAAGGATTAAATCCCCAGAGGAAGAAGGTTGAAGCCGTACTAAAGGCTAAAACACCTTCAAACATCAGGGAATTAAGATCGTTCCTTGGTATGACTAACTACTCCCGTAAGTTTATAGATAACTATGCAGAAATAACTAAACCACTCTTACACCTGCTTAAAAAGGAAACTACCTGGAACTGGGGGGAGCCTCAGGACCAAGCGGTAAGTGAACTGAGGAGGAGGCTCACTCAGGCACCCTGTTTAGCATACCCAGAGGGGGGTAAACCCTTCTATCTGGAGACAGGTTATACCGACTTAAGCATAAGTGCTGTTCTGTATCAGAAGCAGGATAGTTTAAACAAAGTTATTGCATATGCTAGCAAGACTTTGTCACCTGTTGAAGTTAAATTCAACACGTGTGAGAAGGCGTTATTGTCGACTGTCTGGGCACTACAAAATTTTCGTAGCTATATCCAAGGTGAGAAAATAATTGTAGAAACAGCTCACCAACCTCTACAGTATCTGCAGAGTGAAAGAATTAGAGACGGTAATCTCTCTAACAGTCGGATTACTGCATGGACTCTATCCTTACAGGGATGGCCGTTAGAAGTCCGTTATAAACATAATAAGAGAAGCCCAGTTGCCCAAGGTTTAGCAGAATTACATGACTGTACTGCTCCATCTCTGGATGATAATGACACCGGAGATGACTTCCTAGAAGAGCAATTGCTATCTCCTTATAAAGTTTATGACGAGGAATACTGTCGACCACTACCGTGGGTATACATTGATGGTTGTTCATATCACCACGTCGTTGGTGCAGAACGGAAGTTAGTTGCAGGTATCGGAATCGCCTGGATAGGTGATTATCCTAATGTATCTATAGGATACAATATTGGTCCCAAAAGCAGTCAGGTAGCCGAACTCTGTGCAGTATATAAGACCATTCAAATGGCAATAGAATATAGTATCAAAGAATTTGTTATTATAACTGATTCTAACTATGTTCGCAACAGTTTCGTCGAATATCTGCCTAGCTGGAAACGTAACCAAATGCTGAAAAGCAATAACAAACCTGTTAAACATGGGAAATTGTTTTGTAAAATCGATGAACTGGTTAAGGAAAATGGTTTAACCATATATTGGAAGAAAACCAAAGGCCATTCTAAAATAGAAGGTATTGACAAGGATGGTAATGACTTAGCCGATTCACTGGCAAAACAAGCTGCCATCGATGGTGAAATCCTACACATTGATGATCTTATGGGTTCAATTCATGTTGAAGCCATAACTAGACGACAGGCTAGAGATAATGCCGACTTAAACGTCGTGCAATGGAGTCAAGAAGCTCCTAGTGAGGACCTGATTACTAGCCAAAAGAATGATCCCGTCATAGGCATATTCTATAAACATATAGAAGACCCTACTGCCAATCCCATCACAGATGAGGATTGCAAAAATAATGAAGATTTACGAATCTTGATGAGATATAAAGTCCAATTTAGTATCATGGATGGGTTACTGGTCAGAACTTCTAAACATGGTATACAACAATGGGTAGTCCCAACTGTATACAGAGGGTTAATGCTCCAACACGCACATGATGCACCTACATCTGGGCATCGTGGTGATAAGATCACATATGAGATATTGCGTGATTATGCATATTGGCCACACATGTTAAGGGATGTTAAGACATACTGTCAGGGATGCTTGATTTGTCCGCAATATCAACCCCATGGTCCAACCCATCGTGCACCACTTCAGAAGAGGGGGGTGTCATTACCCTGGTCTGATATTCAAATTGACTTTATAGGTCCTGTAACAAGATCTTCAAGAGGTAACAAATACATGTTAACCGTTACATGTATGTACACAAAGTGGATAGAATGTTTGCCTTGTAAAGAGAACACGAGTACCGTGTGCGCCACTTTGTTGATTAACCATGTCTTTTCCAGGTTCGGTCTGCCTCAGAGAATTGAGTCAGACAGAGGTAGTCATTTTACCAGCGAAGTAATGGCTAAGATGTGGAATATTCTAGGTGTTAAACGAAAGCTACATATTGCATACCGCGCTGCGTCTAGCGGGGGGGTAGAGCGATATAACCAGTCTATCGTTAATATTCTGAAGAAATATGTTAAGGAGTCTGGTAAAGACTGGGACATTAAATTGCCCCTAGTTTTAATGGCGATTAGAGCTACACCTAGCACTGCTACCAAATTGTCACCTTTTGAATTGATGACAGGAAGAAAGATGGTTTTACCACAGCATTTACTATATCGTACTTCGGATCATAACTTGATCAATGCTGCCACTACGCATCAGTATATCGAAGATTTGCGCAAGCATTTACAGCATGCATTTGCTTTTGCCCAAAAGAATCTAGAAAAAGCAGCGACAGGGGTTAAGACCTATTACGATCTAAAAACCACGAAAAAGGAATATGAGATAACAGATCAAGTCTATCTGTATAACTTTGCGCGAAATCAAGTCAAGGAAAAGAAATTTTTACCTTCTTGGAAAGGGCCATATGTCATTATTGACAAAATTTCCCCAGTAGCGTACAAGATAAAAATTCCTAAGGATGGTGATTTTATTGAAAAGTGGGTTCACATTAACCAGTTGCGTGCTTGTCATCCTAAATCTCAATTAAGGATTATAGGTGTGGATTCGGATGCAGAAGGGTGAACGACTAACCTGGATGAATGCTTGATTCACGTGGTATAGTATGATGTGAAATGTTGTGATGTGCCATGATCTCATGTACGTTCATGTCATTAACCATTTCCTTGCCATCCAATAACTACATTTTATAAGCAGGTTACTAGCTTGTTTAAATGCTATAGGCAAATTGCTGAAGAGTCAGTAATAAATGTAGTAAGGGATGAAGTTATAAAAATAGAATTAGACAGAATACATATGTTGATGAATCGTAATAATGTGTTATCCTAGGCCAAGTGATGTCACACTGTTATAAGTTTGTATGCTTAACAAACCTTGAATCATTAGTAGATAAGTCTGAAACGAGTTCCTGATCCGTGACTGTCGAAAGATGTCCAAGAAGGATGTGGCGTGTTTCTGGATCGTACTGCTCCTGTGCCAAGAGCTACGGACCGACCCGATCGCAGAGATGGGACCATCCTCCGGCATCCTGATTCAAGAGACACCAGGGTTCATCTTGACAGAGAAGAGGATCCTGACCCGACGTGTGTTCGTCAGCTTGGACCCCAAGATTTCCATCGAGAAGGCATACAACATTTCATCGATGCAGCTTCCTGAGTTACAGACTTGGTACCAGATGCACCTCCAAAGAGCACAGGACCGTGTGCGAAACATCTTGGAGCAAGCCCGGAAACCATTTGTATCCAGTTCTATTCCGATGAGCAACCGACCCAAAAGGTTCCTCACCGCTATAATTGTTGCATTAGTTTGTGCCACTGTCGGTGCAGTTGTCGCAACTGGAATGTCTGCAGCCAACTCTATTACTGTCCAAAAGCTGGATATGGAAATCTATGCGCTAAAGCAACACATTAACGATATTCATCAGGTGATACAACAGCAAAGAACACTTCTCCAAGACGTGTTAACTATTGTGGAAGACACAGTTGTTACAACAAATTTGCATTCAGAGTTAATTGCCATATCCACTGAGTTGCACCAAAGTCATGACTTATTTAAGCGTGAACTTCTATTTCTGCATGACCCAATATTGTTCCACACACTTGCTTTTCTTGACGAAGTGCAAACTGGAATGATCGAATTGGCAGGGGGACGCATACCTCTGTATTTTGTATCCAAGGATATTGTTCATGCGATGCTTGCCAATGTGGATGGAGAGACAATTGAGCCTATGCAATTAAATCTGGCCTTTGAGATGGGGAGCGCTATACCTCTCTTAATTGATCCGGAATGTATGGAGATTTGCTTTTTATTGACCATACCATATGTAACTCCCAAAGACATTTTTCAAATGAAAATAATGTACTATGTTAGAAATGATGTGATTGCACAATATGTCTGATAACTTCTATAGTGCTTATTCATAAGCTAAATTAATTTTGGCTATGAAATGCACTAAAGGGGGGTTATGTCAGAGTATTTATATCAGCAGACATTTTGTGCTATGATAGAAACTAAAAGTGTATATTCTGAGTCACTCTGAACAGACCAGACTCCATTTTGTTATTTCAAGTTAACAAAGAAGACACTAGATTTCTTTCTATAAGACTGGCCTCTTTGCCAGAGCTAAGGTATGCATAGTATAAACAAGTGATAAGGAAGGGGGTTGGACAGACTGTCTAATGCTAAAAGAATATAATCAAATCTAAACCCAGACAATTGTGACAGAGAAGATTAAATAATAAAATTTAACTGTCTATATATATAAGGTACCATTGTATGGAAAAGGGTAAACTTAGTTCATGATCTGTCATATCAGAAATTATGGCAGGAATTGCAGACGCTAAGTCTGGACAAAATTTAAGAAACCCTTTGAAATTTTAAATTATGGCGCTATAAAGATAATGCAAAATGACGTCAAAATAGCCACCAGGAAAAGTTAACTCTTTCCTGGATAGGTATGTTTAGTGGGACAAGACTGCCCTCTACAGACCAAATACCTAATTTGCGATCTGGAAGATAACCACACCTCTAGTGCTTCTATTGGGTTATCAACTGATGACGTACAGAGAGTCTGGCCCTTTAAAAGTTAAGGCAAGAGAATACAGAGGAGGCAGATGCAAGAGATGCAAAGAAAAAGAGGAGAGAGGAATTGGAAGTTTGGGGACTCCAACCTCCATGCAGAGAGAGACATCCAAATAAGTTCCTGAGGCTACCAATCGGATGAAATATCTACTCAACTGGTAATTATACTGGTTTCATTTAATTAATTAAATTAATTAAATTATATTAATAGCATTATATATGACTGGATAAAGCACGGTCAGATTTCCATATTAAGAAATCTTAGTTAACTAAGAATATATAGTTATAAACATTCCATTCTGCAGGTGGAATTAAGAATAATTATATATTGATGTGATATTATCACGTGTTAGCATACCGCTGTTTTTATCCAGGTGTATTGATTTGCTCTAAATTAAGATAGATATCTTTTAGACAAATTAAAAATCTGCTTATATAATGGGTAAATTCTCTTATGGATGGTTTAAGAAAATGAATTTAAACTGGTTTAAATGTTATTTTATTTAAAAATTACATAAGAATAGATCTTAACTACCTAGGAGATCTAGCCAGCATTGAAAGGGTTATTCTAACTGTCTGCTAAACTTTACGACCTTACGCTGCACTCTGAGGAATTCTGTTCTCTGTGTGAAAAGTTTCACTTTCAGTCCGTGTAAGCATAGTCATAAATTATAAAGTCTTGACAGAAAATGCCGTTTAGCCATTGAAACGTAATACCCATTTCTTTGTATTGCATATCATTTTATACTGAATATTCATTGATTATTGTCATGCATGTTACATATATTATTAATTAATTATTGTCATTATAAATAAAAATCTATTTTTATACATTGTGATATTATTATATGAAATACATTCCACTTAACACGATAAACGTTCTTAGGGATCTGAGAATTGAAATAGTGGGCAATTCTCAACTGTTTACTATTATTATCCCATAAATATCCCCACACTAAGCAACTGGATGCAGTGGCCAGCGGACTTCCACCTTGTCTAAGAGCTGTAGCTGCAGCCGCCCTGCTAGTAGCTGAAGCCGATAAACTCACTCTGGGTCAAGAACTTTATGTACGAGCTCCACATGCAGTACAGACGTTGTTGGATTACAAAGGAAATCATTGGTTTAGTAACAGCCGTATGACCAAGTATCAAGCAATGTTGTGTGAAAACCCAAGAGTGCATTTAGAGATTGTAAATACCTTAAATCCAGCTACCCTTTTGCCACAACCTACTGAAAGTCAACATGATTGTTTGGAAGTAATGGATGAAGCATTTTCAAGTAGACCAGATCTTCGTGATTTTCCCATCCAGAACCCTGATGTTCAATATTACACCGACGGCAGTAGTTATGTAAAAGAAGGGATCCGCTATGCAGGATATGTAGTAACAACGATAGACAAGGTGATAGAAGCTCGGCCACTGGCAAAAGGAACATCAGCACAAAAGGCAGAATTGATAGCACTGACACGAGCGTTACAATTGGCTGACGGTTTAAGAGTGAACATCTACACGGACTCCAAGTATGCGTTTTTAACCACTCATGCCCACGGAGCTTTGTATAAAGAAAGAGGACTATTGAATTCAGAAGGCAAAGAAATCAAATACACAGCTGAGATCCTACAACTATTGGAAGCAGTGTGGGAGCCGAAAGAAGTCGGTATTATACATTGTCGGGCGCATCTGAGAGGAGATGGTGATGTAACCAAAGGGAATCGGATGGCAGATAGTGCAGCTAAGCGTGCTGTTGAATCAGGAAGACAGGAATATGTGGGGCATATAGCTGCTCTTATACCAACTCCACTGTCTCAATGGACTCCAATTTATACAGCTCAAGAAGAGGAGTGGTTAAGGACCGAACCTGGAAAGTATTTGGAGAACAAATGGTATCAGTTAGAAGATGGAAGAATAGTTATTCCAGCATCACTAGCGGTAGAAATTGTCCAAAACTATCATAACGGGACACATTCTGGGAGAGACAGTACAGAAGAATCTCTCAGAAAACATTTCTACATACCAAGATTGTCCAACTTGACGCAGGCCATTGTACGTAGATGTGTAACGTGTGCTAAAAATAATGCAAGACAAGGACCAGTAAAGCCACCAGGAGTCCAGTTTATGGGGGGACTTCCCATGTCCGATTTACAAATTGACTATACAGTGATGCCTAAATCGGGTGGGCATCGCTACCTGCTGGTAGTGGTGTGCACCTATTCAGGCTGGGTAGAAGCATGTCCTACTCGTACAGAGAAAGCAGGAGAAGTCGTGAGATTCCTGCTACGAGAAATAATACCCCGATATGGACTACCCTGCTCTATAGGATCGGACAATGGTCCAGCTTTTGTTCATCAGTGCCTACAACAATTGACTCATATGCTTGGTATAAAGTGGAGGCTTCATACGGCATATAGACCCCAGAGTTCTGGTAAGGTAGAGAGAATGAATAGAACTATTAAGAATCAGTTGGCTAAAATGTGTCAGGAAACCCAACTTAAGTGGAACGTTCTCTTGCCCATAGCTCTATTGCGAATCCGTAGTACACCTACCAGAAGGATGGGCCTCTCTCCTTTTGAAATCATGTACGGGCGACCACCTCCCGTGCTTGGTAACTTAAGGGGGATTTGAGTCAGTTGGGAGAAGGAATTACCCGGCAGCAGGTTGTGGAGTTGGGTAAGACTATGGAGGAGGTACAGAAATGGGTACAAGATAGATTACCTGTGAATATTTATCCCCCAATTCATAGTTACCACCCAGGCGACCAAGTGTGGATTAAAGAGTGGAATAATGTGCCGTTAGGGCCCAAGTGGAGAGGTCCTTATGTTGTTCTTCTGTCTACCCCTACAGCGATAAAAGTAGCAGAAGTGGCTCCGTGGATACATCACTCCAGGGTTAAACCAGCAGCAGCCGATTCCTGGCAAGTTACAGCAAATCCAGAGAATCCCTGCAAAATCCGGTTAAAAGGCACAACTCAGTCGGAGTGACGAGGAACCTTGTGGATCACAAATTTTATTGTTTCAGAGACTTGGTAAGTGAGTGAGAAGGCCATAATAAAGCCTGTCCACTCACCAACGAGTGTATAAGTCAGGGAAAGTCTTGAGGGGACCCCTGTGAAGACGAGCAGAACTCCATTCCCTGCAGTCCTTACATCCTGGAAGCTGAGGTGCCTTCACACGGACGAAGACTGAGGATGACGACGAAAGATGTATTTTTAATAATGTTTATTTATGTGTATTTTTATATTCAGGAAGGTAGAGGTACCGACACTCCTAGCTGTGAGGTATGCATTAAGACTACAAGAACAGGTAACCATATATCCCAGACCCTAATTTGGCATTCGCAATATGAGTGTAAAGGAGATGTATCAAGATGTAGATACTAAAATATAGAATATAGTGTGTGTCATTTAGGAGTAGGAGAACCTAAGTGCTTCAGTCCTGAGTATCAACCCCGTACAATTTGGTTGACTCTCAGAAATGGAGATCCTCAGGGAACCCTAATTAATAAGACGGTATTAGAATCCGTATATTCTTCAGGTGCTCTGCTATTTGATGCGTGTAAAGCAATATCAAGTGGTAGAAAGCCATGGAATGTATGTGGGGATCTTAGATGGGAGAGGACGTATGGGTCTAACGATAAATATATTTGTCCCAGTAGTAAAAATAAATATGTAAGTCCAAGATGCCCAAATAGAGATTATAACTTCTGCCCATATTGGTCTAGTGTGGGGTGGGCGACTTGGGGACAGACAGCAGACAAGGACATGATTGTGACTAAGTTGCCTACTGATCCATATTGTAAGTCTATGGAATGCAATCCAATCCATATACTTATAAATAACCCTGACAAGTTCTTAGATAAATATGGTAATTTATTTGGATTTCAAATATATGGGACGGGTTTAGACCCTGGGACAATATTGTTTATAGGGATAGAGACTGATACCGTAACCTCCCAAACTCATCAAGTATACCATTCCTTTTATGAAGAGATGAGCATAGATAATAAGATCCCCCATAATGCTAAAAACTTGTTCATTGATTTAGCCGAGAGTATTGCCGGTAGTCTTAAGGTTACCAACTGCTATGTGTGTGGAGGTACTAACATGGGAGACCAATGGCCTTGGGAAGCAAAGGAGGTAATGTCCGGTTCTGAGGCAGTTGACCAATTAATATCTATACAAGCCGACTATCATATGAGTGTTAGAGGTAAATCTGAGTGGAGATTGAAGACCTCCATTATAGGTTATGTTTGCATAGCGAGGAAAGGAATGATGTATAATACTTCTGTAGGAGAATTAACTTGTCTAGGGCAAAAAGCTTATGATGATGATACAAAGAATACAACTTGGTGGTCGGCTTCAAATGTCTCAGAACCATCTAACCCGCTTGCAAGATATGCCAATTTAAAGGACGTATGGTTTGATCTATCCATCACATCTAACTGGAGAGCCCCAGCGAATTTGTACTGGATCTGTGGTAAGAAGGCCTATTCGGAGCTACCACAGGACTGGGAAGGGGCATGTGTGTTGGGTATGTTAAAACCATCCTTCTTCTTGTTGCCTATTGAAACAGGTGAGACTTTAGGTGTTAAAGTGTATGATGTGAATCATAGGAAGAAAAGGGGACCCATAGAGATAGGTGCCTGGGAAGATAATGAATGGCCTCCCCAGCGTATTATAGATTATTATAGGCCAGCCACGTGGGCAGAGGATGGTACCTTTGGTTATAGAACCCCTATTTATATGCTCAACCGCATTATAAGGTTACAGGCGGTGGTTGAGATCATTACTAACGAGACATCACAAGTGCTCAATCTTCTAGCGAAGCATAATACCAGGATGAGGACAGCAGTCTACCAAAATAGATTAGCCTTGGATTATCTTTTGGCAGTAGAGGGAGGTGTATGTGGGAAGTTTAACCTGAGCAATTGCTGTCTTCAAATAGATGACGAAGGGCAAGCAATAGCTGAGCTTACTAGCCATATGGTTAAACTAGCTCATGTGCCTACTCAGGTATGTATGGAAAGGGTACAATCCAAGTAGTGGGTTTGGTAGCTGGTATGAGTGGTTTGGAGGGCTTAAGGCAGTGGTAGGTGGAGTCCTACTGATTTTAATGTTGTGTCTACTCCTGCCGTGTCTTATATCCTTAGTAGTTAGGTCTGTGCAAAGCCTGATAGAAAATATAGCAGAGAGGAAGGCTGCTGCACAGATAATGGCAATTTATAAATATAAGGCTCTAGATCAGGGAGAACTAATGCAGGAAGATGAGTGTTGAAGATTCACATCATAGGATAAGTCTGGTCTGGTTCAAAGGTAACTTGTGGTGTATGCAAACCAAGGTTAAGTGATGCCTCAAGTAATTGTAAAATATCAAGAGGTATCAAAGGGGGGAATGTGGTGGAATCTCGGTAAAAATAAATTTAGTAGGCCGAGATTACCACGTGGCATGTGTACGTGCATATGCTGACGTATCGATCAGTTGGTTGCACGAGGCAAGATACGATCAGTAGTGTACGGAGCATGTGCAAGAATACAGGATGTAGTATTCCCCCTCCTCCATTGTGCTGGACAAGCCATGCGGTCAAGCAGGAAGTTAATTCTTATTTGTAATGATTGGTCAAGAGAGTAATGCGGGTGGAGTTTAATATGGGAGGAGTTATGTGCCTATATAGGGAGCCTGCACTATTGTTCAGGGCTCAGAACTTGCTGTATTTTTGGTGACATTAGTCCCTCTGAGTCCCGATCGGTGATCCAATAAAGAATCTCTTCCTTCCTGAAGAAACCTGTGTCCATCCCTCTGTGCTTTGCTTCCGTCAGTTTCTCCGGTATCAACAGCACTCTCTCCCACATCACACACAGCACTCTCTCCCACAGCACTCTCACACCCATCACACACAGCACTCTCTCCCACATCACACACAGCACTCTCTCCCACAGCACTCTCACACCCATCACACACAGCACTCTCTCCCACAGCACTCTCACACCCATCACACACAGCACTCTCACACCCATCACACACAGCACTCTCTCCCACAGCACTCTCACACCCATCACACACAGCACTCTCTCACACAGCACTCTCTCACACAGCACTCTCACACAGCACTCTCACACACAGCACTCTCACCCATCACACACAGCACTCTCACACACATTACACACAGCACTCTCACACACAGCACTCTCACCCATCACACACAGCACTCTCACCCATCACACACAGCACTCTCACACACATTACACACAGCACTCTCTCACACAGCACTCTCACACCCATCACACACAGCACTCTCTCACACAGCACTCTCACACCCATCACACACAGCACTATCACACACAGCACTCTCACACACAGCACTCTCACACACAGCACTCTCACACCCATCACTCACACCCAGCACTCTCTTACCCATCACACACAGCACTCTCACACCCAGCACTCTCACACCATCACACACAGCGCACTCTCACAGAGCACTCACACACACACAGCATTCTCACACCCATCACACACAGCACTTTCACACACACACAGCACTCTCTCACAGCACTCTCACAGAGCACTCTCTCACACCCATCTCACACAGCACTCTCACACCCATCACTCACACACGGTACTCTCACACCCATCACTCACACACGGCACTCTCACACACATCACACACACACACCGCACTCTCACACACACCGCACTCTCACACACACACCGCACCCCTCACACACACACATACTGCACCCCTCACATACACACAGAACCCCCCCAACACACTGCACCACACACATACACAATACTTCCAAATATATATATATATATATATATATATATATATATATACACACACACACTACACTCTTAAAGGACCACTCTAGCCACCCAGACCACTTCAGCTTAATGAAGTGGTCTTGGTGCCAGGTCCTTCTAGGGTTAACCTATTGTTTTATAAACATAGCAGTTTCAGAGAAACTGCTATGTTTATCAATGGGTTAAGCCTTCCCCCAAAGCCTCTAGCAGCTGTCTCATTGACAGCCGCTAGAGGCGCTTGCGTGCTTTTCACTGTGAAAATCACAGTGATAGCACGCAAGCGTCCATAGGAAAGCATTATAATGCGCGCGCATTCAGCCGACGGGGCGGATCGGAGGAGGAGAGCTCCCCGCCCGGCGCTGGAAAAAGGTAAGTTTTAACCCCTTTCCAGAGCCGTGCGGGAGGGGGTTCCTGAGCCACATATGCATCACATTACACCACAAACACAACACGACTAAAACCGACCTTATTACACAATACCACACCACGACCAGCTCACTCTACACACACGCAATACCCAAGCAGGCTCCAAACACATGCACAATACTCTTTCCTGGCCTTTTGTCTCCTGGTATCCATTTATAGAGACACCAGAGACAAGTTGCAAGGAAACACAGTGCAAGCATGTTATTAAATTTGCTTGCACTGTGCAGAACAAATACAGGACTTTTTTCTCATGCTAGAGCTCTTCATCAGAGCTCTGCGCATGGTCTGCCCTGGAAGAGCATTGAACCAACATGCTCACTTTGAGAGGAGGCGTGTTTGTCATTGGTGATGACAAAACACACCTCCTCTGCCCCGCCCCCTTTTTAGTGGGCCGCTGTGTTAAAAAAATGCCCGGGCCGAATTTTTCTCCCAGTCCGGCCCTGAGTGTAATCATTGGGTAAAGGGTATGGTTGGTACAGTGTTAGTGTGGTGGTTGGTATAGGGTTAGTGTTAACTATAAAAAAAATAATTTAGATCCTAAAACTTGGAGTGGTGATGGATTATGACATTAGCAGAAATTGATACCTCTGTTTTTGTCTCACATTCTATACAGGTGCTATGGCTTTTATCACATCAGCTGCCGGTTTAGAAGATCTATTGAAAGCGGCAAATTGGTTTCCAGAATCTACTCTTTGTGATTTTTACTTTTGTCCATTTTACATATTTTTAATGGTTACTGCTGATTTTAGTTACCAGATTTTAGTATTATGATGCAAAGTCATGATTTGATAACAGACATGAGGAGAATATTATTCCCACCCTAGTATGTCTTGAAGTTTTGTTTGTATTTTTCTGGTGTGTTACTTCTATAACATGTTCAAGTCAATGTTTGTATGCTCTGTTCTGTTCTACATGCCGAGAGTAATAATCTAGAATAGATGAGTTATGAGTATTTCTCTAGTATAGATGTTTATATTTTGTTTTGTATTGCGTGAAAACATACATTTATATTTCGTCTTCTATAAAGGAGATTCTTATCAGGTGTAGATGTTGATAGCTTACACAATTTTATCACATTTTTTTCTTTTCTTTAGCTTAATCTTCTTGGATGGCTTCAGGTGTTTGTCTTCCTGATACAAGTACCATGTTCCTGTTTGGCTCAAGTTATTGTTAATATATTTGCCTAGTTGTTTTTTTCTTCCTTCATTGGCAAAGGAAGAGGAAGATGGTAGACTGGCTGGAACACTTATACCCTCTGGAGCTGTGCGATTGGTTGTGTTGTTGCTTTGCCCCATAATGGTTTGTTTGTTTTTCCTGTTAACAGTTTGTTTGCTGCCGAGGGAATAAAGAAACAGTTGCAGCATAATAGGCACCTTGATAAAATTTTCCAAAGCACATCAAACTTCCTCCACAATGCCAACATGCTGGTAGCATCAGTCACTCCACTTCTACAAACCCTGGCCAGCTTGGGAGTAATTATAGCGCATGCACTGTGGTTGTTATGCAGAGGCGTACGAACAGTGGGGGCTGTCCATTACAGCTGACAGGCAGTAAGGAGATGCACAGAGCACTCCCCTTTCACCAGAGCAGGCACCCGCCTTACAGTGCGGTTCAAGCAGGGGTGTCGAGAAGGATGTAGGCACACATTCCCATATCCTTGCCATTATGGCGTCAAGATTTACTTGAACGACCACTGGTCTTTTGACTTGCACCATTCTTTCGCCATTTAAGACGCCGCATGCTCTGAACATGTGTGCCTTTTAAGAGTCCCATGCCGTGTTTTAAATGAGAATGTAGGATGAACTGTGTCATTCGGATGAACTGTGTCATTCGGTGCCAAAAAAGGACACGAAATGGTCACGTGGGAAGCGATCATTGCGTAACTCATTATAAAAAAACTCTCTAGTCATAAAGCACAGCACCCTGTTCTGGTTGTTTGTTGATCCCAACAATTCCTTAAACTGTGTACTTTGTCTTTTTGCAAACTGACAAGTTGTTATAAATGGAAAATATTGCTTCTCATACAATATTCCTTTACATACTGTCACAATGGTCATGAGAGAATTGCCGTTCCGGTCCTTAGAATGGCCGGGCTAAGCAAAATAATAGTCAAAATACTAGCCGAGGTCAAAGGGTAACAAAGAGACGGACTACGGAGAGACAAGCCGAGGTCAGGGGTAAGAGACGACAGAGTATATGTAAGACAAGCCAAAGTTTGGTAAGAAAATATCCATACAACACACTGCCAGCAGGATTCAACACAACTGCGGACGGCAAGCAAGGTCCAGAAGGAGGGGAAAAGTGATGTTGCCATGAGCAGTGTGCGGGACCTACAAGCCGCCGCTTGCGTTGAGGCACCAGCCAGGGACGTAACAGTCCCCCCACCTCCCGCGACAAGACCGCCAGGGGAGCGGGAAGCCAAAGGCTTCAGAGGAAAACGAGCATGAAAGTATTAAATGCGGTTTTGCACTCATCCTGTTCCCTTATTCAGACCAGGTTGTAAGCCCCCTAAAATCCAACTTTGTAAAGTACTTGGAACCCTTCACACGGTCAAAGAGTTCTGTGATAAGTGGAATGGGGTACGCGTTGCTTACCGTGATCCTATTGAGTTATCTGTAATCGATACAGGGTCTCAGATCACCTTCCTTCTTTGAAACAAAGAAGAAACCAGCACCTGACGGGGATGTGGATCTCCTGATAAAACCTTTCTTTTGGGATTCCTCAATATTCTCCTCCATAATCTTGTTCTCAAGCTCAGAGAGGGGATATACCGTGCCTTTAGGTGGCATGGTTCATGGTAACAAATCAATCGCACAATCATATGGGCGGTGAGGAGGGAGTTTCTCAGCCTCTCGTTTCTCAAATACCTGTGCCAGGTCGGTATACTGCGGAGGCACTGTAGTAGACAGAGGAGGGGGTGAGGGCAGATTCAAAGTATCGGCGTATAGGCTCAAGACAAGTTGTGTGGCAATAATCACTCCACGATAGTATATCCAGGTTAATCCAGTCAATAACAGGATTGTGTTTCACCAACCAAGGGAAACCAAGGACTATAGGGCAGGAAGGGGAACAGTATCTGGAAAGTAATGTGTTCCTTATGTAGAGCCCCTATGGACATGTGCAACTCCTGGGTTTCGTGGGTAATCTTCGGTCTTGTTAATGATCTACCATTGAGGGCCTCAACGGCCAAGGGTGTAGTTTTTTGGATCAGAGTCAGGGCAGAGGTCTCAGTGAAGGATTGGACCATAAGATTCCCTGCTGCACCTGAATCAATCAATGCCTTGGTGGTGATGGTTTTACCATTAACAAACAAAACAACAGTTATAAGTGGTCGGGTGGATTTATCATGAGGGGATAATGTCAAAACACCCAAAGCCGGCCCCTCGCTGGGTCTTGAGCACTGGTGTTTCCATGAAGATCGGGACAGGTCTTTCTTTCCGCAATAAAGGCATAAGCCTTCTTTCCTTCTGCGTTGCTTTTCCTTTTGGCAGAGCCCAGTTGCATTGGTTCTGGCAGAGCAAGCAAATGTGTGGAGGGTTATGCGGGTAAGGGGTGAGCGTACGCCCTGCTATAGGCGTCTCACTGGGTACGCCTTTCTCTGATGCGATTATCTATTACTATACAGTAGTTGATGAGCTCGTCCAATAACAAGCGTATCTCTCTATAGGCTATCACATCTAACAGATATCCAGCTAAACCCTCTTAAAAAGGCGGTTACTAGGGTGTCATTGTTTCACACTACCTCGGCCATTAGTGTACGGAACTCAATAGTGTAATCCGCTACAGATCTAGATCCCTGTTTAATTCTCAGTAAGGCTTTCCCAGCAGATGTAACCCTGCCTGACATATCAAATGTTCTTTTAAACGCAGACACGAAACCGGCGTACGACATGGTAGGACCTGATTCCCATATAGGATTGGCCCAGGCCAAAGCCCTACCAGAGAGGTAATTTATAAGGAAGGCAATTTTAGACCTGTCGCTCAGAAAGGAACATGGGTTCATAACTGGATGTATGTCGATCTGGATCAGGAGGTGGTGTCGTGCAACAGACTGATTAAGATGTTTTTCTTTAATTTTCCTATGTGTAATGAACAAATCAAGGCTATGTCATTTAATGACCATGGCCTAGTCTCCTTGCCAGGATAAGGTAGAATAGGTGTGTTTTTCTGTTTTTCTAACCTAATTGAAAATTTAGGGTATAAATATGTGTACTTATTAATATTAATGACAGAGGGGAGAAATTGGAAGCAGAGAAGCTGCTACATTTTACAAGACTGAGAGGGTATGTTATTCTATTTTATTTATATTGCAAGCATATACTTAATTTTATACACGCTGCTGTATTTTATTATAATGTATTATAAAGTTTTTATATGCCTATATTTAATTACTTTCAATAAAAATATTTTAAAAGACAAAATTACTTCCAAAACATTCCCTATTTTCTATTGTATTCTCAATTATTTATATTTTTAAATAGAGAAACTTTTAACAACTATATAACATTATGGCTAAAGATATCTGTACGGTCAGACATGCTAAATTATATGCTTTAAGACGTTTAGTGGTAAATAGGAGTATAGGCGGTTACAGTTTATGTCATGCCCTTGCAGTTACTGCTAAGTTCTCTCTACCATTTAGGAGTTAAATCACTTTGTTTATGCAACCCTAGTGACACCTCCGTGCATTTCTAAACATTTCCTGAAAGAGTCATCTAATGTTTACACGCCCTTTATTGCGCAGTCTGTTTAATTTACAATTTCTTATCTCCTGCTCTGTTAATAGCCTTCTAGACCCGGAAAGAAGCCTCTTGTGTGTGATTTAAAGTTCAATTTACAGAGCAGTAGATAAAGACGTCTAAATATAGTTAAGATCTGATTGAAAATTAAACTTTTTTTTTTTTTTATGCACGCCATGTGAGTCAGAGCCAGGGAAAGTGTGGCTAGGGCTGCATAAACCGAAACAAATGTGTTCTAACTCCTAAATGGCATATAATTGAGCAATGTGACTGCAGGGTTATGATATATACATTATACACTGCTTCATTGAAACTAAAGTTGTTTTGATGCCTTTAGTGTCTCTTTATGTAAACACACTATACTTGTAAATCTAACAGAAAATAGAAATTTGTTCCTGGAGTTTGTGGGAGTCTACGTCAGGTGAGATGTGTCTAGGATTGCATAAAATCTTATCTAACTCCCAAATTGCATTGAAATGAAGTGTGAGGCTACATAAACATGCGCTATACTCCCAAACCACTTCATTAACTCAAGTTGTTTAGGTGTGCGTGAACCCTTTATTTTCTCAGAGCTACTAAATCCCATTCTACAAGAGATTAGCTCCAGTTACTCTGATCAACATAAACCAAAATACAGGGGCTGGGTGGAACTAGCCAATCTCCTAGAGAAGATGTTACAGTAATATCTTTAAAAAAATAAAATAAAAATATATATATAAAAAAATAAATAAAAAATATGTATATAAAAAATAAATAAAATCTATATATATAAAAAACAATATATATATATATATATAAAAATAAATAAAATATATATATATAAAAAATAAATTAAATATATATATATATAAAAAATAATATATATGTATATTAAAAAAAAAAAAAACATAACATCAGTCCTATTGCCTCCTTCAAGATGTCTGCCCAGAGGAGACATTTTGGCTCTTCTCTACCAAGATGGCGCAGGCGGCGCGCTCACGTTTCTCCAGCCCACCTCCTACGGCCGTAGCGTCACGCCCCCTTTTTTGTGTGTGCCGCTTTGCATGCCGGGTGTATCGAGCGCTGCGGCGTGAGTGCGGCCTAGCAGAAGCGTCCAGGCCTGCCAGTCGTGCAGCAGAGCTCAGCGAGCGGGGGGGCAGCAAACAGCGGGCATACCGAGGCCTACCCAGGAGCTTACCTAGATATATAACCGGCAGCGAGGCGGCCCCTTCCCGGCTGGGGCGGGTGAGTGAGCCGGACACAGGGCCCCAGGCAGCCCCCCGTTATCTGTGTGTCTGTGATTGGGGGGGAGGTAGCACTGTTAATCCAATCCTTTACCCGGGAGGGGCTGGGGGTCACCTCACTCCAATCTCTCCAACCTCCCTTCTTCCCTCATCACTAAAGGGAGGAGGAGAAGCGGCCGGTACCAAGCAGAGACAACCTACCGGCCCAGCAGCACGTTCCCAAGGCTGGGACCATGGCGGGACTCCCTCCCCTCTGGAAGTATAAAGTGATTATTGTTTCTCATAACTTTTTATTTCATATTATTTCTCTCACTCTTCATATTCATGCTATGGTGTGGCTGTAGAGGCCGTAACACGTTAACCCTTTCTGTGCTGGGGGGGTGGGAGCATGGGGGGGCAGGGTTGAACACCCCCCTCACTCCCCCCCCTTTCTGGTACTTTAAGGGTTAAACCCCATCCTTCCCTTTACTGAGTAATGTGGTATATAATATAATATCAAAATATCTGTGTGTACATATATGAAATTTTTTAGGAGAGCTGGCACTCGCCTCCCCGAAGAGCAAAAATTAATTAAAGCCTAAGTGCAGTGCTTCATTAATACTTTTTAATATTTTTTTTAATTCTTGTAAAGCGCTTCGGGGTAAGTTGGCGCTATATAAACACCAACCGTAAAATAGGGCGCACTCACCCTGGAAGTGTTCCGAACAAACTATGTATTTATTCACAAAGAGAAATGTAAATTTTTATTTATTTATTTTGTTTTGGGACGTTTTGACCCGTTAGGGTCTTTCTGAAGATAAACAGTGAAACAATCAAAAAATATATATATAATGTATGTGTGAATAACTTCAGATTTGTTTGGAAGACCCCTGAGTGCACTCTACTTAAAAATATTAGATATTCTTTATTGCCCCCCCCTGTCATACCACAAGAATGTTTCGGGGATAATTCTTTTTTGGCCTCGTTGATGGGCTAACTTGTGGCACTCTAGCTATTATGGCAATTTATATTTTTACTGTTGGTAATGCCATGCTGACTGCGTGATAAAGTCCACAACAAGTTGAGGGATGGCTACCACTAGTCTGTTGCCTGATATGAAACTAAAGTCAATATCCATTACGATCATTTTATCTATATTGATATGTATTTTTTCTGCCATGCTAAAAAAAAATTCTTAAAATAAGCTTTTGTTTTTGTGCACAAATTAAATTAAACACTTAACAGATTTACTGATTAGTACTAAAATTACAGAAATACCTGCAATTGCATATTGGCAAAAAGTAAAGGCTTCATTATTAAGAGGATGTCGTTAATCTATATATTTCTAATTTATTTTGCAGTCTCATAATTTAGAATGATGCTAGAATTCACAAATAATTCAAAATAACTTAAGTTTGTCGATTTATCAAATATTGTGGTTTTTAAATAGAATAATCTTTTATTTGCCGACACAAGCGTATGAAGACTTATATGTAATTCCTTCCTGTTTGATGTTATAGTAAATATACATTGTTTTCTAAAATGTTCAGCAGGCAGTCGGTTTTAGTGTAACTGTCTGTTTTGTGTAATCGTTGGGTTTGCTCGTGTTAAGTAAAGGCTCAATGCTGAAACATGCTATACAATGGGACCCAAAAGGTAGATCAGCAGATGTTATAAACCTACAACTTCCATGATGCTTTACATTTATTTAGAATGCTTTTAGAATGGCAAAGCATTGTGGAAGCTGTCGTTTCAAAACATCTGGGGATCTACCTTTTGGGCACCCCTGCTATACACAGTGGTAGCTGCTTTATCTACTATTAAGAGTGAAGCAGACTTGTCATTCTTCTGTTTACATGAGAAACAATTGGAATATCACATGGTTTGAAAGCATTTTACAGTTTAGATCAGAGGTTCTTAAAGGGGTAGTCAACTCAATTTACTTCCTGACTTCTACACATACTTATCACACCAGTGTGAGTCTGATATATAATAATGGTTGTTTTCAAAGCCAATAGCGAATGTCCTACAGATCAATAAAGAAGTTGAACCTCCCAGTTTTATTTTTTATAGGACTTTAGCAATATATCACTAAAGAGAAAATCTGAATCATTAATATGCAGGAGCATACACTGACTCTGACTTTAATGAAACGCCAATGTTTTGTAGATAAACACTTCCCAATTCCATTACATTGGGAAAGCAGTGTTGCCAACTTAAACAATTTATTGTGAGCAGTTGCTGGAACTTGACATTCAGTGTTTCCATCCGTTTAACATTTACTACAAATTGCATAAGAACAGTTTTAAATTACAATTAGTTTTAGATTGTGTTCAGGTGCTAATTTTTGTTTGTGGAGTGGTTTTGCAGTTTTTTTGACCACCTAGAGCAAATTGTTTCCATAATAAGTAAATTTTTAAGGACCTTGCTTGCATACATGCATCCACCTGCATATAAAAGAGTGCCATGCAAAATTAATTATGAAAATGCTTGGATTGTGCATTGATCTGTACCTACCATTTATCCACTTTCCATCCCCATTGAGGAGACCAGTACTGGGGATATGCACGTCTGTTTCATGTCTCGCCCTACACAAACTTTTCTCACTTTAGAAAAATAAATAGATCCCCTTTGAGCTGTGTCTCGTGCATACATGAATGGCTGCCATTATATTTAATGTAGTTTACATTAGTTTTTCACATTCAAATGTATTGGATTCAGGGGTTGACTTAGTCCCTCTACTTCCTAGACTTGAGAATCTGTGCCCAAATAAATATTTTTGTTCATTATTTTTAAGAATACCATATCTAAAATCCCCCACTGATCTAATGATCTTTAAAATATGCTATCTGTCAACTGATAGGGATGTAGAAGTGAGCCTATGTATCAGGGTACGTATCCTCAATGAAGACCGTTGTGACACTGGTCAGATGGTGACTGCTCCACTTGCATTATGGTGGTTGCAGGGGAAAGCGTCCTCTTTAGCTCCTGACACTTAGTTGGATGAAAGTACAACGCTGTCTCTGGAGAATCCTGCAAGTCTGCTGATTATTTCATAGAAAGAGCCCTTTTTTCCCTACAGCTAGTCTCTGGTGATGTCTGTGGGCTTGTCAAGCGTTGGAAAAATGTATAAGATAAAGTAGTCCCTAATTTGTGTTATATCTTCTGACTGAGTTGGAAGGTCAGTGTAATTTCAACTCAGTCTTTAGGAACATTTTACAAAGACTGTATTTTTGGGTTGGGACAAACAGGCATTTTATAGCAGATCTGTCATTTTTCAGTATTTCATAAAGATATATTCTTTATGAATTACAGATCAAGGCTGCGTTAGAGTTTCATTGAAATTCCAATGTAATCGAAAGATACCATAAGACCTCAATGTTTCAACAGAATATATTGAAGGTGTTTCGATTTGAACCTCTCAAGTTTTCAATTGCATGCATACAAGGATATTGGAAATACACTATATGAATAGTCTGTAAGGAAGCCTAGTGATCTAATTCTTGACTTGTTATTCGCTGTCTTTTACTTTGACAATCAAACAGTATCTCTTTGGGTCAGTGGGCATTCTAACACTTTTCTGCCCTGTGTTCATTAGGTTGCTACTGTAAATATGTCTTACCCTCCGCATCTGAACCGCCCTCCTATGGGGATCCCTGCTCTTCCTCCTGGGATTCCACCCCCTCAGTTCCCAGGCTTTCCCCCACCACCAGGTAAGTTAACTTGGTCTGTAATACAACTGCTTGAATATTTTTCCATAAAGGAAAATTAAACCATTTATAATAGTTAAGATTAGTGTTTTTCGTTGTTGAACTAAAGAACATACAACCTGGCTACTCAATAGGTCAGTCATGACCGGATTTGCTCAATGTAACACAGGAACTGCACTCAATCTTTCAATCTTAGAACCAGGGTGCAACCATATCTGGGTTCAGCACCAAATCCCAAATATAATACTTCAAAAGAAAGGATAAGGGCACTCCAAAGGTTCAATTTCAGACAATTTGTCACCAGAATGTGCAAAACAACTTTTCGACCAGTGTGGTCCTTATCAATCTGATAAAGACCACACTGGTCGAAACATTGTTTTGCACATTCTGGTGACAAATTGTCTGAAATTGAACCTTTGGAGTGCCCTTATCCTTTCTTTTGCAGTATGACTTGATTTGCTGGCACAACATTTTTTTCCCTCTGTGTATTGGACATAGCTCTCATTAAGAAAAAAAAAGAGAATCCAAGCAGGTGTTCTAACAAAGTTAGTTGTGTAAGGTGCAGTAGAAAGAAAGCTTCCGTTCAATAATGGCAATTATACATACAATCTGTTTTGTTTATTTGGATAATCCATGGATAGTTCAACATTGGCCTTCATTGACTTATTTTATGGGGACTTTTTATTTTTAAATGTCCCAAATAACTTGACTTTCCTAAAATATTGGAAGACTGGGAAAATGCATTAACTGCCTCTCTTCCATAAAATGTAGACCGCAGTTCTGATTCACGTGCAAGACGAGTTCATATGCAAACATTGTCTTTGAAAAAGACTGTAAATACTAGTGCTCACTGAATTTACAAAAATATAACATATACACTATGGGGGGTCACTTAGAAATTTCCTTTGTTTTGTTTTTTAAAATAAATAAATAATGAAATAACACTATTTCAATTAGAAATATAGTGTAAACATTAATGTTGTAAATTACTATTGTAGATGGAAACAGCTGATTTTAATGTAATATTTACAAATGCGTACAGAGGCCCATTATCAGCAGCCATCTATCTTATTTTCCAGTGGCACGTTATCTTTACTATCCCAAGTTTATCACTGATAGATGAAAATGTTACTTTGTGGACCTTTCCTCACTTAATGTTTCTCATGATTATTTTCTTTTGCTCGCTATACTTTCTATTGCTTTCCCTTTTTTTTTTTTTTTAAAGTGAAATTAACATTTCGTTTAGACCTTTTCCTTTTTCCTTTTGGTAGGGGAAAAAAAGCAATTTTTTTATTCTTGTGTTTTGTTTTCAGGGACACCAATGATTCCTGTACCAATGGGTTTAATGGCTCCTGGACCAACAGTAAGTCAGAATACAGAATATATCAGTATTTAGCTATTTGGGTTTGGGTTCATCCTATTAAATTAGTGTAAAAAAAAAAAACCAATCTTTAACATATACCATCTCTTAAAGAGACATTATAGTCACCAAAACAACTTTAACTTAAAGGAACACTATAGGGTCAGGAATACACATGTATATTCCTGACCTTATAGTGCAGGGCTTGACAAATTTGTCCTGGCACCTGGAATTTGTGAGCATGTTGAGCCCCCTGAGAGCAGAGACGGGCAGTCGGATCACTAAGGGCTGAGGGAGACAGTCGGCTCATTGAGACGTAAGGGAGGGTGACCGGGTCATGGAGAGCTGTGAGAGGGAGGCGGGTGGCTGACAGAGGGAGTGGGGCGGCCGGCTCATTTATTGCTGAGGGTGGGGGCGGCCAGCCCATGGAGAGCTGAGGGAGGCAGGCAGCTGACGGAGGGTGAGGCCGGGTAATGGAGTGCAGAGGGAGGCGAGCGGACAAATGACTTAATGCTGTGCCGAGGGAGTTGTAATCTCCCTGCTCTGCTCCCTCTCGCGGCTTGTAGTGATGCTGGGAGCTGCGTTATGACGTCACTCCCGCCCCCGGCTCACTAAACAGTGCGCGAGAGGGAGCTGAGTAGGGAGATGACAGCAGCCTCACTGGACCCCAGGGAAAGTCTTATCACTCCAGCTCTCCAGAAGTAAGGAGCCTGGGTGGATTTACATAAGTAATTACTTGTATGTCTGTGAGTTAGTGTGTGTCTGTATGTCTGAGTGTATCTGCATGTCTGTGAGTGTTTTTACTCCCCTTTATTTCCCCCACGCCATGCTGATGACGCTGCAGCTGGCCCCACCTCCATGGCTGAGATTTTCAATCTCGACTATCTCAGCCAATCCAATGCTTCCCCCATAGGAAAGCATTTGAAGACTATTGCGCATGCACGGCAAAATGCCACTGCGCCAATTTAACTTCTCATAGAGGTGCATTGAATCAATGCATCTCTATAGGGAACATTAACGTAGGTGCTGCACATTGTAAAGCACTGACCCAGGAAGCACTTCTAGAGGTAACTGCCTCAGGTAAGTCACTGAAGGGGTTTTGACCCCTTCAGCAACCGGGGATGGGAGGTGGGAGGGGACCTGCAGTGCAAGGAAAACGATTTGTCTTCCTGGAACTGGAGAGTCCCTTTAAGCAGTGATACTGCTAGGGCATGATATCTATTACACCAAGACTGCTTCATTAAGCTAAAGTTGCTTTGGTGACTCTATAGCGTTACTTTAATGCAAGTCCCTTTTAATATTATGTTGTGTATTGCCATTTTTGAATAAATTAATTGCCCGCCTTTCCCTTCTCCCCCTTTCTGGCAGCAATCGTTATGCAATCTGAGTCAGTCAGTGCTTATTAATTTGCAGCCGCTGTTTTTCAAAACCATGTTCCCTTTCATGTGTGCAGTATTTTCTTTCAGGGTATTTTTAAATATGCAATGGATGGTTTCAAAATAGTGAGTGCTGGCTGGGGTAAGCTACAATCTGACCCAAGATGCATAAATAATGGCGGTCTGATAAGAAAGCAGCCAACTTAAAAAAAATAATAGGAAGAGCATAAATATTATACTACGATATTGAAGTTTTTAGTGACCATTATCTCTTAAAACAGAACATAATGTGCATTCCATCTTAACAAGAATGTTTGTTTTTTCTCCCATCTCTCTTTCCAAAGGTTTTAGTACCGACAGTATCCATGGTTGGAAAACATCTCGGACCTCGGAAAGACCTAATGGGTCTAAAAAATAAGGAAAATGATGAAAATAGTGGTCCAACAACCACTGTTTTTGTAGGAAATATTTCAGAAAAGGCATCTGACATGCTCATCAGGCAACTTCTAGCAGTAAGGATTATTTTGCATTTTTGTGATCTGCATTGCTTCATGTTCAAAAGCGATCTAACTTGCCTATACATATGACTTGGAAACGTGTATATATCTTGTTTATCCCAGGGTTTAATAGCAATGTACTGTGTAACAAGATGACATAGCCAACACCAGTATATGAAAGTGGGTGTGTATTTAAAATAAGCATATTCACCCTTTACAAATATAGGAGTACAAGAGTTTAATATTCTTAAAAAGTATATGACAAATAAAAAGGAGAATATGTATGGCAGTACACTGTGGTTTCAATTTCCAAATATTGTGTATAAATCCAAAAGTGGTACACTCCCATAACAGCGCCTATAGAAGATCTGCTCAAATCTCTAGCGTTTGTGTAACTTATAGGTGACATACTCCCTCCTCTTGATACTTGAGTAAATATGCCACATTTCTACCAGCTATACACACCTTGGCGCTGCAATGTTTGATAAATTATTTTGGAAAAATTGCTCATCCTCTGGTCAAATGGGAATCATTGTTGAACAGCACTTTTACAGTTGGTTTGAGGTCTGGGATTTGACTGGACCTTTCTGCAGCTTTTATGTTCTTGGATTTAAATCGCCCTCTGTAGTTCGGGCTGTGTATCTTAGGGTTAATAGTTTGCCAGAGTGTAAACCTCCACACCAGTCCTGCACTTCTAGCAGACTGAAAGTTTTGACCAGTTTGTGTACCTTCAAATGACAAGCATCTTCACAATATGACTCTACCACCACCATGCCTCACATTTCTTTGTGCAATACATAATTATCTTGTGTCCAAAAGTAAAACACTTTCTGCTTATTTGATTTGTCCCCCATTTACCTTTTGGTAAATAGTAAATGGAGTTTGGTGTAGATTTTTATTTTCTTTTGTCACAACAAAATCGTGTTTTTTCAGAATGCTAGGAATGTTTAAGTCTAATGGTAAAAATCCAAAAGGTATACATAATTCTGGGGGTGTATTACCGAAGTATAGAAACACTTTTAAATGTGATTATTTTTTATTTTTTTTGTTTGTTTGTTTTTTCTTTTTTTTTTTTATATTATTGTATAACTATAGCCTGTTGCCCATTTTTTCCATGAGCATTAGGCAGTGAATATTAACTTTACTGGCTCCAGTTATGTGTGGAAATAGACTTATAGTCCCTATTCAGTTTCATATGTGTTTTTTCTCTTTTTTTTTTTTTTCTTTAAGAAATGTGGTTTGGTTTTGAGCTGGAAACGAGTGCAAGGAGCATCTGGAAAACTTCAGGGTGTGTATGAATATTAAACACAGTTTAACGCAGAACAATTTCAGATTCATGTGCTGGGGAAGTTGTCTTCCTTCTCAAGTGTGTCACCATAAATATTTACGTTGGATTTTTTACATTGTGGATCTTCATACAGGACAATCCATTGCCAATTGTGGTCTTCGATAATTCTCTGAAAATCACCCTCTTGGTGAAATTTTTTTTTTTTTTTTAGTTAGCCCCTTCAGGCACTATACTACTTGCACAGGTTAGGTTTCAGTCTGCCCTTGTCATTGTCTTGTTTATTGTATTTTGCTAAAATTGGTACCTCTGGTGCCTACTGTCTAAAGCATACTTTTTCAATTTTGAAACGGTCGCCACCCAATTAAACCATATTCTCTTCACTGATTCAATTCCACTGATGCAATCCAAAAGAACTATTACAAGTGCAAATCCCCCAACCCCTACTCCATGGTACCAGGGAAGTTTTGTCTGCATTTCAGTTGAGCTATATTAAAAAAAAAAAAAAAAATGCATACACTGCTGCAGTGAGATCCATATGAAATTGCAGGAATCCATTAGGCCCAATTTCTTTGTATATTTTTTCCAGTTAATATATGGTATAAGGAGTCATACTGTATGGATCTGAGCAACTTCTTCAGGGATACTAAGCTTGCAGGCTGTGATAGTTATTGTGTTGGTTCTCTAACCATTTTCATGCGCTTTCTCAGCATTTGGATTTTGTGAATACAAGGAGCCAGAATCTACCCTTCGAGCTTTACGCTTGCTTCATGATCTTGAGATTGGGGAGAAAAAACTACTTGTGAAGGTTGATGCCAAAACTAAAGCGCAACTAGATGAATGGAAAGCAAATAAAAAAGCTTCAAATGGGGTATGTATTCCATTTTATAGTACACATAGTGCCAGCAAATTCTGATATCTATTTTCTTCTATTTGTTGTGCTGGTGATGTTTGATTATTAGAATTTAATGGATTTCTAGTGAATTAACATAACCATTAAGAGCAACATTAGAATTGGCAAATGTTTCAACCATTGAAGTTAGTCAAGTGTTTGGGATTACTCACAGTTTAGTCTGCTCATCTGTCTATAAATGGCTGATTGTAATTGGATTGCCTTTCTTTCCTTACAATGACCGCAAATATATGCTGCAGGCATACACACACACACACACACTCCCCAATCCCATCAATTTATTTTTACTAAGGAAAAGATTTAACATCCATGAAGACGTCTTCCTGCAATTTCAACAGAATACATAAAAAAATACATTTACATTAGCAACCAAAAGCCAGTTCTACACCAATATTCTCCTCAGACTTAGTACATAGTACATTTAACTGCACACAGACAGCATAATTCCTTAAATTGGCATTTCTGTTGAACTAAATTGACTAACGCTGCATATTTAAAGTATGGTTCTTCCCACATTACACACCCAGGTACTTATTGCAAGTTTTAGAACATTGTATTAATCCATAGTCACTAAAGATGAAAACAGTGGCTCTTGTGCAGCAAAATTATGGTTATAGAACAGGGTTCTTAATACCAGCCCTGTGACCCCCTAATTCCCTTACTGTGACCCAGCACCATCGATCCCAGAATTGAGGTATGTCTGTATACATCGCTGTTGTGGTCTGCATCAGAGCTGGAGTCACTCCTTTTACTTTCTATGGTTAAGGAGGCTGTGGCCAGCTTTGGGCAGTGTTTACTTGCGCTTTATGCTCTTACTAGCTTTATTAGAAGGTTCCGGCATTTATCAGTCACGTACCGAAACTTCAGGAATGAGTTTGGCTGGTGCACACAGGTCAGTGAAGCCTCTTCCATCAAGTGTCATATGGATTATATAATTTACATGTTCCATACTGCCTGCATTAGCTGAAAATCACATATTATTTTTTTTTTTTTTAAAGAAATATTGCTGTAAAATCAACTGACTAATCTTGTGTGGTTCTCATGTCTGTAGACTGCCAAACCTGAATCAGCAACTGATGAGGATGATGACATTGATGATGAGACAAAGAGAAGGGATGGGATTATTAAAGGGGCTATTGAAGTCCTAATAAAGGAATATTCCAGTGAGCTAAATGCCCCTTCTCTAGACTCAGATTCTCACCCCCGAAAGAAAAAAAAGGATAAAAAAGACGAGTTGTCAGTAAGTGGAGTTCTTAAATTTTCTTGTGTACTGTCTTTGTTTAGTGTGCTAAGTGCTGGCTTGGGATGGATTTATTAAGAAACAGCTCATAAGTGGTTGAGCTTATTAACCAGCTTGTAAGTAAGAACTTACAGGATTTTTTTTCTTTATAAATCTATCCCTGTGCGAATAGAATCCTGTATCAATAGGTGTGAACACTTTCTAGAGATTACAGAATTGATGTTTGTAACTAGAGGTGGCCTCTCGTCTTTTAATTTGTGAGTGAGAGGCCACCTCTAGTTGCGAAACATTTATGTAAATGCAGTGCCATTATAATCACTATAAAATTCGTACATTAATAAGTATACTGTATAGATATCTATATTTTCAAGGCATCCCCCCGGGTTAAGGTCTTGAGTCCAAAACAGAATTGGCATTCAATTCAATGGCATTGAATAACCATTGGCTAATGGGGTCTTCTCCATAGCTTATTATTGGCATTTACATAGAGCCAACTTATTCTGCAGTCCTTTAATAGCCCAATCTTCCTGCCTCATGTTCTCCTGTCCACCAGGCAGTCGCCATTTGAAAATGTTTCCATTGTAAATTTTTATTTTTTACGGATTTCCTTAGCTTTCAATAATTTGCCATAGACCACAGATATGTAATAAATAGGCAGGTGGCACACTCTGCCTTACACCCACATGCGAGGAACTGCCTGGTGCATCATGTCTCACCACTCTGGCAGCTATCTGGTGAGTCTGTGCAAAAATGCAAATTGTTAATATTTTATTGCAGCTCACATTCAGAATCTTGCGTTGTAGTGCAATCTTTGTGTAACAAAGTGAAATCAAAATGGGAACAATTTTTGTATTGGCACAAGCTTTTATAACACTTGGTTAACTATCTGGGCAAATCACAATCCATACATTTCCTAGTGATTATAATAGCAAACGTATTTTCTGCTATTTGCAAAACAAAGTGAGAACAGAATAGTTGCTTCTTTAAAGAAATAAATGGTCTTATAATGTAATCTTAATAAAGGTGTTGTTGGCTTTGGAGTCCTCAGGCACTCTTACCTGATGGTGTTAAACTGTTTTCAAATGGGTTAACACAGAAATTCTGTTCCCAGGAGCCCATCACGCTGCCTTTGTCTTTTCCTTGGAGCCATTGGCTTGGCACGGCCAAGGAGAGGAGGGAGGTGGTTTGTTGAGGGGCATCCAGGAACAGATGTTGGGTGGTTTAACACTGTAAAGTATGATGGTGCCCAGGGTATCAAGGCCCCATAACTTTTTGAGCTTCATTTATGGGTTTGCCCTTTCAAATTAAAACAATAATTACATGGTACAATAATGCAAATAAAAGGAGATAATGAAAAGTGTTTGTCTGTATAGTCAGTCACACTGAAGGGTCTGGTAACCGTGCCTTCTTGGTTATATATATATTTTTATTTTTTAATGTCCTGGACCTTGCTTACCTAAGTGTATGTATATTCTAACAGCTCTTAGCAGTCTGTTTATAATTGAACATTTTGTGAGGTATTCTATAATTCAGTTTTGTGTGTTCTACAAGTACAGAAGAGTGTATATTTTCAGCAATTTTGTTCTAAATCTGTGTGCTCGTATTCCCTTAAGTACGTGAAAAGGTTGCCGGGTCTAGCAAGCTATTAACATAGCAGGGGATAAGAAAATCTTAATTAAACAGAACTTGCAATAAAGAAAGCTTAAATAGGGCTCTCTTTACAGGAAGTGTTTATGGAAGGCTGTGCAAGTCACATGCAGGGAGGTGTGACTAGGGTTCATAAACAAAGGGATTTAACTCCTAAATGGCAGAGGATTGAGCAGTGAGGCTGCAGGGGCATGTTCTATACACCAAAACTGCTTCATTAAGCTAAAGTTGTTCAGGTTACTATAGTGTCCCTTTAAATAAAGGCAGCACACCTAAAGGATAGGGCTCCCTCACAGGCCATATAGGTATAAGGAAGGAGAGAAATGTGGTGCCACAGAGATAATAAAATGAAATAAAAGCAAGTAGTAATATAGAAATAAACAATGACATATACAGAGAGAACAATAAAAAGAAAGAAATATATAAATATAAAAATTGTATGTATGTCAGTCCAAAAAGAGTTCAGTAAAACCTTTTGAATGAGCGAACAATCGCAGTTCTATCGGAGGTAGACGTCTATGGAGTAGAGGGATCCCTATGAGAGAAAAGAAAATCTAATAGTGCATTAAAACCCAAATAGGTAGCTGATCAGAGGTCTATATGGTCCTACTCACTTTTTTGAGAGCTAAAAACTAGCTCTAGTATAAACAGCGTACAGTGGTATAATCCCCACTTATGGCATACGTGAGGGAGTGTTGTAAGTAGATATCTCGTCAGATGGGGACCATATGTAATATATAAAAAAACAATAGTGCTCACTGTGATAAAACCAGGAGAGTGTATAAAAATACCAAATGGTAACTCATATTTGATTGGGCAGACGCACTGCTCAATGATAGGGCGTAAGTGGTATAATCCCCACCAAGGATGCTTTGGCATAGTCTCTCTCTGGAACAAGTAAAACTCAGATGCCAGGTAGTAAAATAATAAAATGGTTAAAAAAGAAGATAAAATGGCTAACTCACAACAAAGAAAATTGCCAAAATACCTTTATTAAAATAGTTAAAATTTCCACAACCCGTTTCTCCCCTTAAGGCTTTCTCAAGTGGATAAAAAACACTACATATAGAACAGTCCAAAAAGATTGTTCTCTCTCTGTATTAATGTCATTTTTTTTTTCTATATTACTACTTGCTTATATTTCATTTTATTATCTCTCTGGCACCACCTTTTTCATATTCCCTTAAGGACTGTTATTGACGTGCCATCGTTAAATATGGTGTTTAAAAATCCCATTAGAAAAGAGAATAACTTGCAGATTTAAAGACGGTAGGGTTGCAAAGTAATGTCAATGTTTTATAGGCAGGATAACTCATGTTGGCAATAAGCTCTGTATGGACCAGTATGTGTTGGTGACAGGAAATTCCATTGACCCCCTAAGTGAATATATTTAAGTGTATAATTTTATAATGGACTATTGCAGTACCCTGTGATACCTTTCCTGTTGGAAGGCCAAACAAACCTCTCCTGGAAGCTTGTTCCAGAAATACAAATACCTCAATCCTCCATTATTTTCTGTCCGCCTTAATCTCTGTGGCAATGCATAGTTTAAAAAAAAATTTTTTTCCCCCTTTAACGTCAAGTTTCATACAGATTTTGCACAGTTGTATATTATAGTGTGTATTTAACAGTTGCTTTTTTAAAAACTCTGATCTGCTCTCTAATGTGTGTACTGTTATATGTATTGGCTTTCTGCGTGTGAACTGTGGATTTTCATGAATGCGCTTTAATTCCAGTGTAACACAAGGCTTGATGTTGTGCATGATCGAGGTTTCCGCAACGATAAATCCATATCAGAAATGTTTTTACTGCAGGAGGATATAAATGCAATAGAAATGGAGGAAGATAAGAGGGACTTGATTTCCCGAGAAATCAGCAAATTCAGGGATACGCACAAGGTAGTCTTTCTGTTTTATCTTTCCCCTGTACAAGAGTAACTTTCTACAGAATCACATAGCTTGTAACATACTGAGCACTCCAATGTCAGAAGATCTATAATAAAATCATTGCAATAAACCAATCATTCCAGTGGCTCAGGCACTACACCAGCTATGGTCAACCTTTGACCCTGCATTGCTCTTTAAACTGCCATAACCCTCAATCTTTAGTCTCTCTGTGTGGCTAAGGATTCTGAGACTTGTAGCAGCTGCCGAGCCAGAGGTTGACTCTTACTGCACGCCCATTAATTTTTCTGTAATGTGAAGAAATGAGAAATTCTGAGCTGACCAGTCAGCACTTAATTCTGTCTTCCTTATTTTTTTAACAAATGTTTTCACCTGTCACCTTTTTACATTTGAAACTGATTGCAACCCAGAACCCTTAGTGTTTCTAATACGTTTTACCCGTGTCTAGTATAACTGCTCCTCACTTTGCCATATAATCAAGTGGAGTAAAATATCTTCATTCACACGTGCTTTTAGAAAAGCCTAATAGATAAGTGGTTACCACATGTGCCACAGTTAAGATGCATGGACAAATTGTAATTCCCTTTAAACCTAATCTATTCATTGAACCCCACCATTATGATAGAGATCATATGGTGACTAATGCAAGATGAATCTCACAGCTTGGAAAGTAACATGGAATACAATGTAAGTATGAGCTCCTGTTTTTTTACTATATATTTCGGATACCCCCTCTGAAAAATATGCAAAGGGGCAACTGGCTTGATCAGCATTTTGCCATCTAGTATGTCTACCAGTAACTTTCTTTGCAGAGCTGGTTGTGTCTTTTTTTTTTTTGGTCAAGTCCCTGTTTTGGCTGTGTTTTAAGCCTCCTTTCTGACGCTACACAGTCCACCTTTGCAGATGGTGCAAATATTTGCTCCCTTCACAGTAGCCATAAGTGCCACCAATTTGGTTTTGAGGAAGCTACGACTGCTTTGTTTCTTTCAAAAAGATTGTGCCAATATTCAGTGACACTTTTAATACTTTAAGCCATCGTATTAAAAGTCCGAATGGTATTTCCTTGGTAGTTCTGTTGTAACATTTCTTTTTGACAGACCTATCTATTTGGGTGTTTTTAGATTATTTGGGGTACACTAAAATAGCTAAAAACTGGCTTCAGTGTCCTACATGTCTTTGACAATCTTTTTGAAGAAGGTTCTATATAGTACATGAATTTGCCATAATTACTTGGCCCATGTGGTTTTGCCAGAACTGGACAGTGGAGCACAGTAAACCTTTGCGTGTTTTGGTAGGATTTTCTAAATTAACACTGCAGCCACCTTCTGGCTGTCAGGGTAACAGCAATGTAGGGGGTGTCCATTTTCAGCACTGATGATTCTGAAGACCATAAGGTAAGCAATTCACGTTTCTACCATCTTAATTTTCACATATTCTCTCTCTGATTTCCCTCTTGTCTTCTCACCTCTGTGTCAAAGTGCAGTAAAATTGATATTTATTTGTTCTTCCCATAAATCAAAAGAGCTTCATAGCACATGGATTATGAAATGTCCCCTGTGTATTTTAACTGGTGGATGAGCACATTGTAAAAATTACTTTTTACTTCTTTAGAGATCAAGATTTTTAAATTGTCCCTTTTAAGTAAAATATTTTGGACATTCAGGAGAGTATTGTAAGTATTACACTTGTGCAGATAAACATTTCTTTTATAATCTTTCAAAGGAGGTAAGTTGTGGATTACGTCTCTTCCACCAAGTCAATAGCGCAGTTCTGTTTTCTCCTGTCCCTATAAACATTTCCCCCCTCTGTGCTTTCTTGTCTGTCTCAGTACCCAGCACACACATCCCTTTGCTAAACCCTCCTGCATTGATGCTCACACGTTTCCTTATACATTATCTCTTTAATTACACCCTGTCACACTCTGACCTCTACATCCTGGAATTCGGGTGCTGTTGTTGCCAGGTAAGATGGCTTTTAAAGTTGACTTTTTTTCTTAATTGTATTGTTAAAGAAGAAAATAAACTTGCACTGTATGTACTGCTGCAGTTGACACTTAATCTTCACTTCAAACAATGGTGTATATATGTGACATTGAAGGGAATTTAATGTGTTTTATCATCTATACATGCCATGCAGTATAAACCGTGTGCTACTTGGGCATATGTGAGCCTAACATGGTGTTGGTGTTGTTTTGTCTTGAACAATGTACTTGCTCTTCCTCCCAGAATCATAGCATGTAGGCAAAGTAAATCCAGTGTTGGCGGTCCATGTCCTAGTACAACATCTGTAAGTTAATTCAAAACAATTGCTAACGAGGATGATCTGTGGATGTTTTAATTCCAGTGTGTTCAAGGTACTCTGGGTGTAGACACTTTTTTTTTTTTTTTTTTTTCTCTTTATATTTCATTTTAAAATAATTTTCTGCCCATTGCAGTGAAATTTGATATTGTTACCCCCTTGCAAAATTTATGTATTCAGTGTTTTTTTTGTTATATCTTCATGCCCATATGATATAGTTCATTGTAACAGTGATGACCCACCTAAATGTTTGTTCTAGGCAAACTGCAGTGCTATGAGGTCCTTCTAATGACCAGTGCATTGTTACATGATTCATCTTTATTAAAGCTGCATTGAATTATAAACTTGCACTTGGTACCTTCTAAACCCAAGTCTTCCGAGCTTAAAGTAAACACCTGGCCTCTGTCTTATATACTTCCCAGTACCACAAAGACTTATCCAAATAGTACTTATTTTTATATATTTTTTTTTTATTCTTTCCTTGGCATCAGTCCATTGTAGTTCCATATTTAGTAGCAAGGTGTATTAGATGGCTAAAATGATACACCTGTCTTCCTTGTTGGATGTAATCAAGAGATTTTTGAGATCAGAACTTCTGACAGATCTCACATGAAATGTTACTCTGACCTCTTTAAATGCCATGGTTGGAGATTAGTGGTCTTTCCAGATATGTACTTCTTGCACGAAAATTAGTCTTGTGCCTTTATTTTTTTTGCTACACCTATTTGTACTCTTTGCTGTTTTTATTTGTTTAGTTTTTTCTTTTCTTTTTTAAATTTTTTTTCTTTTGAGAAAAATGTCTTTTTATACGTGATATTAACACCGCCATTCTGTTGGTTTTCTAGAAACTGGAGGAGGAGAAAGGCAAAAAAGAAAAGGAGAGGCAAGAAATAGAGAAGGAACGCAGAGAGCGAGAGAGGGAACGAGAGCGAGAAAGAAGGGAGCGAGATCGTGAAAGGGAAAAGGAACGAGAGAAGGAGAAAGAAAGAGAGCGGGACCGTGACAGGATAAAAGACCGCGACAGAGACAGAGACCGGGATAGAGACAGAGATCGTGATAAGGACAGAGACCGAGCAAGAGACCACAGTAAAGACAGGAGTCGATCAAGGTTTGTAATGTGATGCAAAATGTTAAAGAAAGCAGATGTTACTTTAGCATCTTCACACTGGGATAATATCTTATGTGCACTTTAATTTTATATAGTAATGCATGAGCCCGTTGTGAACGTAGACATCAAAGACTGATACATGATAAAATAAAAAAAAAGGGTTTGACTTAAACCAGATTGACTGCAGCCATTGCTTATTACACCGTAACAACTAGAAACAAAAAGTTGTCGAATACAGCGCTCATAGTATTAGCAGTATCTTCATTCCTTATTGTGTAGTTGGTCCTACTTTGTTGTATATTTCAAATCTCATTTTAAGACGCCAAGTTTTTAAATGTAACCTTTTCAATGTTTAACAAAATTAAGAAAGCAGCATTTCATGTTTTTCTATTTGATTCTTACAAGATAAAGCCTCTAATTGGCTGTTCTTCTGTCGCCTACTATTGGCGAGCCTTAATCTGTGTTGAACTGCATTGGATTCTCACATAAGCTGTGTCAAGGAAACTAGTTCATTAAGTGTAATCGCAACACACATTTTCTTCTGTACCACTAAAGGACAAACATGTATTCATGACCCTATAGTGCTAAAAAAAACAGCATTTAGGTGGCCTGTCCGTCCTGTCACCCCTCCCCCCTTTTCAGAGCTGTGTGTGTCTGCTGGCGCAGGCTCCACTCCCAATCCGTCTCCTTTCCTATATTGAAAGCATTGGATTGGCTGAAATCATCAAGGAGGTGGGATGGGGCGGAACCAAACGCCAGTTTGACTAATCAGCACCTCCTCCTAGAGATACATTGAATCAATGCCTCTCTATGAGGAAAGTTCAACATCTTTATGCACAGGAACACTGTGCAGCATTGAACCAGGAAGCACATCTAGTGGCCATCTGGGGACTGGCCACTGGAGGTGTCCCTAGGTGGCAATGTAAATATACTGCATTTTCTCTGAAAAAGCAGTGTTTGCATGAAAATACCTTCAGTGAATGATTTTACTCACCAAAATAACTACATTAAGCTGTAGTTGTTCTGGTGACTATACTGTCACTTTAAATTTGTCCTAAATAAGTAATTTTCTTTGCTACAAAGCATGAAGTCAGTTAGTATAGTGAAAATTAAATCCATTTTAATGTTTGAGACAAATAATTGATATGTCATGTATAGTTTTCCCTCTCTTCTAGTATACATTACAATGGAAATGTGGCCGTGATGTTTCAGTTCCTGCTTGGATATGCATGCTTGTGAGGATTTGTTTACGAGAGCTTTTCTTTTTATGCTTTTGGCTTTTTCCTTTTACAGAGAGAAAAGCAGAGATCGTGATAGAGAGAGGGAGCGTGAGCGAGAGCGTGAAAGAGAGAGAGAACGGGACAGAGAAAGAGATAGAGAAAAGGATAAGAAGAGAGATAGGGAGGAAGATGAGGAAGAAGCGTATGAGAGACGAAAGCTAGAAAGAAAACTGCGTGAGAAGGAAGCTGCATATCAAGAGGTAATTATTTGCATTAAAGTTACTTTAAACACCATGAGTGGTTTGAAGTGGTTATTGTTCTTGGAGTATGTGTTTCTTTCATTAAGAAACACTGCACATACATATTTGTTTTATTAAGGGGTGTAACTCTACCTTCTGCAGAGTCATTGGCCATCCTGGAAAAAGTTTCAAAATGGCTAACGTCCAATTCACTGGTTGAGAGCGATCAGCTGATGCCTTCAGCCATAGAATGACTGGTGGCATTGGCAAACCATTGCAAAACAGTCTGCTCCATTACTGGGGAATGACACCACTGTAGTGCTTATGATGAGTAGAGTAACCTTTGAGTTTAGAATGGTTTTCAACCTGATATAGGAAAAATGTCAACAGTAGTACTCTAGGCTAAAGAGTCACCTCCACGTTATACTGTCAAACGTGGGTGTAAGGACACTGAGAAGGGGAAAACAACTCGAGTAGCCTGCTCAATTGGTTAGCTCCACCTCTCACGCTAAGCACCATACCCACCTGTGATATTTTGCATAGGTTGGTGCAAGGAGGGCGCCTCACAATTGCTTTTAACTTAATTGTTGCTGCTATAAGCCCACCCAATTGGAGACTGACATCACAAAAGGCTGCTTTACTTCAGCCCCTGCTGGTTAAATATTTGCATGGCTTCTAGTGTCAACGTTCCTGTGCCACAGTTATGTGCATGTTTGCACACTTGGCTTTGGTCCCCTTGAAACCTACCCTTTCTAAAGGGATAAAACTTGTTTAGTTTTGAGCAGCAATTTATACAATAAAGTCTATTGCCTGCCTCGCGCAGTTTAAAGGGACACTTTTACCCATTTGTATATAGTGCCATTGCATGTGATACTCCTTACCCATAAAGCAAGCTGAAGTACTTTTTCTAAGTGTGAAAATTGCAGAGTGGTGTGGACCTTGTGCCGTATGGCAGCTTGAACGAGCAGCTCTGCTGTGATTATTTCATCAGCACATACTCCAACAGATGGGAGAATTAAAAACACATTTTGGCTCAATTATTTTCCAAATGCGCAAAGGAGATCAAAGAGGAAGTCAAAGCAGTGAGCCAGAGAGTGGAAGAGTTTGGAGAAAGTGGTGGATGCCCACAGCCAAATGGTGGATTGTACTACAGACCCTGCTCATGGAGCTAGAAGGGGCTATGGAAGACCTGTCCAACCGGTCCCACTGCAACAACTTGCGCCTTCGAGGCTTTCCAGAGAAGGTCAGCGAGGGAGGCCTGTAAGATTGGTGCTGGGGCTCCCCTGCTTACTAACTCCGAAATACCAGACACCCTCTGGATGTCTTCTATAGAGCAAATGCGAAACATCTTACTTACATTCCACTATTACAGCACTAAAGGTAGCATTTCTGCATGGAGCAAGGGTCGCTGAACTAGAGTTCCTTAATCATTTTGGGTCGTTGTTGGGATACAAGGTCAATCTCCATAAATTCTGTATTATGCCTTTTAACATGGGCGCCCAGGACGTGGTGCTGCTCCGGTCCATTTATGGTTTTTATATTTAACCCCTTAAGGACCAAACTTCTGGAATAAAAGGGAATCATGACATGTCGTGTCCTTAAGGGGTTAAACTTTTTTCATTTGATCTCTGGCCCCTTAACGTACGCCCTTAAAGCAAATCTAGACCATTGGAACTGTAATCCAATTTTCTGAATGGGATTGTGCATTCTATAAAAATGAATGTAATGCTACACCTGCCAAGCCTACAGACCGCTACTGCTAATTTCATATGGGGTAGAAAAAGACCTAGCATAGCAAAGCAAATTCTGTAACGCCCTAGACTTTGGGGAGGGCTGTGTATCCACAATTTATACATGTATCATGTGACAGGCCACATGGCAAATGTGGTACTTTGGCATGACCCTCCAGATGTGCGACACTGAGTGAATCTTGAGTCTGTGTTGATGGGTTTTGACCTGTCTCCAATGACACTCATATTGTGGAACAGGAAGTTCCCTCCAGATACGTTGGCTAGTGAATTTGTAGGCTTTAAGAGAGCAAAGTTTCAAAGAATGAAACATTTGTACAGAAACTTAGAACTGGTGTCTTTTAAAGACTTATCCCACTTCCATCCAAAATATTTTTTCGGAATATACAACGTAAAGTTTTTACTTTACGAAGTGGGATCAGACAGGCAGCAGCACAGAGCTCTACTTGTTTTTGAGAAGGGAAGAGGGCAGAGTGGTTTGACATCACTAATATGTAACTCCATCTGTTCAGAAACCACATTATGGGAAACACTGGTTATATTGAAACTATTGGGTCTGGTTTTTTTGTTACATGTAGTTTTATTAGGTCTCCAGCTTTTCACTTCAGAAGACCTGGAGGGCGTTGGCAGCTCACTGCCTCTCCTGGTACTGCCCTTTCCAAAATCCCAGGAGAAACCTACAATGTCTATATAGCCTTATGATATGTCTAAAGACTGGGGCGTTTCGTTAGACATACAGACATGTTAGAGGGCAGGATGGCCACTGTGGTGGTCCACCTATAGCGGGCTACTGGGTAGTCTTTTTGCCCAGTTAATAATGTCCACTTGAACATGTCCTCTGCTGTTGTAACTTTCATGTTATGATTTATATTTTATTTTTGTACTGTTACATTGTCAAAGGCGTACTATAGGTGGTGATCACGGTTTGTGTAATTAAGTGCTTTGTTGGTGTCTGTCCTAAATAAAGCATTCAAAAAAAGTGATGTAAATTCCACAAAAAAAGAGTACAACAGCATTGTTTTTGTTTTTTTGCATTCTTAAAATCATGTTGCTTATTGGTTTACAAGCTTCACCCCTTGTGGTTCGATTTATGTGTCTTTTGCATTTGTGTTTTCAAGCTTTATGTAATTTTAAAACAAAATTTCCCCCCCCAAAAGCGTTTGAAGAACTGGGAGATAAGAGAGCGGAAAAAGGCCAGAGAATATGAGAAGGAAGCTGAACGGGAAGAAGAAAGGCGAAGGGACATGGTTTGTATATTTTTTATTCATATGTGTAACATGTATAAGTAAAGTAACCTTCTACGGTGGTGGTTTTAATTTGAATGTTTTTATTTTTTATTTGCTTTTACATCAGGCCAAAGAAGCCAAAAGACTAAAAGAATTTTTGGAGGATTATGATGATGATCGAGATGATCCCAAATATTACAGGTAAAAAAAAATTGTCCTGAAATTATTTTGTTAGCAAGTATGCTCACATTTAGAAGAGCTGATGCATAATCGTTATTTATGAGATTACTGCACTCATGGTCTCTGTGCTTGTTCTGCTATATATATTTTATTCATAAAGTATTCTGCAACTGGTCGTAACCACTCCTGGATCAGGAGCACAGAAAATCATCTCCATTAATTCTGTTTGGACAGACCGTTCCTTGAAAATAACTTTTACCTTTCAATATATTTAACGTCTTGGTTACCACAATGTATAGATTGAGAGAATTAAAAGGATTTAAGAGTCTCTTCTAGCGAGAACCTTTCTAAAGTGGTTATGTCGGTTTTGATATTTTCTGGGTATTTGCAAAAGATCCCAAGGTGACCGTATGTCTTGGTTTGCTGCAGCTTAGGGGGGAGAAGCATACTGAAGATAACACATCAATGAAGCTTTAACTCACAGATGCTGTTATTCTATGAAGCTGCAATTTCTGTTGTGTTTTATCTTAGTCAAGCTAAAGAGATGCTAGGAGTCACTATATGGCACAATCTTCCACAGAACTACTAAAATCCTTTCCCATAGCTAGAAACAGCTGCAGGTAATTGGTAGAAATGTGTATTTTGTAAGCTTGGGCTCTGGTTGTAAAGTGTAATTCCTTTAACTTTATGAAATATTCCAAAGTGACTGCCTCTTTAAGTAATTTTTCATTTTGGATATTATCTGGTTCTCTGGTTAGAGAATAAACATATTACATTTAATTGTTGTCAGGCATTTCTGATAGACTTGCCTGAAAGGAACACTATAGTCACAAAAACAACTTTAGCTTAGTGAGGTGGTTTTGGTGTATAGATCATGCCTCACTGCTCAATTTTCTGCCATTTCAGTGTTAAATCTCTTTTTCTGTCTGGCCACCCCTCCCCTGGCTGTCACACATGCAACCTGCATGGAAAAAGTTGTTAACTTGCTTTATAAGTTTTTATCTTCTGCTGTGTAATGTGAACTTTAATCACACTCAGGAGGCTCCTGTAATGTCTAACAAACTATTAACAGTGTAGGAGATAAAAAAAAAAAAACAACAATAATTAAGCAGACTGTAAGAAATGAAGTATAAACATTAGATCTCACTTTACAGGAAATGTTTAGGAAGGCTGTGCACGTTACATGCAAGGAGGTGTGACACAAAGTGATTTAACTACTTAATAGCAGAGAATTGAAAAGGGGGACAGGTTCTATAAACCGCTCCAATGGGTCAAAGGTGTTTTGGTGTTTAGTGGGTGCTTTTAAAACTGCAATGGATTTTCTCAGGTAATCACTTTAAATTGAATGGTATGGTGTCTGAATCTAGACCCTTTCTACATTTTGTTTTCCTGATAGCTCTCCCGGGAATCCTGATGTCTGTCATGTATTGTGCCATGCCAGACACTGTGCTCAGCCAGTTGAGAGAGAAGCATTTGTTTGGAGTTTCTTCTCTATCTTGGATGCAGCACTCTACATGCAGATACCATATTAGCTCAGTACCAAAATAAGATAAAGTTTTAAAGTAAACCTGTCTTCATAGACCACATTTTGTAGATTACGTTACCATTGATACGTTGCATTATTTTAGATTTTATTAAATTACACCTGCTCTGTCCACATTGCTCATTCGCGATGTGCTACTCCCAGCTCACTGCCCTACTCCTATATTTTAGGAACTGCTTTGCAGGCACATCAGTGCTTGCCAAATCAGGAGGCATCTCCCCATAGAATTCTAAGAACAGCTAGTTATTTTATTTATTTTGTGATTCCTTTAAAAGTAAAAATGATGTTTAGGAATTCATTTGAAGCACTTCAGCCCAGGGCAATTCATTTTTCATAGGCTTCCCTAACGGAAATCAAGATTTTTTAGAGAAGTTTAAAATGTCTATTCTTGTAGAAATAGGTGTATGTTACATGGTTCCATTAAATATGTTGCATTTAATTTTTGTTTTTGTGGAATGGAAGTCAGGGGGGTTGTTTTTGATTAACTGTTTTTAGAAATGTTAAATCTACAGCTTTTCCGATGCTGTACCATATTATTTTGCACTTTTAATGATATGTATTGTTGTTCAATAATTACGAAGACCAAAAATCTAAGGTGTTGATTTATTTCCCCTGGACTTGTTAATGTGGAAAGGGATTGTGATATGGTTTAAGATTAGGTCGGCCAGTCATGCATTTTGCTTTACTAAAACATTGACAACAGAAGCTAGTTATATTAAGAACTCTGCGATGACTTGGACTTTATGCAGCAACTTGTTTTTGGAATGGTATGGGCTCAAAATTGTTATGTAGTGTATGACACCCGCCCTTCCTATACAAATTAAAAATTTCTTGCATTACGCAGGGGTAGTGCACTTCAGAAAAGATTAAGGGATCGAGAAAAGGAGATTGAAGGAGATGAACGTGACCGAAAACGCGAGAAAGAAGAACTTGAAGAAATCAGACAGCGTTTGTTAGCAGAAGGCCACCCTGATCCTGATGCAGAGCTTCAGAGGGTGAGATGTTTTTGTTTTTTTTCCCCCGCTTAACTAGTTATAAATGTTATAGTTGGACACCAGTCATATTTTGTGAACTAGTTTGGCTTCCATATTTATCTTATAAGTTACTCAATTGAATATGAATGTAAATAAAAAGATTGTATAATCAGAGCTCAAAAAAAATAGTGAGTAACTTACTTGAGACAGTATGAGAAAGGTGTCAAGTCCGAAACGTTGGGATTTTGGTCTCCTCTAATATTGCTGGGTTTAAGGATTATACTTAATTTGCTCTGTTAGCACATACATCAACAATTGCATAATATGATGTTATCATATTAATGCTATGCACTTAAGCTGTGCTAAACTAATTTTTGTACATTGGTGTGTTATGGTTTGATTATTATAACGTTACAATTCATTATGACAACAGTTTAAGCAATAACATTTTGTTCAGCTATCCCATCGTTTATCCTAGTGAACCATTATGTTTCATTACTGAAGAGATGATTTAAGAAATCATTAACAGAAGGCCATGCTGAACCAGATAAAATTGTTTCATTTGTTTTAAAGGGGTTCTGTCGCTTTTTCGATTACTGATGGAGACTTTGGAATTTCACAGAATTTCCGACCCAATCCAAAGATTCCATAAGACAAACTAATTCATTCTTATCATAACAGATGGAGCAGGAAGCAGAACGACGCCGGCAGCCCCCGCAGATTAAACCACAGCCAGTATATGAGGAAGAAGAGGAGGAGAAACCAATTAGAGAGGAGAAAGTAGAAGAACCTATAGAAGAGGAAGAAGAACCGGAGCCAAAACCCTGCCTTAAACCTACCCTGAGGCCTATCAGTTCTGCCCCCTCAGTTTCGTCTGCTAGTGGCAACGCGACCCCCAACTCTCCAGGAGACGAGTCTCCATGTGGGATTATCATCCCCCATGAGAACTCACCAGAGCAGCAGCCTCAAGAGGAGTATAGGCCAAAAATAGGACTTAGCTTAAAATTAGGTGAGTCTGAAAATTAGTTTATTCTGCACATTAACTTTGCCTTTATCATATAGGGCACATCTTCCCTTCTAGACTTATTGATTTCTTCCCCGACATGTGTGATTTTTCCAGTATTGCTTTTATTTTCAATGAGACTTACCATAATTTACAGCCAATCATATTAGAACACACAACTTTTAAAGTGGCTTTATTTAATCTGTGGTCTCTTAACGCAAATGTACAAATAACTTGTTTTGTGACCTAGGAGCTTCCAGTAGTCCAAGTCAACCGAATGCTGCAAAGAGGAAGAAGCTGCCTGTAGATAGTGTTTTTAATAAATTTGATGATGAAGACAGTGATGAGGTACCCCGGAAAAGGAAACTGGTGCCATTGGATTATGGGGACGATGACAAATCCTCAGCCAAAAACAATGTGAACACAGAAGAGAAACGCAAACATATCAAGAGTCTTATAGAGAAAATCCCCACTGCAAAGCCGGAGCTATTTGCTTATCCATTGGACTGGTCAATTGTGGACACTGTAAGTTGTTGTGCCCACCCTCCTCTGAAAATACAGCTGTATCAAACTGCTAAATGATTGGTTAGGAAGAATACTGATAAGTGCTAATTATGTATATATCCAGCATTATATAGCCTATTTCATGTAGGATAGAGTAGATGTTGGTTCCTAGGAATGACCAGAAAATGCATATCTGCAGAATATTTAATTTGAGGTTTACCTTTCCTGATATTTAAAAAATATTCTTTTTTCGCTTAATACCTCTGGCATACAACAAAAGCCAATTACCCACCATTGTCTGATGGATGTCACTTTGTTGGCGACCCTGGTAGTCTGTATGATTGAAACGTTTTAGCATGATTGCATTCGGCACAGGATAATGACCTGTATATCTACAAGTACATATTGCTTTATTCTAGAGCATTTCATTTTTAAGATTGTTTGTTTAAAATGATTCTACTTTAGAGGATGCCTTTTGAATACTTGCATTAGGTTGAATTACCTTTTCTTTTATATATAAACTTTCAGACACTAATGGAGCGAAGAATAAGGCCGTGGATTAACAAGAAAATTATAGAATATATAGGTGAAGAAGAAGCCACATTGGTTGATTTTGTGTGTTCCAAGGTAAACCTGTTTTTTCTTTTTTCTTCCTGGCAGTGGGACAATTTACATTAAAAATAACAGTGATAAAAAGCATATCCTCATCCTGGGTAATTATTTTTGCTATCAATAACCATAATGATTGCCATGCCATTTCTGACCATCTTTTTCTCTTCTATTTTAGGTTATGGCACACAGTTCCCCACAGAGCATACTTGATGATGTCGCTATGGTAACTTTTTTTTTTTTTTACATTTATTTTAGCTCTCAGCTTGTGATACGCCATAATTAACTTATTTTATAAGTGGACTAGGCATCCTCCTCTGTTCAGTCAACTTTCAGCTATGTTAGAGCATTAAATGTACGAATTTCTGTATGAAATCTTATATTTAAGGGACTTCATAAAATGTCACATTTCGTGTCCTTAAAGTGATTTCATCTATATGGTTTGTTTACCAAACAGCTTACGAATTTACACAGGCAGATATTGAGAACTTTGATAGTTTTCCTTCTTCTGTGTGCACCTGACCCCCTCTACTCCATGTCTATCTGGAATAATTTGCTTTCCGAGTTGAGTGCATAGGACACCAACTCAATGTCAGACTGAACCTCAATGATATTAGCTGTGTTGACAATACATTTTCTAGCTGTTTGGTTAACACTGTTTTATATATTGAACAATTAGGAATTTCAAAAGCACATGTCATTTTAGTTATTGTATTTTGCAGCTCTGCTTTAGGGTTTGTAATTCATTGAGATATAAGTAAAAACATAACATGAATGTAGTGTGTGTGGGGGCAGTTTGGTGTAGTGCCTTAAATGTTCTTAGTTGTTGAATATGAAACCACAAGAATGGTAGAAGGCACTACATCTGTGTAGTATGTATTGGTCACTGAAAAGAGTGCACTTACACTTTGAGGAGCTATTATGTGGGGATTATACCACTCAAAAGATGGTTATTCTACGATACATGGTAGAGGGGCACATAATGAAAGAATAATACAATACGGAGTAGTATATTCTGCAATAGACTACTGTGAGAAGAAATAGATACACACTCACATTTATCAGAGCCCTAAAGTAGCTCATAAAATAGAGTGAAGTCAAATGTGGATGGTTCAGGTATTCTGTGTGGATATGGAACAGAAAACAGAAATTTATATTGCACACCATTGAGAAAAATGTGTTAAAATAAATGGAAAATTACTTGAGTAAACAGTGCAAATATTGATTGTATATTCCCCACCAAGTAAATTGGATCCAGAAGGCAGCTGGCCGCACAGGAAGGTCCAGGATTAATAAAAACAAAACAATATATATTCTTTATTAATAGTAAAAACACAGTAAAACACTAACACATTTTGCCAGCTGAATAGTGTTTATTCACCCTATTTATTGAATGTTTTAGAACACTATTTGGTTGTGCTTGGTATAGTGTCAGGAGTCTTATAATGATAGTGGCATTTAATGGTTAGGTGACCATTCTGTAATCAGGATATAGCACAGCTTTATGTATGGCAGTGGTTTTAACAGGACGAGGATTAAGTGCAAAAGGTGCTTCTCAGATTTTCTCTGCAGTTTGACGGTCAGAATAGATAGGATTAGTGCTAGTACAATAATCCTTATGACCTTCATGTGTTGGAGTGGTGTACTTATATCCTCTATTTTTTTTTTACTATTTAGGTGCTGGATGAAGAAGCCGAAGTCTTTATAGTGAAAATGTGGCGATTACTAATATATGAAACGGAAGCAAAGAAGATCGGTCTTGTGAAGTAAATTTGAGCACAATGGCTTAATTTATAAATTCAATGGCGTCAAGGGGAATTATCACTAATAAATGTTACAGCCACTGCCCACCTCCTGCATGCATGCACGCTCACTAACGTGATGTTACTGTGTGTAGGAGTGGCATAATTAAAAATAAATCAGTTTACGAAGATCCCTTCCTGACATCTTCCCCTTTTTTTTTTCTTTTTTTTTGTACTCAACAGGAATTTTTTACAATTTTTCCTCCTCATCTGTATTAGCGATGTCAATGTTCTGATGTGGTCTTTGTAACATATGTGTCCATGTACTCAGCCTAACACATTGGGATCAAACGGGCGGGCTTAATTTAGTCTTAAAGTACTGTTGTGTAGTCACAACAGTTGTATGAGCTAATCAATTTGACCAAGTCCTACCTGTGCTGCTGAATATTTTTTAGTTTTCACAGACTTTAAGTGTTGCATAGCACTCTATAATGGTAGTACGGAACACCATGTGACTTTGGATCGCAAAAAGCTTATTGGTGTCGCTAACACAGTAGAGCCATAAGAAAATTCCTGTTTCTGTTTGAAAATTTAGGATGATGCCTTATGCCCAGGAAGGGGTCTAAAATATGTGCTCAGAATTCAAATTTCATATATATGTTTATGGTTTATATTATGGCACTTTTGCTCCAAGCAAATAGAATTTGGTATTGGTCAATGCCAATAAGGTCGTGGCTCTAACATTTTTGGTTTTCATTTTTTTTTTAAAGTGATTTATTTTCCTTGTAAGGCTTTGCTGTGAACAGGGCAACTAAAACATGATTTTTATGTTGCAGTTCCAAGTTGCAGCAAAGTTGTTAATTGTCATGGGACATGTGAGATCTGTATATTTTTTTATGTAGAAAATGTGATTATTCATTTTTTTTTCCCTATTTTTTTTTTTCCTTTTCTTTTCTTCTCCAGTTCTTCTGTCCCGTATCTCTCCCTTATTAAAGGCTCTCACTCATCACCAAACTTGTCCACAAAGTAACCCAGTGTCTCAGCTGGAACGGTTTAAAAACTACAGCAATTGTACAGTGGCTCCTTTGTGTTTTTGCCCATCCGTGCTCTTGTATATATTAAAATCTCAACTTTTCGCTATGTGTTTGCATTTAATGTTCAATATCTGTACATCAAAATACGTGTACTTGTTTTCTCACTTGTGATCTTGGGGTTTAAAAAAAGAATCTCAAACCTTCCTTTTTTTTTTTTTTTCTCCACTTTTTTTTTTGAGTGGTATTGCAGCAAAATGTAAGATTTTATGTAGGTGAGGATACAACAGAACACACACAGCAGTTTAATGGAACCATAATGTCCTGGATGGTATTCATGGTGACCAATATACATTGATGGTATTCCAGTGATAAAAAACTAGACTGTCTTCAACTTTGATACTGGCAAATCCACTGTATCATGTGATACACAGCATCTAGTTTCCAGCTTGCAAAAAACATATTTTACCCAATATATATTTATTTTTCCCTAAAATCCTCAATCCACAGGGGAGGCAGTAAAAGGGTATTTTGTATTTCTCATTCGTTCCCTTTTACTTGTTTTGTCAATTTTTATTTTTATTCAAATTTTATTTGATGCGTATACATCGATACAACATTTGTGCTGTCACGTAACTGATATCATACTGTCCGTACCTTGCCGTTTTGTCGGGGATTTGTTTAAATTATGTTGCTGCAGTGCAGCATTTTTTGCCTTGTCTTTTTTAATATATGTAAATATTGACAACATACTGAGTTGCATTTTCAGCTCCCACAATTTGAATAATTGTATGTTGGTAGTTACATTTTTTTAGGTTGAACAGATTTTTTTTTTTTTGCCTACTTTTCCTTGCTTTGTTAAAACGTTGTGCATGACCCGTGACACTGCAATGCAAAAGTCTATTGAGGAGCAGAGTTGGGTTTTCGATTTACACTAGTGATCTAAACCATAGAAAGGGCTTCAGTCCATCAGCACCCAAAAAAGGCTCAAGTATAACTTGAGACTGGCAAAGCATCATGGGGGTTGTAGCCCTGTAACAAATCTAGATCTACTTTGCAACTGTCTGGTCTAGCTCTTAATGTTATACCTAAGATTGTTCAAATAGTCCCATGAACAGTTCAAACGAAGGGCATTATTTTTGTGTTCTACTGCAAGAAATTGCGAGCAAGTATTTTGTGACTATTGCATAGATCAGTGATGGTTAACCTCGGCAACAGAGATACAATTTTTTTGTGCGACTCCAAAGTTTTGAAAATGACCTAAAATCAGTTGTGAGCAATCCAAACAAAAAAGTATATTGCAGAAAGAATAATTTGTACAGTTTTATACTTATTGCTTGTTGTGAAAGCCCCCCTCTGCCTTTGTTTCTCGTGCACTGTATTGCCATTTATGTATTAATACGTTTAATTGAAGCAACTTTTTCTCAACTATGTTTTCTTAAAGTCTAACTGATTAGCACCAATAAAAATATTTCACAAACACCTGGTATGTCAAGTTTAGCCATCACTTATTTAGGTTAAAGTCTGGATACCTGGAACCTTGACCAGGAGATTTCTGCCTTCGATGCTCAGTTGTTTGGACCCAAGAAACCTGAACTTGCCAATTTCAGTTCATGCTATACTTCAGAGCCAGTTTAACTGAATATGGGTCATTTACAAAAAACAAAATGCTATTAATTGAACTCCTTCCCTCAGCTTAATATTAACTATAACTACCAGCAAGGATCATTCAATGGGCGTAGTTACATTTACACGGTTTTTCACTAAAGTTAGAATTTAACGTGAATTTAAAATTTATGGCCAAATATTCACTAATTCAGCTGCATGCGCAGCTGAATTAGTGACTATTTATGGTTTGGCTATTGTAACCTTAAATTTGAAATTCAGTTTGAATTCTAACTATTCAATAGCCCTGTTAGTGTTCTGGGGATATTATTTAAATTTGTTGCTGGAGTGTTGACTGGAATGACATTTTGTTCTTTGGCTACTATGGTTCCTTGCCCACGTATATTATCCTCAATGTCGGAAATTTCTGATTGCTAAATAGGAGTATAAAGGTAGGCATGTGAGAGCTGTCTGTGTATAAATGCTCAGTTTTTAACGTCTGTGGGGATTGGTTAAATCCCTGCATAACTTAAACGCTTTGTTAAAATTTGCATCTTTTATTGCTTTGTGTAATTAAAACGTACAGGGTTACTTGTCTGAAAGCTGTGATCTGATTTGCCAGGTAACTTGCAAATGGACAATTAAGTCATTGGAGACACTGTAAATAATTCAGAAATTAAACTGTATATATTTGATATGCTGGCTAAGATTCTTATAATTGCCATATACAAATCTTGAGCACGTTCATTTGAAGGTTATATCTACAATGCCCTCCATTAATATTGGCACCCTTTGTAAATATGAGCAATGAAGGCTGTGAAAAATTATTTGTTTAACCCTTTGATATTTTGTTCTGATTCTAATAAGAGTGAAGAATAAACTCCAGATCAATAGATAAAGTAAAATACTCCCTCTTACACAGCTCTGGGAACACTGACACGCAGCATTTACATATAGAAAGAAATACAAATTCATAGTGTTGCAAATAAAGCACCAAATAATGAATACAGTAGTGGTTAACTGGTTAACCTATTCACATGATACGGAGCCATATACAGACACTATATAAACAGCAGAAGGGTTCCTCCTTCTTTGGTTAAGCTAACTGCAGGAAAGCAGCAGAAACACGTACACCAATGGTATTTCTCCAGTAAAAAAAATAAGCAGGAGCTTGTTTAGTCTCCTGAGGTAAGCATTGCAATGCGGGACTAAGCTCACTGGCTGAGAGCGAGTCCTAAGCAGGAACTTCTGGCTCTCCAGTGATGGTAGTGGGAGCAGGGATCAATGGCCAGCAGAGCCCAAGTAAGAAGGCAAACGAACCTAAAATGTTTTAACTACTTACAATGGGGAGCACCAGGATACACCTCTTTAAGGGGATAGGAGATAAGCTATCCCCTCTAAATTATAATTGGCACCTTTTTTAATTCACTTTAGTAGGTATGTATTGGATAAGCGATGATCAAATATTTATTTTTGTAATCTGTAAGATGTACCCTAAAGTGTTCTTTAATGCGTTTAGAAACCTGCAGAGTACTTTCTCACAAGCAAACGGTCTTCCGGCTCCCCAAGAATATGATCAGTATCACCTGATCTATTTAATATCTATCAAAATGTAAGCTTGTTTTAGGGGAGGCCAACACTTTTTCAGATCCTCAAGAAAAAAAAAAAAAGGAAGGTTAATGTGTCATGCATTATATGTGTAATAAAATAAAAACTAGCAGGGCAAATCTGGCTGAATTCTGACCATTATGTCAATTCTCAGATTAACAAGGTAATTCCCTAAACTGCAGATTTTGCACAGATGGACAGAACCTGGTGAAAATGGCCAAAGTCCAACCAGAATGGCAAGTTTAATGATTACTAAAGCCAAGTCTGTGCTTTGTGCATCCAAACAATATAAAAATTAAAGAATTTGGGGTTAGTAAATTCTTTTACTTGCTTTTTGCAAGTGAACAATAATTTTAAGTTCTGTTTTTCCTGGTGGCAGCTCTTGCAGCCAGCGTTTGATAGCCAGAAACATGAGATTAAAGGAAAACTATAGTCACCAGAATAACCAGTTTAACGTAGTTGTTATGGTGAGTATAATGGCTCCCTTCAGGCATTTTCATACAAACACTGCCTTTTCATTGCCTCTAGGGACACCTCCAAGTGGCATCTCCTTAGATGGCCACTGGAGGGGCTTACTGGCTCAGGGCTGCACAGTAAGCAGCCCTGCCGTTCAGCTTCCCCATGCTCTGGAGGGAAACGTTGAATTTTCATCAGAAGTGCATTGGTTCAATGCATCTCTATGAAGAAGGCCTGATTGGCCAAAACGGCATTTGGCCCCCTATGGGAAAGCATTGGATTGGCCAAAAATCTGCCATTTTAATTTTGTCACAAAGGGGGTGGAGCCAGTGCCGGAAATAAGGTAAATTTTAATTCCTTTTGAGAGGGCTAAGGGGAGCAAGCCACCTAAATGGTGGGTTTAGCACTATAGGCTCAGGAATACATGTTTGTGTTCCTGACCCTATAGTGATCCTTTAACCCCTTAAGGACCGAGGACGGTTCAGGACCGTCATCGGCATTTTTGCCTTGAGGACCGATGACGGTCCTGAACCGTCTTAACGGTCAGAGCTACTTACCTGATCGCCGTCGTTCCCCCGGCGGCGATCAGCGTGGCTCCGGTTGTGGGGAGACTGCCTGCAGCCCAGACAGTCTCCCCACGGCAGATTAGGACCCCTGTGGCCATGTGATCGCTTAACACAGCGATCACATGGTCACAATAGGTGTCCATGTGTCTGCCTGTGCTGACAGGCAGTCTCCCTGCTAGTGTAAAATCAAAAAATAAAATAAAGTTAATGTTAATAAAAAAATAAATAAATAATTATATGTGTATATATGATATATAGACATATATTATATCTATATAATATATGTCTATATATCATATATATAATGCCATACTAAGTGTATTTTTATATTAATATGTACTTATATTAATATAAAAATACACTTATAATTAAATTACACACGTGTGTATATATATAATATATATAATAACTATATATATTGTGTGTATATATATATATTATTATAAAATATAAATAAGTAATTTAAATTAAATAATTTTTTTTAAAATAATAAAAAAATTTAAATTATATAGCTATATGAAATTTTATTCTAACTATTTTAAAATTAATATATATATTTATATCAAAATACACTTAGAATGAATTTGTATATATATCTATGTATATAAAAATAAATAAAAATAATAAGAAATATACATACGTCCATATACAAAATTACATAAATAATTATATAAATATACACGTAGACTTCAAATATATAAATATGCATATATATTTAAATTCTACGTGCGTATTTATGTAATATTTTTACATAATTCAGTAATTTTATTGATTGCAATTTGAGGGACCTGCCTGCCAACCCAGGCCGAAATTCCAGAGAATTTAATTTGCTAGCAATGTATTTTACCCTGTAACGTTCTACGACACCCTAAAACCTGTACATGGGGGGTACTGTTTTACTCGGGAGACTTCGCTGAACACATATTAGTGATTCAAAACAGTAAAACATATCACAGCGATGATATTGTCAGTGAAAGTTACTTTTTTTGCATTTTTCACACACAAACAGCACTTTTACTGATATAATTGTTGTGATACGTTTTCCAGTTTTTAAACACTAATATTTGTGTTCAGCGATGTCTCCCGAGTAAAACAGTACCCCCCATGTACAGGTTTTATAGCATTTATGAAAGTTACAAGGTCAAATATATTGGTCAAATATTTTTACATTGAAAATGGCCAGGTTGGTTACGTTGCCTTTGAGAGCGTATGGTAGCCCAGGAATGAGAATTACCCCCATGTTGGCATACCATTTGCAAAAGAAGACAACCCAAGGTATTGCAAATGGGGTATGTCCAGTCTTTTTTAGTAACCACTTGGTCACAAACACTGGCCAAAATTAGCGTTCAATTTAGTTTTTTTACTTTTTTCACACACAAACAAATATGAATGCTTACTTTGGCCAGTGTTTTCGACTAAGTGGCTACTAAAAAAGACTGGACATACCCCATATTGAATACCCTGGGTTGTCTACTTTAAAAAAAATATGTACATGTGGGGTGTTATTCAGAGATTTATGACAGATAATAGTGTTACAATGTCACTATTGATAAATTTTAAAAATGTATGTTTTGAAACCGCAATATCCTACTTGTACCTATAGCCCTATAACATGCAAAAAAAAGCAAAAAAGCACGTAAACACTAGGTATTTTTAAACTCAGGACAAAATTTTGAATCTATTTAGCAGTTTTTTTCATTCGCTTTTGTAGATGAGTAAAAGATTTTTCAAGTAAAAGTCAAAAAACATGTATTTTTTTCAATTTTTCATCATATTTTTTTATTTTTTTTAAATTAAAATACATGAGATTATATAAATAATGGTATGTAAAGAAAGCCCCTTTTGTCCTGAAAAAAACAATATATAATTTGTATGGGAACAGTAAATGAGAAAGCGGAAAATTACAGCCAAACACAAACACCACAAAAGTGTAAAAATATGCCTGGTCGCAAATGTACAACATCGCAAAAACAGTCCAGTCCTTAAGGGGTTAAATGTAAAGGAAATTTTTTTTAGCACAAGCTGCTATGGCGGTATATATAGTTAGGGTTACTAGACTTCTGTTTTTTTTTTTTTTTTTGTTTTTTTTTATTCACGTGTCTCAGTTTTTGCTATTGACAGGGGCCCTGCAGCTGCCCAAATTGAATTACAGAGCTGCTCTTGCTCCTGACTTGCCGGCGCAAGACGGCAGACCTCCATGCACTGCTCCTAAGATACAAGGGGTTTCATGCCACATCCCTTCTTCCTAACGATGAACGGGTGACAATGGGCCAGTCCATGTTTTGTTTTGTGGATATTGCCAATTGCCAGCCAGTTAGAGTGCACGCTGTGACGCTTTTTTACATCACTGCAGAACGTCACCCCTCCCTTTAGTCCTATGCCAGTGGTTCAGGAGAAGAAAGGAGCCAAGGAGGAGAGAAGACTGTCAGAAGAAGAAAAGGAGATTGGAGTGGGAAGGACAACTTGGTAGACAAGTTTAGTGATCCCTCCACTTCATCCTGGACACCAAATCGTGAGGCTTTAGTACCTTGAAGCTCAGTTTCGGAAGCTGCTGTTGGCTGACCAGGAGATCTCGCGCAGGAGGCTGCTTTTGGGGTTAAACTCCTCAAAGGAAAGAGAGCGCCCATGGGCCTGCTGACACCATTATTTCATTTTTATTAAGTTGTTATCGTGACGAGAATGTTCCTTTAATTTGCAGTTTTCTGCCCACTTTTTACTCCTCTTATTTCCAGCACTGTGCTGGTCTGGCTGCAACTCTACCTGCTTCGCCTCCTTAGCTTATGGGTGTCCCAGTTTTTTATTTCCAAAATTTGGTCACCCTGGATAAGACTCATGGAGAGGCAGGAGGGGGGCTAAGAAACATGATGGACTGGGTGTGGAGAATATGATTCAGGGGGGCATGGCAAGACACGGAGGGGTGGAGTAAGGGGTAAAATGGGGAAAAAGATTCACTAAATGGATGGCAAGATGCACAAAAAGGGATTAGGCATTCATCAGATGAGAAGTAGCACAAAGGGGGTGGTTAAGAGACACAGGTGAAGATGCATTTGGTGCTTGCAATATGCATCTTTACCGGAGTTTACATTTATTGTAGTATAAAAATCTCATGCGTGTAAAAAGAAAAAAAAGCACAAAGTAAAGTTTAAAATCAGTGTTTGTATCTGTGTGGCAGTGTTTGCTTCTATGTGTGTCTGCATCTCAATGTGTGGCAGTGTTTGTATCTATCTGTATGTGTGTCAGAGATGCACAGACAGATGCAAACACTGTGTGCTAGTGTTTGTATCTGTATGTCTGTGCATCTGCATATGTATCAGATCAGACAATGGCAACTTGCTTCTATCGAAGTTTGGCATTGGGTTTCTCAACCCTTTGCATTACTATGATGCATGACATGGTGAATAAGGGACAGAGTATGGATGTTATTACAATTATGCGGACGCCCGTACTTCTCTATAAGTTTTATCAGTGTTAGGCATCAGCATTATACTAGCGATTTTTAAAGGCCTTAAGGGGGAAGTCAAAGTCCCACTAGAATAATGTTCTCTGACACGTGTAAACATTGTTGTTTTACTATATAGATTTGTGTGTGTGTGTGTTTGTTCTGCTTCCACAAGTGTATTTTCACTGAGAAATGTATTCTTTGTTTTCTGGTGTCCGAATGAATGAACTGACCCCTCTGCAACACAGCAAGTGATGGAAGAATTAACAGAGAGCCATCAGGCTAACATGGTATATACCGCAATCCTCATTATAACATTTTAAACGGCATACCTTTAGGCCAGCAGAGCATCATGGGAAATGAAGTGCAATGCCAAAGATTTCTATCACTTTCTTTATAAGAATTTATAAAACAATTATCAAGTTTGTTACAATCACTCCTATTCTTCTTATTTACAACTTTCATGACAACTTTTTCAGACAAATAGCTTTATTGGGCTTGCAAGTTCTGTGCGATGTCTGGATTTGTCCAAAGTGAGTTTTTGAAATGTCTCATGTAGAGGTACATTTTGTGTTAAATGTTTGAAAAGTTGTAGATCTGTAAAGCATACATTTTAAAGGATTTCACGATCTATATCTTTATACGCTCTTGATATCTTTGTGCTTTTGTTAGAGAAATTAATGTAAATGCAGATTTTCAAGTAACACAACTGGTAGGAATTGTCTCCCTCAATTTTAATGCATTACACAGACAATAAAAAATATGCAAAAATGTCTTTATTGGAGGAGAGGTATTTTGATGCATGGCAGCTTAGCTTGAGCGCTCTGCACTCGAAGCCCAAAAACAAGCCCCTAACCTGCAACTCCCTCCATTTCACAGATACTTAACGCCCACCCTGCCTTTGCCGACAGCTAGGCATTTGTCTCCTTCAATGTCGAGCTGTAAATCTCAAAAGAAACACCATGGAAAATGGCATCTGTGGCTGACTTGCTTACAGTGCGCAGGCCTACTGCACATGCCCTGCAGGGAGAGGAAAGTCAGACTTACTCAACCTCCCTCAGCTCTTTGGGTTCGACTTACCACCCTCTAGAAGAGTCCTCGGGTGTCATTTTGAAATCCCTGGCCGAATGTCAAAGGCTTCTTGGAAGATGAAATAGCACGTTCAAGCGATTTGTGTGCGCACGGAAGCCCTATAAAGGCAGATTGAAAACATTGTAATGGCACCACTAATTTGACTAATATGTTGCTGACACAAATTATCTCTAACCGATCATGTCGAAATAACCTACGGATCAGGGACCTACCAGAGAGCCAGAGACTGAGAGCTAGAGGCCACCCTAATGGACGGCTTTCATACGAGCCTACCAGATATACCCAACCGTTTTTGCTCAATCAACATTCCACTGGACCTTGAATGCCAGAGGCCCTTAAAACACCCCCCTTGCAGGATGTTATCGTGAGATGGCATTTATTCTCCACAAAAAAGGGCTAAACCGTGGTGGCGGAGCCTAACGACCAAGATGGCCGGCCGCGTTTTCTAGGAGCTCCAGCACCGGTGGGCTAATATACGCTAATTCTGACTAAACTACTGACACTACTGGCTCACCATGACTGGAGAGCGATGAAGGAACAACCGGGGAGCAGGATGAGACCTGTCCTTGACCGAAACGATACAACACTGCCTGAACCGGCCATGCGGCCTAAGCCAGAGCTGGGGGCACGCTCATCAACATGAACCAGATGCAGCTCTGCTACCCCCACCCACCCTTTGGATCGGTGGGGTCATCCCGGTCTTCGCGGGGGATGATTACCCCCACAACACAACCTGCAACTCACCGGACTTGGGGTGCCCCTGTGGACGCTGCAGTGGGAGCTGCTCCAGCGGGGGAAAACATGGCGGACGCCACGTGCAGCCCTGCACCCAGCACCACACAGAATAGACCGCCTGCTGTAGGCTTTTTGGGCCAAACTCGCCCTACACAAAGATACACGTGGAGAATCTTCACCTGCAGGGACCCTACCAGAGCCAGCAAAGCTGTCAACAGCACCAAGACGGGGCCGCAGAACAGCCCGACTTGCGGGAAGGAGAGTGCGGGTGATCCAACGGAAACCCACACACAGACGCCACTCACCCAGCAATGCGGACTGCCCTGGTACCCTCAAGCACCAGCCCACCAAGAGGGAAGCCCAAGCTGGATGCCATGCAGAGGGACTCTAAGACCCCGCTGTAACACCCGGGTCATGGGGGCTCACCAAGAGAAAGGCCTGGCAGGAGGACGCAGACGGACCCAGCTCTAGCAAGACTCCGCCAACAGCAATTACCCTCTATGCACCACAGGCAGGCTCCCATGGCTTCACTTTCCCTTGACTATTGCACAACCATAACGACCCTGCTCTAGCATGTATATACTTAACCCTACTCCTGTCTACCTATAGTAAACCCTCCCTATGCTGTAACTTTCTAACTGTTAGGCAATAGCTTCCCATATTCGGCATTAAGCCTTAAAGCAGTCTAGTCAAATACTTCTAACAGCTAACATAAACGAGCTCAGCGTAGCATGTATACCCAATACAGTATAAAACTCTAAGCAATATGTCTATAAATCCTAACGTGTTATTAATCCTGTTATTATTACTACTCAATGAACCACAGTAGTGTAAGCTTTTACAGTATTTGCATGATAGTAATCCCAAACACAGATGGTATATTACTGAACCCCACCTAAACAACGCAGATACGTGTCTAGCCTGTAACGAATTTCTTGCATAGCTATATAAATATGCATTCATTTCGACTGCTATGCTGAAACTATACTATGTATGATGTTATAGCTTGTCGCTGCTGTCATGGCAGAACAAGCTTGTTCTGTAACCTTCTGCACAACCCAAAATAAAGAATTTTTTTTTTTTTTTTTAAAAGGGCTACGGCTCTAAACCTTCGGGGCTTCTATCTTCATCCCACCCCAAGATTTATCTATGCGACCTGGGAATAGAAGTACCAGAGGATTTTCATTTTAGAGGACTTTTACCCAGAGAATGGATGGAGTGTTGGCCTCAACCCTCCTTCAAGGGTTCAGAGTGGTGTTATGAGTCAAATTACACAGCGTGGGAAAATTCCAAAGAACTTTTCCACGCTGTGTAAAATGACACAGAGCACTCTGATTGGCTGGATTTCAAGCTAACCAATCAGAGTGATGTGGCAGGTAAATGTAGAGACTTACCTTTCAGTCTCTTCATTTACCTGTCAGAGCACTCTGATTGGATGGCCTAATCCAACCAACCAGAGTGCTCTGAGCCTAATTGCAGGGCGGGGCAAGGCTTTATAAGCCTTCCCCCGCCCTGCAGAGGTCAGTCTGCGCGGAGCCCTCCATGGTTGAAGATGGATTTTTTTTTTTGTCTCAAAGTACGACGGTTATTATGGATTTTTATTTGGCCCTTTTTGGGGCTGAAAAAAGATTTTAGAAGAAAGAAAACATCAAATGGTAAGGTTTTTTTTTTTGTTTTTTTTTTTCAGGTACCTAGTTAATGGTCCCCCCTCATTAATTTTAGGGTGAGGGGGGTAGGTAGGGCTAAATAATTTATTGGGGAGGGGGGTGACTAGGGGTTTGGGGACCCCTAGTCACCTGAGGGTGTATATTTTTATTTAGGGCCCCCACCCACCGTTCAGGGGGTAGGGTTCTGGGGGGAGGACAATCGGTCCCCCCCCTTGAAGTAATTTAGGGCCCCCACCAACCGCTCAGGGGTGGGGGCCAGGAGGAAGATAATAGGTCCCCCCCTTATTCTAATAAGGGGGTGGGGGCCAGGGGGAGGACAATAGGTGTCCCCCCTTGAAGTAATTTAGAGCCCCCTCCCACCACCCAGGGGGGAGGACAATAGTTCCCCCCCCCCTTTTTACTTTAGGGCCCCCACTTGTGCAGCACGGGAGGGCCCCCCCCCCTTTTTTTTTCTTTTTTTAAACTGTGGCTGCTCACTGTTTAATAGACATGCCCCTACTCACAGTATAGTGAGTAGGGGCAAAATTTACTAATACGAAGTAATTTTTACTTAGTATTAGTAAATTTGGCTGAAAAACCAATTTAGGTCTTTCAGCCTTTTGGTAGATAACTCCCTAATACTGTGGGAATTAGGGAGTTATCTATTAAGCGGCTGCAAGAGAAGTCCCAACATTCCGAAGTCCCGAATTTCGGAATGCTGAACCGAAATTTTTTCCCATGCACATCCCTATCCACTACAGTTGTCTCTACCACCTAACACTTTGGTTCCAGAACTAGCAAGTTACTTCCCATCCCACAGTGATATAAGATGGTAGATCACGCTATTATTTCTCATACCGAACTCCACAAATGTGGCATTACCTTCAATATAGAAAATATTTAATCCGACACTTTCCTGATATTGCTCAAAAACATATACTTTGGCCTACCACAATAGTATTTTTACTTGATAACTAAAGTGTTTAGGTGTGCCCTTATATTGTTTAGGTTTCTTCCCCTCCTCCTATCGTTAATTGACAATTACACTACACATTTAGGTTTAAACCACGTCATCGAATTCTTTAATTTGTTTAATTTATTTTAAAATATAAAAAAAACTTGTCAAGTCATTGTTTAGCCAGTTTTGTGCAACATCCCTTCCTTACCTCTAGGTGGCATGCACACATAACAGTTATATGGAGCAGATGTAATCTCTGTGTCTCATTCAAGTCACTAAAGTCAGGGTTGTAAGATCTGCACAGTTTGTAAATATACACGATACAAGATATTTATTGCATGACATACACAATAACACTCAGTTTGCTCTGGTTTTGTAATATGCTGAAGGGAAGTAATTGTGCAATGAATGAAAAATCCCATCTACCTTCCTGTGGAAAAAAGTTTTGTGAAAATTATTACTTTTAGGGGTCCATACCCGAAGATGGCATCTCCACTTCCACTGAGATCGTACAGAGCTCCAGCTACTGGGAGTTATAAATACATTGGCACTACCATCCTCTTTCTTCTGCTCTTTGTGCTTCATTTGCCAGGAGCCGAATGACTGTTTCACTGTTGCGCGTGCATGCGTGCGTCACTTGTGTATGCTTCCTGTATGAATTGTGGTGGTCCAACCACACCAATGAATGCACAAAATACATAACAGCAACCAGACTTTAAAATAAAATGTTAAACTTATTTATGCTCCCATGTATGGGTATTAAAATTAATTCAGCAACATGCAAAGTGACAAGATGGCAGTTCACGTGTTTTGCACTCTTGTTTTTTAAGCTCCACTATTAGTGCAAAGCCAGTGGTAACACATCTATTTATTATCCCTGCTAGAGGGTACAATATATCTCCGTTATAACAATGTATTTTTTAAAAACTTAGTAGGAGCCAATATTTATCTAACGTTCTGATAGATCAATTTGCAATTATAACAGCAAAACACAGAGAGCCGACATCGTTGATGCACAAGGGGAGCGAAGGCTAGCCTGTCTGGTATGATCACACAGAAGAGTTACTGTAGCTAAAATTGCTGAAAAATTTAATGATGGCCATGATAGAAAGGTGTCAGAACACACAGTGCATTGCAGTTTGCTGCATATGAGGCTGCATAGCCCAGGGTTTGAAAAATTGCTTGGAATCTAGGAGCCAGTTAAAAAAAAAGTTAGGAGCCATGTTTTTTTTGTTTTTTTTAAACTAACAGTTTAATTTTTAATTACAAAAATAAAATTCTTCAAGGGATGCTATAATCACCAGAACCATTACAGCTTCATGTAGTGGTTCTAATGTCCAGATCCTGTCTCTGTAGGTTTTACAAGGTAAACCCTGCCTAGTAACACCTCTAGTGACAGCCATTCAAACGGCCTCTAGAGGTAATTCCTAGTCCAGTGCTGCACAGTGTGCAGCATCACGCTCTGCGTGGAGGCACAAAATGTTCTCCATAGAGGTGCATTGATTCAATGCATCTCTGTTAAGAGATGCTGATTGGTGCAGGATGGCATTTTGCTGCGCAAACGCAATAATCTCCCAGTGCTTTCCTATGGGAAAGCATTGACTTAGCTGAGATCATAAATATTGATTATCTCAGCCATGGCAATATAAGAACACATGGTCAAAAAAGGTGAGTTAAAACACATTTCTCATGCGATTCAAAGGGGGGCTCATCACCTAAACAGACACACTCACTGGAGTAAGTGATATTTTAAAAATGTGTTCATTTGTTTTTATTGTTGTTCCCGGTTGGAGTAAACTCGGTCCTTTTTTAAAAAAAAATAATTTAATCCCCGATAGGGATTTTAGTTGATGCTGTAGACATCTTGTTGCAACTGAGCCTAATACACCTATGTTGCTTGATTCCTATATTTATGCTATAATGCTTTTGTGACATCTGAAACATTACGTGCAACAAAATTCTTATCTAACTATTCGTTGTTTTATTTTTATTCTTTTTCACTGCTTCAATTATTATTAATCAGTTTTCTTTCAGTCGTTTCCTTTTTACTCCTAGATGTTTAAATGATCTCAATCCTCCTTCGGGCTACAAGATAGAAAACGACAGGCTTTTCTTCCTGCAAAATCAAGGTCAGTGAGCACTGTTACCGCTTTAGATATCGATTTTTGTGCCTTGTACAATACTTACAGCACAAATCTGTATAAAACCACAAGTGTGTATTGCATGTTAATTGAGATCAGTTGAGCATTATGTAACAGAAAATAAATTACAAAAATTGTGATCAGAAAGTATGAGAAAGGGGAGGATAATAGGAAAGAGTGGTATAGAGAGTAGAGGATATTATGGAAAGTGAAAGAAGAAAGGTAAGTGTAGAAGCAAAAAAAATGAGTCCTCAACTGGAACACAACAAAATAAATTGCAAAATTGTAGTGGCATCAAACAAGAATTTAGCACTATAAACCAGATGTATTTATCTGCTGCAAGGGTCCAAGTATTGCGGCGGGGAAGGGCAAAATGAGCAAGCGGTACCCGACCTTTATGCAATGGGAATCTAGGGCACCGGACCAGTCCCACGGTGCAGTCCTTAAATGCCCCCAGTCCACCAGCTTCCAACTCCTCTACTGCAACATTTGGTGTAGAACCAGGAGGTAACAAGTTCAGACCTGTCATCGGTCACTTAGCCATCATAGGCAGCCCCTAAGCTCTGACCTCCAGTCTGCCAGAGAACACAGGCTAACCGCTCCACAAATGGGCTCACAGCTTAAGAGAAGCTGAACTCCAAGGCCACCTCCCAAACCTAAGTGTTGAACGTCTCTCTGATCTGCAACACTGAATTCAGAGTCCAGTCTCATGGGGACTGATGTCTCACCCGATGACACCATAAACAGCAAACTGCGATGCACTGTGTGTTCTAACACCTTTCTTTCATGGCCGCATTATGTTTCTCAACAATTTTAGCTACAGTAGCTCTTCTGTGTGATCAGACCAGACAGGCTTCCCTTCGCTCCCTATGTGCATCAATGAGCATTGGGCGCACATGATCTTAACACCGGTTCACTGGTTGTCCTTTCTTGCACCACTTTTGGTAGGTACCAACCACTGCTTACCGGGAACCCCAGACAAAACTTGCCAGTATGGAGATACTCTGACCCAGTTGTCTTGCCTAATACGCCTATACAATACTTACAGCAATGCTTTTACTATTTGGCCCTTATTAAAGTCACTCAGATCTGTTTGCTTGCCCATTTTTCCTTCTTCCGACACATGAAATTTAAGAACTAACTGTTCACTGGCTGCCTAATATATCCCACCGGTTGACAGGTGCCATTGTTATATAATCAATGTTATTCACTTCTCCCATTAGTGTTTTTAATGTTGTGACTGATCAGTATGGAATTCTATGCCATTGTCGTGTGTTTTACATTTTTTGTATTTGAACATGTAACAATGGATGGACACAATAACGTTAAAAGTAACTTGTTGATTTTTTTTTTTATACTTTGGAAGTCGTTGCATAAATAGAAGTATATGGGGTAATGCAAAAAAATATTTAAATTATTGACAAATGTATAAATATGAACTTATCTCAAGAGGAATATTATTAATAGCGAACTTGTGCACTGAAATGGCAGTCAGGAAAAGCTAGAAACTATAAGGACAATTATTCCCATAACAATAAGCCACAATGTACAATATATGAGTGATCAGATGGGAAAAAGATATTAGATAAATCCAAGAAAACTGTTCAGATTTCTAAAAAATGTCCAGTTAAAATAAGGCAATACAAAAATATATCCATGTTTGTAGGAATGGTCCGTTAGGTGAGGTGGGATTACTTACAGGCATATATTTGTTCCTGAGCATCTGAACAAAGGGGCTTTTAATGTCAAACATGGTTCCTAACCTTAAAATCCGCATTCCTTGCACATTGTATGAATTAAATATACCTGGAGCTGACATTGTTCTCCACATTTTAAGTTACTGTTATGACTCCCGACTCGCCGCGAGGTGCCGACAAGCTGAGCTTACCTGCTCAGCAGCGAGCCGAGAACCGCTCCTCCATGCTGCCCTGGCAAAAGAAAGATGGCGCCATGCGGTCGCGTCCATCAGTGGCTCCGCCTCCGGAAATATACTGACGTGAGTGTGACGTCACGACACCGATGCACATGCACATTCTGGGGTCAGAGGTCATCCTCTGACCAATCACAGCCTAGAGAGGGATATTTAATTCCCTAATTCACCCCAGTACCTTGCCCTGTCGTGGATTCCTGTTCCTGGTTCCCGAGAGTGCGTTTATCCTTGTGATTCTGATATTCTGGTATTTTGACCTTGGCTACTCCTTTTTATTCTGATTTCTGGTTCCCCTAACTTGGCTTGTTTAAACGGTATTTGTGTATTTCTGGCTTCCTTGACCTCAGCTTTCCCTTTGGCCATTCTCTGTCTCTAACGTATTAGTCTGGCCATTCTAAGGTCCGGTTTACTTTTATTTCCTTTTCATTTTCTATGTATATGTTTACAAAGTTTCTGCGTGTTTGACCACACTAGCAGTTGTGACATTTACTTAGAAAAGGCACACATACATTGGCAAAAATGTTATTAAAAAGCCCGGGGCTTGGGAAGTATTCTGTTATGCAACGTATATTCATTTTTTGGGGGGTGGGTGGGGTGAATGAGTCCTTGCACATGGAAGCTAATGAGATAATGCATGGATTGGCTTTCCCTATCGGCATTGTGTAAGTATATTTAATGGCTTTTCTATTTTTTACGTAAGATTGTTTTCATTGAGGTTTCCTCTGGCCAAGAAATCTGCTTTTTTTGAAATCACAGAATGAAATTACTTAGTGCTTTTTTTTGTTTTTATTCCGAAGGTCATTAGGCTCTTTATGAATATTGATTCAAATGAAGACATTTAGTGATGGCATGTGTGTTTTAAGCCTCTGTCCTGAGCTGCATGTGTATCAGTCAGCATAAGGCTACAATCCATGTGGATTATTTCTTTTGGGACTGAAGAGCCACGATTATCTACCCAAAGAGGCTTAGTAATGATGTCATGAACACATAATGAAGAGACTGTATAAGTGAAACACTTGAAGGCATATCTGGGGTGCCTTGGACGGACATGAGATTGCAGTCTCTTCTTCCCAAGACAGCTGCTGTTTTTATTATCGACTTGAACAAACCCATCCATCATGTCTAAGGAGAAGCTTGATTCATTAGTGAAGTCAATGGAGCTTATGCTCTCTGAAGTGGAACAATTAAAAGTCCACTGTACCAAACAAACTGAAGAGGTCAACCAGTTGGTGCAAGACATACGGAGAGAGAACAAGGACTTGGCGCAAAAATACACCCAGATAACGCAGGATATGCAGGAAGCCCGAGAAGCTATTGGCCAACTTCAGGATACTAAATTTGCCTTTGAAGCAAAGGAGAGACAAGCACAGAAACTAAGCCGACAACTTTGAAACCATCATGAAGCTTCTAAGCAACTCGTTAAATATAAAGTGTGGCAGAAGATCCAACACTCTTTACTGCATATCCATATTTCGTAAACCCTGCAGACAAGCACTTTTTTTTTCTTTCTGTCCAATATCCAACTTTAAGAAGATGCATGGCTTTCTTTTTCTTACCACCATGTGCATTTTTCCTGAGGGTCAGTTTCATTTGAACATAAACAGAACATTTATTGAGGTTAAAATAGTTTACCTCCACGACTTATACAAAATAGAACATTGAAGGAAACCTTCTGTTCATCTATCCTACCCGTTACATATATGCGGACATTTAACCACTTAAGCAATGGAGTTATATATGGACCTACAACAAAATTCTAAGCCAGTTTGAGATATCGGCTTCAACTGTTATATTGATCTGCTTCTGGAACTGAATCGAAGAACATACATCCCCAGTTCTCAAGGAAGGCCTCATTCTTATATCAATAAATGAATTATTTTCGCATAATGCTTTTACTCTGTTCCTACGGTGATGTTTCTCCTTTCTAGGTAGAGAATGATTTCAATTTTCTTTCCTTCTTAGGAAATGAACACTTTGTTTTGTTTTAACCATTTAGAATTATTTTAAGGGTTAGATTCTATTTTTATATTGCCATCTCAGGTATATAATAGCTATTTTCTCCCGGGTCAAGTTGAGAACTCCTATTCAGTTACCAGAGTTAAGTTCATATCCTGCAGTACAGATCAGCCCTAAATTTCACGTTCTATCATGATTTATTGACACAGACATTGAGACATTTCATACTTCATGTTGTGCCATGTACTTGATATGCTATAGATATTTGTCAATTTAAGTTGAAGTGTGTGTCTCGTATTTTTGTTTTTATATCTTTGTTCCCATTTAGATACATAATTTAACATACATTAAACCACATAAATCATTTTGTTTTTATGTTCATTGGTTTTGTTTATTTCCATAAATTGGTGTTTATCAGAGGATGGACTAATTGTGTTTGCTATACCTTAATTGCAGTTGTATATCTCTCAGTTCTCCAGTCTTACCCTCCCGCTATATATTTGACAGCCAGCAGAGAATTATGGGGTATTTAGTCCAAGCTACACTTGAAGTGCCTTGGTTGCATGATTTTCACATGCCTGTTCACTTGTCTATAATTCATCTGTATAATAAGATGCAAAGCTTCCATTGTTCTTTTCTAGAAATTATTTCGATGAGTGTTTCCCTTCCAAACTTTAACTTTTTCTCTGAAATTATCTTATTTGTTAAGAGATGTTATCTCCTAACAAATTATGTCCTTAAAATCTATAATTATATATCCTATATAATAATATCCCTTATTATATCCTTTATTAAGCAATGACTTTTTTTGTTGGGAGTTATTTGTTTCCAAAAGACAACAAATAATCATAGCACCTATATATTTGGATGGTTATAAATGTTCTGCTTGCCAAAGAATACAGCCACTATACCTCATATACAGCCCTAACCTTTCTAAACCCAGATACAATTAGCAAGAGTTAAGCATTTTAAAATCTAATATGAGTGGTGTGCCTCTATGAGTGAGAGAATTAGTTGAGACTGGTCCATAGAATCAGGTGGGGCCGATTCCCCCACCCCCCAAAAACAGATTATTTTTTGAGAAAAAAATGAAACCTCTAAGAAATAAAAATCTACTGGCATGGCAAGAACTAATGATAAATGTGTGAAAATGTAAAAAGACAAAAAATGCCTGTCATGGATAGTTATGATGTTTCCTCTCCCCGCTCCCCATTATTGATGACTTGATATGCTCCAAGAAGGTTGAGCAATTAATATTTCGAACATTACTCATTAGCTCTGCATTGGTGCAAATCTTGGGTGCCCTAAAAGAAAGAACTGCATTTTGTCTTGTCTTCCAGCGCTGTCATTGGGTAACATCGTGGGGTCGCATCTCTTTTAAATTAGTTATTTCCCAAATACGTGTGTGTGTGTGTATATATATATATATATATATATACTTTTGATGCTAATCACATTGTGTCAAGGGTTGCATACATGGGGTTAAATTGGGTTAGCCCAACAAGTCAGAGTCTAGCACCGAACCATCTTTAAACTTAAAGTGAAACAGTCATGACAAATTTAGCTCTGCAGTTTTCTAACCATTAGACTTGACTCATACAATTAAGCGTTTCTTCCCTTAATACAATTGAATATTTCAATTTATTTCCATTGCCTAAGTCTCCTGCTGACAGCATCAATCGTGTTTTCAGTGGGTATTATAATTGCTGCAAGACACACCTCTCCTGCGTACCCCTGTTAGGGAAGCACAGACTTATTTTCCATAACAAGTTAAAAGTCCCTTGCCTTTTATGTTGATTTTATGGTATGTAAATATAACATATCTGTTCTCTGTCCCTCCATTCTTATATTGCCCAAAACACCTGTAATACATAATTCAGGCTCTTTCTCTCTGTGCTGCTGCTGCTCCTCTCACATGGAATCTGCCCCGCATCCCTTTTCCCCCCTACAGACATTGCTTTCTCTTAGGCTGAATTCAAGCAGGAGATATGCCCAGAAGAGGGTTTACCTAACATCAAGAACATTGCACTCTAATGTTTACCTTTAACGCTTAGGCCAGACACATACATCTATGCCACCATTTAAGTTAAGGAGTTAAGGAATGTTAGAGAAGAAGATTAGCGAGTTGAGGACTAGATATCTTGAAACCTATTAATGCTCTTTTTTTCTGGTTTGAAATCTAGGGGAAAAAATAGAGAAACTGGTAGAAAGCCTAACTTTGTGTGTAATTTTTTTAATTGAAGTGGCACACTAAACACTATAACCACTAAAGCTCACTGTGTAGTAGCCCTCTATCAAGCCACATTGAGAATGCAGAATTTACAGTACACGTCCACATTATTATGATTAACTTCTCCCTTACTTGAAAGTCCTGAGCTGAGATTTCTGTGGCCAAAATAGGCTGAGAATGCTTTGCTAAACTGCACCCCAGCCCATTACTACAATCCAAGTTGGACAAAATTGATATTAAAAATGCAGACTTTAAAATTTTACATTATCAATGTGGTTACATAAGGGGCGGGCTATGAGTGAAAGTGAAAGCCTTGTTCTTTGTCAAACTTCTCCAAAAAAAGAGAGAACGCCAATGGCCTCTTTTCTTTTAAACATCCATGTTGATGGGTAAAATATGGTCCAAAATATTTACATCCAAAACTATTCATATTTTGAACACTGTGCAGTGCTGCTAAGTATACAGTGGAACCTCGTAACTCGAACGGTCCCTTTTGAAACAATTCAGAAGTCGAACACAAATTTAGAGTAAAAAATTTATCACACGCGAACGATACTCTGTACCCGAACATGCCACAAACATGTTCAATTAGACACACTTTAGACATATTTAAATGCCAGAAGAACAGTTACCTATCCCCATTAAAACAATAATTTCTCTTCTCCTTTCCACTTACACCATCAACTCTAATCATTACAGATAAAGTAAAGCTAAATTTTCATGTCATTTACTGTACATTGTGTTTATTATTTTTTTTCCTATATAAATTCATGCATGTAAGGCATTATTAAACTGTAAAATTTGTGTTAAAATGCTGTAATTTGGGGAATCTGGAACGGATTTATCAAATTTATATTAATTCTTATGGGAAATGTTGATTCGGTTCTCGAACAAATTGGATCTCGAACGCATTAAGTTCGAGTTCCGAGGTTCTACTGTATTTTATTTCATATACCAGTAGTTTCTATACTTATCCCACAAGCAGGCTCCAGATGTTTCGTAATTTTAAATTTAACCTGATGGTTACCATTTGTAGAAACCCTTGATATCCACGGATAATGAGACTTACCTGTCATTTTACAGTCAATAACAAAACACTGCTTGTAAATTTATCTTAAAGATACATGCCCATAATGCTATTATTTTTGCTTATTGTAGTGTTTATGGTCCTAGAAATCAATATGTGGGCTTGTGAAGTGTCTTTTTTTGTTTCTCACTATTGTGGTTTGACACGTTTCTGTGCTATCTCCTTGGCTACAATGGAAGGTAAGCACCCCTTATCTTGCAATGTCGTACCCTAAAAGACCTTTCTGTGAGTTCATCAATAAAGCATGGTTGCTCTTCATAAGCTTGCAAGGGGAGTGAGGAAATTAAAATTCTTCATACTGAAGTCACATGGTAAAACAGATGGCTTTGAGCACTAGAATACATTTGCCAAACTCTTTATAAAAAAAATTAATACATGAAAAAAAACTCAAGTGGGACTCATCATTCCTCTGTAGTGATTATAGTGCTATGAAAATCCTCAATCCTTAGACAAAGTACACAAGTGAGCGGGATGCAAATGGTTTTTAAATTCTCTGAGTTACAGATGGTAAATTAACCAAGAACTGCTGCTTTAATCACTGCTGGTTGAGTTCAGATCTAAATCTTATGTGAAAGGATTTAAAGTAGATTCTGAGATTGCGCGTCACGTTTAATAAGGATTACTAGCCTTTCATCTAAGCTTGCTTCCATCACCAGATGTCCACATGTATCTTCAATTACGTTTTTTAGCAGAGCATTAACAAAGGTAAATAATTGTAGAGAACTCTATGACTAAACGTCCATAAGAAGCATGTATTTTAGAACCATGCTAGTCGCGTTATCTTGAGGTTGAACTCTTTCAGGAGGGTGAACGATGTGGCAGGAGTCTGACACGAAAAGCTTAGAAAATAGCAACTCTTAGTTGCACTTACACTCAATATTTATTCTTTAAATAGCTTGATAAGCTGATGCCCTTCGGAATAAATTGCAATGAAAATCCACTTTGGAGAAGGTAAACATAGGGCAAACAGTACAAATGAAGAGGATAAACCAAAACATTTTTTCACTTCTCGTCTTCTCTGCCCTGTGCAAAATACAGAGTTAACCATGATTGGCCAAAAGCTAAAATGGAGGTATCCAGTTGCAACATAAATAGATGTGGACCTATACATTTAATTTTATTTTTCACACCTCACAAATACATATTTGTTAAATAAAGGGATAAGTAAACATAATATTGGAAAGTCCTAGGAAGTGAAAATTACCCTTTTTTTTTAAAATTCTTTATTTTGATCACTCAGCAGGTGTAAAAGAGAAAACAATAGAAGATGTGGGCTGTCGCCCGGTCACAAATAATAACAAAAGCATTGTCACTGGCTGAGATGTGCTATCCTGCTGAGTGAGTTTTTTTTTTTTTTTTTAAGACATGTTATTCAACAAGGTATGTCCCCCTGGCACCTATAAGAGGTATACTTAAAAAAATCAGTCCATCCTGTATCGGCTTAGGTGTTCCATGGAGCGGGGGTGGCCCCCTCCGAGATTTCACCGAAATAGGTTAACTGAACTATCCTGGGTAGGGGGGGAGGAGGGCGGGTGGTATTGGGGCCAACGTTAAAGTGAACATTTCTGACTGATAGTAGCACTTTGTGTGGGCCCTTCTGCATGTGGCTCTATTAAGATAAAGGGAGCCCGTGAATGGGGTGGTACTTTGGCCCTCTCTAGCTTGGCTGAGAACGGATGTTCATAAAAAAGAAAAAAAGAAGGGATCATGGGAACAAATGTTTAGGTGCTAGCATAGTGTCCATCAAGCAAAATAACGAGTTAAAACATAGTAAGTATAGTCACTGAATGTAATGACGGGGTCTGTGGCATCCTATAGATCGGAGTCTCGTCTTGCCTGTGTTTCTCCCTCACGTTTTGCCGCCAGCTGAGTTGGATCGCCAGGACGATCTGAGTACGAACTCTCGCACTGTAGTGGGATCCAGCTGGGTCAGGGTGGTCGTGGATTCTGCTTGCGCCATTGTTTGGCCCAGCTGGGCCAGGTGAGAGTCTAGTTCCTGTGGGCTTCTTGCCCTGTATGCAGTCCCTTGAAAGGTGAACGTGACAAGCCTCGGTGTGCCCCAGCGGTACTGGATATCGGATCTTAGATGTTGTAGGCTTGGTTGTAGTGCTTTACGAAAGCTGAGTGTGCTCCTAGTTAGAGTGGGGAACAGCTTTAACTGAGAGTCCTCAAATGGTAGAGGGGTTTTCCCCTTGCACGCTGCCAGGACCGCGGTCTTGTCTTGGTGGGTTTGGAATTTCACAATGAGATCAGCCGAGACGTTTGGGGGTGCATTTGCCGGCTTGGGCAGGTGGAACAATCCGTCTAATTTCACCTGTTTAGCTTGTTTGGGTTGCAGCAACGTTGCCAGGAGGCGCCGCACGCAGTGTGGAAGGTTGGCAAGCCCAATGACATCAGGTACCCCTCTGAGTTTTAAGTTATGTCTCTGCCTGCGGTCTTCCAAGGCCTCCACTTTATCTGCTATGGCCAAGTTGTTGTTTGTGGAGATCGGATAGTCTCTGTTCCAGGTTAGTTAGGCGACCGTCGTGGGCAGTTGCGTTGGTCTCCAGAGAGGTGAGCCACATATTGGCCCTTTCCATAGCCTATTTGAAGGTTGCCCTGTTTGCAGCTAGGTCTTAGTTCTAGCTGAGTTCTATAAACATTTTTGTTAGCAGGGCTCCAGTGACTGGTTCTCCTGCTGGAGGTTCTTTGGTTGTGTGCCCTTTGGGCTGGGTTGTTGCTGCGCCTTCCCCCGGGTCTGGATAAAAATCCTCTGAAGAGTCGGAATACTCGGCTTCCCTCAGCACCATTTTCACCCATGCGGCCTTCTGTGAATTCCTCAGGAGTTCGCTGATATCGTGGCTGAAAGGGGGCTTGTCTGGCCTCGGTTTTTTGTTTTTCTTGCCCATCTTTATTTCCCCCACCGGTAGGCAAGGTATGGGGTAGGTATGTGCCCAGTCTCCGCCGGTAGATTCGTTATATTGCTTGCTTTGGCCCGGAGCTTTACACAGGTGCATCCATGCTGGTCTGCAGCTAGCTCCGCCCCCCGAAAATGACCTTTAATCATGCATATTTTAACCACAGCTGGTTCCCCTATTTATCACCATAAAGTCTTAAAGGAAACATGTATTTCTGACCTTTTAGTGTTAAAACCACCATCTAATCCCCCTGGATCCCTCATGCCTCCATAAATATAGTAAAAATCTTACTGTATTCAAGCCTGAAGCTGCTGGCTCTGCCCTGTCTGCCTCAGAAAAAACAAGCAGTCTGCTGACATCATCAGAAGTGGTGGCCTGATCAAATCACAGTGCTTCTCTATAGGATTGGCTGAGACTGGCAAGGAGGCAGATCAGGGGCAGAGCCAGCATGATTCAAACACAGCCCTGGCCAATCAGCATCTCCTCATAGAGATACATTGAATCAACGAATATCTATGAGGAAAGTTCAGTGTCTGCATGCAGAGGGAGGAGATACTGAATGTTTGGATGCATTTTAGGCAGCTGTGATAACCCACTCAGGTTTGATATGAAACAAGGACACTCCAGACACACACAGGTCGTTGAAAAGCAAAGGCTCTTTATTAGTTTGCAGCTGCAAAGTCCCAGCACCTTTATTATAAAGAACACGATGTACTGTGCACTGGTCAGTTTCCAAACAAAGAATATATACTGTAAATGATGTATTCCATATGTATATATAAAATACAGTAATTACACCTACATTTCTATGGTTACATCCAATTACTAAACTGAAACTTATCTCTTACACATATTATCTAATAGTGGGCGTACCTGATATTCCACACATGCGCCCTGGTCCAAGATAGTTGCACAGTAGTTTTAACCATGTGAGTACTGAACTTTACTTAAACATCCTGTAGCTTCTACCACATTCCCCCCTTTGATGCTTCAATACCTGGATACAGGTGGCTGAAATGCATCATAACCAGGAATACCATACCAATCCAGTGTTGGATTCTAGACAAGCGAGGTTACACAGTATCTTCTTGATTAAGGGGTGTATACCTCCAAACTGTAACCGTGGCTGGTTCCCTTATTTACCACTAAAACGTCTTAAAGTATAGAACTTAGTAGGGCTAACCATACAGATATCTTAGCCATAATTTTATATAGTGTAAGAGATCCTCTATTTAACATATACAAATAATTGAGAATACAATATAAAATAAGGATTGTCTTGGAAGCAATAGTTTTGTCTTTTGGATATTTATTATATAAAAATATAAAATCCATTATAGCAGAGTTTATAAGATTAAATTACATGCTTGCAAATATCATTAATAGGTTAACATACCCTTCTGAACATGTCATCATGTCAGCCTGTCTGTCTCCAAGTCTCTCCTCTGTGTCTTAACATTTAAAAGTACACATATTTATACCTTTATGTGTCTCCATTTTAGGTTACCGTAGTTCAAATATGAAAAAGTAACACTTCTTTTACTTTATTCAATTTAGGACCTCCCTTAACTTGGCAAACATACAAGGCCATAACAGAAGGGTGCATACGTCATGGAAATTTTCCTGACTTAGTTCAAGATGGCATCTTAAAGTCTGAATAGGTTATCTGTTGTTTATACTAAGTCATAAGTGCACAGTCGTGGGAGATTCCCGGATTTGGGGAAGTTCCATTAACTTGGGGTTACCACAGTATATTGTGTACTGCAAGAGTCGTAGTATAGCCTTGAAGCTTGTTTATGCATTATTGTTATTGTAATTCATCTGGGACAAAATAGCGCAAACATATTATGCACTGGGGTTATTGCTTAAAGAAACAGTTATGAAAAACAATATGTTCCATTTCTAACACCTTGTCAGTTTGCAATATCTCTTAAAGACAAAGTACACAGTTTAAGAAATACAACATTTCATTCTAAAACTTGTAATATTTGCATTTGCCCATAACAAAAGGGCAAGGACATGAACTGCTGTTTTCCTCTCTATAGTAGCGTCAATTATACTATGGAGGAAACGGAGCAGCTTCGGAATCAAACAAGGGAGTAGCATACAAAATGCCATCAGGAGTAGAAACCCTCCCACTAGAGTTTTTAATGTCTGTACCTGAACATGGGCCATTGTCCTTATTTTAATAAACAATGTCACTTATGGCCTTCCCTTCATCATCAGTTTCAAGGCAACAATTAGACAGGTTAAGCCTTCCACACACACCCGCTTCTGTGGTTAACAAATAATCTAAGGCTAGGCGGTTCTGATAGATAGCAAACCACATTCTGGTATTCTGTTCGGGCAAAAGCTTTATTGGTCACAATTTGAACTACAGCTTGTAACCTGATTATTCGATTCAACATCATAAGTTCCATCCTCAGCCCATGTAACAGGATCATAATAATCAATTATTTGTTCATGGGGCCACTCATTATCCTTCCATTGACCTATCGTCAGTGCCCTTTGCGGCCTTAAGAGCTATTCATAGGCCAAGGGTCCAAGTATCTCGCCCTCCCTTAGGGGAAGCAAGAAGAAGAAAGGTTTCAAAGTTCCTAGAACACAGGCTCCCGATCAATCTCTGGGGAGTTCAGAGTAGGCCTTAAGGCCACAAATCTAACACATATTATTGGGTGCTATCCAGGTGGACCTTGCAGACAAATCGGTCCATACATCTTTTAGATGTGGGTAATTACCAAAGGGGACTAGGGGGTGGTTCAATTGCATTGGTTTCGAATCACCAGGAGGTAGACCTATCAGAAGAATTATACGTTTGCTGCTCCAGACACGTGAGAGTACATACAAAAAGTCTCAAATTCTTAAATTCTGGACCATATCCACTCATCCATTCATTCTCAATTAGGGGATTCTTTAACAACCCTTCAGATTTGGGACAGGGTACTAACCTATTTCTTTGTAAAATGATTGAAAAACCTGGTGGGTCTCATTATTTAAGACTTCAATTTCAATATTCAAATATAGTATGGTTCCCGGGCCATATATCTGCAAACCATGGAAGGTGCCCCATTTGTACAGGAATACCAGGGGACTAAACAGTGTCAGATTCAAGGGGTTACAAGTGCCCGGACCACAACTAGATGTGGCCGGTATTGTCTGCAGACTCGCAAGTAGGGTATCTGATCTATAGGTGGCCCAACCCACATGGCTCCAATAGGAGCAATTGTTATACCCACCATTTATGCAATCCCTATTCTTAGGGCACATTTACTTATTGTTTATCGTATAAGTCCTGTCCCATGCTACCTCATGCTACCTGGTGGACTCAGATCATTTATTCAATATTAATATCACCACAAACTCAAGATGAGCAGATGATCCTGAAGAAGCTTCGACCGTGCGTTGGTACCTCAGCTTCCGGATGTGAGGGCTGCAGGGTAAGGAGTACTTCTGACACTCTTTGGCTTCACGAGGTCTCCTTTTGGGATCCTCGGCTTTCCATCGATGGCAGGTGGTCAGGCATTATTATGGCCATCAAAACACCTACTTGTTGATATTTTCTCCAACAGGTATCTTTATTTTCTTAAAATGGAGTTTCAAAGGTTGTCAAGATCAACAAACGTTACTTCCCATGGAGCAGAGGCAGGCTTGATTCTGGAGTGGTGAATCCATGGGGTAATCTCAGCAACTTTCACGGTGTACTACTTGGCATGTGGTCTCTCCTCCTATTTGGTGGATATCCCCTTTAAGGCCTAGTACAATGAGTGGTGGTCAACCGTACATGATTTTGAATGGGAGAGAGACCGATGAGTTTTTGTGGGGGGGTCCCTGATCTGGAACAAGGTAATAAGGAGCCAGGCATTCCACTTCAGGTTGGTTTCTTGGCACATTTTAACCAGATTTAGCTTTAGTGTTCGGTTCATTCGCTCAAGCTTTGAGGCCTATAGGCAATGTGCAGTTTCCATTTAAGACTGAGGCTGGTGGATAATTCCTGCAGGCACTTGTGTACAAAAGCTAAACCATTGTCAGAACCAACCATTATCAGGATTCCATATTTTGGAATTATTTCAGTAAGTTTCTTATTTTCGTTCAGGTGGGCTTCTACCGAGTCAGACTAAGAGCATACGTTGACAAGGATATAGCGGAATTCACCAAATTCTGACATAACAGTAAAGTCAATGAGCAAATCGGATATAGGGGCCCCGTGGTTTGTAGTTACTCCTCTGTGTGGTGCTGTAGTGTATATGCATATATATATATATATATATATGTGTGTGTGTGTGTGTGTTGTGTGAGTGGTGCTGTGTGTATGTGTGAGTGAAGGGTGTGTGCAGGGCCGGACTGGGAAAAAGATTCAGCCAGGGCATTTTTCAATCACAGCGGGCAACCCTGAGAAGGGGGCAGGGCCAGAGAGGGTGTGTTTTGTCATGACTAATGACAAGCACGCCCCCTCTCAAAGTGAGCATGTTGGTTCAATGCGCAGCTCCGCTGAAGAGCTCTAGCATGAGAAAAAGGCCCTGAATTTGCACTGTGTTTGTTTTTAACTTGTCTCTGGTGTCTCCATAAGTGGGATACCAGAGGACAAAAGGGCCAGGAAAGCGTATGGTGCATGTGTTTAGAGCCTGCTTGTGGGATTGCGTGTGTGTAGAGTGAGCTGATTGTGGTGTGGTATTGTGTAAATAGGTCGATTTCATTTGTGTTTGTGGTGTAATATGTGTGGCTAGGGGCTGTAGAGAGAGTGTGTGTGTATAGGGGTCTAAGTGTGTATAGGGGATGTAGTGAGTGTGTGTATACGCGCTATAGTGTGTGTCTATAGGTGACAAAGTGTGTGTAGGGGTTGTAGAGAGTGTGTGTTTAGAGAATGTTGTATGTGTTTGCTTACAAGGAATGAAGTGTGTGCATGGGGGATCCAGAGTTTGTATGTCAGGAATGTAGTGTGTGTAGGTGGTGCAGTGGGTGTGTGTAGGAGATCTAGTTTGTAAAGGACCCAGACTGTGTGTGTTTGTGTGTGTGTAGAGGATTCAGAGTGTATATTTTATGTTTTGACGTATTGGGTGTATGTGTGAAGGATGCAGTGTGTGTGTAAGAGAGGTGCTGTGTGTGTGAGGGTGTTCTTATCTGCTGTCACATTCTATGTTTCTAATTGTCTTTGCCTGTTAATTCACTGAGGGTTAATTTATATATTATATATATATATTATATATATGTGTGTTTGTGCTGTATATGTGAGAGTGTGTGTGTAAGGGTGCTGTGTGTGTGTAAGGGTGCTGTGTGTGTATGAGCGTGCTGTGTGTGTGTATGAAGGTGCTGTGTGTCTGAGGGTGCTGTGCGTGTCTGCGGGTGCTGTGTATGTATGAGGGTGCTGTGTGTCTGAGTGTACTATGAGTAAATGTCTATTTAAATATGTCTTTTAAAAATGTTATATATATAAAAAAAAAGTTATATCCCCCCCTTCTTACCTTTAGCCTGGTGAGGGGGGGGGGGGGCAGGCGGGCGTTAAACCAATGAGGAGGATGCCGTGCTGGCTTCCCTGGTGGTCTCAGTGGTGAGAGTGAACTCTAGCCTCCAGGGCTAGAGTTCACTCTCGCGAGATCTGAGAGTTGCCATGGTAATCGCGGCAATGCTCAGAATCCCACCAGAGGAACCCAGTAAAGCTGCTTTATGAGCTCCCCAGGTTCCTCTCCTGCCTCCCTCCCCAGCCTTGATTCCCCCCCCCACCGGCCCATGGAGGCACACAGCAGGGCCGGTGCACGGATAGCGCCGGCTCTGCATGGGCCGGCCGGAGAGATCCTGTTTGCCCGGTATGCCTGATGGCCAGTCCGTGTCTGGGTGTGTGTGAGGGGTAAAGTGTGTGTGATGGATGCTGTGAGTGTGAGGGGTGAAATGTGTGTGTGTGTGATGTGTGTGTGTGTGAGAGAGGGAGCTGTGTGTGTGTGACGGTAATGTGTGTGAGAGGGAGCTGTGTGTGAGGGAGCTCTGTGTGTGCATGTGTGTGTGTGTGTGTGTGAGAGAATGGTGTGTGAGAGAATGGTGTGTGTGAGGGTGACGTGTGTGTGAGGGTGTTGTGTGTGTGTGTGTGAGTGTTGTGTGTGTGCTGTGTGTGAGGGTGTTGTGTGTGTGTGTGAGGCATTATATCCCCCCTCCCTTTTTACCTTTAGTCTGGGGAGTGGGGGGACCGTGCTGCCATCCCTGGTGGTGCTAGTGGTGAGTGAACTCTAGCCTGTGGGGCTAGAGGTTACTCTCATGAGATTGGGGGCATTGCCATGGTAAAGGTCCAGATCTTGCGAGAGGAACCTGGCGAAGCAGCAAGATAAAGCTCCACTGGGTCCTCCTCTCCCTCCCCAACGGCAAGTGGGCTGGTGATGGAGATCTTTGATCTCCCCACCAGCCCGTCATGGAATACTGCAGGGCCGGCGCTCAGAGAGCGCGGGCCCTGCATGGACTGGTCAGGGAGGTCTGTGACCACCCCTGCCGTCCTTGGCCTATGGCCATCGCAGCCTACCGGGCAAGCTTGATAAAGGCCTCTGTGTAGGCCGAAATGTTACACTTTTTGTTCAATAAACCTGCCTCCCTGGAGCAATCCAGAGTGCCTGGACCTAATTTATTTTATCTTCTAAACTGGGGTTTGCCAACCCTGGCCTTGATAAGCACCTGGATTCCTAAGTGTGAGTGCGGTATCCTCCATTTGTGAATTACTATCTGCAGGACTAGCATACATATACAGACATAACCTTCACTCAGACTCTTCTTTCATGAAAAGTAAGGCAAGTTTTGAAGCACATAGCAGCTGGGTATCTGCCAGTTTCCACTATACCACCGTATCTGTTCATTTTCTTGAAATCAAGTCTGTATTTGTTTACTTCATAAAATATTGATCTAAACGTTTTGAGGAAATAGCAATAGCTGGGGACTGAAAATTTGAATTATGCAAGAAAAGGATAAAGCAACAGCAACATAGGCGCGCGCAGCTTATTGCATAAGAGTGTGCACCCTAAAGCACAAACACACATGCCACCTGTATATGTATGTATGTATGTATGTGTGTATATATATATATATGATATATATATATACACACACACGCACTGCTGTGTGTGTGTGTGAAGGTGCTGTGTATGTGTGTGTGAGGGTGCTGGTAGTGTGCTGTGAGTGCGTGAGGTGCTGATAGTAGTGTGCTGTGTAAGGGGGCTGTGTGTGTAAGGGTGTTGTGTGCTGTGTGAGAGTGCTGGTAGAGTGCTATGTGTTAGTGTGCTGTGTGTGTGTCTATATAAGGGTGCTCTGTGTGTGAGGGAGCTGTGTACTGTGTACAAGTGCTGTTAGTGTGCTGTGTGTGTCTATGAGGGTGAGGGTGCTCTGTGTGTGTGAATTTGTTTGGAGGGATTGTGTGTGGGGGTAGGGGAACAGATTAGGAAATAACCCCCCTCCCTTCTTACCTTTTGCCTGGGAGGGGGATCCTTGCTACCATCCCTGATCCCTGGTGATCCTAGTGTGAGTGAACTATAGCCTGCAGGTATAGCCTTCCACTGCACCGCTCCAACCTCGCGAGAGGAACCCAGAGGAGCTGCTGGCAAGAGCCTCCCAGGTTCTCTCCTACCTCCCTCCCTCCCTGTGGGCCGGTGAGGGAGATCTTTGATCTCTCTCACCGGCCCATGGAGGCACTCAGCGCGGGCCGCGGGGATTAGGGTGTGCCCAGGCACACCCAGCACACCCTGTGTGCATGCCTATGCCTGAATGACATTTGGCTAATTTTGACTGGTGAGTCTGGCTAAGCATATAACCAAATCCAGCCCTCAGTGCTGCAGGCAGGACAAGGCATGGTTGGAAATCAGGCTAAATAATGGGCTGAAGTGTGGCTCAGAGACAATACAGCAGGGCCAGAGTAGAAAAAGACTACAGTTCAAATCCCCCTAGAGCCCCCTGGGGGTTGGCCACACCTGGCTGCCTGTATGGCACGGTGCGAACGGTGACACTCCTAAAAGGCAGATAATTGACCAGTGAGAGTGCAGGGGTTGTGATCTATTCACAGGAACTGCTTAATTAAGCTAAAGTTGTGTTGGTGCTTAGATAATCATTTAAATATTGTCAATAAACAAAGACAAAATCTTGATCATAGAAAACATTCACGTATACGTATATCAAACAGATGTTTAAGCTATATAGATGAAGGCGGCTCTCCATCCATTTACAGATATGGTATCTGGCTCTCAAGTGGAAAAAAGATAAAGCAAGCAGACACGAGAAACAGCGTTTACTTACATGTAACTTTTTGTCAAAATTTTAAAAGCCTTTTCTACAGCTTGCTTATTATTATTATTATGTTATTTATATAGCGCCATCAAACTCCGCATCCATGCTTCTCCACCACCAATAACATAAGATGCCATTAGTTCACATTGACACAACTCAGTGCTACTCCACTCTGTGAGTCATTTTATTAATTTATTTTAAATCGGCATCCATTATTTGTAATAAAGTTTATCTTCAAGGCACAATAGCACACATATGGGGGTACTGTGTTAAATTAACAACATTCTGTTAGAATATACACAAACTAAGAAATGTAACCCATCTCTAACGGCTTTAACATCTGAAATAGGATTATTTAAACGATTCCCAAATTCAACAAATAAAGTTGATAAAATAATTATAGGCCATATTCTGATTGCCGCCACATCTTCTTTACCCCGATATTGTAAATCCCCTACTTTACCTTCTATTACAGAGGTTCTGAATTTAGCATTTGAAAATAAAACTAAAATTATACTATATATGAATTAGACAAAATAAAATATTTATGGAATGAATGGGAAGTCAATATGAATTTTTTTTTATAATCTGTAAATATGGAATATAGATTTATGTAACAATTTCCATATTGTGTTACTACAGGGAGTGCAGAATTATTAGGCAAATGAGTATTTTGACCACATCATCCTCTTTATGCATGTTGTCTTACTCCAAGCTGTATAGGCTCGAAAGCCTACTACCAATTAAGCATATTAAGTGATGTGCATCTCTGTAATGAGAAGGGGTGTGGTCTAATGACATCAACACCCTATATCAGGTGTGCATAATTATTAGGCAACTTCCTTTCCTTTGGCAAAATGGGTCAAAAGAAGGACTTGACAGGCTCAGAAAAGTCAAAAATAGTGAGATATCTTGCAGAGGGATGCAGCACTCTTAAAATTGCAAAGCTTCTGAAGCGTGATCATCGAACAATCAAGCGTTTCATTCAAAATAGTCAACAGGGTCGCAAGAAGCGTGTGGAAAAACCAAGGCGCAAAATAACTGCCCATGAACTGAGAAAAGTCAAGCGTGCAGCTGCCACGATGCCACTTGCCACCAGTTTGGCCATATTTCAGAGCTGCAACATCACTGGAGTGCCCAAAAGCACAAGGTGTGCAATACTCAGAGACATGGCCAAGGTAAGAAAGGCTGAAAGACGACCACCACTGAACAAGACACACAAGCTGAAACGTCAAGACTGGGCCAAGAAATATCTCAAGACTGATTTTTCTAAGGTTTTATGGACTGATGAAATGAGAGTGAGTCTTGATGGGCCAGATGGATGGGCCCGTGGCTGGATTGGTAAAGGGCAGAGAGCTCCAGTCCGACTCAGACGCCAGCAAGGTGGAGGTGGAGTACTGGTTTGGGCTGGTATCATCAAAGATGAGCTTGTGGGGCCTTTTCGGGTTGAGGATGGAGTCAAGCTCAACTCCCAGTCCTACTGCCAGTTCCTGGAAGACACCTTCTTCAAGCAGTGGTACAGGAAGAAGTCTGCATCCTTCAAGAAAAACATGATTTTCATGCAGGACAATGCTCCATCACACGCGTCCAAGTACTCCACAGCGTGGCTGGCAAGAAAGGGTATAAAAGAAGGAAATCTAATGACATGGCCTCCTTGTTCACCTGATCTGAACCCCATTGAGAACCTGTGGTCCATCATCAAATGTGAGATTTACAAGGAGGGAAAACAGTACACCTCTCTGAACAGTGTCTGGGAGGCTGTGGTTGCTGCTGCACGCAATGTTGATGGTGAACAGATCAAAACACTGACAGAATCCATGGATGGCAGGCTTTTGAGTGTCCTTGCAAAGAAAGGTGGCTATATTGGTCACTGATTTGTTTTTGTTTTGTTTTTGAATGTCAGAAATGTATATTTGTGAATGTTGAGATGTTATATTGGTTTCACTGGTAATAATAAATAATTGAAATGGGTATATATTTGTTTTTTGTTAAGTTGCCTAATAATTATGCACAGTAATAGTCACCTGCACACACAGATATCCCCCTAACATAGCTATAACTAAAAACAAACTAAAAACTACTTCCAAAAAATATTCAGCTTTGATATTAATGAGTTTTTTGGGTTCATTGAGAACATGGTTGTTGTTCAATAATAAAATTAATCCTCAAAAATACAACTTGCCTAATAATTCTGCACTCCCTGTATATAATTCTAAATGACATACGCAGAACATTTATTTCATGTTTTTTGTTTTTCTTTTTCAAACATATATTTTAGGTATAACTATATATGTATGTATGGATTATTTTATTCCCTGTTACCCTTACCCTGATTTAATACTTATTATTGTTATTGCTTGTAAATTCTCTAATAAAGGAAAACTTTAAAAAACCTAGTACAATTTTCAATTGGATTTCAATTTAATAGACATTATGCAGTGAGTCATTGTTTCTGCATTTAGACAATCAGGTTCGATTGTGATGTCACTCACCAGAGGACAGAAAACCCTACTCCTGCTGGTCCTACTACCATTTCACAAGCATTTTCATTGCAGTGAGATTATTTACAGAGACAATGGGTAACACTCTTTCTATATTTGATCATACCCTTGTTTCATGGTTGTGGGGTACTCAACCCCCACCCAGGAATTCTACTAAAAAAGAATTCAAAAATCAGCCAAAGATCCAGCCTTCTACGGACAGGTAAGGGAATATCTGCTACAGCTATCATAATAGATAGGGTTATTAAAATATGGTGATCAGAATAAAGATTGAGATTAGAATAAAGGATGATTTGTTAATGGGCATCATCTCTATAAATAACATAGCTTTCCTGTACATTTAATAGTGTCATCTTGAAATTAATGAGAGTAATATAAGGGTTAAAATACTTAAATTATTAATTTGAGTTTCATCTTTTAGTTACCATAATTTTCTTAACAGCTGAGATAAAAAAAATGTTCGAAAAATAAAGGTGTGTAGCCTAGCCCATTTGTAGTGATTGAAATTAAATAAATGGGCATGACATACAGGGGGGTGCAAAAAAAAAAAAGTAAAATATATAGGAATTAATAAAGGTGTTTTGAGAGTCTGGTCAGACAGCACCATCCTTGGATGAAATGCTGGATGAAATGAGTCCAGACGTTTTACAAATCTGAAACTTCATTAATCACTTTTTCTTTCCTAAATAGTCTCTCTCTTAAAGCTGAGCCCCAGATATCACCTAATCTGGATGCTTGTCTAGATCCTGATAAGGGTAAGAAATGGGAGCCATTGAAACAGAAAGGTGGGCTTGTGGAAGAAAATCGAAAAATGTACCAACACGGCATAAAGAGACTTCGCTTTCCACCTTCTGTTACGTCTAAATTTGCAGAGCTTGATGAAAGGTAAATACCGTATGATCACATTAAAACCAACGAGAGAAGAACCACAGATAGAGAAAAATGTCAATGTTTTTTCTGAACCAATATCACAAATCAGTGGGGAGTACTACGGCAACGTAACTTACTAAGCATTACCTAATTTCCATAAGGAATGCATTTTAAAATAAAGAGAAGCTTTTATGGTACAAAATATCTATTTACTGAAATTTCTGTATCCAGAATGTATTATATGAAATATAAATGATCTGATAGTGTCACTATAAGTTGTGCGATGACTGACAGATACAAAGTGATAGGGTAGCTGACGGACCAAAGTGAGAGGATAGTTGAAAAAGAATACTAGAAGTGACAAAATGGGCTGATGGATGGAGAAGGAGGACATGACACAATTGCTACAACCTTATTTTAGAGGATATATTTTTGTCAGACTTCTACAGAGAGGTAATTGGACAGCGGCTGCAGGTATCATATTAGATAGAGTTATTAGAAGATTGAGGTCAGAGTTCAATAGAGATTACAATAAAGGATGGTTTGTTAATGGGCATAATTTCTATAACTAGCATAGCTTTCCTGTAGATTTAATAGTTTTATCATGAAAAGAATGGGAGTAATATAAGGGTTAAAATCCTTAAAATGTGAATAAGAGTTTCATCTATTAGTTATTTTTCATAACAGATGAGATAAAAAAATGAATGTGTGTAGGTAGTCCATTTGTAGTGATTGAAATAAAATAAGCAGACATGGTATACAGGGGTGCAAAACAAAAAGTAAAATATATAGGAATTAAGAAAGGGTTTTTTTGAGGCACCGATCAGACAGCACCAACCAGGGATTAAATGCAGGATGAAGTTAGTCCAGACGGTTCACACGTTTTACACATCAAATTGAATTAGTTAACCATTACAATACAACTCAAATAATAATGCATAATATATAATGGCTTATTTTATCATCTCCTAAACACACTTGGTTATTCCAAAAATAAGACATCGAATGTTTGAAATATGAAAGTTCACTAATCACTTTTTCTTTCCTAAATAGGCTACCTCTTAAAGCTGAGCCCCAGATATTGCCCCAGATATCACCTAATCTGGATGTTTGTCCAGATCCTGATAAGGGTAAGAAATGGGAGCCACAGAAACAGAAAGGCGGGCTTGTGGAAGTAACTCTAAAAAGTTACCAACACGGCATAAAGAGACTTCGCTTTCCCCCTTCTGTTACATCTAAATTTGCAGAGCTTGATGAAAGGTAACTACTGTATTATCACATTAATTAAAGGGGGAGAAATCTTGTACTTTTTTTTCTATTGTTGATATTTTGTTTTAACAACGTTACATTTTCACCTTTACGCTGGCTGCTGTAAGAATTAGACTGACCATTTTGTGTTTTTTTTTTTAAAAAACCTTTAGACATGGCCTAACGACTGAACAAGACTTACTTACTGACTCCTCGGAAGACCTTACCCTGGATGACAGCATCGTGGGGCTTCCTCAATCACTACAGCCACGGTCAGCAACGGAGGTAATCCTCAAGGCAATGCTGGGGGAACTCAAAAAAAACATTCAAGCTGACGTGGCACTGCTCTGCACGGACCTCAAAGCAATGGTGAGCCGCCTGGACAAGCTGGAGACCTCTACGGAGGCCGCGACCCACTCCATAGTGGAGCTTCAAATTGAAATGGCCACACTTAAGAAACAACAAGACCTAACAGAACAATGCTTCGCAATGCTAGACGACATGAGACGCCGCAACAACCCGAAGGTATGGGGAGTACCAGAGGAGGTGCCGACAGAGGAACTCCCTCACATACTGCGGAGGCTGATATAGGCCCTACTAACACCCAAAGGGGCCAAAAGCGTGATACCAGAGGGGGTCTTCTGCATACCTAAATCCCGAAATCATATTAGATAGGGTTATTAGAAGAAGGAGGTCAGAGTTCAATAGAGATTAGAATAAAGGATGGTTTGTTCATGGGCATCATCTCTATAAATAACATAGTTTTCCAGTAGATGTAATAGTTTCATCAAATGTGTGAAATATGAAAGTTCGCAAATCACTTTTTCTTTCCTAAATAGACTACCTCTTAAAGCTGAGCCCCCGATATTGCCCCAAATATCACATAATCTGGATGTTTGTCCAGTTCCTGATAAGGGTAAGAAATGGGAGCCATGGAAACAAAATGGTGGGTTGGTGGAAGAAATTCTAAAAAGTTACCAACATGGCATAAAGAGACCTCGCTTTCCACCTTCTGTTACATCTAAATTTGCAGAGCTTGATGAAAGGTAAATACTGTATGACCACATTTATCAATTGGGGGGGTAGGGGGGAGGAGATTTTGTGCTTTTTCTATTGTTTGTTTTAACAAACTGAGATTTTAACCTCTATGCTGAGTGCTGTAATAATTAGCCTGACCTTTTTGTTTTCTTTATGTTTTTCTTAGACATAATAACTATGTCAGATATGGAAAAGAGGAGAAGATTCCCGAAGTACCATACTATATTCGGGTGACTCCAACAAAAACCAGCAAACTAATGACATATGCTCGGCCACCTAGGTAAGTGTATTATGAAACACAGAATGACAGACCATATATACATACATATATACAAATAAAACTGCAGTGTCCTCAGTACATCAATACCCGGGTTCTCTCACTGGCTGTCTGTGTACACAGAAAACCAATGAGAGAAGAACCACAGAGCAAGTTGTCAATGCTGTATCTGAACCAACATCACAAATCAGTGGGGAGTTCTACGGCAACATGACTTTCCAGGCATTACCTAATTTCCATAAGATATGCATTTTAAAATAAACAGAAGCTTTTATAGTAAAAAAATAAACTATTTAAATTACTGTAACCAGAATGTAATGTATGAAACATAAATGATCTGATAGTGTCACTGTAAGCTGTGCAATAATGACTGATAGATAACGAGTGATAGGGTAGCCGACGGACCGAAAGTGAGAGGAAAGCTAAAGAGGAATAAAATAAGTGACAAAATGGGCTGATGGATGGAAAGAGAGGAAAGGATAGAATTGTTACAACTTTATTTTAACTTTACCTATTTTAATTGCAGGGACCCAATCTTTTCTTCTACGTTAAAACCTGGAAGTTACTTCCAAAACAATTCATAACAACTAAAAAGGCTGCAAGCGTCCCAGAAAAGGAAGTAGACAAGAAAGAACCAGAATATGAAATAAATTATTCTGCTGAGTATTCTAAACAGAATATTATTCTACAGCCTGAACCTGTCACAAGTCTAGAAGATATTCCTTATCCTTTGCTGCAGTCTGTGTCTCTTCTAGATCCTACAGCGGTTGTCACATATTTAGAAAACAACAATTCTCTAGAATGCCGTTTGTACTATCGAACCTCATACAACTAGACTGACAGAGGATATGCCAGTGAACCTTAGTCACCCACAGTCCAATTTCAGTTGTTCGTCTAACCCTACAAATCTAGATTCACAGAACCCAGTCACAGGTCATTGTCATTTGCTGCAGTCTGTCTCTAGAGCCTACAGAGGTTGTCACATGTTTAGAAGACAACAAATCTCTAGAATTCCTTGATTGTACTATCGAACCTCATACAAGTGGATTCACAGAGGAAGTGCCAATGAATCCTGGTCAGACACATTTCACTTTGGGTTGTCATCCTGAGTCTACAAATCTAGAATCTCAGGAGGCTGTCACAGTTCAAGACCATGGTATTCTTCTAGAGGACCCAGTTTGTCCTGCCAAACCACACACTGGTGAACTGTTAGAGGAGCTGCCACTGTAATTTCTCCCAATGTTCAGCCAGAAGAGTTACATCTAATCAATCAAGAGACCACCCAGGAGCAGACACAAACTGAGATAAAGAATAATCAGCCTGGATCATATGTGAGCCTGAGCAGTGACCATGAAGAGCAACCATTCATACCAGAAACAAAAGAAAAAGAACCATCTGGAGATGTTGATATAGTATTGAAGCAAATCATGGAAAGCCAAGCCAAATAATATTAAATCAAAGGTAGAAAGCATATGCTATGACAGGAATTTCTTACTCCAATTGAGATTCATCACACAGGAGCCAAAGGAAATTTGTAAAATCCACCAAGGTATGGTTATTAGACCTCACCTTCGGCCAGTGGATCCATCATGATTGACTCACAGGAATTGGACACCTCTATCTGCAAATTTCTGCCACCCTGCTAAGGGTAATGACAGATTGCCATCTGGAATGGGTCAAATGAGGTCTTAGAAAGCTCCTGCTAAAGAACCTCATAAGGTTATTCAACTCAACGAGAATGTTAAACTGCAAACATCTGCCAAAGCTTGGAGACGTACTATGAAAAGGGCAAAACGAAGATCCCAGTAGAGTCAAGGCTGAAGAACCGTTTCGTAAAGTTCGCGGTATCCTGAATAAGATCACTCCTCAGACATTCCAGCACTTAATCCATCAGGTGAAGGACCTTTCTGTAGACACAGAGTATCAGCTTAAAAGTGTTGCTGAACTCATATTTGAAAAAGCAGTAGCAGAGCCTCATTTTGCAGTTATATATGCCACCATGTGCAACTGGCTAATGATGCTTGAGGTCCCAACAGAAGAAGAGTGCATTACGTTCCACAGGCTGATAATAAGGCTCTGCCAGGTGGAGTTGGAGAGAGGTGAAAAAGGTGGTGAAAGAACTGAACAACTGCAGAAGGAACTGGACACTGCTATGTCACCTCATGAAAAGACTCGACTGAAGGAGGAATTGAATGATGCCTGTAATAGAGCACGCAAGCGATCCCTTAGAAACATCAACTTTATTGTGGAGCTATTTCAATTAAACTTGCTCTCAGAAGACACCATGACAGACTGCGTTATCAAGCTACTGAACAAAAACAACGAGGAGTCCATGGAGTGTGTTTGTCTATTGTTGACATCAGTTGGAAAATACCTTGAGAATGGACAGTCTTGCATGGACAATTATTTCTACAAGATTAATGTCTTTATTAAAAGCAGGAGAGCATTGTCTAGGATTAGGTTTTTGGTGCAGGATGTGCTGGATCTGAGGAGAAATAACTGGGTACTGCAACACTAACCCGAAGGTCCAAAAACAATTGATCAAATCCATAAAGAGGCAGAACAGGAATCAAGAAAAAAAGTGCTGTGAACCAAAAACCCTTCAGTAGACACATGGATATACGCAATATATGCACAAAGACAAGCCTGCAGATTGATTTACACAAATACTTTAAAAAACATTCAGGCAGTGACACCAACTTCTATGCACAAAGCAACACAGATAGAGACAAATGCATATTCATGCACAAGCACAAACATTTATTCAAAGACAAATTCAGACAATCATGCAAAGACAAACACATTCACATACAATCACACACTTCCTAATGGTAGCTTTAACACCTGAGCAAACAAAATATTTATTCATAATAAAAAGGCACACCCCTGTTATGAAATTAACACATTAATTGTGGCATAAAAACATGATCTAGAATTGCACTTGTAAGTTTCATCATTGCAACAACAAAAAATCATCACACTGAAACTCACATTAACAACAAGCATAGTTCACTGGCCTGGAGGATTCACACGTGACATTCCAGAACCACCATTGTTAACCTACTTACATATATTTTATATATTGTTAATTTTATTACAACAATAAAATCTGTTCTTAAAATTCACCCTTTTATACTGATGTTGGTTTGTTCTTTGGAGGTGTTTTATTGCCTGGGCCACTGCTAGCTTTCAAATATATCTATAGATTCAGCCCATACTAAATCTCACGGACTCCATCCTAAAGCCTCATCCCTTGGTTTCTCTGTAGCTGTATAATACACACTCCCTTAAAGGAAAACGCCATGCATCAGCTGTAGTGGTTATAGTGCCCGGAGTGCCCTGCTGCCCACACAGGATAAGTAGTCAAACCTTTTGAGACAGGGCACTTCAATCTGTGTGCCTGGAAGCTCCTGCATTGAAGCTAAACCAGTGGTCCAGGGCATTGGTTGAGCGTACTCACCTTACCATCTCAGCCAGCAGGCTTAAAATAAGTGGAGTTAACAGAAGCTCCTCCTTTAAATATTTACACTGCGAGGTCACACCTAGCATCATAACCACTGCATCAGACTGGTTATGGTGCTCCAAATAATACTTTAAACTCTTTCAAGGCTAGGGTATAAATAGTTCATTGTTTTGGAGCAAAATAATGCACTGCATATCTCAGCCACTGAAAGGGTTAAGCTTTGCAGGCTGTTAAGCTATGTCTCCCTTGTTGTTTTCTAGTGGGCATTAATATTAGCCTCTTAAGGACACATGACGGAAATATTCCGTCATGATTCCATTTTATTCCAGAAGTTGTGTCCTTAAGGGGTTAAGGAGTTCAAATATTCATTTAATATTCCTAAAACCAAGACACATATTTTTAGAGTTAACCTTTTCAGAGTTTTTAACTACAGTATGACTTAAAAGTGAATTTCAAATTTAAGGAGAAGATAGCCCAATTGGAAGCATAGTTGACTTGGAGAATGTTTCCATTTCAGCTTTTTGGCCTCAAATGTGAAATTCACATTGAATTTCCCGTGCATAACTCCGAAAGGATGACATCAGTTGGCTTAGAATCATCTGTGTTATGAAATTATTATCTGAGCAAGTTGCCCCACGTATATTTGGAGTAGCAATGGAAATGATAAATGCTTCAGTCGAAATACGCCTTAAAGGAACACTAAGGTCAGGAACACAAATAACCAGAATTACCAGAATCAATAACGCGCTCTCGGACAACCACAAGGGAAACCACGACAGGGCACTGAGCAGGATGAGAACTGGACCTAAATACCCCTCCTCTGGATCTGATAGGGTGTAATCGGCCTTTGACCCCAAAGGCAGTTACCAGGTTACCATTTGCATAATTGCTGCTCAGCACAAACCCTGTTGTGGATTTGATTTCTGCTCGGCACAACTTTTCCTGTCAGGACAGTAATGTTGTTTGGCACAACTTTTCCTGTCTTAACAGTAAATTCCATTCATCACATTTTTATAAGCGGATGAATGCGTGACATTACCCCCCACCTGAAGAACGCCCACCGGGCAGCAGGGCCAGTCTTGAGAGGAAATTTGGCATGAAAATAGCGAATCTTGCGGCCAGCATGTATATAAACTGTACTTCAGACTGGTCAAAGATAAATTTTTCCAATTTACAATAAAGTAGTTTTTTTAACAAGCTTTGCAGAACTTGTTTAACGTGATCGTGGTGAGTCTGGAGGTCAGTTGAATAAATAAGGATATCATCCAGATAGACCAAGACAAACGAGTAAACGTAATCCCTGAGTACATCGTTAATGAAATCTTGGAAAACCGCTGGAGCATTGCACAACCCGAATGGCATCACTAGATATTCATAGTGTCCACTTCTGGTACTAAATGCAGTCTTCCACTGTGGTTTTCCTTGATTCTCACTAAATTGTAAACACTTTAGTGCCCTGGAGTCTGTCAAATAATTCAGCAATAGGAGGAATGGGGTAGGCGTTCTTAATGGTGATTTTGTTCAATGCCCTGTAATTGATACATGGGCGCAACTCACCATCCTTTTTAGATACAAAAAATAATCCTGCACCAGCAGGCGAGGATGATTTTCGTATATAGCCTTTATTCAATGAATCTTTAATATATTCCTCCATTACACTACTCTCCTGAGGAGATAGAGCATAGACTGCTCCTTTAGGTGGCATAGCACCTGGTAGTAAGTTAATGGAACAGTCATATGGTCTGTGAGGAGGTAGAGTATTAGACTGAGTCTTGCTGAATACTTCTTTAATGTCTTTGTATTGTATAGGGATCTCAGGATTTTGATGTTTACTAGTGGGTAATTTAATAGTGCCCACTCTTTTGGTGACATGCAATATGCACATTTCATTACAATCCTTACCCAATTCTAATATTTCCCCATTAGCCCAGTCAATATGAGGATTATGCTTGCTAAGCCATGGGAATCCTAATATGATAGGACAAGGAGATGCAATCACCTGAAATGTAATCTCTTCCTTATGTAAAGCACCAATGGATATATTAATGGGTAATGTTTCATGCGTTATCAATGGTTGTGAGAGTGGTCTCCCATCAATAGCTTCAACAGCTAGGGGTGATAGTCTCTCTTTGATAGGTATGGTATTACCCTTCACAAATTGAACGTCGATGAAGTTTCCAGCAGCATCTGAATCCATCATGGCTTTGCATGAAAAGTTCTTTTTGTCAAAGGCGATAGAAATATCAAGGAGAAACCTATTTTTATTCTTTTCAGAGGATGTTTCCATTACACTTAAGACCTGTCCCTTTAAGGTGCGGTAGTTTTCCGGACGTATGGGACAATTGTTTCTCATATGTCCCTTCCTACCGCAGTATAGACATAGGCCTTCTTTTCTCCTATATTGTCTTTCTGCTTCCGACAGTCTAGTGACCCCCAACTGCATGCATTCGGGTTCAGACTGTACAGGAATTTCAGGGACAATAGGTCTGGAGAAACGGGGTGCTAAATGCATACTCCTGCATCTGGTCTTGTTTCTAGTAGCTTCTCTGGTTCTCAATCTATTATCAATCTGCATGACAAAAGTGATAAATTCATTAAGCTTTTTGGGTAAGTCTTTGGCGGCAATCTCATCTAGCATAGTTTCAGATAATCCCTTTTTAAATGCAGAGATTAACCCACTATTAGTCCAATCTACCTCGGAAGCTTTGCTTCGTGTTCTGGTCAGAGGGCCCACTTTGGGGGTGGAGGGGGGTGGGGTCTTACATATGTCTGCAAGTTGGGGGGGGTAGGGGATAGTCAGCTCTCCCCGGGTGCGTGTTCTGGAAGGAAAGTTTGTGCAGTTTGGATATGTTTGTCTGGGTCCCTCCAGAGCAGAGGCAGAGTCGCTTCTAGTGGGCTGTCGGGGGCTGAGTGTGTTGGTCGCCCATCTAGGGTGAGTCTGCAGTGGGGGGGAGGAGATACAGTGAGAGGGGATAGTAGAGGCAAAAGAAATGAACTCTGATTTTGGTGATGAATCAACAGTTATATGTGGCATGTATGTATGCTAAGGTGGAACCCTTGTGTGAGTCCTGGGGGGTAAAGTTCAGGTTCAGGTAGCGGCTGTGGTATGCAGGTCTGCGAGAGGTTTCCGCGGCACAAACTCAGGAGCAGTTTCTGCATTTCATAGGTGGGTATGGGTTCTGTAAGGTGGGTAGGAGGATTGTATGGTGGATAGGGGGGCCGGATGGTGGGTAGGGGGCTGGAAGGTGGGTAGGGGAGCATTGAGGTGGTTAGGGGGTTGTGAGGTGGGTAGGGGTTCTGTATGGTGGGTATGGGAGCTGTATGGTGGGTAGTGGGACTGTGAGTGGGTATGGGGTTCTGTATAGTGGGTAGGGGATTATGTATGGTGTGTAGTGTGGCTGTATGGTGGGTAGGAAAACTGTGAGTGGGTAGGTGTTCTGGAAGGTGGGTGGAGGGGCTGTGAGTGGATAAGGGGGCTGTGAGTGGATAGGGGTACTGTATGGTGGGTATGGGGTTCTGTATGGTGGGTAGGAGGGTAGGAAAACTGTGAGTGGGTAGGGGTTCTGGAAGGTGGATGTGGGTAGGGGGCTGTGAAAGGGTAAATACCTTTTAGTTTTCTGTAATTATTTCCTAGTGGTCCAGTGTGCAGCAAGGTCAGCAACGTGCGTGGGGGCAGAGCTGGCGTGCGGAAGGCTGAGCTTCTGTTCAGGAGGCGGTGCTTCTGCATGGGGGCGGGGCATGCAGCCAAAATTGATTTACGCTGTGCAGGGAGACCGATAGGTCTCCCTCCAGCCGCTGGCAGCCGCACCAGCCCCCTGCTCCTCCCTCCTTACTCTCCTCGGTCTGACAGGCTGGTTATTACAGATCACCTGGCACCCCGACTGGGCACCTCCGTTGACGGACGTTTTCTAGCTGACGCGGAGGACCATAAGCACCGCACCGGACATCACAACCACCGCAGACTCCACAACCGCCGTAGCTTAACTGGAGTCTCGTCGTCTTCCTTCCACCCTGGATCAACCTCTGACATCCAGGACCGTGTGGGAAAGACCTCTCCTCCAGGAGAGCGTATCAGGAACAGCTCTTAAGAGGTAAGTGATTAGAGCTCAGGGCAGGATACAAATCCCCAGTGTGAATATAGCAATTCCCTACAATAACGAGACGAGGCTACGTATTGAGGGTTAAGCAGGAACAGTGCTTTTGAACATGGGTTATCACAGGTCCCTCCAAAAACCAGTGGCGAAGTTGCTTTCGTCACACTGGTTATTAGAGCTTGCTGTTATTAGAGCTTGATGCGGCCCACCGGGACATTTCCTGGTATCCTGGTGGGCCAGTCTGGCACTGATTGTAAGATCATTCAGGGCTTCCTCTTCACTGTCCTCCAGCTCCAGTGGACCACCATCGACACACACTGCATGCACTTCATTAACACAGTCATACACAGCATTACTCAGGTTATACTTGCATACAAAGGCGTGCGTAGCCTTTTGGATTATTGTGTGCACCCTAAGGCACAAACACACGCCGCGTGTAAATAGAAATGGGGTGCGGTGTGTGAGATTGTGAGGGGTGCAGTGTGTAAGGGTTACAGTGTATGTGATTGCGAGGGGTACAGTGTGTGTGATTGTGATGGGTGCAGTGTGTGTGCAGTGGTGTATCCTGGTTTTGTGCTGCCCTACCCAACCCTTCCCCCCTGCCCCGCCTTCTAAATACACACAGACACACATTCACTGACAGATACGCATACACTAGCTAACAGACACACACACACTAACAGACACACACACTCACTAACAGACACACACTCACTAACAGACAAATACACACTACCAGACAAATACACACTAACACACACACACTCACTAACAGGCAACACGCTCACACTCACTAACAGGCAACACACACACACTCACTCACTAACAGACACACACACTCACTCACTAACACACACACACAAACTAACAGACACACACTCACTCACTCACATTAACACACACACTTTTTTTTTTATTTAACTCCCCCAGCCTCCTTACCTTTGGGAATGCTGGGGGGGGGGAATCTCCCTCTCCCTGGGGTCTAGTGGGGCTGCTGGGCGGGTGGTCGGGAGGGCGGCGCTGGCGAGGGAGCACTTTCCCCTGAGCTGTCTGCTCAGCTCTCTCGCGCGCCGCAGAGTGATGCTGGGAGACATTTGGCTAACAAGGCTAACAAGACATTTGCCCTGGGCATTTGGGGGCGGCTTTTTTTCCCACCCCTGGAAAATGCCGCCCAAGGCAAATGCCTTGTTTGCCTAGCAGCTAAAACATCCCTGTGTGTGTGGGGTACATTGTGTGTGATTGTGAGAGGTGGGGTGTAGTGTGAGAGGCTTTGCAGGCTAGGACAGGGGTCTGAGAGGGGAGCAGCTTTTTATTATACTTATTTTAATATATTTTTTTAAGTGCTTACCCCACCCCTCTCCTCCCTCCTTGTTTCTTACCTGCATCCAGGGAGGAGCGGTGGTCAGCATATTCCCTGGTGGTGCGGTGGCACTGCAGGGGCTCTCAACCTTCACCTCTCCAGCTCCGCCGGGTGAAGGCTCTTCTCGTGAATCCCGGCACCCCATGGAATCTATCGTTGCCGTGTGGGGGCTGAAAGTGTTTGGGAATGCTGATACTGTATGTGGTGACCGTGTGTGTGCGTGGGGATGATAGGGTGTGGGTGGGGGTGACAGGGTGTGTGAAGGAGGGCTGTGACAGGGTGTGTGAAGGGGGGCGATGACAGGGTGGGGGTCACAGGGTGGGGGTGGAGTAACTGTGACTGTGGGTGGGGGTGTGGAGGAGCAGTGATGGGGGTAGGTGGGCAGTTACAAGGGGGTGGAGGGGCAGTGACAGGGGGTGGAGGGGCAGTGACAATGTGAAGAAGTCATGTATTGTAAAGCGTTATCAGTTAGTAAGCTATGGACATCATGAGTTTGCAATTTCGCTTGTACATTCTATTGTTACCCTGGATGCCAATGCTGCCTTGATTTTATGTTACTGCACATAAATGTGAACCAAAAAATCATTAAAAATTTTTTAAATAAAGTATATCTAGATTTTTTTGTAAAAAAAATTCCAGTTGAGGGAGGGCTAACGTACTCACCTCTCCCCTGCATACAAGATAGGATTGTAAATACCGCCTCTTGCGTGATAGATCTAACGAAAAAAACTGTTGATCTTACCTGATCTAACGAATATCTACCAAAATCAATAAAAAAAGTTTCAAATTTCAGTTGAGGGGGGGGCTAACCCGTAGTCACGCCCACAAAGTTAAGTAGTGAATACCGCCCCTTGCGTGATAGATCTAACTAAAAAAACAGTTGATCAAACCTGATCTAACGAATATCTTCCAAAATCAATTAAAAAAAATTCAAATTTCAGTTGGGGGGGGGGGGGGCTAACCCGTAGCAAAGCCCACAAAGTTAAGTAGTGAATACCGCCTCTTGCATGGTAGATCTAACTAAAAAAAACAGTTGATCAAACCTGATCTAACGAATGTCTACCAAAATCAATAAAAAATAATTTAACATTTTAGCTGAGGGGGGGTGGCTAATCCGTAGTCACGCCCACAAACTTAAGTTGTGAATACCGCCTCTTGCATGATAGATCTAACTAAAAAAACAGTTGATCAAACCTGATCTAACAAATATCTTCCAAAATCAATAAAAAAAAATTCAAATTTCAGTCAAGGTGGGGCTAATCCGTAGTCACGCTCACAAAGTTGAGTTGTGAATACCGCCTCTTGCGTGATAGATCTAACTAAAAAAAACTGTTGATCAAACCTGGTCTAACGAATATCTATCAAAATCAATTAAAAAAAAAATTCAAATTTCAGTTGAGGGGGGGGTGGGGCTAACCCGTAGCAAAGCACAAAGTTGAGTTGTGAATACTGCCTCTTGCGTGATTAATCGAACTAAAAAATACTGTTGATCAAACCTGATCTAACGAATATATTCCAAAATCAATAAAAAAAAATTAAAATTTCAGTTGGGGGGGGCTAACCCATAGTCACGCCCACATAGTTAAGTAGTGAATACCGCCTCTTGCATGATAGGTCTAACTAAAAAAACTGTTGATCAAACCTGATCTAACGAATGTCTACCAAAATCAATAAAAAAAAAATTCAAATTTCAGTTGGGGGGGGGGGCGCTAACCCGTAGCAAAGCCCACAAAGTTAAGTAGTGAATACTGCCTCTTGCGTGATAGATCGAACTAAAAAAAACAGTTGATCTTACCTGATCTAACAAATATCTTCCAAAATTAATAAAAAAAAATTCAAATTTCAGTTGAGGGGGGCTAATCCGTAGTCATGCCCACAAAGTTGAGTTGTGAATACCGCCTCTTGCGTGATAGATCTAACTAAAAAAAACTGTTGATCTTACCTGATCTAACGAATATCTTCCAAAATCAATAAAAAAAAAAAAAAATTTCAGTTGGGGGGGGCTAATCCGTAGTCACGCCCACATAGTTAAGTAGTGAATACCGCCTCTTGCATGATAGATCTAACTAAAAAAACTGTTGATCAAACCTGATCTAACGAATATCTACCAAAATCAGTAACATTTTGTCCAAATTTCAGTTGAGGGGGGGGCCAGCCCCCCCTAATTATATATGCAATATCTCAGTTATTAGAGTAGACCTAACTAAAATTTTGCCTGATCAAACCTGATTTAATGTAGAGCTATCATAATCAACAACATTTTGTACAATTTTTTGTTGAAGGGGGGCTGGCTATGGGTTAGCCCCCCCCCCTGAAAATGATTGTTAATACCACATATATTAGAGTAGATTTAATGAAAAAAATTGTTGATCTAACAAATGGAATAGTATTTTGTTAAAATTCTCAATATGGGGACGGGTGGGGGGGCTAACCCTGGGGACATTAGGATTAAAAAAAAAAAAAAGCGATGCAGGCATATTAGGGACTGGTCCTCCTACATAGGGACACTTAGAAGATATGAACTTTACTGAATAAAATTGTTTTGGTTTTTTTTTCACACAAAAATGAAAGCAATTCAAATTATTTATTTATAAAATATTTTACCAGGAAAGATACATTGAGATTTCTCTCGCCTTCAAGTATATCCTGGGTCCACAAACCAAATAACATTTCCAAATATTTTATTACAGGTTATGAATGTATACATGGAAGCTATTGTTGTATTTATTGTACTTGTTGTCATAAACAACCTCAGGTTTTTCCCTCTTCCCCTCCCAACATGGCGGCGGAGTGAGGACGGGGTGACAGTTTCCGGGGCGCGGTTTGACTCGGAAGTGTTTCTCTTTTTGTATACACCTGCCTAAAGAAATCCGCAGTGCCCAGTACCAAGCTCGCGGCAAACTCCAAACCTGCAAGCGGTGGGGGGAACTCAACGGGTTTGAATTGGCCCTAGCGGAGAGCGGGTAGGTCCATGTAGCTGGGTGGGGAAGGGGGAGTATTTAAATGTGCTGCACACGTGGGGCGTCCATGTTTCTTTCTGATATATTGGTCCCCATTGTCTCAGCTGGGGCACCCCGGAAGCTGTATGTCTTCCAGCCAGGCAGTTTATCCACCCTGAGAAGGGGGACAGCATCTTTTGGGCTGTCAGGGTGTGACTGTAACAGGTGGCTGCTAATTTGTGTTATTCAATGGGCATATTAAGGCCTCCTATTACAGGGACAATTATAATAATGGTGATCTAACAGCCTCTAAAATAAAGGGACTAATATCAGTTTAGTGAGGATGCTGACCATAAAATGAGGGACTGTTATTAATATAGTGACAGTATTACCTCTAAAATGAGATTGTTATTAATATAGTGACTGTACTACCATAAAAAATGAGACTGTTCTTAATATAGTGACAGTATTACCTCTAAAATGAGGGACTGTTATTAATATAGTGACAGTACTACCATTAAAAATGAGACTGTTATTAATATAATGACTGTGCTACCATTAACATGGGTCTGTTATAAATATAGTGACTGTACTACCTCTAAAATGAGACTTATTAATATAGTGACAGTACTACCATTAAAAATTAGACTGTTATTAATATAGTGACTGTACTACCATTAAAAATGAGACTGTTATTAATATAGTGACAGTACTACTTCTAAAATGAGACTGTTATAAATATGACTGTACTACTTCTAAAATGAGACTGTTATAAATATAGTGACTGTACTACCATTAAAATTAGACTGTTATTAATATAGTGACTGTACTACCATATAAAACGAGACTGTTATTAATATAGTGACTGTACTACCATTAAAATGAGACTGTTATTAATATAGTGACTGTACTACCATTAAAATGAGACTGTTATTAATATAGCGACTGTACTACCATATAAAATGAGACTTATTAATATAGTGACTGTACTACCATATAAAATGAGACTTATTAATATAGTGACAGTACTACCTCTAAAATGAGACTTATTAATATAGTGACAGTGCTACCATTAAAATGAGACTTATTAATATAGGGATTGACTGATTATCGGTCTGGTTAATGTTCTTGTCCGATTTACAGCAATATCAATATTTGCCTATAATGATACTGATAATGCAGATGGTGGCTAGGACCCAGCCCATGCTATCTGCAGCACAACTCCGCAACTTTGATTGCCCCCCAGAAATCAAAGCAACGCTCTATGCGGACACCTGGCTCAAGAGAGTTGGCGAGAGAACAGTAGATGGTGTCCTAACTGCCCCCTCTACAATGCAACCCCCCCACCCTCCTGGCAGCCTGCACAAAGCCACTGGATCTCCATGAAATGTAATACTCTCCTCCCTGGTAAAAGGCAGGGAGGAGGGAATACAAAAAATTACTTTTTAATATTATTAAACAATGTAATAATTATATCAAATTATTTGGCTCAGTGCTGCACAGTAGGCAGCCATGCCGTTCAGCGTCTCCACGCTCTGCATGGGGACGCTGAATTTTCCTCATAGAGATGCATCGGCCCTAAAAAAATTATATCGGTCGATCCCTCGTATTCATGTAGTTCCATTAAAGGAACACTATTGTCACCAGACCACTAAATCTCAATGAAGTGGTCAGGGTGCAGTGACCCTGTCCTTTTAAGCCTTCAGTGTGAAACATTACACATTTTTAGAAACTGCAATGGGTTTAAGTCCACCTCTGTCAGTATGGCATCCTATAGAGGCACTGACCAAATAAGACTTGGTCATGTGACTCTGATGTCCGCATATGAACCCATTGACTCAATACTTTTCTGAGGGTAAGTTTGTAGTGTGGCACTACCTGGACATTAGGTCCTCTGTTAGGAGCATTGTATTCAATCATCATGGAGGTGGTACCCACACTATTGCATCGTTACTTGTAAATCAGCATCTGAACAGATGATGCCAAGATTTGCTCCTTAGAGAAATAATCAGAGAAAGTACTGCTTATATTTCCTTACATTTGCACAAAACACAAGACTGTATACAGCAATCATCAAAATTCGATATTTGTCAGTATGCTGTTCATTACATCTAACTCAATGAGAAAATGCACTGCATGCTGGCTTTTTGACTTGTGAAATATGACAACCTTATGACATTCAGGCATGTGGAGTCTGGTACACAAAACCTGTGACTCTGACTGTTCTGTTATCGTACCTCTAGCTCCTTATATTTCTTTATAATTATTTACAATTATTGTATTACAAATTACGATATATGTTGACATATAAGTCGTCATTTTATGCATTCAAAATAAATTTCCTAAAAATTAGGGGTCGACTAATATGCCAAACACAAAATTGTTGATAAATGGCCAACATGAAAATAAGGTCTTGGCATAATGCTTTATTGATACACGCAATCATTTCTCACTTCTCATACCTCCTTATCACTACCAGCTTCTTTCTTTAAAAGCAGCACTGTCACTCCCTTACTATAGTGACACTGCCTGCTTCTAATTATTGGAAACCTCCCTTGTAAGAGGCTAATTAAGGTGCTTACTTGACTGATTGTGTGTCATTATAACTTGGTTACTGAGGTTGTTTTACAGCTGGTTTTTTTTTATAAATAAATTCCAATAAAACTTAAAGGGACACTATAGTCACCTGAACAACTTTAGCTTAATGAAGCAGTTTTGGTGTATAGAACATGCCCCTGCAGCCTCACTGCTCAATCCTCTGCCATTTAGGAGTTAAATCCTTTTGTTTATGAACCGTAGTCACACCTCCCTGCATGTGACTTGCACAGCCTTCCATAAACACTTCCTGTAAAGAGAGCCCTATTTAAGCTTTCTTTATTGCAAGTTCTGTTTAATATCCCCTGCTATGTTAATAGCTTGCTAGACCCTGCAAGAGCCTCCTGTATGTGATTAAAGTTCAATTTAGAGATTGAGATACAATTATTTAGGGTAAATTACATCTGTTTGAAAGTGAAACCAGTTTTTTTTTTTCATGCAGGCTCTGTCAATCATAGGCAGGGGAGGTGTGGCTAGGGCTGCATAAACAGAAACAAAGTGATTTAACTCCTAAATGACAGTGAATTGAGCAGTGAAATTGCAGGTGAATGATCTATACACTAAAACTGCTTTATTTAGCTAAAGTAATTTAGGTGACTTTAGTGTTCCTTTAATCCAGCGTCATGTTGTCGTCATAATTCCTAATGAATTTTGCACAATCCAGTGTCTGTGTTATAAATAGTATGGACATAGGGAGCATGTGTGGCCATTGCTTAGTTCTGCCAATGCAGTGCTTCTCTATAGTGTAATCAGTGTTCGCATCATTATGAGCCTAGCGGTTTTTCTAAGGCTTTATAAGGAAAGTGCCACTAGAATCGTGTTCTCTGACAAATGTAAATATTGCTGTTTCCCAGATCCCTTTTACTAATTAGAATTTTTTTTTTTTTTTTGTATATGTTCTTATTCCTCATATGTTTTCACAGTGAAATATACATATTTTTTTTTCTCTCCGCAGGTGGAATTAAAGTTTCTCTTTCTGATACTAAACATCTGATGTCCAAATGAATGAAGTGTCGGCATCTTTGACCCATATGCAGCATGGGCAAGTGACAGAAGATTTAATAGAGAACCATCAGGCTAACATGGTAAATACAGCAGTCCTCGTCATAACATTTTAAACAGCATCTCTTTAAGCCAGCAGAGCATCATGGGAAATGAAGTGCAATGCCAAAGTGTGTGGTTTTTTTATTATATAAATAAGAATCTATAAAATGAGTATCAAGCTTGATTCCCCCTACTTCCCTATTGGCCCTGATTGAGTACACTTTGCAAAGCAGGGCCTGTCTCTTTGTTGACATTGACTTTTCTTTGTTTTACATTTTTATAAGGATTTTACACAACAATAGTACTTTTGCTAGCAAATATAGAAGTTTATTTTAATATAACACTGTGTACGATAACGTACTCTGTAATTATCTGTTTGTGAATAAGATGTTTACATGTTTGGTAGTGTTCTTCCTGTTTTTTTGGAGTGGGTTTCTCACTCCCTTTTTTTGGTCATTTCCTGCTGACTCTACTACACACACAGCACTTTCATGCTTGGGCTTGCAAGTACTGTGCGATGTCTGGATTTGTCCAATGTGAGTTATTGAAATGTCTCATGTAGAGAAACATTTCGAGATGAGTGTTTGAAAAGTTGTAAATCCATACAGCATACATTTTAAAGGAACGCGTGCTATCTCGCTTGCAGTAGTGAGAGCACTGCGAAGTGAGATTTCTGTGGGAAAAGTAAGTCTTATGGCTTGACTGGTGTGTGTATTTGTGTTTTAGCAATGCATTAACTCAATCTCTATATATCTCTCTATCTATATCTCTCGGTAAAATAGAAGTTTGAAGGCACTCACTGTTTTCGGTTCTGAGAACCATGAAAATCTTTAGATAATATAGCCTCGATGCTCCACAGTAGAACTATAATACATTCTTCAAATATTGGAAAGAAGTAGGCACTCGCAGGACTTTGTTATGAAAAAGTAAAAAAGTTTTTAATTGTGCAGTGTCAACGTTCCGGACCCACTCGTGGTCCTTTCTCAAGACATTTCGCACATCTTTTGCATTGTACCAAAATGCAGGCAATTATATTTGATAATTAAGGAAAGGGATCAGATAAAACAAATAACAGCAAATATCTACTAGCTCTACCCTTAGAATATTGCGCCTGGTAACAATACAATATTTGTTAGTGGTAAAAACGCCTGGGAGATTAACAGCAACAAGTTTAATAGGAAACTGTCACCACTTACCGGGCCATCCGGTTCCCCATCGCAATCTCATTACAGAGGTGGGTGTTAGACTTCTGTAACACCCACCTCTGGTCCACTTGGTGCTCTTTCTTTGCTTTTTGTTGATTTGCCCTGATTAGGGACACTTACCCAAGCTGGGCAAACCTCATCCATGATGTCAACATGCTAGCTTCACTGACAGCATCTTAATGGAGTGATGTCACATAACTACTTTCCTATACTCCCTAGCTGGCTCTAGCAGGATTTGCCATAGCAAAAACTGCTATACATAGAAAGCAGAGGGACCCCTCTCTTATTCTCTCCTTGAGTCTCAATTCCTCGGCATTGAGTGTCTTCCAGGGAATTATGAGACAGATGGGAGAAAAACCTATTTGTAAGTCATTTTTTCTTAAAGTAATAATTGCAAAGTATAGATAGAATTCCAAGATATTTTAAAAGAGCTAAAGTAATTTTGGCCTTGACCGGTTTCCTTTAAGGAAGGGAGGGTTGAAACAAATATGGAAGGACAATAATTTACAGACCTGTAGACCAGGTCTACAAGAGAATCAGGAATTTGTTTAATAGCACTTGGTGCAGGTACCAGTTAGTCAAACGGAATGTGTATTGAAGTTTCTGTCTAATAGGTGTATCTCTAGAGAGTTATTATAGGAAAGTACATTTTTGAAAAAGCGTTTGGTCAGTGTGTTATTGGGCTTGCAAGTACTGTGCGATGGTACCTGTTTCCAAACAATCCATATGGAAGTCAAAGAATAACTTGGATCTAAAAAGGACCATAGTAGGAGAATCCACGTGAATCCAACTTTGCAAAATGGTTTTTGAAGCTACGTCTTAAAGAATAAGGATTAAAGGTTATTAAGGAATAAGGTCTTGATTCAATAAGCTTTCCAAATGATTCACTACTACTAGGAGAACTTTCAAAATTATTTATCTACAAACATTCCTATAGACTAATTGTGACTTATGTAGATGAATAATATTTTTTTTTTTTTCTAATAGTGTTGAAACATTTGTAAAGCTTGTTAAATCAAGACCTTAGAGTTAGCAGGTAGTGAGGTGGGAAAAAGCCCATTATGGGCAATTCAGGGGAAAGATGACATGGAATATGCAAGAGAGTAGCTTGAATAGCCCTCCAAAATCATAGAATGGGTCCATGGACACGGTGATACAGGTCTGCCTCCTCTCCTTTCAAACACTCGGATAAAGATCTAATTTTGAAACAATGTTGTCGATCTAGACGTAAGCGTGATGGTAAATCTTCAAACCCATCTCATGCCATGTGGCTGCTGCCAGCATATTAAGAGTAGAGGAAGAACATGGTGTTGTTAGACTGTCTCCCATTATCCAAAATCTGAGGAGTATAGTCCAAGTGAGGTTTGATGTTCTCATAGTGTGTTCAATGAATAGCGCTTAGTTGGAAACAGATAAATGTGATTTGATGTATATTTGAGTAGCTAGCTAATGTTTCCTGAAATAAAACATTTGTTTAAGAAGTGCATAAAGTGTGAAAATTGCCATTTAAAGACCTGGCCACAGCCTAACCTGTTTGTGGGATGGTGGAAAGTGTTGAATTTGTTGTAGAGAGTGGAGGTCTACATAAGGTGTGTTGGTGTGTACCTGTCTTCCCCAGTAATTCAGTTCACAGCATGACAGCCGCCAAGCTGTAGTCAGTAAGGTTAGGAAGATTGTGGCCAACATTGAACTTGGATTGGTGTGTGTGTGTGTGTGGTTTATTTTTTTTATTCCATTACACGAAGGTTAAAAACTGTGTAGAAATAAATGTTGTCATCTGCAGAACTGAAGGCAAAGGACTGAAAAACATAAGAAATTTTAGATTTATAGTAACACTAAAGCAGGGAAAATAATTATATATTCCTAATGCTATAGTGCCCCTTTCCTACTTGTAGTCAGCCCCCACCTCCCAGTGCAAAAAAAAATGTTTTACTCCCCCCTTTTCCAGCACTGGGGTTCCTTTAGTGCTTCTCACCCTTCCTTGTCCTGTGAGGCGTGGCCTCCTCTGGCGTAGTATAATCCAATACTCCTCATACGGGAGCATTGGGAACTAATACACATGTGTGGCACAGGAAAGCATTGAATCAAGGGCTTCCATGTCAATTAACCGAGTTTTCCTCAGTCAGTGCAGCAGAAGCTGCCACGAGAGGTGGACTTAACCCTGCAATGTATTGGGGGCAATAGTCTGTCCAGGTATTTTATGCTTGCTTGTTCCCAGTGAAACTGTAAGAGGATGTGTTGCTCTGCGGGATCCTTGGTAGTTAACACCATGGCTGTGGATTTAGTAAAATGAATTAAAGCCTGTAATAGTGAGATATATATATATATATATATATATATATATATATATATATATATATATATATATATATATATATATATATATATATATATATAGCACTATTACAGGCTTTAATTCATTTTACTAAATCCACAGCCATGGTGTGTGTGTGTGTATATATATATATATATGAAAATAGTCCACAAAAGAGGTTAACTTAATGGAGCGATAAGCAATCTGTATGCCAGTCAAGGCATCAGACATAAGTAAGTCTAATGATAGGGTCCAAGGTAAAGAACATCGTGGAGAAGGGACAATTCTGTTGAATCCCCCCGCACCACTCTCTATTACAGGTATGACTTGTTGGCTAATATGGTGCACGGGCCAGCTGGTTCACTGTGTTTGCGATCGGTTTATTCAGTTTTGTGAGCCAAGCTGAGTGCAGTGTGCTGCCGAGTTATGGACTGCCCACGCATGCTTCTGCATCTTACCTCTCCCCAGGGGAGGAAAGGTATGTATGTCCAAGTTTGGTGTGTGAAATCACATTCAAGTTGGACGACTCTTGCACAAGAAAGGACTTTTCAATTTCTCGTTTTAATGTGTAAGGCCAAGGGGGCTGTCTTATACCTGCAGTGATATTTGTATATCGTGCATTCATAAGCCCCTGTTACCTGGAAGACCAGGGCAGGATTCTTTCTGTACCGTAAACTTTGCTGTGGGGCTTAGCTTGACCATTTAAATTTAAATATTGTGATTGATCACTGAATCCTAAAATGTTCTTTTCTACTTGGGTTTTTTGTGGTTTCTTGATACCTGTATATTAGCGATTTACAAACACCTTGCATTAAACATATTAACATGGATCTGTGCAAACCTTTCTCTCAGGGTTTATGTCCTGGTTAATACCTAACCAGAGACTAGCTTTCTGGCAGTGTCTGTTTTTACAGGCAGTTTTTCCTGTCCGATACTAGCTTATCATGCTATTGCACATTGGCCAGGTTATGGTGCAACTTCCTCTCCTACCCAGTGAGCTAAGCTATGTCGGAGGAAGAAGAATATATTCCGTTGCTTGTGCACCACCCTGTGAGTATCAAACTGCAGTAAACCATTGTGATTTCTGTACAACTGATACCAATCCCTAACCTATTAACACAAATGCAGCCGTAATAGGACCACTGTTACCCTTGCCAGTTTATCAATGATCTGTGTTTGTATTAAGCATTAACAGGAGCCTTACATTATAAAGGAGAAGCATTTTGAAAACAATCCAGAATCCAGCCTTAAAACCGTTTACAAGGCAGATTTAATTGCAGTTAATTTGATTTTGTTTTCAATTCTGTGTTTAGCAAATAAACCACAAAGCTTGCACTCTACAATATCTCATTCATTATATGCCTTTACAACAGCCTGTCAATGTTTTATATCCTTTTATAAAATGTAATATTTTATAGGCACTTGCTAGCTCATTGAATATCTGAAAATGTGTTTGGCAATCCGTGCCAAAAGAATTGTAGTAAATTGAGAAGCATATTGCCCAAATAACCAGTGAGATTCTGTGGTGAGTTAAACAAATTATAAAAGACAAAGTATAAATGAATGTAGTTTTTGGTCCCTACAATTTAGTTAAAATTATTTTATTTTTTATATTTTTATTGAATTTTTTTTTTTGTCTTTGGCATTTTTTTTTTTCCTTTAAATTTAATACTTTGCCGAACAAAACCATATAAATTAGTTTGTGGTTAAGGTGCCGGGAGTACCCTTGTCCTGATTCCTGGTCCTCCTGTCGCTATTGATCTCGCTGGCCATTCATTGCCTGAAAGCAGTTAGCATATGCTAGTCTGTGCCTGTGAATTTAGAGAGTTGACATTTACCAGCCTGGCTAATGACGCTCCAGTTACACCTCTGGCAGCAGAGAGGTTAAACTGCATGTGTGCAGTATTTCAAAGCAAAACCGACTCCAGGCACTATGACCACTTCAAATCCACCAAGTGGTCATGCTTGGAGTAACCCTTTAACTTTTGCAGTGCTGTGTGCATGGCACACATGCTTGTTTACAGCACTGCTGGAGAATATCCTGACCGCACGTATGTGAATGCTCTGTTGGATGCCTGAACATGCAAGCTCCTGACACTTTTTTTTTGTAATTTTTTTTTTTTGTTTTGTTTTGTTTTTAATTTAGCTGTGAGAAACTAATGCTACATTGGGTGACACTCCCTGCCTCTTCGCAGCTTGAAGAGCTCTGCACTGAGCTAAGCAGAGGTTTAAGGCTTCGCTCAATGGCTGAGCTCGGTCATCTGATGCTCTCCGATAAATTGTCCCTACAGCATGCTGTAGTGGTTATAGTGCATGACTTGCTCCTTTAAAGTACGCATACGTTCTGCATATCCCCAAGAGAAAACCTTGTATATAATGACTTGGAATAGTTACATGGGCATTGTATTTTAATGTGTTTACGAAAGAAAGGAATTCTGATGATTTACCGTGTGTGCGTGTCTGTATAGAAATACATTGCTTAAAACCTCAAGTCTTACAGCCCCTAACCAGGCTTTAACATTTTCTGGCCATTTTTTCCCCCTTCTTCCCTCTTGCAAGAATTTTTTTTTCTTTCAAAAAAGTACAATTAAAAAATAAATGGGTACTGCAGGCTTGAAGGGTTTGTTATAGCCTGTTACATTCTCCAGGGCTGAATTCATATACAACTATGCAAAATTTTTACGTGTGTGTGTGTGTGTGTAAAATATACTTTTTAAATTCTTTATTTCTGCAGTGCATTGCATATACCATACATTGAACAGTGGTTTGTGGTAGAAAAATATTAATGCAAAACTTGGTGTGATTGGAAAACATTGTTACTGCACCAATTTTATACATGCTATGAATGTGGCCCTAGGTCTTACTGTAGGGGATAGAACCCTTCATGTGTGTTGTAGAGGTGTAGTTCACCTACTCGATCCTAGTGCCATGTTCCCATGATGCCGGGGGCTATATAGGAGGCAGCATATCAGAGGTTTCGGCATGCTTGCGTTTGGTGAGGATTGAAGTGAGGATGCGATGAGTGCATAGAGGACTGAGGTCTCATTTGTGCGTTATCAGAGGTGTTTGGATGTCGCTTCTCCGTAGTGTAGCTACTGGTGGTTGGAGTCATGTCAGCTGAGTTGTCAGGCTGTGTTGGGCGCTCTAATTGAGTGCCCATGGAGGTCTCTAGCTCCGATTTGCTCTGGGTGGTGTGTGGGCTGCAAGGCACGGGGATTCAGCAGGAGCGGTTTTAGCCTGGGTGGGCCGTTGTATCATGACCCGATGTCCCTGTTGTCTGCTGCGGGTTGTGGTCACTGTGTGCGGCGTCCCATGGCTGGCATGTAGGCAGGCAGGTCTGTCTTCGTTGGGGAAGCTCCGTCCTACGCTTTTCTTGCCATGGTGCTGCTCAAGATTCCCTCCATGCCTGTAAGTGTCAGCGTGGGGTAGGCCCCGGTTTTCCACCTCTGCTTAGGCTAGTTGGAAGCCGCAAAGAATTGCATCTATTGCCTCAGGGTGAGTTAAGGAATCTTGCTGTCCACTTTTTGTAGCTAGATCAGCTTGGGATAGCGTGATATTCATTGGATATTGGAGCATACATGAATGGCGTCCGTTCAGGTTGATGGTCGAGCTCCGCCCCTGAGCCCTGTATATTTTGATATACTAAATAACCTGCAAAATCGATTGTTCAAGTAGATTCTGAATTTTAGAAGTTTAAATCAGCCTCTTGATAATTAAGCATAATATTTGAAAATGTGGTTTGCCGCTTATTTGTATAAGTGATTAGTTGAAACCCGCCGTATTGATTTTAAGTGGATAATTGTTTTTCTAATGCCTCCGCCTGGTTTTGTCTTGCAGAACGATAACAATGAAAGAAGAAACAATGAGCGTTTGGAGTCTCAAAGCAACGGACAGACACAGAGCAGTTCCCAGCAAGTGTTGGAACAGGATGATGAGGAAGATGAAGAACTGACATTAAAATATGGTGCTAAACACGTGATCATGCTTTTTGTGCCCGTCACACTCTGTATGGTAGTGGTTGTGGCAACCATTAAGTCTGTCGGCTTTTACACCAGAAAAGATGGCCAGCTGTAAGTAAATTTGTATTATTATTATTTTTATTTATTATTATTTGTAAATTTATATACTTTGAGGTTCTGTTCACAACTGAAGATAATTTTTTGGAGTTCTCTGGTATTTGTGAAACATTTCCAACTCTGACTGATATTGGCTAAGATGCTGAATTGCAGTGTCTAGATTTCACATTTAAAGCTCGGAAGGTGCTGATTAGTTTAAATCTCTTCTCTTCTAACGTGTCTTGCGTGTGTGCACACACACACACTCTTCCCACTATTGTTTCATCACCAATCGTGGCTTCTTCCCTGTGAAATATGGCCGTATTCTAAATAGTGAGCAGAGCTTGCTGACCCTTTTTGCTTTCTGCGTCACTAATGTCATAGAAATTAGTGACACAGAAAGCCAATGAAGTACCATTGTTTCCTGTGACCTTTCTTCAAACATGTTTATTTTTCTGTCCACTTTATCCTTGCTTTTCCACACTACCTCAGCAGCGTGCTCGCATCACATCTCCTATAACCCACACTAACTGAGCAGCGTGCTCGCATCACATCTCCTATCACACCCACACTAACTGAGCAGCGTGCTCGCCCCAGATGCTCCTCTCCTGTAACCCACACTACCTGAGCAGCATGCTCACACCATATCTCCTATAACTCACACTACCTGAGCAGCATGCTCACACCAGATTTCCTGTAACACACACTACCTGAGCAGCATGCTGGCCCCACATCTCCACACTACCCGAGCAGCATGCTCACACCATATCTCCTATAACTCACACTACCTGAGCAGCATGCTCACACCACATCTCCTTAACCCACACTACCCGATCATCATGTTCACACCACATCTCCTTAACCCACACTACCCGAGCAGCATGCTCACACCATATCTCCTATAACTCACACTGCCTGAGCAGCATGCTCACACCACATCTCCTTAACCCACACTACCCGATCATCATGCTCACACCACATCTCCTTAACCCACACTACCCGAGCAGCATGCTCACACCACATCTCCTTAACCCACACTACCCGAGCAGCATGCTCACACCACATCTCCTTAACCCACACTTCCCGATCAGCATGCTCACACCACATCTCCTTAACCCACACTACCCGAGCAGCATGCTCACACCACATCTCCTTAACCCACACTACCCGAGCAGCATGCTCACACCACATCTCCTTAACCCACACTACCCGAGCAGCATGCTCACACCACATCTCCTTAACCCACATTACCCGAGCAGCATGCTCACACCACATCTCCTTAACCCACACTACCCGAGCAGCATGCTCACACCACATCTCCTTAACCCACACTACCCGAGCAGCATGCTCACACCACATCTCCTCAACCCACACTACTGAGCAGCATGCTCACACCACATCTCCTATAGCCCACACTACCTGACCAGCATGCTCACACCAGATTTCCTGTTACCCACACTACCTGAGCGGATTGCTCAGTTCAGCTTTCTACACAGACTGCAACCCACCTGAGCAGGGTGCTTACCGCAGCAATCTACACTGCTTGTAGCATACTACCTGAGCAGCTTTCTCACTCCAGCTCACCATACTGCCTATAACTTGCACTACCTGGTCTGTCTGCTCACATTAGCTCCCTTTATTGCCTATTGCTTATACTATCTGAGCAGTATGCTTACACCAGCTCTCCTCGTTCTTTAACTCCTAATTTCTTAATAGCTTATTCTGCTTCCCAGAAATTACACCCTGATTTCCCTCCCTCCCTCCCCACTCCTCATGTTACCACACTATGTAGCAACCATGTGCACTCCAGTTGTCTCTACCACCTAAGGCTTTGGTTCCAGAATTAGCACGTTGCTTCCCATCCCATATTTAAATAAGATGGTAGATTAAGCAGTTATTTCTCCTACAGAGCTCCACAAATGTAAATGTACGTGTGTGTGTGTGTGTGTGTGTGTGTGTGTGTATATATACCTTCGATATCGAAAATCTTTAATCTGACACTATCCTGATATTGCCGAAAACATATACTTCGACCTACCACAATAGTATTTTTACTTGCTCTGTAGATCATACTTGAAAATTAAAGTTTAGGTGTACCCTTATATTGGTTAGGTTTCTTCCCCTCCTCCCAAAGGCGTTTTCACTCAACTGTTCATTGACTGTTACACTGCACATTTAGGTTCAAACCACATCATTGAATTATTCAAATTGTTTACATTTTTTTTTGTTCGATATGTTGCATTTCATTTGTCAATTCATTGTTAGCCTGTTATTCCCTCCAACATTGTGTAACACCCCTTCCTTGCCTCTAGGTGGCATGCACACATAAATTATATGGAGCAGATGTAATCTCTCAGTGCCTCATTCAAGTCCGTAAAGTCAGGGTTGTAAGATCTGCAGAGTTGGTATACACATGATATTATAGAACATGTCCACAATAACACTGTTTGCTCTGGTTTTGTAATATGCTGAAGGGAAGTAATTGCGCAATGAAAGAAAAATGTACTTTACCGTGGAAAAAAGTTTTGCGAAAAGTGTTATTTTCAGGGTCTTTCCCTGAAGAGGGCATTTCCACTTCCAGTGTGATGGTACAGGGCTCCAGCCAAAGGGAGTTATAATTATACTGGCACCACCATCTTTTAGAAAGTGTACCCAACACTAACGGAATGAGTTGGTCAATGGTTTGAAATATTTCCAATTCAATTAAAGGGATACTATTGTCACTAGAACAACTACAGTTCAATGTAATACCTGTAATGTGCTTACATTACTATCTAGGAACACCTCTAGTGATAGTTACTCAAAGGGCCACCACAGGTGCTTCCTGAGTCAGTGCTGCACACTATGTAACACTGATATTTAGCATCTCCACGCTCTGCATGGATGCTCTGAACATTTTCCATAGAGGCGCTGCTGATTTGCCACACATGCGTGATAGCCTCCCAATGCTTTCTTATAACAAAACATTGGGTTGGCTGAGATCATCAAGTATGATGAACTCAGCCAAGGGGGGCAGGGCCAGCCACGAGGAGACCTGCGCAGTACTGAAAAAAGATGCGTAAAATAACCTTTAACTCTTTTCACAGGGGGCCGACCTAAACTGTTTTTAAAATATAGTGTCAGGATTGCATAATTGTATTCCTGAAACTATATAGTGTTCCTTTAAGCAAAATCTGCACCTATGTATGAATAAGAAAAGATATCACTAGAACAACTTATATGGCATATGTTAAATATACTTGATGTAGAGTTGAGTTTTTTTTATTTATTTATTTTTTTTATTCTTTGTTTATTCAGTGCCTTTGCAAAAATAATGTGTGTGGTTTGGCTCGTGCATGAGCCCATTGGCTTTTCAGATAGTAGTAGATTTAGTATACAAAGATGCCAAAGTACATATTTTAGGTACATAAAGTAGTAACATCAGGCTACTTTCATCCGGTGTCGTTGTTTAAAAAAAACAAAAAAAAAAACTCCCAAACTGTTAACAACCATTTAATAAATAAAAACAGCGGGCTGGAGTACTGGGGGGGGGGGAGGTCACATTTCGGTCAGTCGATTGTTTTTGCGTCCCCTGTCTGTTTCTATGCTCTTATCGGTCAATGTAGGTTTCCCAAAGTTCCCAAGTCTTGGTGAAGGCTTTGGTGGAGCCTCGTACTCTGGCCGTGTGTTTGTCCATAAGATGGCATTCTTTGATCTTATTGATCACTACGGGCACTGGGGGGGTGTCTGATTGTAGCCAGGTTTGGGCCATTGCCCTTCTGGCCGCTAAGGTTATTTTATTGAACAGCTGTTGGTCTGGTTTGGGCCAATCGTCTTGGGTCTGGCAAGCAGGAATGACCGTGGGTTTAGTTCTACTGGTCTGTCCATAATTTGGGCTAGTAGTGCTTGAATTGCCGTCCAGAAAACCTTAATCTTAGGGCAGTACCACCACATGTGGGCGTATGTCCCTTTCTCTCTGCAGTTTCGCCAGCAGAGGTCTGTGGGCATCTTTTTCATGTGGTATAATTGAACCGGGGTGGTATACCACCTGAACATCGTTTTGTATGACTGTTCCTGCATTGTGATGCAGATGGAGGTTTTAGTGTTTTCCTCCCATATGTCCTGCCAGTTTATGTCATCTAAAGCTTCCCCTAGGTCGGTTTCCCATTTGTCAGTGTAGTGGAGGGCGCCCCATTCCCATGTGGTGGAGCAGAGGTGGGAGTAAAGGAGGGAGATCATGCCCTTTTGGTAGCGTTCTGCTTGGCATATTTAGTAGTTAGTATAGTCTTTATGACTGGGATGTTGTGCTCTCCATGCGTCTGAGTCCCATTTTACAGATGAAGTTGTGTAGTTGTTTATTTTGTGCACCCATACCGTGGGATCTAGCTAGTCCCGGGCGTGTGCTCCTGTCAACTGCTGGGGAGAGAGTGGCGTTAAAATTGCCTCCCTGGTAGTACCACTCCTGTAGGTAGTGACAAGACTGTGTCTGACATATAGTTCCAGAACTGTGGTGATGGGGTGTTGGGAGCGTATATGTTGATCAGGTGTATGGTTTGTGTGTGGATTCGGCCTGTCGCTATTATGTATCTGCCCTCAGGATCTATTGTCACTTGGGTGAGATGTATAGGGCATCTCTTGTGGACGAGGATAGCTACCCCATTTAGTTTTTGGAAGGCTCGCGTCTCTGCGACTACGCGGTAGGTATGGTCACGGAGGGAGACCTGAGCAGACCTAGGCAGATGCGTCTCTTGTAGGAATGCGATGTCCGGGTTTAGTCTTTTCAGTTCCCTAAAAAGTGTGCGTCGCTTGCGAGGGGCGTTAAGGCCCTTAACATTGAGTGAGGATAATTTTATGGTCATGTTATTTGGGTGAAGGGGTCTCTAATAAAGTAGTGATGTAAGGACATGGTGCGGGGTGGAGCCCTCACCCACCTCTGCTCCCCAAGCCATCTGCATTGGTGGGATTCCTTTCGGGGGTGCTCGTTGTATCAGTCAATGACCAGAATATGATTAGGGTAGGGGTTGGGGTGAACTGTGGAGATGTGCAAACTGGGGCGGGGGATAGAGGGACGGGGGATGCAGGTGGGGTACAAGTGTACCTGTCTGGTCTTATGCATTGCCAGACCACAGGGGGGTACCTGGACCCTAGCCTCCATCAGGTTTTCTGCTATCTTGGGGTCTGGGTCATGAACCTTGTCACCGGGGGTGTCCCCTATACCATTAAACTTTTGTTGGGATGATAAGTCAAGCGCAGCTATTGTCCGGAAATTGTTGTGGGTATTAAATTCCCTTTTGTATCGGGTTTTAAAGGACCGGGCTGCTATGGTTGTGTGGCTGAGGGGTTGGATGTCCTCAGAGTCTTGCTGCCTTATGGTACTGTTCTACAGTTTTCCTGGCACTGCAGGTCCCCTCTCCGTCCCACCCCCCATCCCAAGTTGCTGAAGGGGCTAAAACCCCTTCAGTGACTTTCCTGTATCCAGCGCCAATGTCCCTCGGCACTGGGACAGGGTCCGCCCATGCTCCTCCCCGACCTATTGAGCATGCGAGGGTGGGGGAGACATAATGCGCATTGAATAATGCTTTCCTATGGGGATTTCAGCGACGCTGGAGGTCCTCACATAGCGTGAACACTGAAATGTCCACTAGTGGCTATCTAGAGGAGGACTTAACCCTGCAATGTAAATATTGCAGTTTATGAAAACTGCAATAATTACACTCGCAGGGTTAAGGGTAGTGGAAGTTGGCACCCAGACCACTCCAATGGGCAGAAGTGGTCTGGGTGCCTGGAGTGTCCCATTAACTTTTAAATGGCAGAAAATTGAGCATTGAGACTGAAGTCTCATGACCTATACACCAAAACCACTTCATAAACCTAAAGTTGTTTTTGTGCCTAGCGTGTCCCTGTAACCTGTTTGCACTTAACAAGTTTAATATTAAATTCCTCATGATCCACGTTTTAGTTGAACGGGTTTGAATGTACCTCAATGCAACAAAATCTATTCATGTGATCGACTACTATATTAACTACTATATAATTATAAACTGTTTTCATCTTATAGGACTACATTTTGATTTTGTAAAATACATTCAGCCATTTCTGTTTTCTAGAATATATACCCCTTTCACAGAAGATACAGAAACTGTTGGACAAAGAGCCCTGAACTCCATCCTCAACGCAGCGATCATGATAAGTGTGATTATAGTCATGACAATATTACTGGTGCTGCTCTACAAATACAGGTGTTATAAGGTAATGGATTTATGACTTCTGTACACTTGTGATGTGTCTGCTCTTATTAACATACTATCATTCTGTAATTCATGTATTATTTTTAGTGTTTTATTAGTGAATCTGTATATATTTAGGTAAAGTGCTTTCATAAATGATCATCAAATTAAGGAAACCATTTAGCTTTATCTTTTACCTCTGTGCATACAGTTTTGCCCGTGGAGAGAGGCATACAGTATAAGTAAACATTTGGGTACGGCTTACATTTCTGCAGCCTTCACTGGTGGCTGGGAAATTGACACTTCTAGATGGTGGTAGCTTCAACCAGTGTCTAGAAGTGTCAGGTGTAGAAGAAAATATTGAGACAAAGTTATCCCTACTTTTGTCTCTGTATATCTTTTGACTAGATTGAGTAAATCATATAAATGGGCTGGAAATACCATTTTGTTGTCCATTTACATAGAATATGCCACTTGTGGTTGGATTTTTGAATGGCACAGTCAGGACTTCATGGGTCTTAGCTAGGCTCTACAAGGCAGTATTGTACATTTATGCCCCTGTGCACCAGCCACCATTTATTAATTTGTTTTTGTCATCCCTGTGTGAGTGTTATTTCTGAAGAACAGAACAGATATAGAAGCAGCCCATTTTTATTTGAAGGAACACTATAGTCACCCAGACCACGTTATCTCAATGCAGTGGTGCCGTCATTTTAACCTCGCAATGCAGAACATTGCAGTTTATTTTTTTATTTTTTAGAAACTGCAGTGTTAACATTGCAGGGTTAAATCAGCTTCCAGTGGCTGTCATAGTGACTAGAGTCCACTAGAGTAAAACATGGCCTGGAAATCCAATGCTGCTGATGACAGACTGGAGGAGCACAACGTTTGGCCGCGCATGCATCCCTGCAATTCATTGTTTCTCTATGAGAAAAAAAAGCAACCGCAGAGATGTTGTCAGGCATACCTACATTTTAAAAGGTGCAGCTGCAGCAGAGGACACCCAACGCTGGAAACAAGGTGAGTAGTCTTTATTTTTACTTTTTTAAACACAGAGCGGGTTGGATGGAAGGGAATCTACAGAGCCAAAATGATGATTATTTTGGGATTAGAAATTTCCCTCTAGTAGTCTCTGGCCCAACGTTTTTTCTCTTGAATCTTGAAAGGGCAGTTATGAAGCCATGAGAGGCTGCCAATTGCCAAAGAAAGAAAATGTTTCAATCAGGAGGGCTAAAATTGGATAATCGTTTTGTACGTTAGAGGAACAGTGCAAATAATAGGAGTCAAGATGATCGAGCTGACAATAATATATGCCAGAGTTCAGGGACTGAACAAAGTTATTCACTAAAGTGAGAAGTGCCGGGGATTCAAAATGAATTTTAAAATGTTACGGTCACAATAGCTGGCTGGATGTGTTTTTCTCACTAGCTCCTGCTAACTTGAGCTAAATTCAAGCAAAAACCCCTGCTAACCAAGAATCTGAGCTCCGAACTGACGCATAAGCAAGCCAAGAACAAGCTGTCCAACCCAGACCGGACCCCCTTATTGAGCAGCAACCGTATTCCTAGCAGAGTCCTACCTGAGCAGGCACTGGCCGGGGCGAGAGGCGGCCACGCTCCCGTGGTGGTGCCTGCCACATAGTGCTTCACTTCAGGAGCCCCGCTTCCCCCCCTTGGATTGGCGGGGGTTATCCCAGTCCCCAGTGGGTACCCAAAGTTAACATCCGACAGTAACACAAACGGATCCCTAACAGCAGACAAAGCCCTGAGATACAGCAGTGGAGGGAATCGTTTAACGCCAGGTTCGAGGCACTCTGCCAGGAGTTCTGGCGTCGCCTCAGCACTCGACCACAGCTAAAGACCCCTCAAGCTACAATGTCAAAGCAACTGGGACCCGTCCAAGGTGCTCCAGACACACAAGTACCTTCCAACAGGGCTCCCTACACACCTGGACCAAGAGCCATCCGAGGCGCTGCCTCGGCCCAGCACCCACATGTGCAGCAGATTACTTACCAATGGCAGACCGCACCATTCAGACCCTCTACCCGTCCTGGAGCAGGAAAGAACTCAACTCCCAGGAGTGCCAGAAGCAGTGGACCTACAGAACAGGCACTCCTACAGGCCTGGGGTCGGAAGAAATCCTCAACCAAGCAAGAAGCCGGCGTCTCGTGCCTGAGCTTCCATACCCACAGAACGACTGTATTCTCAATCCAGTACAAGACCACGAAGGGGAAACGGAGTCTCTGCAAACTTTCTGTGCACTCCCTGAGCTAGTCGGCTGACCACGCTCCCCTCATAGTATGCTGGCCCACAGTCTAAGCTCCAACTGAGAATAGTGGAAGCCATTTGTCATACCTGCCCAATACATTTGAATAAGACCCGGTGGAACAATAGCTTTACAGTTATATTAGATATTCCAGCGTGTTTAGCCTTTTTTTTATATTTTTATAATTTCTACTTATACCTGCTAGGCATGTTTACAGAAAGCCTGTTACCTGTTATCATCATGCTAATACGCATACTTATCTTGCCTTCTATTTACTCATATTTTACTTTTTTTATTTTTTTTTTATTTCCATACTCCTGTCTCACAAGCATGTCTTATAACCCATTTCTACATAACCGTTCACATGTCTAGGTAGCTCACATTAATTGCATAATTAATTTTTCTATATACTTCAGACATGTTCGAATAGCCTGTGAATTTACTACTTAATCAAAAAATGTGTGCAGTGATCTACTATGTCTTGTACTTGTTAAAATATTTATATTACACTTATTGTTATTGCTGTTGGGGCATTGCAAGAGCGCGTGCCCAATCCTTTGTACCACAAAAATAAAGAATAATAAAAAATAAAAAAAATAGCTGAACATAAAAAAATATTCGGCTAAATTTTTTTTAAAAATTTGACAATTTTTATTCAGACACGAAGTTGCATTACAATTGCGCGTGCATTTTGGATACCTTAGTCGCGTTTGCATATATGATAGAATGTATCGGTTACAATTAGATTTGGCATTTCAGTGCTGCATAATGATGCTAGGTTCATAAATCATGCATACTACATGTCTCAAACATTTTGTGGGGATGACCCTGGGTTTTCCAGGTGATTTGGCAATAATTCCTGCGTACTTAAGAGCGGATGACCAGCAACATTCGGTTAATTTAAAGTAAAAATCAATAGAAATATTCAAGAAGCGCAAAAAATACAATATTGTCACATACACTTTAAATTCCCTGTAAATCTCACTTTAGTAATTAACCCTAGTGTGTACTGAAAATCTTTTTGCATTTTGAACTGAACTAGAAGAGTAGAGAGAGAGGGGCATTTAAAAGTTGTTGCCATTTCATCAGACTGATCATATTTTATGACATGGCGCACAGTCAATTGTAGAGTCTGTCAATCTTTATAAAGTGTCTGAAGTACTAGCTGTACATGTCCCAGGCTGCCGAAAATTGAGTCACAATCTCTGATGACAGCTGCAAATTGCAGGAGGGGCCGGGATTGATTGCAGCTGCTCCCCAGGGAGTGTGTGTTTATCTTGTATTCAACAAGGACACCTATATATATGATATACCGTAACTAGTTTTGACTCCGGTCCTAGCAAGCTTTTAATAACCGCAAATAAATTATATTTGGAACCTTAAAGCATTTGTCAGAAATTTGGCGTCAAACCTTAACCCCCAGGGCTTCACTGCATCTAAACGAGCCTTGCTACTCTGCGGAATGCTGTATAGCTGCATTGTAGATGATATACATATATTTTTTAAGATAAAGCAATATATGAGAAAAAAAGGTCCGGTAATAAGCCTACAGGAAAATATGTAGCTGAATGCTAGACTATGCATGAAATGCTGCACAGCCAAGTGATGGTGACAGGTTGTGGCCCCAGAGCATAGTTTGTCTTTACATGATGGTTGGAATTCACCAGTTAAGAAAGGACAATAATGTGAAAACAATTCATCTATTAACACATGACAAAGTGACTTCACAGAATAAATGACATACTATGGTTAACCTAGGGTGTATTTTTATTTTTTAAATTGCTTTCCTTTCCTGATAGATATATATATTATGTATTAGGGTTCCTTTCTTAATACATAAAATTGAGGGATTTGCTCGAAGCGAATAAATCGAAGTGTATCTATGGCCAGTAGTTGTAATTTACGTCTGTCTCATAGCTTCTGCACGTGCTGGCATTTTATCCGCTCTTACCCCTTTGATCAATACTCTGGTTTGGTTTGTTGAGAGATGTAAACAAACCGTGTATGCAATGAGATCAATCTGTAAATTGCTTGTTTTCCCCCCATTTCTTTCCTTTTTCTCTGGATCGTTTTTCCTCTCTCCAACCTTTTTATATATATGACTTGGTCTACAGCAGGGGTTCTCAACGTTAATCCTCAGGACCCCCTACCAGTCCAGGATTTGGGGATTACCTGGGTGTGTCTAAGGTGTTTAGAAAAAGAAGAAAAAGAACACCTTAGAGTCTAAGGTGTTTTTTTTCCCTTTTTCTAAACACCTGAGACACACCCAGGTAATCCCCAAATCCTGGACTGGTAGGGGGTCCTGAGGACTGGGTTGAGATCCCCTGGTCTACAGGCTCCTGCAACAAATAAATGCTTAAAGGATGTATTTTACAAAAACCATCCCCAAGAAACCACATTCTTAAAGTGTTTATTTTTAATGAGTGCCCATAAATAAAACCAGAATCTTGCGACCCTTTAAGGAATCCATAGATTGCCAGTAACATTTGTGTTTGCATGTATTTCAGAACTAGAGCCTTATTTTCCCCCTCCCTCCGCCCCCGTTTCTTAAAGAGAAACTATAGTGCCAGGAAATCAAAGTTTAAAGTGCCCCCTTCTTCTTCCCTCTCTTCCTGAATGGGTTAGAACCCCTTTCTGTCACTTACCAGATTCCAGCGATGATGTTTCTCGATGCTGGCTTGGGCTCCGTCTCCAATCCTTCCCTGCCGATGTAATGCCGACAGGAGACCTAATGCGCATGTGCTGCAATGGCAGGGCTCGCATACGGACTCCCCCATTCACCCCCCCACCCCCCTTAGTAAAGCATTATATAATGCTTTCCTATGGCATTTTGGATGACACTGGACCAAAAGTCGCCTAACGAACCAGAAGTCCCTCTAGTGGCTAGAGGTGGAGTTAACCCACAAAGGTAATGATTGCAGTTTATTTAAAAACGGCAATAATTACCTTTGCGTTGTTAAGGGACCTGGGAATATGCCTCCACACCACTTCAATGAACTGAAGTGATCTGGGTGACTATAGCGTCCCTTTAATAAATGTTCTCCCATTTTGGCACTGGAAGAATTGAAATCGATAAAATGTCCATTTATTCCAGCTGTGTCCGTCTCCTCACTGTGTATTCGACATTCCTACACTGAAGTTATCGTTACTGCAGTGCAAGTTCAGGAGATCTAACAGAAGTCCCTGTTTAGGTGTTTCCGGCTCTCCGGTGTTGGTACTGGAGACGCTGCGGCATTTGTTGGCGGTTTATAAATAATCTATTAATGCTGTGCCAGACATAACAAGCAAACTTACATTTAAAAAAAAAACTAATTTCTGTCCTTGTTCTCTTTTCCAGGTTATCCATGGTTGGCTCATCATATCTTCCCTGTTGTTACTGTTTTTCTTCTCCTTTATCTATCTGGGGTAAGTAGATCTGAAAGAAACAGTCCAATACCCTCTGAAAAACCGTAAGATCCTTAAATTATATATGTCATGCTAAAAAAACATATATATGGTGTTCCTTTACAGATAATGCAGATCCAGAAATACTTCTGCTGGTGAAATTTAAATTCTATAGATCGCAAATGTTGTTTATATTGAAGGTTCGAGACTTTAATTGTAACTGAAATCACCAGGAAATAATGCTGTTGAGGATTTAGGAATATATTCCATCTGTGTGCTGATCATGTGATTGACAATTAATTCTGTACTTGTAAAATAATGTTTATCTCCGTAATCCACTTACTTTAGTAGATACATTCCTTTCTCTAGACTGAAAAGAGCCAGCAGAGGTTAAGAAGTTACGACTGAGTTGCCTTGAAGTTAGAGTGGACATACAACTTTCAGGATTAATTAAACTTTCCTTTTGGGGTTGGCACTTCGATTGTTGTCCTGCTACTGATTATTAGGAAGTTCACAGATTTGATTTAAACCCATTGCAGATTTTTATCATATAGATTATTTTTTGTGCACTTTTTTTATGGATGGTGTCAACTCTAGTAGCTAAACTGAAACCCTAAACTGCTCTTTCTCCACTCACAGCTTCTTTGCTACATGCTGTGGTGGGAAACAACAATGTTTTCAAACCGCATCTATTCCTCCTTTTAGATTGTAAGCTCACAGGCAATCTAGCTAAGCACTTTATATAAAAGAGCTTCAGTGGCTAGATATCAGCTTATGGGCAGGACCCTCTCTACCTTTTTGTATTTGTCTGTGTATATTGTACGTCCTCCACTAATTGTACAGCGCCGCGGAATCTGTTGGCGCTTTAAAAATACCAGTAATAAATAAATTCCCCAAAATGATTTTGCTGAGATTAAATGATGTTGGTGCTTAGACTGTCCCTTTAATGCCAGGGTTTGCCGCTGTTCTAGACATGTATCCGCAACCATCGGATTCTTCCCTGAAGCTCCGTCAATCTAGAGCCCCTCATTAGCCCCTGATTAGTGGAGTCTTATTTTCACATAAACCCCCATGAAATGGAAGTGGAGTTTTTGGGATACAGATTTTATCCATAAGCCAGAGTTAACTCATGATATCCTAGTTCAAAGATTTATTTTTTATTTTTTTTCAGATTTTTTTTCCAGAAAGGGAAGATATGATTTTCCTTTTGTTTATTCTTATTATTTATATAGCGCCATCACATTCCGTAGCGCTGTACATTGGGTGGACTAACAGACATGTAATTTTAACCAGACAACTGGACATACAGGAACAGAGAGGTGGAGGGCCCTGCTCAATGAGCTTACATTCTAGAGGGAGTGGGGTATAGTGACACAAAAGGGTAAAAGTAGGGATACGAAGTAGGTTGTTAGAAAAGTATTCATTGAGGGCTTAGTATGTAATTTTTGACAGTTGCAGGAGAGGAGTCATGGGATGTGGGGGATAAAAACCTGCTTACAGTTTAACTGATATGCTTTCTTGAAGAAGTGAGTTTTCAATTATCTTTTTGAATGAGTGGAGACTGGGTGAAAGTCTTACGGAGAAGGGAAGGGCGTTCCACAGAAGAGGTGCAGCCCTGGAGAAATCTTGGAGGCAAGCATCAGAGGTGGGAGGACGGACAGAGGATAGATGTAGGTCTTTGTCAGAGCGTAGGGGCCTCGATGGGACATACTTGTGTATTGGGGAGGATAGGTAGGTTGAGCAGCATTATGTAGGGACTTGTAAGCAAGCACCAGAATTTTAAATTGAGCCCTATATTTAACTGGAAGCCAGTGCAGGGACTGACAGAGCGGGGAGGCGTGGGAGGTGCGAGCGGACAGGAAAATGAGCCTCGCTGCTGCATTCATTATAGATTGCAGCGGTGCAATCATGTAAGACCACTGAGAAGGGTATTGCAGAAGTCAAGGCGAGAGAAAACAAGAGCATGGACCAGCACCTTAGCCGCATCTGGGGTTAAATAGGAGCGAATGGGCGCTATGTTTTTGAGATCAAAGCGACAGGATTTGGTGATTGATTGGATATGAGGGGTGAAGGAGAGGTTTGAGTCAAAAAGAACACCCAGGCAGCGAGCCTGTGAGGTAGAGGTGATGGTAGCGCCGTTGACTTGGAGGGAGACAGACACAGTAGTAGTAACACTTGAGGGAGGAAAGACCAGAAGTTCTGTTTTGGACAGTTACAAGTTAGATGGCTTATAAATGAGCAAGTAAACATTTTTGCAAATCTCTGCAGTTGTAATTCACTCAGCACCAGAACCTTCGCAGTAATGCAGAGTTGCTCTGGCGATAAGAGTGGTCATTTAATTCCGGTATTATCAGGAGGTCCAGTACTACTTGTTTCGCTGCTCCTACAGTTCAAGTTATAAAATCTTCTAGTGCTACTTTCCTAAAATGTCTGCACCCAGCATCAAAACCTACTTGATATACCTCTCTGAAAAATAAAATTGTAGGTGTCTTTGTTTTTGTAGGCTTCGACTAAACTAACGTGAGCCAAATTTTTTAATTCTCTTTTATTTTGCTAACATTGCATGCACATGTCATGTTTTAAAACAATCAAAAACATGACCGTTGTGTTTTTTTTTTTTTTTTACAGTTTACCCATCACGTGCTTATTGTTGCAAACTTTACTTCGAAGGAAGAACATGATTTAATATTCCAATATTCAAAATATAACATGAAATCAGACTTTGATATTTCACTGTAAAGTGGATTTCAGCCATGTCTTTTAATGCGTTCTAAAGATAATGTGATAGTGAAAAATATATACTGAAGCAAGGCACACATTATCAGCCCCAGGTACCATTTGTGTCACCATGGTGACCTGGTTTCCGGAATCTGTCAAACATTCTTTAATCTTTTTAAACACATTTTTATTCTGTTCATCTCCTTTTTATAAAATATAGATTTTTGTTTCCAGAGCTTTAAAAATTCCGTCTTCTTTCTTTTCAGAGAAGTGTTCAAAACATATAATGTAGCCATGGATTACATCACGCTGGCTCTGATGATATGGAATTTTGGTGTTGTGGGAATGATCTGTATCCACTGGAAAGGACCCCTCATTCTACAGCAAGCTTATCTCATTATGATAAGTGCCCTAATGGCTCTTGTATTTATTAAATATCTCCCAGAATGGACAGCCTGGCTTATCCTAGCAGTGATATCTGTTTATGGTAAGCATAGATTTGAAAAGGAAGAAAAGAATTAAAAAAGATGTTTGTAAATTCATACAATCTGACCACAGGGCAGCATTTCCTGATATACGTCATTTAGATTGTATGCTCACGGGCAGGGCCTTCTACCTATTGTATCTGTCCGTATTGTGTTGTCTTTCCCAATTGTACAGCGCTGCAGAATATGTTGCCAGTAATAATAATAAAAAAATCAATTTTATACAAATGTGGAGGAATTTTTTTTTCTCTCCATGTGTCCTCTGTGAAGATGTCTAAATGGACATCTGTTAAGGATTTTAATATGCTTTAAAATAAATTCAACTAAGCATGTGCACAGCTAAGTATGAAAATATGCACTTCTTGGTATGATATAGACACAGCAGAAATGACCGCACTCCAAGGACTTTATAGAGATTTTCAAATAAAATTTAACTTTTATTCAATCCATTTAAAAAGTCAACGTTTCAGCTCCCACGTGGATCTTTCATCTTAGTATGATATAGGTGTATGGAGTTTCTAGCATTGAAATGGGGCTGTTGTCCCAAGTAATACGGTCTTATTTTTGACTACCACTTTATATCTTTACATGTATTGCATAATGGTGGCAACACAAGGCCATTGGAGATTTAGAACTGACAGACCCAATTGTTTAAAGAAAAATGCTCCTATGTCAACTTATTCGGCTTATGTAATGGAACGTGCAGGTTTGCCTTCAACCCGGCTGGTAATGCGGTCATACACGAGACTGGCATATAATTGGGTCATCACCAATTCTATATGGTACTATTGGTCACTGTGAGGTTCAAAGGCACCAATCCGATTCAGGGCCATAAACAGAATGCTTCAGTTAAGACTGTTCTCCATGTTTATAAACAATTACATTTTTGAGACTCTGCTGTATTTATTCTGATATTTAGCATATTCTTGACAACAAAATAGAAATAAATCAACCAGTTAACCATAATCCTTCCCATGCCTCAGGTAACAGATACCTTAATAAGCAGCCGTTGGTGTATTCTATATCTGTGTGGCGCAATTTAATTGTAAAATCAGTTTGCACTTCTCAGATTGTCCGTCTCTTGTCTTACTTGCCTTATGTTTTCTTCCAGATCTCATCGCAGTGCTCTGCCCAAAGGGACCACTACGTATGCTGGTAGAAACTGCGCAGGAGAGAAATGAAACCCTTTTCCCAGCTTTAATATATTCTTGTATGTATACAGAATTGTGCCTTTTTTATTCAATAACACTGTCATGTTGTGTAGAAGCATTATAGAAACAATGATTGGGTTCTTGGTTTTGACCAAGGTATAAATTAAAGGGGAAAATCCAGATTAAAGTTGACATTATCTAGATAATGTATTCTAAAACAAAATATATGCTTTCAACAACAATACATAGTTAAAAGTATTCTCACTTTTGAAGTTCCAGCATTTACGGCAAAATCTTGAGTTACCCAGTGACTCGTGCAATTGGAATATTGAATTCCAAATGCACACAATTACTTTCTGGACACAGGACAGGTTTCTCTGAATCGTAGTTCGGTTATCAGCTTTCTACTGAGACTGCTAATGGTTAAACTACAGCTCCCAAAAATCTTTGCTGTTAGCTTGCATATTATAAAAAAAATAAAATAATCATGTAATCAGGTTAGCTTTCAAATTCCCTTTTAGGTAAACATTTGTAGTTGTTTATTTTGAATTCAAGCTTGGCTCAAGAATTGTGTGGTTTTTATTTTTTTTACTTTCACGATGTATGGAATTTATTGGGTTTTATGAGAATCTTCTGTTTTTCCTAGCTACCATGATTTGGTTAGTGAAGATGGCAGATGGTGATCCAGGATTTAAACAGAGTGTGTCAAAGAAACCATCGTACAACACTCAAGGTAAACATTCACAGAATAATCCAACAATATTGTAAATAAATAGATTGAGTAAAGTAGAGCAATGGTTGGAAAGTCTTTAAGTGATATGTTTAATGATGACATACATAAGTGAAATATTTTGCAAAGTTTTACTCCTTGCACTTAGAGGGCGCCAAGGCACTCTTATCACCATAGCCACTATAGCATGGGACAGTGGTTATAGTGTTTGGAGTGCTCCTTTTAAATCACCAAATCAACTTTAGCTTTTGAATAAAACCATTTTTACTTTTTAGACCATGCCTACGTGCATTTCTGTCATTGAGGGACTAAGTCACTTTGTTTATGCAGCTCTAGCCACACCTCTACTCACTGTGACTCAAATAGCCACCATGGAAAATTTTATTTTTACAGCACAGTGTGTTTACTTTAGAATTTTTTTACCTCCTGCTCTGTTAATTGAACTTTAATCACACAAATAAGACTGCTATAGGCTCTAACCAACATACACCAGAAATGATAGATTTAAGAAATTATAGATTAAACACAGTAGTTAACAAGGGAAGCAAAAAAAAATGTGTAAACTGAGGAGGTGTGTAGGGAGTCACAGCCAGGAGAGGTGGGGGCCCAAGGCTGCACAAACAGTGCTTAATTCTCTGCCATTTGTTAGACTTAAAACCTGATGGGCGAACGAGAGCAGACGCATCTTCTTGGGGCTCCTCAACAATCCTGCACTTTGGGGCAATTATCCCTACAATTGCCAACCATCAAAGAGAGAGACACACTGCTAATACCCCAGGGGGCCTCCCAGCCCGGACGGATGCCCTTTATATACGCTACGAAGCTGAGGAAAGTGAAACACAAGCCTCTGGCCTAATCTGGCCGAGATTGAAGCGCTCCTAAGGGGATCCCCAGCAACAAACCTCTGCAGCACAGCGGAACACAACCAACCTAACGTGCAGGGCGATACACTCACCATGGGGCGCCGTTCCCAAAGGACGCCTACAAGCACAGTGACAGATCCAAGGGATATTGGAACCCTGCTGCAGTGTACACCACAGCCCAAGATGGCGCACACGAGAGGCCCAAAGGCCTTCACTTCAACTAACCTCGAGGTACGGGCAGAACCACAAGTACAGCTCACGGTCCCAGACAGGACTCTCGCCATATCAGCACCACTAGCAGGGCAAGAACTTGCCACCAAACAAGACATTCAGAAATTCCTCCTGGACATTAAGCAAATGCTAGCTGCTGACACAGCTATACTCAAGGAAGAGGTCAAGGCGGTAACGGACAGGGTCCGCGCCTCCGAAGAGGACATCTTGGATTTGCGCGGCAACATGTCTCACCTGCAAGATGCTCTCCGGAACGTTGAATCCTCACAACAAAACCTGAATGCACGCTTGGCGGTCATGGAGGACAGAAGCAGGAGGCACCACATAAAGGAGAGGGGCATACCCGATGGGGCCCCCTCGGAAGAGTTACCACACTACCTGAGGCGCCTGCTGGCCACTATTCTACCCCAACACACAGCCAGGAAACTGACCATAGATGGGACATATAGGCTGCCGCAGCACCTGATTGTCACTCGCGATGTCATAGTCCGGTGCTCCTCTCTACTAGATAAGAGAAGCATCATGACCATGGTGCGCGATAAAACGCCATACCTGTTTGAGAATGCACATCTCACGTTCTATCAAGACCTTACGAGGTCCACACTTCTGTGGCGTAAATCGCTCAGACCAATCACCGGCCGCTTGCGGGACGCTGGCCTGACTCACCAGGGAGCTACCTACAAGCTCACGTCCATTGCGGACGCACCGCAACTCCCGCAGGCTCTGGGACTACCCGCTATGGATGGGGAAGAAACACCACCAGCTGCCCGAACATGGGACCCTAATCATCTGATCCCTTTTGTGCCAAGAGGCGCCTCTCTGACCCAAACAGAGACATGACTGCAACAACCTGCAGTGCCACAGAGCACCAGCCTCTTTAATATTACTTGTGTTACCGTTTGAACTGTTTGAAATGTTAATTTATCCGTAACATGTTTGATGCACACCCCACGAAACCGACACCTCTCACCCACACCTAAGCGCCTGAGTCGGCTGGACCATTAAGCTCCACAGAGCGTTTTCCCAGCCCACACCACTCAAAGCCTTAAGCCGGACGCACTGCTATACTCTCCCCCCCCCCACCGGAACCACTTTATGGTAAGGGACACCTAAAACCGACACCCCCTCAACATAATTTACTTACCCCTTATCACCCACAGGCACCCCGTAAAGCAACACTACTCACTTTAACTGATATCTGTACCTAACGGCAAATTAAGCGGTTTTCAACCCCTCAGAGCTGTATAGAACAACCATAATCACTGCAACTCATGCAGACTGGATACACCCTGCTGACAGAGACCTTGCCTTACTACAGTTGTAATCTGGCTAATGATGCAGGGATTCATGTTTTCTCCCCTCCCTATCTCTGTGTTGTGGATAATGCACCATAGCATCACAGCTATTCTATAACTTGTTTAAAACAGCATGCTTAGCAATTCTGTGTATTCCTCTACCTAGACATGTTTATCTCACTTGTTTACATTATTTTAAAAAGAGGCAGCATAATCAGGAGTCTATCTGGCAATGCATACTATACTATTGTCATTTGGATATGTGCCTTAATTCTGTCTCTTATCTGTTATGTGCTGCAAACTGCAAAAATAAAGAAAGAATGACAAAAAAAAAAAAAAAAACCTGATGGGCATGGTATTTACACTGAAGCCACACCATTAAGCTAAAGTTGATTTGGTGCTTAGTGTCCCTTTAACTATTCCATTTAGTCAACAAAGTACCGGACTATTTTTGTTGAAGGGGTTTTGCAACAAGTTTTTGAGCCATGACCTCCCTCCATCTGTTGATTTGAACAGAGTGTGTGTGTGTGTGTGTGTGTGTGTGTGTGTGTTACCGCTGTTTAAAGCAGTATCTTGTTTAGTTTGACCTAGCTCAACGTCTACGTTTTCTTTTTTTAACGCACTATATGAGTAAAAGGCAGTTAATGCCTCTGCGAGGGTGATTGTATGTATGTTTTCTATCTGCGGCTTTGTTTTATATTACCATAAAATAACACAAACTCCTTGTTTGTCTATTTTAGATAGGTGTCAGAGTTTTTGTATCGGATTTTTATTTTTTACCCTCCCTTCTCTCCCTCCCCACAGCCGGTCTCATAACCTTAGTTTGATCTGCATAAATAAGTATTCTGGGAATGCATATATAATAACACGTACACTTTTTTTTTTAGTTTTCTCCTTTTAAAGGAATTTCCCTGTAGGCTTGACCTTCTGTGATACAGACCAACTTAAGCATTGCATTTCTCTACATTCTGAAGCCATATATATATTTTCAATGTAGAAAACTGGTTCAATGTAGAAAACCGACTGACTGGCAACTTAAAATTTTTTTGGGACCACTAGTATATTCTGAAAGGCCCATTCCATTAAAAAAAAAAAAAAGTAAATTCAAGTATGATAAAATTAATGAGCATATATTTTTGTTATTTCTCAATGATTTGAAACCATTCAAAATATGTTAACTCCTTCAGGACAGATGACTTCCTAGAACTGCCATGGTTTCAAAGAGCTTGCCCAAATCCTTTTGTTATGAATGGGTTAATAAGCTTCTTCTCTGCTAAAGCAACAAAGGCATCCAACCTATGACTACCCTCTGTTTTAACATATAGCTATAGGCTACAGTTTATCTATCCTGACAACAAAAATATGAATGGGCAGAATTCTACATGACTAATTTTATGTGCATTGTTTGGGCATTCATATGTAGTATTTAGTGGTTAGTGTCATATTCATCAGTTGGAAGATAACCTTAAAAGTGTGATATGAAAGTATAGCCTTCCCTCCTCCTTTCCTGACCATTTCCTCCTTTCCATTCCTGTCCCTTTCCTGCTTTCCTTTACCGTCCCTTTCCTTTCTCGTCCCTTTCCTCCTTTTTTCCCCCCGTCCCTTTCCCGTCCCTTTTTCCTCCTTTCCCGTCCCTTTTTCCTCCTTTCCCGTCCCTTTTTCCTCCTTTCCCGTCCCTTTCCTTTCCCGTCCCTTTCCTTTCCCGTCCCTTTCCTTTCCCGTCCCTTTCCTTTCCCGTCCCTTTCCTTTCCCGTCCCTTTCCTTTCCCGTCCCTTTTTCCTCCTTTCCCGTCCCTTTTTCCTCCTTTCCCGCCCCTTTTTCCTCCTTTCCCGCCCCTTTCCTTTCCCGCCCCTTTTCTATATCAGTTGTCTACCTTTGGACATTTTTCATCAGTTGACATGCTAGTTCAACAAATAATTTCTAAACTGATATTGCTATTGTGGACTGTGAACTTCTGCATATGTGATCACACAAATGAACGATAACCGAGCGCTGTAGTGGTTATGGTGCTTAGATTGCCCCTTTAATCTGCATGTACATGGATCTCTGAGACTGAAAAACGAGTGACTCTAGCCTGGTGTTCTATTCAGTACAAAAATGATTCTCCATAGAATGCAGTGCATTCATATATGCTGGTATTTCTACCTCTCTCTTTTTCTGTATCTCTATTATCCTCAATGTTTCGGTTGAAAGTATGACATTGCTTGTGCTAAGGCGTAAACTATGTTGATGGACATATTGTACAATGGGCTTTGTATTTCTGAATTCCCTAGTGCCTGCTGCCCAAAGGAGTACCAGTGCAACCTCTGATGATAATGGTGGATTTGACACTGAGTGGGAGGAACATAGAGACACAAGAATTGGCACAGTTGTGTCAACTGAAGAATCAAGAGCCGCAGTGCAGTCATTGCCTAGCAACAGCCCCCCAAGCGAAGACCCTGAAGAGAGTGAGTGTGCTATACTAGACAACTTTGCTAAAGGTTTTCATTCTGTACATGAACACATGCCCTGACACAATGGCTAATGTGCTAATTCTCCATACAGGAAATGTCCTGTAATGACAGAAAGTTCAAGGAAGCTTGGGGTAGCTCCCTTGAATAGGAATTCAACAATGTAATTTACTAAACTCTGAATTGTAGAATATTATTCATGTTTCAATGGCATACTTAAGGCCAAAATAACTGATTCACCATTTCAACTTGGCTATTTTAAACCTTTATTCTAATTAGGAAATTCCAATTTTGGTTTGCTACAATAACTATAATAACCTTGAATAACCTGTAAAATCAAAAAGACATACTTTTGCTTTTGAGGTAGAAAATGGAAAGACTATCTGGTGTCGATATAGATCTGGTATTCATAGATGTAAGCAATGGACTGCTTTGACTACCATTACACAACTATAGCTGTCTGATGCTGACAGTCTCTGCCTGCTAACCTAACTCTACTTGTAGAAATTTAGCAGGTCTGTCTTATTTGATGGCAGTTCCTACAATACAGCTGTTAAAGTGACATTCTGTATATCAAGCAATTGCCAATTATGGAGGCAATGTCCTTTCTGCTTACAACATTTGCAGTTTTGAAACGGAACATTCCACACTCATCGTTGATTTTCAGTATGTAAAGCTTTCACCACCACACCTTCCTTTCTTATCATAGAAGTGCTCGCAGGCGTGAGCTCTGACAAGACACATTTTTGATAGAAGCCTTCCCCTGTGGCAAATGTAACTAAACTCTGCTTTGTGGGCCGTCTCAGGCCTCCAGCCATAGCGCTCGGAATGTGCAGGAGGTTTGGGTAGGACCCTTCTATGACTCTCCAAACGCAGGTCAGACAAACTGCTTTCTTCTCTGTGCCTGCTAAACACATGTCCATTAATTTTACGGCGTTGTAAAATCAAGCCTCAAAGCATTAGAACAGTAATCTAAAATACCCAGTCCACTGTCTACTTTGCTCAAGGGGTGGAGATCATGTTTAGGACCCCTTCCAGATTTCCAGTGGGCTGTAAATTGTTATTGCAGTTTGTTGTAAATCTTTCATAAAACACTGTCATCCCTGCTTCCCTAAACGCCCAACGCATATTTGGCTTAAACCTTAACTCCCGGACAAACACTATTTACAGCAGTAAGATTTTAGATTGCTGTTTCTAGTCATTTTGCCAGAACTGCATTTTATAAGTAAATAGACAGAAAATCTTAGGGTATTCTTTTTTGTGTGTTTGTTTGGGGGGGGTTCTGTCTGTTGAAAGCTTTTATTTATCTGCTGCATGCCAGATCCCTTTTGTCGTTGAAGTAAACTTTACTCGCCAGCTGGAGTAAACGTATGGAATTAAAGGACCACTATAGTGCCAGGAAAACATACTCGTTTTCCTGGCACTATAGTGCCCTGAGGGTGCCTCCACCCTCAGGGTCCACCTCCCGCCCGGCTCTGGAAGGGGGAAAGGGGTTAAATCTTACCTTTTTCCAGCGCTGGGCGGAGAGCTCTCCTCCTCCGATCCTCCTCCGTTCGGCCCTGTCGGCTGAATGCGCACGCGCGGCAAGAGCTGCGCATGCATTCAGCCGGTCACATAGGAAAGCATTCATAATGCTTTCCTATGGACGCTGGCGTGCTCTCACTGTGAAAATCACAGTGAGAAGCACGCAAGCGCCTCTAGCGGCTGTCAATGAGACAGCCGCTAGAGGAAATAGGGGAAGGCTTAACCCATTCATAAACATAGCAGTTTCTCTGAAACTGCTATGTTTATGAAAAAATGGGTTAACCCTAGCTGGACCTGGCACCCAGACCACTTCATTAAGCTGAAGTGGTCTGGGTGCCTAGAGTGGTCCTTTAATAATAAAATTAATAACTAACTATACTAACGTATAAACAGAGTGCAAAGTCAGAGTCCACACTCCTTGCTTTCGGCAAATCAATAATATTTATTAAGAGGCTAATCAAACAAATAAACAATACATATACATTTGAAATAGGCTAGTATATGTTGCTACCAAAACTAGTCATTGATTGAATGGAAAGTAAACTAAATTAACATAATGAAACTGGCATAGACACGTTATACAGTTACCACTCTATTGATCATCAGCTGAGAGGGTGTGAGGAGAGAGAATAGAGTGAGAGGGTGAGGAGAGGGAAATTCAAAGAGTGAGAATCTGCTATTCACAGGGTTTTTAACAGGTTAACCCTTCCTTCTTTTAGACATAACTCCCTCAGTCAATCCCTTAGGATCTAACAGAGCAACAGTGACTCCTGGGGGAAGAGGGATTGCACTGGAAGGGAATTCGAGAGGAGTTTACCCAACTGGTTTTGCCTGGTGAAAGGCCATGTGCTCACAGAAGACTCCATTATTGCCTAAGAGTAGAATGGGGCTTGAATCCCTGTATTAGAACACCTACATAAACTTCTTTGGCACACAGTTTGGCTGTTAATCAGTCCCCCACTTATTACAGTTGTCTTGCATCATATACACACTTGAACATGAGTTATTGCCTGTCGATTTAATAAATCTGTCAGATTGGCAAGACCTGATATATATTTATACAAGAACAGTCAAACCTAACAGAAAATGCAACACTAGAGATCTAAACCTGATAAAAAAATATTTTGTGTTTTCAAAACCACACTCTCCATGACATTGGGAGTATTACTTAATCTGGGGGCTAACTGAAGTATTTGCTCCTAATTTGGTGTTTCGTGACTTCAGACCTCTGACTAACAAAGATCATTGAGAGAAAAAAAGTTTACCAGGGCGTTGATAACAAAGTCAAAATATTTATACAGGTTCTAGAAATCTGGAATATGCCAAAAATCACCCGTAGGGAATCTAGACAGAATTCAGAGGCCCGCTGTTTGTTTTTTGGCCTCTTTTAATCTTACAGTGTGTCTCTGTCTTGTGATTTTTCATATAGGTAACTTTTTTTTTTTGTATATTCTTTTTATTGCAATAACAAAAATGATCTGACATACAAACATCTAATATATTTTATGTTTGAATAACAAGCATTTTGATCTAAAAAAATAAAAGTAGATGTACTTACCTGAATCTCTCTTTAGCGCATCCAGGTTCGTCTTTCTTATTTGTATGTGGATTTTTATAGAGATTCTACCTTTATTAAAATATTAAAAGTGACAATTCCTCTTTAATATGTTAAGCAGATATTTATTTATAAAGTACCAGTATATTACTACTAGCTTTAGGGTCGCCTTTCAGACTTCCAAGCAGGAAGGATCTTCTGATTCAGGAAAACATCCAACTCCTAACGATCTCGATGTAGGATTCTGGAGATTGGGATGTATCTCTTGAAAAGATGGGTCCCTCCTTATATAAATATGTTTGGAAGAAACATTTGTCTTTGTGGATGTATGATCTTGTGCTCTTGATAAAGTCTGGAAAATGAAACATGTAGATGGTGTCTGTCAAGCTTGAGATTTGAACTACTAGATGGAACTTTGATTTAAGCAGGTTGCACTATTCTGTTATATATTGAGATTGAAGTAGGCCTAAGGGGGTGAATAAACTATATGGATTTTATGTTTATATTTGTGGATGTAGATTTCTAAATATTACATCTTGAAATCTCATCTTTGTGGTGTACAAACTTCTGTCATGCATTTCAACTTTTTTGAAGTATTTCGTTCATCACCTCTTTTTCGAGAGCCTGTCTTCTCACAACCATCAAGTCTGATAGAAATATATTTGTAAAGTTTACACCCTCAGAGAATTTGCGTATGTTGAGCTTTCTACAAGATTACGTTTTCGACACCTGTAATTATTTCAAATCCTTAGCAATATTCGAGAGCAAATATTGTATCATAAAGATCTCCGGGTACAAATCATCCAATTCCAGTCGTTTCATATACATTTCTTGACCTAAACTTGGTATTTGTAACGGAGCTCCCTGTACCCCTTGTTGGGTACCTCTGCCAAGGACTGCTTCCTAGCTGGAACAGGGGACAAACCGCAGCACTTCTGCCCACAGTCGCAGTAGCTTGACTGGGGTTCTGGAACCGCTCCCTCCTAGAGCCGAATGGGGAACTCGCTCTATACATCCCAGTGCACTGGATGACACGCAGTCCTGGGAGCTCTAGTCCTTACAAGGACTTTCCCTGTTACATCCTCCAGCTGGAATCTTTTAATCTGGCCAATCTTTTAATCTGGCCAGATGGCCTGCTTTTATACATTTCTGAACACAGACTAGCACACCCATGACACTCCCACACAAAACAGGATAATCCCTCCCGTATGCCTGGGAGATAATTGAGTCAGGAACTGTACAAAACTCAATTACCTCCAGGCACAAAAAAACACACATTTCACAGACACCCCAAAAGTACCTTTAACTACATGAAAACCCCACTAAAGTTATATCCCCTGATAGCCCCGATCTGGGTGACCAACATATCTAAAAATCACCCAGGTCGGTTCGGGATTTCGATGGAAGTCATAATTTAACCGATCGCACATGAGGCTCCTGCTCAAAATAGTTCCAGGTAAAAGTGGTAGTGGTCAGTCAAGTTCGGTAGTTTAAAAGAGAACAAACTACCGAACAGAATCCATTGCCATACCGTGGAGCTTGTTCCCTTCCTCCAGATAAACGATCCCACCAAGCAGTGTTTTAAGTTTTTTATAAAACTGAACGCAGGCGATCATGGACGTCCAGCGGTGTTCGGGAATTTCGGTGTCCGTTTTCAGTTCCTTGAACTCGACACCCAAACACCGCTGCCTGCGTTCGTGCGAACAAGATGGCTGCCCCCGAATGTTCATGCATAGGAACGGCGGACACCCAGACAAACCATTAGAACACTGCAGTTAGGATCGTTACGCTGTATCCGTTAGGCTTAACAAGCTCTCGGGTGGTCCACAGTTCGTGCGGCAGTTCGGTTCCCGAACAGCATAGGGGAATCACACGAACCAAGCCAGTTAAATAGTCTTTTACAGGTTTCCCTGTATGGCTCATAGTCTGTGGGCAGAAGGCTGGCAAGCAGGCTCCTCTAGGAGCTCGTGGCAAACTCACGTGGGAAGGGGAGTTTGTCACAGTATCTGTATAAATTCGCTTTTGTGCCTGAATCTCTACATCAAAAAAAAATATAGGGTAGTCTGTATCCCTTTTTACCAGAGTTATCTTTGACATTACATTGACTTGTTAAGATTATTGAAGGTACATTTGTATAGTTGTTTACCATGTTCTGGGTTCAGTACTGGGGGAAAAAACCTTTTAGAGGCAGCACCAGTATGTCCCCTAGGCACTTTTATATTTCCGTTTAGCTCATGGAGCATAAAGGTTTTTAATATTTTAATATACCTGAAGTATGTAGGTTGTTATCACCATAAACTTCCTGTGCCCTGGCACTCACATCCAAGAGTAGCAAGATTTTTTTTTTTTTTATTGAATGGATTTATGTGGTATGTAGAGCGCTCTCACAGATCTTGTACCTAACTGCATTTATGACCTTACTTCAGTTTGTTTACTGGGGTTTTTCTTCCTCTTTTGGTGGGGTGCCTATAACCTCTGCATGCAATATTCTGAAAAGTGCCTTCAATGAGAACGTGTGCGTCAGAACTGGACCATGGAGCAATGGAAGAAGGTTGCCTATTTTGATGAATCATGCCTTCTTTTAGTATAGGTGGCTTTACCTCGGGAAGAGATAGCAGCAGGATACACTATGGGAAGAAAGGAGGCTAGCGAAGCAAGTGTTTGCACTGGCCAAGGTTGGGACCATACATTCATTTAGATCAGTGGTTCTCAAACCAGTCCTCATGGCCTACCAACAGTCCAGGATTTATGTATTTCCCTGTTTTATTCCAATGGAGATACTAACAAAACCTGGACTGTTGGTGGGTCTTGAAGACTGGTTTGAGAACCACTGATGTAGATGTTACTTTGACATGCATCACCTACCTAGAGATTGTTGCAGACCACATACACCCTTCATGGCAGGAAAGGTAAGTAACAGCTTGCTGCAGGCCCCTCCACTCCTCAGCCCATACCACTAGACCACCAGGGATTGCCATAGCCCCCCTCCCTGGTCAGGCAACAAGCAGGGAGGGGGGACAAACAAAACCCATATAAAAAAAATTAAAATAAGAAATGCCCGTCCCGTCCCCCCATCCCCCCCATTTTACACAAATTACATCCATTCAGAAACTCACAACACCCACTGCATTCACTATGCACCCACTGCACAAACACTCACAGCATTCAATATATACACACTACACAAACACACACAGCTCCCCTGTCTAAACACACTGCATCCACTACACGTGGCATGTATATTTTGTGCATTTACCTTTAGAAATAGTTTTGGGGGTTTTTTGTGTTTTTTTTCAAAATGGTAAATGTACAGAATATCGGCTATCAGCCTGAAAGTTCACAGAGTATCGGTATCGGCTCTAAAAAATCAATATCGGTCGATCCCTAACTTAAAGGATTTGATGCTAAAATCTTGGTGCCAGATTCCATAGGACACGTTCAGAGGTCTTGTGAAGTCCATGCCTAGATGCATCAGAGCTGTTTTGGCAGCGTGAGTTGGACTTGCGGATCAGTGTATTTATATCTATTAGTAAATTTGTCCAATATCTGCCTGTAACCTCTATTTTTATTCTGTCACTGGACAAAATTGTACTCCTTCCAATTCTCCTCTATTTCTGAATATGAAGGTTATTGTGCCTTTATCTTGAACAAGCTGTGTGCTCTGCAAATTGCCTCAGTAAAACAGATTGACAATAGTTGATGTAATGAGATCACACAAGAAAAGATTTCACAATATATACGTTACTCGGTTTGATTTTATATTTTGTCACATGATACAAGTGCATTTGTTCAGTAAATATGTAATGTATGTATAATTCAGAAAGTACACCAGGGCATTTACTTTCAATAAAATATACTTAACTGAATACTCTCTTTTTAGAAGCCTGATTTCTGTTGTAGTTTTAAAAGGTTTGTGATGTTCTGTAAAAACTTTGAGTTCTGTTAAACTGTTTTTGGTTTTTTTTCTTCAGGAGGTGTAAAACTTGGCCTGGGGGACTTTATTTTCTACAGTGTTCTTGTTGGTAAGGCTTCAGCCACAGCCAGTGGCGACTGGAATACAACGCTGGCTTGCTTTGTTGCTATCCTGATCGTAAGTAAAACATGCCACACACCTGAAAATCTCGGGTCACACAGAAAATTCTGCACTGGATTATGCAACCTTCCATTTTTTTTATTTTTTATTTGCACACAACGTGTTAACTTGTGAAAAAGGATACACCAGGACACCTTGCTCACATCAAGTGCACAAGGGAGAGATTCTACTTGTCTTTACTTGATCTAAAAGCTAAAGCAGCCCTGTCACGGTGTTAGGGTCTTTATATATTTTGCAAAGACCCCTGACCGTGACTGCTGCGCTTGGTGGCTGCAGGGAAAGGTGAGTTTTACTTACCTGAATCTGTCATAGGCAGCCGTTATCTTCCGCTCTTGGTGCTTCATTTGCCAGGAACCCACATCCATGTTGTACTCCCATATCCATGTGAATCAGTAATACTCGGAGTAACCCTTTTACAGAGCAGATTTAGTTCAATTATTTAATCTATAGATTAACATTATTTGGAAGCTCTGTGTTTAGATTGCATTTAAATATATTTGAAAAACACTGTAAATTGTGGGCTGTAAAAGCATTGGGCAGTGTAGAGGTTCAGCTTGCTCCATGATTTTGAGCATATTGAAGAGAGTCCAAAAGTGCATCTCTCCGTTCCACCACAATCTGAAGATACATGTAAATTGTAATTTAAGGCACATATGTAGTCAAAATAAGCAGACACCGGTACCCATAGGCATCCAGCTCTGCCCATGTTACATGAAAATGTATAACTTTTTGCTGTCTATTTCATAGAAACATAGAATGTGACGGCAGTAAGAACCATCTAGTCTGCCCAATTTTCTAAATACTTTCATTAGTCCCTGGCCTCGTCTTATAGTTAGAATAGCCTTATGCCTATCCCACACATTCTTAAACTCCTTCAATGTTTTAACCTTTACCACTTCAGCTAGAAGGCTATTCCATGCATCCACTACCCTCTCTGTAAAGTAATACTTCCTGATATTATTTTTAAACCTTTGTCCCTCTAATTTAAGACTATGTCCTCTTGTTGTGGTAGTTTTTCTTCTTTTCAATATAGTCTCCTCCTTTACTGTGTTGATTTCTTTTTATGTATTTAAATGAATTTCACATTTTGTATGTTGTATATTCAGTTCAATTTCTCTTTCTGTTCCAGGGTCTGTGCCTTACTCTACTACTTCTTGCCATTTTTAAGAAAGCCTTGCCTGCACTGCCTATTTCTATAACATTTGGGCTTGTGTTCTACTTTGCCACAGACAACCTGGTGCAACCCTTTATGGACCAACTGGCTTTCCACCAGTTTTATATCTAACCTCCGGGTAAACGGTTCCATGGTATTTCTTGTTCTCCTTCACAGGACGCTATCTGAGCAAATAAAAGAAAAACACTTTTCATTATCAATTTTTTTTAAATTTTTTTTTTTTTTTAAATTAAATAGAAGGGATTCACCATCTTTATCCCTTTTCAGGTCCTAAGGGATGAACAATTTTTGTGCATTCCAAAGTCCCTTCTGTACTGAAGAGGTAAATGCGCAACAGCATTTTTATCCTGTGGGCAAAGCCGTAACCATCGTTGGCCCAAGGTTTCTGATGTGAAGGGGTTCTGTACCAGCAAATAGACTTGCAAACGTTGAACAAAAGAGGAGTAACAAGCGGGATGTTACTAGAAGAAGTTTAAACATATTCCGTAGTAAATAAGATGGTTGAGATTCATATAAGGATGTTTTTCTTTTTAAACCTGTTACTAAGGAATTTGATTCTGATATTATAACGGAAATGTGTCCACTCCACACAACGCACTGTACTATTCCGCTGCCAGAGAACACTATCAGAGATAGGATTCCCATCTACCCAGAGATGATAATGCTATGATGTAAAGTAATATCTTTTACAAACCACTACTGGAATCTCATACGAACTTAGACTTGGCACTGTTTACTGCCTGTCTCTTATATCCATTCTAAAATACCAATGCAAAGATCCCTTATCATGTAAGGGGTATAAAGTAGATGTTAATGACAACATATGTTCTTATCTTTTTGTACTAAAGGGGAAGGGGTTAAATACGGCTTTAATCTCTTGAGTGCCAAAGGAGTCTGTAAGATAAATTGTCATGGGGCAAAGGTTTAAAACAAGTTTGCATGTTTGTTTTATGGCTAGTTTTTTGTATTCTGTAAGCATACGCTTTTTGTAGGTTTCTTACAGTTCAGCTTCTGGGAGGATACAGACTACTTGAAAAATTATGGAAACAAATTGCCGACTGATATGCTCAGCCTGTGAATATTCCTCAGAAGGGAGTGAAAGAATTTGTTACCAAAGTTTAAATTGCCTGTAGGCAGGTCCATGAACGGTTTACTTATCTGGTTTTATTCCCTTCTCCTGTACTGACTTTAAAAAAAAAAAAAAAAAGTCTACAAAGCAGATTGCTACACTGGAAAAAACACCATGTTATTTGACTGAATGGGAAAAGAGATTTGTAAATAAATAAAAACAAAAAATGTGGACCATTTCTGTAGCTGTGTATTTTGTTCTACTGCCTGAATTATTTATTTATTTTCCCCACTTGATCCTTTCATAATGGGGTAGGCAAATCAATTTATAATTCTTTATTTTTGTTGTGGATTGATGCATTTCGGAAATTGTGCATATCCATGACATACAATAAACTGCACTAATTTAAAAATAAGAGAAATGGAGTAGAGCAACTCAATGCAATAGGATTGTAGCATAGCAAGGTACATAGGGTAATAATATTTAGCAAAATGTTGTATACATTAGAGAACAGCATGGTACTTGGCATTTTGGTGGTACAGCACAATTTTATATTAATACGTAAGGCTCAGGCTAGACAAACCAGTCTAAAGTAGACTATCCAAATGCAGAAAAAAATATTAGCTTTGGTTAGTATGAGAAGATTTTAGGTTGTGATGAGCATACTAGGCTAACTCACATAAGAATTACTGATACGACTAGCTGATCATACACATCTGAGTAATATACAGAGATTATGAGGAATGTGTCCTAGACACCTATATGGTACACAAGATAACACATAAGAGACCCCCCCAGGACCCAGGTGATAAATGATGCTGATAGAAAAAACAAAATAAACCTCAAGAGAAGCAAAATCATATATGCAGGATCTGCTCATAGAAAAGTTAAACAATGCATCAGAGGGGGAGTAGTGACAGCTGGCAGGTGTCCAAATGAACTCAACTGATGCCTCTCCGGGCTTGTCATACCATCTTGTTGGCACTGCAGTCATTGGCCGTGTGGGTCCAGGCAAAGGTCGCAGGAGTAGCAAAGTAATGCGTAGAGCTGTGCCCAGCAGTGGACTCATCAGGGAGATAATCGAGCGGAAGAAAGAACGATAAGTCCACTGTTGGAGCTGAACTGTCTGAGATTTCTGCTTGGTTCTCACCATGTTGCAACAATCCGGACACCTCCGCCATTTTCAAGTGCCCTTCGGTCTTGGTGCCGAGGTTCTTTGCAGCATTGTGAGTCTCCGAGGAGGTTGGGTTCGGTCTTTCTGAGGACCATCACCCTGCTGGCACCCACAGATTTTGCTCTCCACTCATTTCCAGAACTTGTCAAATATGTTGTTGAGCCACGTCTCAGGTGTGGGGGAGACATGCCAAGAATGGGACATAAAATTTCAAGGGAGTTGGGTGCATCTAGAGTTGTTTTTTTGTGTGTACCAGTTCCTGTGGATTGCATCCCTTTGATGGCTGCCAGATATTTGTGGTTAAAGCCCAGAACCATCATTCTCATTGTTGATTTTGACATTTACAGCTTGTCTAACTTTCCCCTTGTTTGAAATAAAAAAAAAAAAAAGTCTTCAAATTTTACAAATGACTATACCTTCTATCTCCCTGCCCAAATTTCTACCATCTAGTGTAAGGTCAGATTAGTACAATCAGACAGGATTTGAATTTGTCTGCAAAAAGCCACAACCTGGTTATGTATTGATGTTAATCCTTAGAATTATGTAATGATACGTACTTGCTATATCTATTCATTGTATTGCCTGTGCAGTGTGTTTTCACTTCTTGTTTTATAATCTTTACATAACAAACTTGATTATAAACTCGACAACCTAATGTTCCTGTCAAAGGTTTGCTGTAGTTTCTTATTTAGACATGTTAAATTCCCCACATTATAATCGTATAAAGTGCTACGGAATAATTTGTCGCTAAATAAATGCCAATCTTATTAATAAACATTGTCAAGAAATAAATAAAAGCAATGGTACACATTTGGGCCCCCAGGTATACCAGTGGAAAAAAATAAAAATCAAACATGCTTACATCAGGGTTCAGTTTCCACACGCCACTAGCCATTGGCAAGTGAAAATTTTAGCCCTGGTGAGCATACCATGGAATCTCCAGGCTTACAGTGGTGAGTTACGTTTAAGGCCTGGCTCGTAGCAAATTAAAAATTTGAAGCTCTGTTTAACATCATATGGATAGTGATGTCCCGAACTGTTCGTTGAACGGTTCGCCGCGGACTCTTCATTGAGTAAACTTTGACCCTGTACCTCACAGTCAGCAGACACATTCCAGCCAATCGGCAGCAGACACTCCCACCTCCTGGACAGCTCACTAAGAATGCAGCTTCACAATGGATGCTGTCCAGGAGGTGGGAGGGAGGGTCTGCTGCTGATTGGCTGGAATGTGTCTGCTGACTGTGAGGTTCAGGGTCAAAGTTTACTCAATGATGAGTCCGCGGCGAACCGTTCGGCACATCACCACATATGGAGCATCCCAGCGCATCAAAATAGCACAGGTAAAAAAACAGAATAAACTTTTAAATGGAAAAATAAATAGCACAGGTAGAATGATCCCCGTCAAAAATGGTGACTTCCTTACTTCAATATCGATCTTTACAGAGACAGGAGCAGTCTTTGGTCTTGCAAGTATTCACTCCAAAGAGGCAGAACCTGTAAGTTTCATTCCTGGCTTTTTGACTGTCAGTGCTTTAAAACAGAGCTCATAGCCCTGTCTACAATCTCTTTTTTGTCCGTTTTATAAATAAAGCAATAGCCTGCTGAGATGCTACCCTGGCACTGTACCCACTTCAGTAAGCTCAGTGGCTTAGATTGGCCTTTTTAGCTCACTTTGTATTTAACAGAATGGAGTGATATGTTGGCTCACTTTGCAACTACTGATAACTGCATGGAGTAAGTGATATGTTAACACTAACGGTTTATTAAATTAGAAACTTTTTTTTAAATTAATTTATGTGCAGAATAAATAACATTTTATTTGTATGAGAAGGAAGTGTCTCAGCCTGCTGGGGTGCTCGGTTTTTATTTATGGGCACGTCAAGGGTTTTGATTTATACTGTAGAAAGCAGGCACCTGAACTACAACTTAGTCACCTTGTTGAAACTGAGCCTAATAATCCTATGTTGCTTGGTGCTTATCTTTAAAACTATAATAATGCTTTTGTGACATCTGAAACCTCACGTGCAACAAAATTCTTATATAACTATTCAAGCTTTTATTTCTCCATTTTAAAAAAAATATATATTTTTTTTCACTGCTTCAATTATAATAAATCTTTTTCTTTCACTCATCTCCTAGATGTTTAAGTGATCTCAATCCTCCTGCAGGCTACAAGATAGGAAACGTGCTTTTCTTCCTGCGAAATCAAGGTCAGTGAGCACTGTTGCCGCTTTAGATATCGATTTTTCTGCCTTGTACATACAATACTTACAGCATGAACAAAGTGTGCATTGGGTGTTAATTGAAATCGGTTGTACGTTATGTAACAGAAAATAAATTACAACAATTGTAATTAGAAGGTATGGGAATGGGGGAGGAGAGTAGGAGAGAGGATATTATGGAAATGGGAAAGTAGGTAAGTGTAGCAGCAACAAAAAGTCCTCAACTGCAAAATAAATTGCAAAATTGGGGGGCGGGGCCGGCCGCCGAGCGGAGCGCCAGCCATCTTCGCTAGCTCCTGCATTGTGCCACTAAAAAAAAGGCAATTTTCTTACCTCCGATGCCCAACAGAACCCGGGAAAACGTGAGGTGCACGAGGAGGAACCCGCCTGTTGTCGGGCGAAGCCGGTTGCTGGTGGATCGTGACACGCTGCGGACACATGCACCCGGGCCTAGTTGTGGAGACCAACAGGACGGAGGTCTGATGAAACACAAGCACATGTTGAAGGGGGGGCCCGGCCCCGCTCCCCCCCCCCCCGGGCCGGTGGGGGTTGTCCTGGCCCATGAGTCCCTGCTTCGGCGACACCCAAGGGGATCAGAAGGGGTCGGGAGTGCTGGCGGCCTCCCACCCAGTAAAAGGAACTGCTACACAAATTCACTGCAATGCAAGCATGTCAGGGGAGACTCACCTTCATGGAGCGGCTTCCCCGCATTGCTTCGATGGCCCCAACAGCTGCTGCCCTGCAGAGGGATACCCTGGGCGGCCTGCCCCCTGGAGAAGTACCAGTCCCTGCCTTTGGGTTTCGGGGGTGGCCCAGGGGAGATTGTCCCTGCCGCAGTGAGTCCTGTGGGACGGGAACGCACAGACCTTTCCGGTGTACCGGTGACCGTGAGGAAGGTGCCCCAGTCCTAAGTGTGTGGCCGGCGCCAGGTGAGACATGAGGGTCCAAGTGCTTCACAGAGGCTGAAGTGGTGCTGGGGAGGTGCAGGAGACAGTCAGAACCTGGACTCTAGGTGTGGAGGGTCTAGGGGACAGATTTGGACTTTGAGTGCCCACGGCACCACAGAACGCTAAACCGGCGGGATGGGTCAGCCCCAGGGAGGACTGATGGAGGACAGGCATGCTTGAAGGCCTATGGGGGCAACCACGGAGGTAGCTCACTTATGGTGCAATTGACACTGCTCTCCTTAACCTATTATCTGCAACGACACAGCGCAGCATGTTCCTACTCCCCATGAAGTGACTCACTTTTTCCCATCACTGTTGGCAGCAAATGCACTATGACACATCTGCAACCTATGTTTAGGTTATAAAAATCTTGTTTGCCTTCAAATACCTGCATGGCATAACTAACCACTGTCTACATCAGATTGCACGTTATGTGATGGACATCTCCATTGAAATTACATTCGCCTGTTTATACATTGCTTCACTTACATTGCATAATACTACTAGCCTCTGTTATAGTTCTTACAGTTGATTTCCATTTTTTTTTTTTTTTGCACTCATTGTTGTTGCAGGCCTATGCCAAAATTCATTATACACAGTTAAGAGACAAACGGCTTCAGCGAACATAGGCTGCATGTTAGCCATAGTAATCAAATTACTGGCAAACCAAATACGAATATGGCATGTGACACAACTTATATTGGAATTGTCTATAGGATGACACAAGTGGCTTTAGCAAGCACATACGACATCGGTGCCCTATGGTACCCAGAAGCTATATGGTACGATGCTGTAGTTAGTTATCCATCCACTGACCCATACTAAACTTATGATTGAAAGGCAAAGTTTACTTAATTACATAGGGTTACATATACTGAAAGCTTTACCACAGGCTTAGTTAGACACAATTTGACCGCATAGTGATATATTAGGCCCCATCTTGAACTCAGCCGACGCAGAGGAAGGAGAAGGGGGAAAAAAGAAAGGGAAAGGGAAAAAAAAGAAAAAAAGAAAGGGAAAACATATTTAAAGTGTACCACATTATAGGGCTATAACATGCTATGATAAACTTGTACAACTTACATTGGAATTGTCTATAGGATGACACAAGTGGCTTTAGCAAGCACATACGACATCGGTGCCCTATGGTACCCAGAAGCTATATGGTACGATGCTGTAGTTAGTTATCCATCCATTGACCCATACTAAACTTATGATTGAAAGGCAAAGTTTACTTAATTACATAGGGTTACATATACTGAAAGCTTTACCACAGGCTTAGTTAGACACAATCTGACCGCATAGTGACATATTAGGCCCCATCTTGAACTCAGCCGACGCAGAGAAAAAAAAGAAAAAAAAAAAAACATATTTCAAGTGTACCACATTATAGGGCTATAACATGCTATGATAAACTTGTACACATAACTACTCATGTTTTTCCATAACAAATGCATTGTTTACGTTATATCCCCTGCGTGGGAAAACTGCTTCTTGTGTTGACCTCAATAAAAACAGATTTAAAACAAAATAAATTGCAAAATTGTAGTGGCATCAAACCAGAATTTAACACTATGAACCAGATGTATCCATCTGCTTGCAGGAGGAGGAACATGTATTTTGGCATTTAAGGGCACCGGGCCATTCCCACAGAGCTGCCCTTAAATGCTTCAAGTACACCAGCTCCTCCCCTGAAGCATTCAGTGTTCAACCAGTGGGTAGAAGGACCCCCCAACTCATCAGACCTGACACCGGCAACTCAGCCGACATAGGTGGCCCCTAAGCTCTGACAATCAGTTGCTGGAGAACAGGGCCTAACAGATTCAGAATAGGGAACAAAGCTTAATAGATGCTAAACTCCCAGGCCGCCTCCCAAACTTGAGAGATGGACGTCGCTCGTATCTGCCAAGTTGAATGCAAGGGAGACCGGTCCCTAGAAGACCGATTTCTCACCCAGTGACCGCATAGAAGCGGCTTGTTTAAAGAGTAATAGTAGTTTCCTGCCATTAACTCCCAGCAATCCTTGGAGGGATGGCAAGCTATCTCAGTGCTTGAGGGACAGTGAAGAATAGATGGAACTGGGCCAGCATCATGGCTGTTTTTAAGACTGTTCATTAGCAAAAATGGTATGGTGATGTAGGTCACTCCACAAAAGACATCAGTCCCCCAGTGAAGCTGTGTCAGTCCTGCACATCGAGTATGTGCCATCAACTCTGGCGGAAATGACCATGTAACAGGCTTCTCTCCGTAAAGTAGGCCTCAGTGTTTGGATAGCTGAATTCCCTTCAGCAATTGTCACAAAAACAGTCACATCCATTTCTGTAACAAAAACTTTTTTAAGCTCTGCAACCCACTTGAGGTTTGAATAGTAGGTCAAAATAGCTTCATGAAAGATATAGGCACATGAGCCAAAATGGCGCAAAATGGTGTCTGTTAAGCTCAATAGCTTGGCCACATTTTCTGTTTGCATGGGGCAGCAGTTTTAACTATCTGCATCTACAGGATTTGCTTCAAGCAGTCTCCTTTTTACACTAGTCAAGACATATTTTATACTCCTTCCTGACCCTGATTCCAGACCTCCATTTCTGTTTTGTTTCTGATGTTGTTTGCCTCATGCTATCATTCACTTAATGGAAGCCTATTTTCATTAAAGGCCTTCAATGGTGTGGGGTGTATTTGACAAAGTAACTCCTTGCTTTTCTAGCCCCAGACTGATCAATAGCCCTGTTTCTGCAGCCTACCGTGCATGCTGCGCGGGTGGTGTGGAGTGGTGGGTGTTATCCAGGTCCCCACTGGGGCCTACAAAATCGGAGGTGTGGACCCTATTGACAGGTGCCCAGTGAGCCACGAGGGGCAACCAAGATGGCAACAGTGTTGGAGCTCCAGCCAAGCCGACTAGCCCTCATGAGCCAAGTCTGGAAAGAGCTGTTGAAAGCACATTTCAACACCATTTACCAGAGGTTTTGGCATAGACAACAGCCAACAAGCAGTACTCACCCCTTATATTACTCCGATGCTCGCAACAGCCGACTGCACCGTCCGCTTCCCTGCGGACCAGGGATCCCTGTGGGCACAAGATCCCATCCCCTTTAAGACCTGGAACTGTGGTTATGGAGACGTGGTGTTTGAAGGCCTGCTACCACCTACGCAAATCAACCACTTGCTGAACATACCTACTTCTGTGTTGGAGGAAGTGATACCGGTCATAATGAGGTGATGATTGTCACGGCAAGGGTGCATAATTTATTATTACACTATGGAATATCATCCTTTAATGTAATTTGTGTAGTAAATGGCACAAATTACAGAGATGCTATTGCTGAGGTCAACAGGGGTTACATCTTTTAAAGCTGGGACCCCCACAGAGGTCAGATGACAGAAGGGATAGTATGAATGGCATAGGAATGTGAAAAGGATTTTACTATATGGATGTGAAGTAATCAAGGCTCTGCAAGGTGTGAGGTTCTACACTTGGAAAAAGTCTGAATGTCTCTTCATCCATTTGGCATGTACCTTGTAAAGGATAGTTCAATCCTTTGATGGTAATGGGATTAGATTCATGAAGATCCTTGTGTTCCAGTATTTTAAGTGAAACATTAATACTTACCCACAGGTTAATAATTAAGCCTCATTTTTATTATATTTGGAATGGGACAAGCCCAATCTCTTAATTAAGCCTAAACATGAGTTGCACATCTTAAACCGTGTGGCAGGAATTGTGATGTCCGTCCTATTGGATCGTGGGCGGGGCGTGCAACATGTCTATGGAATGGGAAAACAATAACAAATTCATAGAGGCAATTATTATTTCTGTGGCAAGTACAGTAGAGGAGATAAAACCAAAAGTTTGAATGTGGCTTGTTGGTTTCTGGAACAAAGGAGGTGGTCACTTAGTATCCCTATAGCTCCACCCCTAGGTGAGGCGTGGCAATTCATAGGGTATATCTCCTGTGATCCTGAAGGGTGTTTGTGTACTTGCTTGGGGCCAAGATCTAATGTTGAGTGAGTCACCATCTTTCCTTGCCAGAGACCCCCTGGACAGAAGTTGTACTTTGAAAACCTAAGTGAGTAATTAGGACTTCTGTATTTTATCCTTTTTGTTTTTATCTGTTGTTGGTGTAAATAACTTGTTTATCATATATTGTCATATGCACTGTGATTAATTTTTGCTCATAATAAACATTCATTTATTAAGTTCTGCCTTTGTCTGGTTAAGAATCACGTTACCTGAAGAGACTAATTAGTATTTATGTAATTCCTTAAATATTGCACTAAGTAATATTTGGTGGGTTTTATAGTTGATTTACACGGGGAACCAAGGCACCCCATTTATAAATTGTCTTGGTGGTGGCAGCGTTGAAATAGTAATAGTTATATTCTTATGTTTAAGTGTGGGTGGTGTTAAAAGGGGGATTTTATCATTATTTCCGGTCTAGTGCAGACAAATAGTGTACTTTAACCCTTTCACCACCACAACTACGTCACGCACACTCTTGGAGTAGGGTGCGTTCGTGACAATGATGACCTCTCATCTATGGCCTGACTTCAGTATTGGGTGATCTACTTTGGCAGCTTATAGCCGATCAGTGTTTGCCACCCTGCTTACATTGCAAACAGTAATGCTTACACTCTGTGTACTACGCCTCTCCTGTCCTCCTATTATTCTTCTCTCCCGTTCATAATCTTGAACCCAGTGGCTTTCTACTTTCATTCACTGTGCGCCACTATAATCAGCAATGTTTTAAGCATGTTCATTTTCTCTGACTACTTGATGGCATTGATGGTTTTTGCTCACTTTGTAACACAGAAAATGAGACCTAATTCATCAGTAAATGCAATGCTGCATTTCTCATTGTATGCCTTTTCTGTTATAAGATCTCTATTGAAATGCATTGCTATTACCATTCTGTTGCCTTGTACTTATGTCTCAATGAAATCTGATTGACAAAAATAGTCTGGGGCCTGGGAAGTATTCTGTCATGCAAAGTATATTAATTTTTTGGGGGAATAGGTTCTTGCACATGAAAAGCTAATGCATGAATTGGCTTTCCCTTTCAGCATAGTGTAAGTACATTTAATGGATTTTCTATTTGTTACGTAAGATTGTTTTTCATTAAGGTTATCTCTGGCCAGCAAAGCTGCCTTTTTTGAAATCACAGAATGAAATTACTTTGTGCTTTAAAAAAAAAGCAAAAAAAAAAAAGATTATTCCGAAGGTCATTGGCCTCTTTATGAACATTTATTTTGATAAAGACATTTAGTGATGGCGTGTGTTTTAAGCCTCTGTCCTGAGCTGCATGTGTATCAATCCGCATAAGGCTACAATCCATGTGGATTATTTATTTTGTGACTGAAAAATGCATAATAAGGAGACTGTATAAGTGAAACACTTGAAGGCATATCCTGGTACTTGGTAGAACATGAGATTGCAGTCTCTTCTTTCCAAGACAGCTGCTGTTTTTATTACTGACTTGAACAAACCCTTCCATCGTGTCTAAGGAGAAGCTTGATTCATTAGTGATGTCAATGGAGCTTATGCTTTCCAAAGTGGAACAATTAAAAGTCCAAAAACGAAAGAGGTCAACAAGCTGGTGCAAGACATACCGAGAGAGAATAAGGACTTGGCACAAAAATACACCCAGATAAGGCAGGATATGCAGGAAGCCCAAGAAGCAATTGGCCAACTTCAGGATACTAAATTTGCGTTTTGAAGCAAAGGAGAGACAAGCACAGAAACTAAGCCGACAACTTTAAACCCATCATGAAGCTTCTAAGCAACTCGTTAAATATAAAGTGTGGCAGAAGATCCAACACTCTTCACTGCATACCCATATTTCGTAAACCCTTTTCTGTTCAATATCCAACTTTAAGAAGATGCATGGCTTTCTTTTCTGTCTAAATCTGTGTTAGTGAGCACTTATCCTTTGCCAAGATAATCCACCCACCACACAGGTGTGGCATATCAAGATGCTGATTAGACAGCATGATTATTGCTCAGGTGTGCCTTAGGCTGGCCACACTGTCTAATCAGCATCTTGATATGCCACACCTGTGAGGTGGTTGGATTATCTCAACAAAGGAGAAGTGCTCACTAACACAGATTTAGACAGATTTGTGAACAATATTTGAGAGAAATAGGCCTTTTGTGTACATAGAAAAAGTCTTAGATCTTTTGAGTTCAGCTCATGAAAAATGGGGGCAATTTTGTTGGCCAACAAGGCAGACCATGGAACTGCGATGGATGGGTCTCAAGCACAAGCGGAAACCATGCCCGTAGGAAAACAAGCTGCCAGACATCAGGTACTCTTTCAAGAGGCCTATACCACTAGCACCTTCTAAGATGGCATCCGAGGCCAGATGCAGACTGGAGGTTTCATAAGACTCCAATGAAGATGAGCAGTGTAATACCTTACCTCACCCAGATGATGCCTATATCACTTCAGAGTCTGTTGAGGACATCTCTCCTTCCACGAAGGGAGACCGCAAAAGGCTGTTACTTGATTTAAGGCAGGTTTGGAAGGATGACCTCCATAAGACCCAAGCTGACATAGGTGTTGTCAAATATAGAGTGCAAGCCGTGGAAGAGAAGGCAGCCTCTAGAAACACCCAGCTCTTAGAGACTTAAAGGTCAACTAGAGGAGCTCAAGGATCAGGTCCAACAGGTGGTGATCAAGGCAGCATTTCAACCAAGCTGAAGTAGTGCATTGACACCCAGATAGCTGTAGACACTAGTCCGACTTCAGATCTGTATTGTAGGCGCACGCCTAATAGTTATTTTTTCACCATAGGCATTGTTCTTTCCTTATCTTCATTTCAGTAGTCAAATCTGGAATTTAGGGCAGAACTATTATGGCATATAAATTTAACTCTGGTAACTGAATCAGTTCTCAATTTGACCTCTGAGAAAATCGCTATTTACTTGAGATGGCAATATAAAAATAGAATCCAATGCTTAAAATAATTCTAACAAGTTAAAACAAAAGTGTTCACTCCCTAAGAAGGAAAATATATTAAAATCATTCAAAGTTCATCACTGTATGAATAGAACAAATGTATTCTACAAAAATCTATTGTCCAAAGAATGAGCCATCCTTGAGAAGTGGGGATGTATGTTCTTCAATTCAGTTTCAGAAGCAGATCAATATAATAGTTGTAGAATAAAGACAAAGGAGAAGTGCTCACTAACACAGATTTAGACAGATTTGTGAACAATATTTGAGAGAAATAGGCCTTTTGTGCACATGGAAAAAGTGTTAGATCTTTTGAGTTCAGCTCATGAAAAATGGGGGCAAAAACAAAAGTGTTGCGTTTATAATTTTGTTGGCCGACAAGGCAGACGGCGGAACTGCGATGGCACCAGCAGAACCTATACAACATGACCTACCTCCCGAGCAGGTACCTGTCACTACAGAAGACCCAGGTGGGTCGGCCCCGGTCACACAGCACCTTGGTCCTGGAGATAAAGAATCTCCTGGCAGCTGAGGGTGGCAGTTATTAAAGCAGACATACAGGCAGTGAATAATGGGGTGAAGGCCTCAGAAGATGACATAGCTGATATCAAACAGGAACTTTCAGCCCTCCATGGCTCAATCCTAACTATGCAAGCCCACAAACAGGCTCTTTTACTTAACTATATAGCGCTGGACGACCGGTCACAGCACAATCACCTAAAGATCAGAGGTGTACCTGACACAATCACACCTGATGAGCTCCCTCACAATATGAGGCGACTTGTAGCCTCAATACTACCCCCAAGTCATGCCAAGAAATTCACCATAGATGGGAATCTACCATCTGCCATCATCAGGCAGAGATACCTCTACTACAGTACGTGATGTGATCTTCAGGTGTTACACCTCACAGGATAAAAGACTCCTGATGTCAGCACTCCAAGGCGAGACGCCACTATCCTTTGAAGGATCAAGTCTCTCCTTCTATCAGGACCTCACTAGGTCCACGCTACAATGGTGAAGATCCCTGAATCCTCTTACCAGCCACCTGAGAAATGCAGGAGTAGAATACCACTGGAGATCTCCCGGGTTCCTAGTGGCCACACACACACTGAAACTGTACATAAAGTCTCCTCCCTAGCTGTGGCACCGACCTTCTTCAGAGCTATGGGCATTCCTGCCCTGAAGACCCCACCAGAACAACACGCCGGTACACAAAGACGGGAATCTGGGCTGGTTGTACCCCCTACATCTACAGATCGCCTGATCCTACACCAGAAGCCCGACTACATTGAGGGCACTAATACCAATCTGGGGCCCGAACTCTTATGTTTTGTTTAGTTCATTTCTTAACACGAATCCTAATCCGTTTAATTTGTTGGCTCCCTAACGGAGTATGTTTACCTGTAATAACACGCTCTGGCATTCAGACGACAAGGTCATTGCCCCTCACTAAGGTGTGTTACACCACACCTACCGCAGCCCACACACCACCCCTCCCTCCCCCCGCCACCCACTTGGTTAGGAGTACATTTAGAAGACGACCAGAAAATATCACCCTGAATGGGATACACTTATGTCCACAGGCACTATTTAGCTGATCTCCCTACGCATTACATACCTTCATGATTAAATATCAATGTTAGGCTGTGAATTCTGCGATACATACCCATATCATGACAAATGATAACGCATGTATAAAACCTTATGTGCTAACCTACTTCTTTATTTTTGTAACCAAGTATGCACTGATATAACAAAAAATTTCAATAAAAAGAGATTAACAAAAAAATATTCCATATTCTTTCAACGTAACTGGCTATTCATATAGCAGAGTAAATCTTTTTTATTTTTCCTGCATCCAGTTTGAGTTGTTTTGATTGAGGTGCCATAAGTGAACCCATCTGTAGATGAAATCCGTGTTCTGGAAATGGGGAAATTTGGCCAGTGTGTTCTAGAATTCAAGCCGCACAGAAGAAACATGTTTTGCATCTTGTAAGAAACCAACATTCATTTTATTGTTTAGTGGCTTTTAAAATCTCTCGTTCAGTTCTGGAAATAACGAGTTGGCACCATAAATGTTTACTTATTTCCTTTTTTGTTTGCACAGTATATATTTGAAAGCACACAATTTCAAGGGGTCTCTCCCTCCCCTTTATTTGTTTTTATTTATTTTATATCACATTAACATGGGAAGGCTGAAGAAATAGATCGTATAAATCTAGAAAAATTTAGAAAACAAAAAATACTGTGATCACCAACAGGGAAGGAACCAAAGTTAATTACGGTGATAAAGATAATACAATGCAGTACACGCAAGTATTAAAATAACAGGTACAAGAAGCAACTAGTACACGTGAAGTTAAAGGAAAATACATTTATTAAGAACACACAACATTTCAACTTGTTAATCCAAGCTATGTGAAAAGTGTGTCCACCTACTGAAACAAAACTACAACAGGAAAACAAATATTGAGAGCATTAGTGGAAGCAGGTGAGGCTGACTCCCCAAAAACTTGTACTGGCATGGCAAGAACTTATAGGTGTGTGAAAATATAAAAAAAGATTTCTGCATGGTTAGTTCTGATATTTCCTCTCCCAGTCCCCCATTATTGATGTCAAGATTTAGCAGTATTGCAGAAAAAACATGTTGAGTGTGCCATTACACCATTTCTAACATTACTCATTGGGTTTGCATTGGGGCAAATCTTGGGTGCACTAAAAGAAAGACCTGCATGTTGTCCTGTCTCCCAGAGTTGCCATTGCATAACATTGGGTATGATGTTAACCACATTGTGTACATGGGGTTAAACTGTCGGAGTATAGCACCCAACCACCTTTAAATTTAAAGTGAGACTGTGATGACAATTATAGCTTTGCAGTTTTTTAACCATCAGGCTTGACTCTTACAATTGAGTGTTTCTTCCATTAATACTATTAAAAGCATATATCTCAATGTATTTCAATTACCCACGTCTCCTGCTTACAGCATCAATCATCATTACAGTGTGTTGTACAATTGCTGCAACACACTCTACCTCTCCTGCGTACCCATTTGGGAAGCACAGACTTCCCATATCAAATTATTTCCCATAACAAATTAAAAATCCCTTGCTCGTTAGGGCATGTAAATAAAATGTATCTGTTCTCTGTCCTTCCATTCTCAGATCAGGTTTTTTCTCTCAGTGCTGCAGCTGCTCTCACACAGAGCCTACCCCTCCTCCCTTATTTCCCTTGCAGGTATTGCTTTCCCTGATCACAGACATGCAGAGCACAAACAAATCTTTTGTGCTGACCAGCACAGACTGAACTGACTGAGGGGAAGGAGGAAATGGCTATTTTCTTTACTTATTTCTAGACATTTGATAGCAATTCTGCTAGCACAGTGTATACATATTTGATTATCATTTAAAATTGTTGTATTTGCCATAACAGATACCCTTTAACATCAAGAACGTTGCATTGTACTTTAGTTTTAGAGCTTAAGCCATACACATACATCTATGCCACCATTTAGGTATGTGAAGTTAACGAATATAAGAGAAGAGGATTAGTGAGTTGAGGACTGGATATCTTGTAACCTATTAAAGCTTTCTTTCTGGTTTGAATGAGACAAACTGGTAGAAAGCGTAACTTCGGGTGTAATTTTCAATTAAAGGAACACACTAAACAGTAACCATTACAGTTACAAGTTAGTAGCCCTCTTTCTATCAAGCTGAAATAATAATGCAAAATTTCAGTATACGTCCACATTATCATGATTAACTTCTGCCATGCTTGACAGCAATAAGGGGCTGAGCGTTCTGGAGCCATAATAGGCTGAGAACATTCTGCTCTCCTGCCCCCAACCAATTACTGTAATCCATGTTGGACAAAATTGATAAAAAAAAAAAATGCAGAAGTGTACATTTTTCATATCAATGTGGTTGTATAAGGGATGGTTATGGCTGAAAGGGAAAGCCTTGGTTTTTTTTTTTTTTTTTTTTTAAACTGCTCCAAAAAAGTGTAATAAAAGAGAGAACACACGTGGCCTCTTTGCACTTTTCATGTTTAAGTGTAAACAAATTTTTCTCAAAATATTTACACCCAAAAAGATCCATGTTTTGAACACTGCACAGCTAGCTCTAATTTATTTAATATACTTTCTATCCTTAATATAATGTTGGCAGATGTTTAGTAATTTATAATTTAACCTGATGATTACCATTTTATAGGAACCATTGATATCCAAAGGTGATGAAATTTACCTGTCATTTTACAGTCAGTAACAAAACACTGCTTGTAATACTATCTTATATATGCGCCCTTAATGCCGCCAGCTACTATAGCTTATTGTAGTGTTTATGTTGCTCAGAATCTAAATGTGGAGTGTATCAATTTTTGCCTTTTCTCTGTTGTGGTTTGACAAATTCCTTTCCTATCTCCTTGGCTACAGTGGAAGGTAAGCCACCCCTTAACTTGCAATGTCACACCCTAAAAGGCCTTTATTGAGTTAATCAGCTCAGCACGGTTGCTCTTCAAAACTGTAACATATTCATCCTCACCTTGCGGTATCTGCAGTAATTGCCTCCCTGACAATAACATAAGTGCCCCTCAGCGGCCATGCGTCAGTATACCTGACTCCTGTGACATGTTGGAGGACGCCGGCCGCTGCGGATCCATGCCAATTTATAACCCCACGTCCGTCCACGGTGGTGACTATGTCAGCGTGAACGTGACGTCACTCGAGAGACGCACACACACGTTCTGGGATCAAAAGCAGATTTCAGTCAATAAGATTTGTAAGTGGCTTATTTAAACACATTTTTACTTCTCATCATTGCCCTGTTGTGGTTTTCCTTAGTAAGTTATCCGAGAGTGTGTTTCTGAGCGTTTATTTTTGGTTTTTGACTTTGGCTACGTTTTGACTTCCCTGTATTCTGGTATCCTTGACTTTTGGCTTTGCCTCATCATTGTGTCTCCTTCTGTGTCCTTCACCTCGGCAAGTTTACGGACTATTCTCTGGTACGTTAAGTCTGGCCATTCTAAGGCCAGGTAAAACGTTCCCTTTAGTCCCAGGTGTGACACAATTCTGCGTGCTGGATCAACTAGTATCCTGACAATAACCTTGCAAGGGGATTGAGGAAATTAAAATTCTTAATTCTGGGGGCGTGGCCTAACCTCGGACGAAGATGGACGCCTGATCCTACCGCTCCGATCCCCCCACGCGCTAAATCCCCTGCCATCCGCATCCCTCACGCCTCGAAACAGTCTGCCCTCATACCAGCAGCAACCCCAACACAGCTGGCACCCGCCCGGTACGGAAAAACCAAGTATGGGCGGCAACAAGAAACGGAGGGACACGAACCCATCGGTGGCCTCCATATTCCGCACGCCATCAGACCAACGGAGACCAACCTCCTCACAGGCAGAAGAGGAAAGTCTGGACACAGTGATGAACCCGGCGGCCCCCATAACCATCGCGGTACTGAGAGACATGCTGCACCAAGCCACCAACGACATTAAGGCCCATGTAGCCGCCGAGATGGAAAGACATGTGGCAGGCCTTAAAGAGGAAGTAGTAGGCCTCACCGCCCGCATAGACCAGGTTGAAAACCGGATTGCCTCCATATATGCCACCTCCACATCTCACACTCAAGACATAGCATACCTATATGGCCACATGGCTGCACTAGAAGATGGCCTAGAAGACCTAAACAGGTCCAGACGTAATAACATACGAATCCGCGGCCTACCCGAAACCGTCACCATGGAACAACTTGTCCCCACACTTCACAACATTTTTAAAACATTGGCCCCTGACCTCACACCTCAAGAGATGGAATTAGACAGGGCCCACAGAGCCCTCCGCCCGCAAAATCTGGGCGCCTCCACCCCAAGGGATGTGATCACCCGCCTACACTTCTTCACAACTAAAGAGAAACTACTAACCATAGCACGGGACAAACCCCCACGCTATAAAGAAACCCGTCTAACTTTCTTCCAAGACTTAGCCCCCTCCACACTCAAAAAAAGAAGAGACCTCAAACCTCTGACACTTGCCCTCCAGCGACAAGGCATCAAATATACCTGGGGACACCCCTTCAAACTCATGATCAAGAAAGACGATCAAATGCACATCCTCACCTCAGTGTCGGACATGTCGCCCTTCGCAGAATCCCTAGGAATACAACTACTACAACTGGCCCCCTTCCACAAAAACCGTGAAGATGGGCGACCACAGGACGACCCTGAAGACTCTAGGCCGCCCAAGAAATTGAGAACACCTGCTAGCCCGGGAGAACCCCCTCGGCAACGCCGAGACAGCCGCCACCAATCCTAACGGGTCTGATCGCCTGCCACCTGGAAGCCTTCACACCACCAACAGCAGGAGCTATCCAGGTGCAGTAAGCGGCCCCCATTCAACCAACAAAACACCCCATACCTTCTCCGCCATATGCCATCCTGCCCCCACCCACCCCCAACCTCAGGACGAAAACTCTTTCTTAACCCACGACCTGGCCCAGACCCTGGACATATCGGCCACTGGATACGTATAACTACCACACTTCACTTGAAACCCAAGCACTCGGGATATCCGGGAGGAGCCCTGAACAAAGCCCACCAACCGCTACAAGATCCCCTACTCAACTCCAGGCACAGATCCAGATCACCACCACACTGGAACAACAGAGCTCGGACAATATACCTCTTCACACCTCGCCTGAAACCACATCCAACAACAAGCCTGACGTGCTACCCAAGAACTATCCACTGCCTGATTTGGGGACTCTCTAGCTGATTACTGGACTTACAATCTAACCATCTCTTATTTTGCAGGTACCCCCCCAAAATGGCCCAGGACTAGTTAGCCAGTCCCCGCCCCGACCCCATAGGACGAACCCCCTTGGAACGCACTGTTACCCACCCCATCCCCCCCCCGGAACCCAAGATGAACTCCACTAACCAACCCAACCAGACAGTATCACCTTCCCCATAACTACCCGAATCCTCACATCCACACAGGATAGACCATGACAACACCATTAGCTATTTACAAATGTGTAAAAGGGGACATCCCACGACTAATCCGGGGGAAACCCCCCAAACCTACCTACCCCCCCAACACAACGCAACACCACAAACCCACTTACACGGACTCCCACTGATCAGGACAGGACGACCCCCAGACACCCCCCCCCGACCCAAGCAAGATAGACGGGTAAACCCACTCAATCCGGATCCGTCACTAGCATGAAACTGTTATATAGCTTAATGTTCACACAGATGGTACACATGCGATAACTCCGGATCTGTGTACACACTTATAGCAGAAATGTTTTAAATGTTTTTAAATGCTGTTTTAAATGCTGTGTTTTTGTTACCATGTTTTCTACTATGTTTTCTACTATGTTACCTAATGTTTTCTACTACTTATAATAGACACCGACAACATGATCCTTGAAACAACATCCACAGGACCACAGATGAGGACAACATGAGACACACTCCAAACACCAATGGAGGGACCACGACTGGCACCTTACACCACAGACAGATACCACCGCACCGCCAAATCGTGAGTGCTGCACCACACCTAGCGCGGGGGGGAGAGGAGTAACAGGAACGTGAAACTCTTCCTCCTCTTCCCCACCCCTGAACCCCGGGTTCCCCGGGCGACACCAACCACACGACCAACCCAAGGTGTACAACACCGCCTCCCCCCACTTTACCTGGCAACTACCACATAAGACCAGGATAGACACTTTGCAACCCAAACCCCCAAGGGTTTTGTAAACCTCACCCATCCCCCTCTCCCACCACCCACCCCCACCGGACCCCCCCCTAATAAGAGCGGACGGACGCCAGGTCACCCCCTCGACCCGAAGCCCACACCACACTAAAGAATGCCCACCAACGACCCACCACCACAAACACACACGACCAGACCGGACACAATCTCCTGCATATCCATCAACTGCAAGGGACTTAACAATCCAGCCAAGCGACACCGCACACTTCGCTGGGCCAATAGAACAAAAGCAGATATAATCCTCCTCCAGGAAACCCATTTTGACACGAAAAAACCCTTTCCCCTCATCAACAAAAACTACAGACAATGCTACCTAGCAAATTCGCCACACGGCAAACAAAACGGAGTAGCCATTATGGTTCACAAACACTGCCCAATCACAATCTTAAAAAGTCTCCCAGATCCCCAAGGGAGATATTTGACAGTCACGGGACACTTCGCCAATCACAAATACGCGATTACCACAGTCTATGCCCCAAATACACCCGAACCGACCTTCTGGACAGCACTACGCACACAACTAAAACTGTTCCCCTCACACCACATTATCTTAGGCGGGGACTTCAATGCAGTCCTAACCCCATCTATAGATAGGAAAAGCACGGAGGGAAACAAATCACGCAAACCCCCTACCAGGAAAAATGACAATCTCCTCATGGAGCTCGCCACCCAGATAGGCCTCCAAGACATATGGAGACTCCAACACCACACAACCCCAGACTTCACCTTCTACTCGCACCCACACTCCTCTTACTCCAGGATAGACCTATTTTTAATATCCCCTTCCCTAGTACCTTATACACACTCCACCTCGATAGGTTCAATCACTTGGTCTGATCACGCCGAAATCTCTTTCAACATAGATAAGCCCCGCACAGCCAAAGCGTGGACCTGGCGGTTAAACCCCACACTCTTACATAACCCCCAAATCAGACAAACAATCCAACAGGAGCTCACAAACTATTTCGAGACCAATACGGGATCGGTCCCATCCACGAACACACTATGGGCAGCCCATAAAGCAACAATCAGAGGAACCATAATTAGCGCAGCCAGCGCCCACAGAAGACAAACACTCCGGGAATTAGAACAACACCTGACCTCCCTAAGGACAATAGAAGCCAAACACAAACGCACCCCATCTCAATCACTGCTCGACCAAATTAAATTGCACCAACACGCAATAAAGTCCTATATGGCCAAAGATTCCCAAAAAGCATTACAATGGACCAAACAACTATATTATGAGAAGTCCAACAAGGCAGACACCCTCCTTGCGCGTAGACTCCGACATAAAACTCTCCAAAAACACATAGACGAAATCACATTCGCCTGGAGGCAGAACCCATAAAGACCCTGACCGCATAGCCTCTATATTCGTTGACTACTTCTCCAAATTATACGACCATAAACCCAACCACACTTTCACTCACCCAACGTTAGGACAAGAAATTCACGATTTCCTATCGGAAATCCCCCTCCCAGCACTAACAGACCAAGAACGAAACACCCTCGCGTCCCCAATCACTGAAGAGGAAATAGCCCTCACAATAAAGGACATTAAACCCAATAAATGCCCAGGACCTGACGGCTTCACAGGCCTCTATTATAAAACGTTCAGCGCCACATTGATACCCCATCTGACCGCACTCTGCAATTCTATAATGGAAGGCGACCAGGTACCACAAGAGATGCTCAAGGCCAACATATGCCTAATCCCCAAACCACACAAAACACACCTAGACCCTGGACATTACCGCCCAATATCTCTCCTCAACACAGACATCAAAATCCTCACGAAAACACTGGCCAACAGAATACAACGTCTCCTTCCAAAACTCGTGCACCCAGACCAAGTAGGATTCATCCCCAACCGCCAAGCATGCGACAACACCAGACGCACGGTAGACCTAATATGGAGAGCCCAACATAGGAACATCCCCACCCTCCTACTCTCGATGGACGCGGAAAAAGCGTTTGACCGCTTACTCTGGCCCTTCCTATTTGCCGCCCTACGAAAATTCCACTTCCCCGACGCCATCATCACGGCCCTCACAACACTGTATTCCAACCCCACGGCAACCCTCCTTCTCCCCAACACTGGCCCGCATGAATTCACAATAAAAAATGGAACCAGACAAGGCTGCCCGCTTTCCCCACTCCTGTTCGCCCTCTCCCTAGAACCCCTTCTTCAACTCATTCGCATATCCCCCGAAATCCTGGGCCTCAAAGTCCGACAGGAAGAATATAAGATCGCAGCGTACGCAGATGATATCCTACTGACACTCACGGACCCCACCAACTCCCTGCCCCCCCTACTCACACTCCTCCAAAAATATGCCATATTACCAAGCAGCCCAACTAGCCCAAGTGCAACACCTCCACTCCCCCCCGGGGACAAAACTCTGGGTCGATCTGGAGCACGACCTCCTCGGCAGAGACCACCCCTCCCTCCTCTTCTGGCTCCCAAAAAAAGACAGACCGGCACTTCCCCCAACAACACCCGCCCTAACTACATCACTACAGGTCTGGGACAGAACCACCGCACGATACCCCCTCATAAACTCCCCCTCACCACTTACCCCAATCCTTAGAAATAAACAATTCCCCCCAGGCATGACACCACGTGACTACGCACATTATGAAGACAACGGACTAAACAGACTCAGAGATTTCTATAAAAACCAACAACTAATCCCATTCCCAGAACTCCCATGTACCATGCCATTGAACACCTTCGACCACTTTAGATATCTACAATTACGCAGCTTCCTGACAGAACCTCAGAATAGGAAAACAGCAACCGCAAAACTCACTCGATTCGAAACAAACTGCCTACAAGCCCCCACACATAAAGGACAAATCTCCCTGATATACTCCGTACTAAACTCCAACTCCCCAGCGGACACACTCACATACACAAAAGCATGGGAAAGAGACATAGGCCCACCGGATGACCCAACAGACTGGGCAAGCATATGGGAAGCAACCGCCTCACTAACCATATGAACCACAAAGAACAGGCGTACAAAACCATGCTTAGATGGTACCTAACGCCTCTGAAACTCAAACAGATGGGCATAGCCCAAACAGACACGTGCTGGAAAAAATGCGGACAACAAGGTACATACATACACATGTGGTGGCACTGCCCTTGCAGCTCGCAACTCTGGACTGAGGTTGCTAACCTCACCTCCAGAATATTGCACGAAGACATACCCACGGACCCTTGGACGTGGCTACTCTCCAAACCCCTACCCAGCCTAACAAGAGCACAAAACAAACTGGTAGCGAAAATAGCCCTCGCTACTAGACGCACCATAGCAGAGCAATGGGGTAACCACAACACACCCACACTGGCGAAGATGATCCAAAAAACCAATGAAACCATGGAAATGGACAAACTCTCAGCCATTCTACATGACACGACAAAACACTTCCACAAAATCTGGGACCCTTGGGTTATGAGACACATTGTGGGAGTGTAAGACGGGGTCGGGGACGTCCGGCCGCTCTGTAACTTCCCTCCATCCCCCCCACTCTCCCCCCTCTCCCCTGGAGGCGCGATGCCTTATCCCCATACACAAGCTACCCATAATATACCCACGATAGACTATACACACAATAACACCGCGAACCCAAAACCACAAGACACGACAACCACCCCTGACCACTGGAACAAGCCGCAGCTAACATCGCAAACGCAACTCAGACGCACCCAAGACGATGCAACTGACCACAGAGACCAAGCGAAACACACACAAGCAAACAACAAAACGGTCCTGACGTCTAACGGAGAACACACACCCAACACTCAGACTATAGTACAAAGAAAGGCTTGTGCCACTCTTTCTTGTGTGACACTCTAGCAGCAGGCAACCTTACTGCAGGCCTATAACATGTAAAAACCACCAAATCAGAAACCAAACGAGAAACTACACTGCTCAAACGCTCACAAAACTGCACCAAACCCTGAAGGCTGACATAACCTCAAAACCAGAACTACCGCCCGAACAGCGACCTTCGCTGTGAGGGGGTAAACCCAATTGTATATACTATGAGTGCGGCAGCATCTACTAGGTTGAGTCCCCTACAAGCGGCTCCACTATTTAATAACCTCTACAACACAATTAATGAGCTACACCTTAACTAGCTGCAAGACGAGACTACTTCTCCACTACCCAACACACCGTCAAAATATATATGTTTAGCCCGAACAGGCACCTTATTATACTGCTTTTACCATACACTGTGCCATTACTCTATGTGCCATGTTACAGTATTACCATGTGATCGATAAGCCAGCTTGTAATTGCTGTTGTGGCATTGCAAGCATGTTTGATATACTATGCATAACAAAAATAAAGAATTACAAAAAAAAAAAATTCTTAATTCTGATGTTGGATGAGAAAGCAGTTTGTTTCGAGCGTTAGGGATACTTTTGTCAAATTATTAAAATATATAAATAAAATGCAAAAAAAAAAAAAATTATCATCAAGAGGGACTCGTAAACAACCTGTAGTGATTATAGTACTATGAATGTCCCTTTAAAATGAAAATCCTCAATCCTTAAACAAAGTACACAAGTGAGCGGGGTGAAAATGGTTTTTAAATTCTCTGAGTTACAGATGGGAAATTAACCAAGAACTGCTGCTTTAATCAATGCTGGTTGAGTTCGGATGTAAATCTTATGTGAAAGGATTTAAAGTAGATTCTGAGATCACTCGTCATGTTTAATAAGGATTAGTAGCCTTTCATCTAAGCTTGCTTCCATCACCAGATGTCCACATGTATCTTCAATTACGTTTGTTAGTAGACCTTAACAAAGGTAAATAATTGTATAGAACATTATGGACTAAACGTCCATAAGAAGGATGTATTTTAGAAACATTCAAGTGGCATTATCCGGAGGTTGAAGGATCTGATGCGAAAAACTATGAAAATCGCAGATCCCAGTGAAACTTCCACTAAGTTTATTTTTGTTTTTTTAAATAGCTTGATATGTTGATATCCATTAGAATAAATTACAATGAAAATTAGAACAAACCTCAAGAAGTCATTATTCCACTTCTCATCTTCTTTGTATGGTTTCTCCATGCTGAATGCAATGTGCAAACGAAAGAGTTTATTAACAATGATTGGCAAAAAGTTAAGATGGAGGCACCCAGTTGAAACATAAATAGATGTGGACTTATGTATTTAATTTTATTTTTCACACCTCACAAATACATATTTGTTAAATATAGTGATAAGTAAACATAATATTAGCAAACCTGGGAAGTGACAAATGTAATATAAGTACTATCAGGGATTTATGTAACAAAAATAAAGTCATACATTGTTGACTTGGATTTAATGTGTGTGTTTTATTACTGTTAGGGGATGGTGTCACGTTGTATAACCGCAACATAGAGTTTAGGTTAGCAGTAACAAATTGGACTGAAATACATTTATTACCGGGCCTTAGAGTGACTGGATGTAACGTGGTATAGAGAGGAAATGTGGTCAAATACAAGCCCCGGTCGGGGTAACAGAGAGACAGTGAAAACGAGAACTAGCTGAAGCAACAGATAAAATAGCTCGTAAAGGGTAACAGAGAAACTCAGGGTCAATACCAGAAATATCACAATGTATGATGAAACGCACTAAAGGGTACTGGAGAGATAGGGCACAGCAGATAAGGCCAAAGGAGTTTAAATACAGTTATGTGTTATTTTAATAGTCCACATCATGCCTGTGAACACAAAACGTACGTGAACCAATAAAAGCCCAAAGTAACGTGACACTCCCATTTCCCCTTTTAAGAAAGTGCCACGGACGCAAGTAGTGTAATTTTCTCTAGAATTCAGGCCGCACGAATGGCTGTTACATTTAGTGTAAGCGGCCGTTCAGAATCTCCTGACCAGCACCGGCCCCATGAACGACTATTGTTTTTGGTGTACACGGCCCGATCAGAGGACCAGGTAAGTAATGCTACAGGTTTGTCTTTTAATGTTTAAAGGAGCAGTCTAAGCACCATAACCATTACATTACTAATGCCTTAGTTATGGTTCTATTTGGCTGCGTGAGCCATCCTCTGGTTCTAAGTGAAACCATTTTTGAGCAGTTTGGCCAAAGGCAAGGGTCATGGATTCCCCCCTGCACTCACCAGTTTTGGTAATGCCGAATCTCTACTTTTACTTGTCTACTACCAGTTGTACGGCTCTGTAGAATGTTATGTTACTGGGTTATACTAACAATAACTTGTGCTGTCCATTATTTCCTTATGCCCATGTCCCATTAAATGAGTTCCTTAACCTGTAGTACATATGCTTTCAAACTTTATGATATTAGTATTGCATGACATAACATTTCTACTCTCATCTAGCCATTGGTGAATTAAAATTTAGCCCTTGGCAAGTAGAAATTCACCCTTGATGAATATGCTACGGCTTAAAGTGGCAAGTTACTTTTAAATGTCTTCACATTTTAAGCCCGGTTGTATTGCATTTGTAAATATTCAAAATCGTTCAAATTTAGAAGCATCAGATGAAAAAAAGAATGCAACAAAATATGTAAATTCGTAAAATACTGTATATCGAAGAATCTCTCGTAATGACTAGCATCATTTTCAATATTTATCCTGAAGGTATATTATAAACTAACTAGCTTTTGACATAAAAGATAAACCAAAGTGGCATGTCCTGGCATTTATTTACATACTCTAAAGCAGTTATGCTTCACCATTAAGATTTTTATATGATGTTGGCATAAGTAGATATAATGAAGGAAGCCTTGCCATTATCAAGAGCAAAAGTCAAAAGCTCTTAAACAAATTTATATTTTCTTACAGACAATAACAAAAAATATTATTTTTCTCAAAAGTAGCCCAAAGCTATGGAGTTTGTTGGGATTTGCCAACTTTATAATCTTCCTTACTAAATCACGACCCATATTTTGAGTCACTAAGTAATGATTACCTCTTTAATTTTAAAGTGTAACTGTTACCTAAATAATCCAGCGTTTCGTCATATTTGACATGAAGTGGAATTCTAGGAATATGTACTTAGTTACTAAGAAACGACACATTCATATTTCGAATGGTTTGATTTATTCGTCAAGAAACCAGTTTAGTAAGAGTTTTAAAATTGTGTACATTTCTTTACAAGAGAAGGGCATGGGAATCTCAACAAACAGATTTAGAAAAATGTAAGACTGCATTTCAGACCAAAATCTAAATGGACATGTTTTTTAACGAGCTCGTTTTGAAAAGTATTTGCACAAAGCAAAAAACAAAAAACCTGGAGAAAACAAGGTAGAAAGGTGCATATTGGGTGTGCCAGGTATTTGACTTAAAATATGATGGATATATTATGTGAAAAGCTATGGCACACACAAGACTCTTTTATATCTATTTGTTTGGCTGTTTTAAATTTATTGTGGTGGTTTCTCTTGTGGCTGGGTATTATAATCTACACTCTATAGTGGAATGAGTATGTTATACACTAGGTGCATAAAAGCGCAAACAGAACTTTGTGGGTGATTTTACAAAGTTATCTTCTATTTTGAGTCAATAGGTATGTGGCTCAAAGAAAAAAAAATACATTGACTAGGGCTTGCTCAAAAAAAGTGCCCCTTCTGTCTTATGGCATAATAATGTAATTCATTTTTCATAAAATCTCCATGTGAAAGATGTTCATTTGGTGTCTTAACAGGGTTTGACCATTTACTACTTTCACTACTTAAAGATGGAGAGATCTCACAGTGACGCAGCCTGGTCCAGAAACTGTTAGTTGATGTCCATTCCCAACTCACTTACCTACTTCTGTCCCTCTCTGACTATCTCCTTCTACAATGCTACCTTCACCTCTGCCCTGGATGCTGCAGCCCCACTCCAAACGCACAACTCAAGGAGAACACACCTCCAACCATGGCACACTGTTAACCCGCTACCTATAGAGATGCTCTCATCCAACTGAACCCTGCTGGAGGAAGTCTCGTATATGGTCAGATTTTATCCATTACAAATTCATTATGCACTCCTACTGTGCAGCCCTCGCCCTTCCTAAACAATAAAACTTTTCCTCTCTTACTACTACATATTTTCTCCCCCCTTCACTCCTCTCTCTTACATGAACAGGTATATTTCAACTTTCTTCTTGTCCACTTGATCCCACCCCACCTCATCATTATGATCTCTCTCCCTCCCCCTCGTGTGTCATCCTTAATGCATATCTTCAACTGCTCTATTTCATCTGGCATTATCCCTGTTGCTCTTATATCTGCTAAAGCCTTACCTATCCTAAAAAAGCCATCTCTTGACCCATATTCCATGTCTATCTTCTGTCCCATATCTCTGTTCCCGTTATTCTCAAAGCTTCTAGAAAGATTCATCTGGCATGTTTTCTCAACTTGAACTCTCTATGACCCTCTTCAGTCTGGCTTCTTCCCCTTCCTTTCTACTGAGAATGCTGTGATTAAAGAAACTAACAATCCAATTGTGGCCTAATCCAAATCCTCAACTCCATACTGATCCTTTTTGACTTCTCAGCTGCCTTTGACACTATGGATCATGCTCTCATTCTGCAAACTCTTCAGTCAGTTCCTGTGACACTGTCCCCTTGTGGTTCTTGTCCTATCTCTACCAACGTTCCTTCGGTGTTTCTTTTTTTAACATAGAAACATAGAATGTGACGGCAGATAAGAACCATTTGGCCCATCTAGTCTGCCCAATTTTCTAAATACTTTCATTAGTCCCTGGCCTTATCTTATAGTTAGGATAGCCTTATGCCTATCCCACGCATGCTTAAACTCCCTCCAGGGCCGGCACTACCTGTTAGGCGGACTAGGCAGCCGCCTAGGATGCCCCTTGGGAAGGGGCGCCGCCAGGAGCGCCGGCCCCCCTCATGCTGCAGCCGCCCGAGCGCTCTGCAGAGAGCCTCAGGCGGCTGCAGCTTTGCCCAGGCGGTGCGTCCATGAGGGCACACCGTCCGGGCGCAGCCTGAGGAGAGGGGCTGACAGGAGGGAAGCGCTCAGCGCTCCCTCCTGTCACTCCCTCAGTTGTAGCGTGGCCGAGCCTTCTATTGGTCCGCAGTTACAGGGAGCATCTATCTCCTGTACCCGGCCGGACTAACAGGAAGTGCACACTGAGTGCGCACTTCCTGTTAGTCCGGCTGGGTACAGGAAACAAAAGCTCCCTGTACCCACGGACTATGATACAGGGCTCGGCCACGCTACAACTGAGGTGGGGGGGAGGGGAGCAAGAAATTGGGAAGGGGGGGAAGAAAGAGAGTGACAAGTGGGGGGGGGAGAAAGAGTGACATCCATCACACACACATAATCACACACAATGCAACCCTTGCACACAGAAAAACACACAATGCATTACACACACACAAACACATACACAAGCAATGCAACCCTTACACATAATGCATCCCTTACACACACAGACACACACTCAATGCATCCCTTACAGACACACACACTGCATCCCGTACATACACAGAAACACACCTTGCAGCCCTTACACATACAAACACAGATTCACACAATGCATTCCTTACACACATATCAGGACATTCCCTACACACTCCACCCCCTGTGAACAAACTCATTGGTGGAACATGAAGGTGGACCCTTGGACCCAGACCTTGAGCTATGTAAAGGAGCTGCTTCCCGTTCTCCCAGAACATTGATTTTGTGACCACAGTTACAAACAGCCTCCGGAGATCCTGTTCTACACCAGACCCGTGGAGCCAGACTGCGGCTAGAGCCCATCATCATCCTCATCTGGTTGTAAGTAGGCAATCTAGTATATTATTCGTGGCACTAATCTCTAATTTACCTCACATTAAAGAAACACTATAGTCCCCAGAACCACTGCAGCTTAATGTAGTGGTTCTGGTATCTATAGCCTGCCCTGCAGGCCTTTTAATGTAAACACGGCGGCACTGCAGCACTGGCGTTAGTTAAAATGGCAGATCATATGGGTGGGGCATTGTGATGTCACATGGGGGGGCAGCAAACTTTACTTTTGCTTAGGGCGGCAAAAATCCTTGCACCGGCCCTGACTCCCTCACTGTGTTAACCTCTTCCACTTCAGCTGGAAGGCTATTCCATGCATCCACTACCCTCTCAGTAAAGTAATACTTCCTGAAATTATTTTTAAACCTTTGCCCCTCTAATTTAAGACTATGTCCTCTTGTTGTGGTAGTTTTTCTTCTTTTAAATATAGTCTCCTCCTTTACTGTGTTGATTCCCTTTATATATTTAAATGTTTCTATCATATCCCCCCTGTCTCGTCTTTCCTCCAAGCTATACATGTTAAGATCCTTTAACCTTTCCTGGTAAGTTTTATCCCGCAATCCATGAACCAGTTTAGTAGCCCTTCTCTGAACCCTCTCTAAGGTATCAATATCCTTCTGAAGATACGGTTTCCAGTACTGCGTACAATACTCCAAATGAGGTCTCACCAGTGTTCTTGCAGGAACTGTAGGCTACATGCTCCCTCGGGCCCTAATAATTTGTACAGTGGAACCTCGGAACTCGAACTTAATCCATTCCAGAAGGCTGTTTTTGAATTTGATTAATTTGTCAATTTGATTAATACGTTCCAGACTCCCAAAATTACAGCATTTTAACACATATTTTACAGTTTAAAGGATCACTATAGTGTTAGGAAAACAAACCTGTTTTCCTGACACCATAGTGTGCCCTAAGGGTGCCCCCACCCTCAGGGTCCCCCTCCATGGCGCTGAAGGGGTTAAACCCCTTCAGCTACTTACCTTAATCCAGTGCTGGGCTCCCTCAGCGCTGGTGACCTCTCCTCCCCCACTAACGTCAGCTCCCGAGTGGAGCGAAATGCACATGTGCAGCAAGTGCCACAGGCGCATTCAAACAGTCCATAGGAAAGCATTTCTCAATGCTTTACTATGGACCTTCTGCACGCTGGATGCGCCTCTACCGGCTGTCAGGAAGACAGCCACTAGAGGTTGGATTACCCCTAATGTAAACATAGCAGTTTCTCTGAAACTATGTTTACATCTGAAGGGTTAAAACCTGAGGGACCTGGCACCCAGATCATTGTGCTGGAGTGGTCTGTGTGACTATAGTGTCCCTTTTAAAATGCCTTACATGCCTAAAATCGAATAGAAAAAAAATAATCACAATATACAGTAAATTAAATAAAAATGTAAGTTCAGTTTACCTGTAATGATTAGAATTGATGGCGTGAGTGGAAAGGAGAAGATATATTATTGTTTGGATGGGGATAGGTAACTGTTCTTTGGCATCTAAAATGTGTCTAAAGTGTGTCTAATTGAACATGTTTGTGGCATGATGTTGTTTGGGTACAGAGGATCGTTTGCGTAACGAGACATTTTTTTACTCAGAATATTTGTTCGACTTCCTAATTGTTCGAGAAATGGACCGTTCGAGTTCCGAGGTTCCACTGTAATTGGGAACATGGAATCCCAGTGGAATTGCGCACCCCACGTCTTCTGAAAGCCTCATGATGATGTGGTGGCCCAGACAATGAGATCTTTGATTTCTCCACCGTCAGAAGAGTCAGCCAAGGCCCACCAGGAATTTGCCAAGTTTGCCTGGTGACCAGTTTGGGCCTGCTTTTGAATTAGTGTGTGTGTATATGTATATGTATTTATATTATATATATTTTATGTGATGTTCTTGCCATTTCAACTGGCAGATCAGGTTTTAAATCCATAGTATGATGACTCCAGAACAATGTGGACAATAGTCCTGAGGAAAGATCATTTGCGAACTGAAACATTGATTATTGTGGAATAAAATTTTAACAAATTGCAAGACCAAGTCTGCCAGTTAACATTTACTTTTTTATGGATATTGTAGCCCTGTCTGGGCACCGAGCAAGATAAGGAATCTGAAGAAGAAGGTGCAAGGTTAATTGGACTCTGTCTGTCCTATCTATCGATCTATACATATACATGCACACATTTACACAGTGTATAGAAGACAGAAGTTTTAAATCGTTCTAGCCCTGAAGCATATTTATATATTTAAAGCGGCACTGTTACCACCTGGGGACTTTGCTGAATTCTCAAATCAACTGTGACATCTCTGCCAGGGGGTCAGGTAAAGCTGTTATTTACATATCTGAACCTGTCCCTTTCGAGCATGAGTATCTTGTTCCAGTGGGTCAGCTTCAGCGACAGGAGCTGCCGTCATGCTCGTAGCAAGTAGCCATTTTAGTCTCCTGTCAGTAGGGGAATAAATCTCAAATTTCATCCTCTGCAGTAAGTTTATCTAGTAACCCGTCAGCAGTTCATTCTCTTGTTATGATCAAGGCCTATTAGGAGTGTACGCTGTGGGTTAATAGTTAAAGAAAAAAAATTCCTACAAAGATGAAATTTGAGGTTTTATCCCACCCTTATCAGTACTGCCAGAGCAGGTGCAAATCATGTACAGTCTGAACAATACTTAAAAAGAACACTCAAAGCACCATAACCACTACAATACACTATAGTGGTTATGTTGCCAAGAAAAACCCTGGTTCCCCCCCTATTGTTAGTAATTAAAACATTTTAGGATTGTTCCTAAAAATGTTCCTTAAAGAATATAAGCTTTTTCTTGACCACTTTTTTGTTTTATGTTAAAGTATGAAAGCTAAGCTGTGATCGAGTTAATAGTGTATTTTGGCAATGATTATTCAAAGAGTTGTGCAATAACCTGCAATAATTTTGGAGATTTCACTGGCATGAATTAGCAGTTGTGACTGTCAGTTTATTACCATTTTTTGTTTTTTTCTGCATATTTCTAATTTTGTATTTATTTATTTTTTCATAGCACGTTTCATTTGTTAAAGAAACACTCCAAGCACAATAAGCACCGCATAGCTCTCCCCACAATGTAAGTAGTCCGCTCTGAGCTAAGCCCGGTGGAGCAGGGTTTAGCTCACTGTCTGAGCGCATTCAGCTGACTCCTTCAGACAATGAGCTGGCTTAGCTCAGGAGAAATAATGGAAGTTCCTGGTTCTCATTTCTGGTTGAGAGTAAATTAGAAACGGCACCTGGCAAGTTAAGAAGTCAAACAATTACCAAACAAATTGACTATTTACATTGGGGACGATGGCTGTATAAAACCACTACAGCGCACAGTAGTGGTTATGGTACTTGAAGTATTTTTTTGTTTGTTTTTATATTTACACCTTTTGTTGCACCAAAAATGTGTTGTCTTCTGGTCGTCTCATACAACACTGTCATAGAAGGTGAGGTAGGCTATACAGAAAACCGCAATACAGTAGGGGATATTTATCAAAATTAGATTTTACATTTTATTTTTTTCTGCCGTGGATTATGATTTCAGCCATTCGTTGTTTTTTTTTTATATTTTATTTTACGTTACTTTTTGCGTATCACATTCTGTTAATATCACTTTATTTCATGAAATATTCTGTTTTTCGGGCTTTCTATCATGTCATTTTCCAATTGTGCTAGTGACGCAGCTTGTGTCCCTTTTGACTTCGCGAAGTATTGAACATGCTGGAAAAGGGCCAAGCCCACCTAAAAAAAGGATATCGGCTGGTTTGATTGCATGCTAGGGTGAGTGGTCATCGCTCTGACCAGTCCCACTCAGGACGGCCCACGCACAGAGCTCTGTATGCCTTGAGTGCAGTATGTACAGGTTAAGTGCATCTAATGATGCATTTGGGCTGCTTTTAATTTAGACGGTTCATGGTGTCCAAGGATACAGGATACCAGGGAGCAAACTTGAGACAGTAGCCCAAATTCAGGACTGTCCTGCTTAACCTGGGATTGTTGGGAGTTATGTGCGCAAGGGATTATCTTCTGACAACGGGGTGCAGTATTATCAATGTTCTGAAATGTTGTCATCACTAGTGGAATCTGTGCCTGGGAATTCAATGGGTTTCCATGGTGATATGCCACACTTTTAGAAGTTGCATCACTTTGTAGCTCACCACACATTATTGAATTTACCTCAGGTTCTCTTAACTTGTATTTTAAAGGCCTGATTGTTTGGGGGACCCATCAAAGTTCATTCCAAACGACCCCCCTCTGGTTTTTATTATTTATGGTGTGAGGATGAGGGGTCCTGACTTTCCCTAACTGCAGACACTTCCTCATTCTCCATTGTGCTCTATACAGAGCCTGTCACAAGTCACATCTGTGTAGAGTTTCACTCTCTGTGCTTCTATTTAACCCAGGGCGACAATAAAACGCTCAGACTGAGCCCCACCCAGAGAGGGACCTATTGAGCTGCTGGAAACACAAAAATAACGAATAAGAAACACCTTTTTGTTCAGCTGCAGGAATTCACTTTGCTACAGGTTGTGGCTGTGCTGTCTACTCTCTCTCTCTCTCTCCCTGTCTCCCCTCTTGTGCTGGGGCACTGGCTGATAAACAGAAGACATTTCTCAGGTCAATGAGGTGGAACGTTTGAAAAACATCATCTTCCTGCTTTATGCTCTGGGATTTGATCAGGTTCGGGACAGTTTTTTTGGATCACCATACTGTGGGAATTGGTGAACACAGCAGCAGCTGTAGCTCAGCACTCACCCCCTGGGGTGGCCTCAGGTAAGACGCTGACTGACTCACCTGTGTGGGATAGCCAGCAAGCCTCTCTCAGGTGCAGTTTATCATGTGAGTGATGATACAGGTAGTGGGGATGGTGATAACGTGTACCCTGCATGGCAACTCTGGAGAACAATGTATCAAATTGCCAGATGTATCCCTTGGGTAATAAGGATTCCCTGAGCCACAATGTCAGATCTGTGCTGCATGTTGATTGACAGTAAATGGAATGTTCTACAATGCAAATATGTAGAAAGGATTTCCTTGATTAGTTAATGTAATTAATGGCTGCAGCACATGATTGCTCTATACCACAGTATAGTGATTTCCAGGTGCTGCCCCTCTTCATGGGCAAGTAATATCTGTCTACAGAAACAGACTGTATCTGTCAGCTCTATCTGTTCTCCATTTCTATTCGGTGGTTTTGTGTTTTAATTGCCCCCTTGCTGAACCCCATATGTGTTAGGACTACTGTTTATATGATGATTCTCCATTCAAAAAGGAGGGCAAAGCCTCATGGGAGTTATAGTTTGTAAACTATCTGGGGATACACTTTTTGGGCACCCTATAGGTGCTTGGGGAAAAAATGGCAAGCTATTTCATTGCATTGGAAAATTGTGATTTTGTTTTTATTACACTATTGCGCCTTTGGGCTATATATACTATGCACAAACAAAAGTTTTTGGAATAGAATTGATTTGAGAAGTACTACCCCACACTATTGTCTGATTTGTCCATTGCAACCAGAATGTACTGATATGATTCATTTTCAGATAGCACTGCTCATACATCTCCTGTAGATTGTCTGGAACTCAAACTGATGTAAAGTGTCATGTATACAGGGGATTTGGTTGGGGGATGCATTTAATCATAACAGTGAAACAAACCACTTTCTATTTTAGTTGACTCTTAGAGTTTTTTGAAAAAATTGAATTAGGAGATGTTTAATATTTGTCATTAACTGTGCTTAAAAACTGGAAACTAAAAAGACATTTTATATGTGAACAAGATTACTCTCAAAAGAGGAAAATATGTATATCCTAATGTTTGGGCATATTTGTATTTACATCATCATTTTGCTGATCTCGGTCACGTTTGACTGCTGTGTTTACTGGATTGTCAGATTCACCATGTATACCTGGATACATGAGGAATCTAGATCCCCTACCTATATAGATCCAAACTTTTAGACTCCATCTGTTGAAACGTTTGGGGTGTGTGTATACACAAAATAATGTAGTTTATAACTTTATTTCCATTTCCAAAAAATCCCCTACTTTCCCTATCCAATCAATTCTTCTTCGCCCCTCCTCCTGGAACATTTCCTTATCACATCCAGTCAGACACCTCCCTCTTAACTGTCTCAAACTCCTAAACACCCAGCTATTCACTAATCTCTTCATTAACCCTTAATAGTCCGATCCACTTCCTGACCCCATCTGACCTCTGCCCTATCAGTTCCTCTCCATCCAACACATCTGACCTATATACTTCCTCCCATTATTCCCTAATTCCTAACATTTTACCCATTGCCATGACATCCCTCCCCCTTCTTGCTCCCAAATGCCAATACAAATCTAAGTCTGATCACAACGTATTCTGACATTTATTATGCTTATTAATTATATAAACACATGTATTATGTAACCCATCCTGGGTATGAATGCTGATATATACACACACACACACACACACACACACGTCTCTGGAGAGAATGTTTCTTTTATTTTTGTTTGTTGGAATATGAAAAAGTTGAGAAATAATATAATGTTGTCTTTCCACCAATTAAATGTATTCCAGAAGCTTCGAAAATATTAGATTAAATGACATTTGCCTTTGTTAAACAAAACGCAAAAATGAAAACCGTGGAGTTGAATTCTGTGTCGTCGTCGTCGTATGTAGGTTTTTGGTTTCGGATTTCATTAGAACAAGTTTGATGGTTATCGCTTGTAGGGAGCCTTGCATGTACAGACTCCTTGAGTACCTTGATTTATGTCAGAAATAAGAAAAGCAGTCTGTAGGTTCCCAACAATGGCTAAAAATATATAAGAAGATTTAAGCACCATTACTGTATTTTATTTGCTTACGTTTTGTGTGTCTAAGTTTTTAATCTGTTCACTGTAGCGATTTTGTGAATATATATCGGGGTCCATATGTCACTTCACCCACCCTTTGACACCACAAGGTAAAGTTATCCTTCCTCTGTTCGTACAGGCTTTAAGTATTTGCCTGCTGTGCAAGTCTATAATTGTACTGGTTCTCACATAGCTTTCTATGTGAGAAACTGTTTTGTTGCGGTGTACATGATCAGCCACAAATATATCACTGAAAGACCACAAATCAATCTATTCAGTTAGATATTAGAAAATTGTTAATTGCCTTCTGTTAGCCGGGTAAGTTGATTTATTCATGTATTTTCATGAATGAACCTGTCCACATGTGGTGTTCTTCATATCTCAAAACGCTTTACAGGGTTTGGGTTTTTGAAATATTCCCCATCCATTCGTATTCCATTCAAAAGTCGTACCCTCGACTTCTTCACAAGTCATAGCATATTTCACAATTGTTGGTAAAAAAACTGCACTCGATTAATACACGAGATCGACTTATAAACAAGTATATACGGTAGTAACTTTTTCATAAAAAGTCATCATACAGTGTTTCTCCATAGTGTAAATAAAAAATAAAGGGTTGCATGCGTGTGTGTGTATATATAATATTTTTATACTTTTTTTATTGGCATTGGGGACGTCTAGACACATCATCATAAACCACAAACTTTAAGAAGGTTCAGTAGTCTATAAATGTCTACAGAACCCCGAGACAGCATTATTCTCTCTCAATACCCATTTCCCTGCCATCCAACGTACCAAACAGGCTGTTGAAAATCTACCCAGTGCCTCCAGCTAGACTTTATTCGTTTTTCCTTTCTTTTCCTACTGCTCCCAATATTACCACTTGAGGCCTCCACTCTTCTCGTGCAGGAGTGAATCTCTGAGACTTATTAAAATGGCTGCCGACTTGCACAATAATTTGCAACAACATGGGAAGATCATGCAAATAGCTCATGAATAAAGTGCAAACACAAATGCAATTAAAATTGAAAGTAATTTTCAAGTTTGCCACTGGATGTAAATTGCGAGTAGACTCCTCGAGGTATTAACTACAAGAAGTAAATGATAGGCAGGTATGTGGGAAAAACCATGTGCAATACGGAAGCTGTTCACTATTTACTACAGGCTGTATATATAGTTGATGATATTTTTAGGTTAGGTAGGTCACTAACAATCACATTTTCACAGTGGTAGCTTACTTGCCTTACTGAATTAATCTATCCTTGTTTTTATCATTTTCGTCGCTAGTATTTTTTTTTAGTATAACTGGACTCGGGACTCTTTGTCCGAAATGTAAATACACCACTGAAATGAACATACTGAAACTGTATTCTTTCTAGAGGGCTTTAAGATTATTTTACTATATCAAAATAATGAAGATTAGTCTGCACCATAGTACATTCTGTAACTGCTCATCTTTATCCCTCTAAAAGTCAAACTGGCAAAGTTTCGAATAGAAATGGCATTGATCAAGCTTGACACGTTTGAGTCAACGGCTGCTGAATCCACTTGTGTAATAAAAGTTACCAGTCACGGAATCTTAATTCTTAGTGTTTTCCCGATTATTTTTGTTATACTAACAGTTGATATAAGATGGTGACCCTAGAATCTGCACCTTTACTCAATTGTTTGCTGACTTTGTCATCCCTAATTGTTCATTTTGTTTGTTGACTGAGATTTAGAGGATTGAATCTAGTCATCACTATTGTCTGATGACACTGTCAGCAGGTCCAAGTCACTGTCCATGGTACTGACCAGGATAATGGGACATACATGTGGAGGGGGCAGGGTTAAGGATTTTTAACATCTTAGGATCCATATTGCAATCCTTCATGTTTAATACTTTTCTTCCATCTCGCATTGCACTTGCTGTCGAACTGAGGCCTGATTTCAAGTGCCTGTGTTGCTGTGAAACATGTCCCCAGATAATGGCATGAAACAGCCAGCTGTGAAGGAGTCCTGAGCCTCTCTTAGTTACAGTGTAATCAGTAAAAAAAGAAAAAAATAATCAAAAATTAAGCGATAAGAAGGCAGGAAAAAAAATCTTCTTGGTTATTATTATTTTATTATTTATATAGCGCCATCAGATTCCGTAGCGCTGTACAATGGGTGGACTAACAGACATGTAATTGTAGCTAGACAAATGGATGCACAGGAACAGAGGGGTTGAGGGCCCTGCTCAATGAGCTTACATTCTAGAAGGAGTGGGGTATAGTGACACAAAAGGTATAAGTAGGGGTAATGATATAGGTTGCTAGAAAAGTATTCACTGGGAACTTAGGTTATTCTCCTCAGTTGCATGAGAGGAGTCATGAGGGGGTAGGGGGAGGATGAAAACCCACTAACAGTTTAAATGATACGCTTTTCTGAAGAAGTGTGTTTTCAAAGATTGTTTGAAGGAGTAGAGACTGGGTGAAAGTCTCACGGAGAAGGGAAGGGAGTTCCACAGAAAACGTGCAGCACTGGAGAAGTCTTGGATGCTAGCATCAGATGTCGGAGTATGGACAGAGGATAGGCGTAGGTCTTCGGCAGAGCACAGGGGCTTCAACGGGACATACTTGTATATTAGGGAGGATAGATATGTTGGAGCAGTATTATGTAGGGACTTGTAAGCAAGCCCTAGAATCTTAAATTGAGCCCTATATCTAACTGGAAGCCATTGTAGGTACTGACAGAGGGGGGAGGCATGGGAAGTGCAAACGGACAGGAAAATGAGCCTCGCTGCAGCATTCATTATGGAATGTAACAACGCAAGTTGGGAGCACGTAAGACCACTGAGAAGGGGATTGCAGTAGTGAAGGCGAGAAAGAACAACGGCACGGGCCAACACCTTAGCCGCGTCTGGTGTTAAATAAGGGTGGATGCGAGCTATGTTTTTGAGATGGAAGCGGCAGGATTTGGCGATCGACTGTACATGAGGGGTGAAGGAGAGGTCGGAGTCAAAGAGAACACCTAGGCAGCGAGCCTGTGAAGTAGAGGTGATGGTGGCACCGTTGACTTGGAGCGACACAGACAAGGGAGTAGCAACACCTTAGGGAGGAAAAAAACAGAAGTTCTGTTTTGGACAGGTTGAGTTTTAGGAAGTGAGCTGCCGTCCTGTTAGGAATCGCAGAGAGTAAGTCAGAGACACAAGCCAAGATGGGCGGAGAGAGATCAGGAGAGGACAGGTAGATTTGCGTGTCATCTGCATATAGAAACATAGAAACCTAGAATGTGATGGCATTCGACCCATCTAGTCTGCCCAATTTTTGAAAAACTTTTTTTATTAGTCTCTGGCCTTATCTTCTAGTTAGGATAGCCTTATGCCTATCCCACGCATGCTTAAACTCCTTTACTGTGTTAACCTCTACCACTTCAGCTGGAAGGCTATTCCATGCATCCACTACCCTTCTCAGTAAAGTAATACTTCCTGATATTATTTTTAAACCTTTGCCCCTCTAATTTAAGACTATGTCCTCTTGTTGTGCAAGTTTTTTTTCTTTTAAATATAGTCTCCTCCTTTACTGTGTTGATTCCCTTTATGTATTTAAATGTTTCTATCATATCCCCCCCTGTCTCGTCTTTACTCCAAGCTATACATGTTAAGATCCTTTCCTTGTAAGTTTTATCCTGCAATCCATGAACCAGTTTAGTAGCCCAACTCTGAACTCTCTCTAAAGTATCAATACCCTTCTGGAGATACGGTCTCCTCCAGTACTGCGTACAAAACTCCAAGTGAGGTCTCACCAGTGTTCTGTACAATGGCATGAGCACTTCCCTCTTTCTACTGCTAATACCGCTTCCTATGCAACCAAGCATTCTGCTAGCATTTCCTGCTGCACTATTGCATCGTTTGCCTACCTTTAAGTCATCTGAAATAATTACCCCTAAATCCCTTTCCTCAAATGTTGAGGTTAGGACTCTATCAAATATTCTGTACTCTGCCCTTGGGTTTTTACGTCCAAGATGCATTATCTTTCACTTATCCACATTAAATGTCAGTTGCCCCAACTCTGACCATTTTTCTAGTTTACCTAAATCATTTGCCATTTGGCTTATCCCTCCTGGAACATCAACCCTGTTACATATCTTAGTATCATCAGCAAAAAGATATGCTTACCATAAAGACCTTCTGCAATATCACTAATAAAAATATTAATGAGAATGGGTCCAAGTACAGATCCCTGATGTACCCCACTGGTGACAAGACCATGCTTCGAATATACTCCATTGACTACAACCCTCTTTTGCCTGTCACTCAGCCACTGCCTTACCCATTCAACAATATTGGAATCCAGACTTAAAGATTGCAGTTTATTGATAATCCTTCTATGTGCAACATTGTCAAAAGCCTTACTGAAATCTAGGTAAGCAATGCCTACTGCACAAGCCTGATCTATTATTTTAGTTACCCAATCAAAAAAATCAATAAGATTAGTTTTGCATGATCTCCCTGAAGTAAACCCATGTTGTCTCTGATCTTGAAATCCATGTGATTTTAGATGTTCAACAATCCTATCCTGTAACCCCTTAAGGACACATGACATGTGACATATCATGATTCCCTTTTATTCCAGAAGTTTGGTCCTTAAGGGGTTAAAGGGACACTATAGTCACCTGAACAACTTTAGCTTAATGAAGCAGTTTTGGTGTATAGAACATGCCCCTGCAGCCTCACTGCTCAATCCTCTGCCATTTAGGAGTTAAATCCCTTTGTTTATGAACCCTAGTCACATCTCCCTGCATGTGACTTGCACATCCTTCCATAAACACTTCCTCTAAAGAGAGCCCTATTTAGGCTTTCTTTATTGCAAGTTCTGTTTAATTAAGATTTTCTTATCCCATGTTAATAGCTTGCTAGACCCTGCAAGAGCCTCCTGTATGTGATTAAAGTTAAATTTAGAGATTGAGATACAATTATTTAAGGTAAATTAAATCTGTTTGAAAGTGAAACCAGTTTTTTTAATTTTATTTTTTATGCAGGCTCTGTCAATCATAGCCAAGGGAGGTGTGGCTAGGGCTGCATAAACAGAAACAAAGTGATTTAACTCCTAAATGACAGTGAATTGAGCAGTGAAATTGCAGGGGAATGATCTATACACTAAAACTGCTTTATTTAGCTAAAGTAATTTAGGTGACTATAGTGTTCCTTTAACATGGTTTCCATTACTTTCTCCACTACTGGAGTAAGGCTTACTGGCCTATAGTTGCCCGACTCCTCCCTACTACCTTTCTTGTGAATGGGCACGACATTCGCTAACATCCAATCTTCTGGGATTACTCCTGTTAACAATGATTGGTTAAATAAATCTGTTAAAGGACCACTATAGTGCCTGGAAAACATACTCGTTTTCCTTGCACTATAGTGCCCTGAGGGTGCCCCCACCCTCAGGGACCTCCTCCCGCCGGGCTCTGGGGAGATGAAGGGGTTAAACACTCACCTTTCTCCATTGCCGGGCGGGGAGCTCTCCTCTTCCTCCTCGTCGGCTGAATGCTCATGCACGGCAGGAGCTGCGCGCGCATTCAGCCAGTCTCATAGGAACGCTTTCATAATGCTTTCCTATGGACGCTGGCGTCTTCTCACTGTGATTTTCACAGTGAGAAGTACGCAAACGCCTCTAGCGGCTGTCAATGAGACAGCCACTGGAGGCTTTAGAGGCTGGATTAACCCATTTATAAACATAGCAGTTTCTCTAAAACTGCTATGTTTATTAAAAAAAATGGGTTAACCCTAGCTGGACCAGGCACCCAGACCACTTCATTAAGCTGAAGTAGTCTGGGTGCCTAGAGTGGTCCTTTAATGGTTTTGCTAGTACACCACTAAGATCTTTTAATAACTTTGGGTGTATTCCATCAGGCCCTATTGACTTATTTGTCTTTACTTTTGACGGTTGAAATAGAACCTCTTCCTCTGTAAACTCACATGTAACAAATTATTCATTCGCCCCTTTTCCTAACTGAGGCACCTTTCCTTCATTTTCATCTATAAATACTGAACAAAAATATTCATTGAGGCTGTCAGCTAGACCTTTATCCTCTTCTACATACCTTCCTTCCTTTTGTTTTTAATCGAACTAATCCTTGTTTTTATGACAATGGATTAAATGATACATGTTAAATGATAATGGATGCCAAAGTAGCTGATGAGTTTACCAATGGAAGCAGTATTGATGGAGAAGGGGACCAAGGGCAGAACCTTTAGGAAAGCCAACAGAGAGGGGTTGGGGAGAAGAGGCAGAGTCAGAGAAAGATGCACTGAAAAAGCACTGGTAGTCCCAGGTAGTTCATGTTATTGCACTTTACATAAATGCTTGACCAACAATTAGTTACAATATATCATGTATTTTATTTTGTTACATAATGATGGCTGGAACGCAGTGACTTATTGTATACCGCTCAACGTTTCAAATGGACAAAGAAGGACACTTTAATTTTAAGGGTGTTATTAGGTTGTGGCCAGAGGCAGGCTATTCTGAGAAATTTTAGGTGACTTATGAATAACAATTTATGCAACTGAAATGTAATTTAGAGCTACAACAATGTTTCTCATTCATACAGACTTATTTCTAAACACATTTATTGTAGTTTAAAGACACATTACTGTGAGTATTATTGCTGTGGAACTCTGTTATACACACACACACCAACAATACAGAGCTCCTAGAAAAGAGGAATATTATTAATGGGTAGAAAAGAGGGACAACTGGATTTCTCTCAAAATGGGGACTGTCCCTCCTAAATAGTTGCTTCACTGCTTGTTCCTGCAAATCCCACAATTTTATAGTGGTTGCAAAGAATGTCATGGTGGATCCCTGTAGATTCCAGAGAAAAGAGAATTTTGGCAAACTGCATCACAGTGTGTTATGGTCTTATGTCTCTTTTAACTTTGGTCCTGTGAGTGGTTCCTTTTATCAGAACTGTATTTTTCTGGTTGTTTTTCTTTCCATTCTTATGATCGTGGAAGTGAAAACAGTGATAAAATACCCTTAAGTTGGAGATATGCCTTCTATCAATTATATTGGTGTATGCACAGTATATATTCACTGAATACTTTTTTCTATAATATGTTAGTTTCCCACTTTGAACTTAATAAAAAAAAAAGCTGAAGGACAGATAATCGGGTGATGCAGTTCCCATGAATTATTTTGTTTCCAATGTTTTGTCTGCATGAAAAGGTTTTTTTCGTATGTGGCGTAAGTCTGTTTAAAATGGGTGTTGGTCTCACTGACATTTTTATGGAGCCTATACACAGACCATAAAGTTATGGATTGGCACTGGTATATCTCCCAAGTAAATATCCTGCTGTAGTTATAAGAGGGCCAGGAGAGTGTCAGGATTACTAGTTGATCCAGCTCGTAGAACTGTATCACACCTAGGACTAAAGATAACATTTTACCGGGCCTTAGAATGGCTGAACTTAACGTACCGGAGAATAGTCAGAATACTTGCTGTGGTCAGGGACACAAAAGGAGACACAACAATGAAGGAAAGCCAAAAGTCAAGGATACCAGAATACAGGGAAGTCAAAACAAAGCCAAAGTCAAATACCAGAAATAAACGATTAGGAACACACTCTCGGATAAACAACTAAGGGAAACCACGACAGGGCACTGATCAAAAGGTAATTTGGGTTTAAATAACCCTCATAGAGCTGTAATTGGCTATATGTGACCTCTGACCCCAAAACATGCGTGCACGTTGATGACGCACGCACGTAAGCACCATCTTTAATATGGGACCACAGTCTGTCTCTGTTAACGCCACACATGGTGGGAACCGGGATGAAAGGAAGTCGGGTCTTTATCTGCTGCGGGTAAGATGAGTGTTTGTTATTTCTGTCGGTGTGACCGATGGTTTTCAGCGCAGTCACGCCGACAGAAACCCGCGGCACCGTGACAGAGAGGAATCTAATAAGCAATATGTTAGTAACATAACAAATGGAATCTATGTGATGTAATCATTGAAACTGTCATGTTATTATACAGTAAGTGGGATGTCATATTAGTTGAATCGCACTGAAATGTGTGCAGCTTGTTGAATTCATTTGACTCTTGATTGGTTTTCTACATGGACAATAATTTGAATAAAACATTGGTGCTAAATATTCCCTCGCTACTTCCTCTAGGCCTAGGATATTGCTATTTTTCGTAAAGGGAAAAAAAAAGTTAATATTTTATCCTTCATAGCAAATCTAGTATCTGTAAGTGGTCTTACCCTTGGGGAATGCATGGAGAACACTGGTATATTGGTGTGTGTGTATGTATATATGTATATATGTGTGTGTGTTAGTGGCACCAAGGACATATCATAGCAGAGACTATGAAGACCTGTGTAAACATAAAGGAGTATGGGAAAGTTGGTTGTGGTGTGCCGAAACAGACGTATCAGTAGGCCTGTTAAAAAAAAACAAAAAAAAACAAAAAAAAAAAACGACGGCCCTCCTATGAAAATATACAGGAGAAAAGCATGAGAAAGAGAAGAGTGGGAAAAAAACAAAACTTAAAGTGGGAATGGAGGGAGGGGTAAGCTGAATGCCAACCAGGTAACGGTGTGGAGAAGAAAGGGGAATTTATTTACTTTTTTTATAATACAAGTAACCAAACCAGGAATTAACTGGGATTGTTGACTCATAGCCAGTGGGTGTATCAAGTTTATTTATAAAAGTACAAATTTCTGTTGAAATTTGCACTTTAAAAAAACAAACCAAAAGACAATCTCCGCACATAAAGCACGTCATATAGCTTTAGAGGTCTGCTTTAAGTTAAAGGGACACTATAGTCACCAAAACAACTTTAGCTTAGTGAAGCAGTTTTGGTGCATAGATCATGCCTCTGAAGTTTTTACTGCTCAATTCTCTGCCATTTAGGAGTTAAATAACTTTAAGAAGACTCAATCAATCATGATTTGCATTTGAAGAGATCCCTAAAACTGAAAACCTCACTTCAAAGTGTTTTCCAATTGTTAAAGTTAAAAATAATTCTCCTAGACTTCAAGGGGTCAATATGATATCTCTCTGGATAAGATGTTTGCATTACGTTGTGAAACTCTGCTTGGTGAATAAAGCTTCCAGTCATTTCTAATTGTAGAACGTTTCCTTTCAAGTTATCATGTACCAGTTTAAATTACCAGTTGAAATAATGTTATGTGACAGATTCACATTATGATGTTTAAAATTGAATTTGATACTGGCTCTCAGGTTGCGGGAAGTACTCTCTCTCTTTTGTGTTTAACCTCTTGGAAAAATTCCTTAGCAGTTTCCTGTAAATCAGCCTCGTATAAGAAAGGCAGGAAGTGAAGAGGACATGATTATGTTACTTCCTCCAGCTGCTAAATATTGTCACATTCCATTTACACTATATCCAGTGAAAGGCGTGGGAGTTAGGCAGTATCTCATGCGAGGCAGGATAGGTCACTGTAAACTTGCGACTTGTATCTAGTTTCTCGTTCAATTACCACATAAATATAAAACAAAATGGTCTTATCAACAGAAAGTCCATCAGTAACGCCTACAAACTTTATATTATAGTAAGGTTTATTTCCCATGATGCTCTCAGCCAGCCAAAAACACTGTTCAAAAATGCTGTACCTTCCAAGTTTAGGTAACAATGTAAGACTAAAAGATATATTCATATCCTTTTTTTTTTTTTTTTAACTGTGCTGTTAGAGTACCGATACAGTGTTCCAAGGGTACCAGTCACTTCTATAACGTTGCTGCCACAATCAGAGCGTATTCAAGTTTAGCGGGGACGATAAAGCACTGAGCTGTTACAAATGATGGAGGAGCTACAGCAGGATGCATCCATCCATGTTGGCAGTCAGGCCCCGCTTCCATTTAATTTATTTTTAGCACTGGAAACCTTTTACGTGACACTAGTATGATAAGTTTATAACGTTAAAACTAAAGCATTTCATTTTTATTTGAGAGCAACAGGAGTGAAATTTAGGATCTCCTTCTGTCTTAAAATTATGTGCTCTGACAGTCCTTTTTTCAGACCCTTTTGTGTATTTTAGAAATTTGTAATGTTACTGGCTTCTGGCCATTACCTTCGGGTAACTGCATGTTACAATAAAACATGACTGTTCTGAGTTATAGAACTTCCTTTATTATCTGTACAAACTGCTAGTTAATGACTTAATTTAGTTACATATTTATACACCTTTGAATCACAAGTGTATTCATCTGTGTGAATTTGCAGCCTTTTAATATTATGATACAGTTAAATCTGATCATGTGTGCAAAATTCCGTAGAGTTTATTCAGAGTTGAAATTAATGTAGAGAGGGCCGTTGTGCAAAATATCTTTGTGGGCCCCCCTCATGCGGTGACAAGAAGGTAGATTGCCATCTGTTGGATAATTCCAATGATGATATGCTAACTACCATTTGCCATCCTTGCAGGATAGTATTTGTGAAGAGTGTTTGTGCGTTTGATGGTAAGTATACTTTTGCATAGAGTGTGTGTGTGTGTGTGTGTATGTAGAGGTGTATTTGTATGTACTGTTTCCACTGGCATGCAATGGTGTACTTGTGGTGTATGTAGTGTTGGTGTTTGAGTGAATGTGTGTGTTTTTATATAATTTGTATGTACAGGTTGCGTTTGTAGTGCTGGCTTTTAAATGCGGGTGTACATATGTGTGTAGCATTGGTGTTTGACTGTAGTGGTGTGTTTTTATATAACTTTGGAATTTGTATGTACTGTTTGTGTTTAGATGCAGGGTGTGTTTCCATGTAGTGTTTGTTTTCAATGTATGCACATGCATACATACAAACTTATCCAGTTATACATACACACAGATGCACCCTGACACACTAATTGAGATACACACTGACGTATACAGACACTGATACACAAATACACCCTGACACATACACACATAAACGCCATAATGTTTCTATTTTTAGCCACTCTCCTGTTAACATACCTTTTTAGTGTGCAGGAGGGTGGCTGGCCTGTGTCTAGCTGAGGCTGATGGGAGTGTGGGTCTGAAGCTGGCCATCTCCTTCCTCTTTGTAGTTGCTTCCTCCCATCACTCCCCTCCTGCCACAGTAGCTGAACTGAAGGCATTTGAAATTCACTTTGAATTCTGACTGTAGTTAAAAGCCCTGTTTAGGACTTCAGTGAATCCAAGAAACCTATATCTGTATGGGATGGACATCCCCAATATAGTCAGTTTTGTGTTGTTTTGTTTTTGTTTTTTGAAAGTTGGCAAATTACATATATTTATATATATTTTTTAATTTTTTAGTATTAACCTAATATGATCTTTTAGATTTTCTCATCCAGTTGAGGGACTTGTGAAACAGAAAATAAGTCACTATCCAAAATTACTTTAGCAGGTATCACTGTCCTGAGTTTGGAATAAATATTAAACACAATATTTTGGTGGAAACGTTAACTTAACTAGAAAAGCTACAATTTCTGGGGAAATTTTTGTCTAGTGTAAAAACTGTGGGAGGAGTTAGGGTGGCAAATTTGGCTATAATAAGAATAAGAATATATATGTGAGATAACAATAAGTGGTCTTGCTATGCAAGAACACTTAATAATATATATGTGAGATAACAATAAGTGGTCTTGCTATGCAAGAACACTTAATAATAATATATATGTGAGATAACATTAAGTGGTCTTGCTATGCAAGAACACTTAATTAATGCACAACAGGGCTCTCTTGTCACTTCAAGGAATGCGCTAAACACCATAACTATTACAATGTGCCAATACATTGCCAATGTAAGTAGTCAAACCACTTTAGTATGATTTGACTTTATCTAGGTTCCACTGAGTGCTGCCCCCCACCAACAATTATTTGAATACTTACACTGAAGGGCAGCAGGGATCTCCTGGCACCATAAACATGTATGCATGCTGCAGTGGTTATGGTGCTTTAAATGTACCTTTGATCTATGAGATAATTGACAGATATTTTATTTTTGGCTAACAAGCAGGCAGAGAATGGCTGGTGTGACAATAACATGTTTGTTTTTCATTCTTTGTCTGGAGACACTGAAAATAACGTGACTTTTTATTACTTTTTTTTCTTCTTTTTTAAGAGAGTGATATAGTGGCAGTTTAATTCTTGCATTTTATGGATTTTCCCTTCATGTTTTTCTCATTGTTCTCTTGCACCCTGTTTTAGATTTGTTTTAGAAGTTCCATCCATAATGGTTTATTGGCCTGAGGTCTGGATGACATAAATGGAAATTTAAAAAGGGAGGCTATCAACTCATGCACGCTTTCGGTAATTTCATTTAAATTGACCGTTGTTTGAATAGGAATATTCCTTTAGTAGGTTTGCAAGATCATTGGACATAATGAAAGCACTGTGTGTTTAATTTCTCTCATTACCAAGAAATACAAAATGCAAAGTAGATCTCTCTGATATTTCAATGAGCGCTTAACCGGGTTCTTTGGCATGTGCTGTAACATTTTGGCTACGTGGAAAAGAAAAATCAAGACCATGCTTTGCACATTGTGTTGTCAGTTGCTGCACTGCTTGGCACACATAAATCCAAGGTAAAACAAAAATGGTTCTGCTAGCTTCTTTGTAATCCATAAAAAATGGTTTAGTGATGAACAACTTGGTTTATATCTCTTTTCTATAGAACATTCATGGTTTTCTACCTTAGTACAATGCTCTGAGGCTTTCTACCTACAGCTGAGTTGCTCTAATACAAGTGAGTACACTACCTATGTGTTGCTTAAAGGGGGTGTCAAAGTGTGCGTTGCATTTGGACCCTTGCTTTTAGAAGGCCTACTGAAGCCTTAATTTAGCTCTCAGGTTAGTACATCTGTGAGACTTGCCGATGAGCCACATGGACTCAAGAATCAAGTTGGAAACACAGAACACTGTGCAGTCTTGAAAAGTAACCAGTGATGTGACAAATAAAAAGTGCGTTTTTTGCGCTACAAGACCAATGATTGGGGCATGGAGCAGATCATCCACACCAAGGTCAACTCGTAAAAATAGGGAAACTAGATATGCAAGCTCACAAGATGAATAAGTTCAGGCCACGTAAACAAAACCAGAGACTCTGAAGGTTTAAATAGAATTATAGTCTAAATTATTTTGTGAACGTTTTGTTTATTACGTAACTCTCTGAAGAACACCATAAGCCTGCTTTCTAGAGCATTAATTTACTCTACTACAAGTGTGTGTGTTTTATCTACAAATAGAACTCCTTTATGACTGATGACTTGCCAAGACTTTCAATAAAACATGTTTTTGGCTATCCTTACATTACATAAGACACCTCTATAGATAAATCTACCTCAAATCAAGACTCGTTGTGAGTTGTCCACCTCTACCCACAACATCCATTTTGGCGACACAATCGGTGCCCAGTCCTTGACAAATTAGATACTAAAGCACAACCTCAAATGTAATTAATTACAGTTTTTCAAATTATGCAAGAGAAGGGTTGAAATTACACAATATTAATCTGATGCTATGTTGGTGTGCCTTAGGCTGCATAAACTGACGGTTAGTTCTGATTTGTGATTCACAGCCTAATTCTTTATGCAGGCTGTTTGTTGATTTTCATTTATAGCACATTGATGGACAGAAGCACTCTATTATATCTGCTTTTTTTGATCTTCTGCCACTGGTTATAGATAACTCAGATAAACTGCAAACTCCGGTTCTGCTTTTATCTCTCTGCTTCTTTATACTCTGCGTGGGAACATTGCCTCCAGGCATTTTGGGCACTATCCACAATCTTTGTTTTGCCTAAATAATCAGTCTATTTTTAAGATGAATACGCAGTCTTGCTTCTGTTCTGTTGGAACATCATTCCAACCTAGTTTTTGTCTCCTTAGTTTACATTGTATTTTTAAGGCTTAAGATTCTTAATGTGTTTTAGAGTTTGTATACAGCAGTGACCTCTGGCTCAGTAATTTGACATTTCTTTCTTTTTTTGTTTAAGAATAATTTCTAATGCGTTTTCAGTGCATCTTTAGCGTTTCAACACAAGTTATTTAGAATATTCATTCATGAGTTAATTAATAAGAGAAAAAGGTAGCGAGATCATTTTAGAGTAATTATCTATTGAAGTGCTCACACTTCATAGTATTTAAATTTAATTTAAATTCACACATATCTGGTTCTACAAACATACATACTTACACGTACTTCCTTTTATAAGCACTGAAAACTGAACCCACTCACAATCATTCTCTTTTTCTCTGCACTTGCAAAGAGAATTCACTGCATTCTGACTTGCGGTAAACTTTGCACACTCCTCATCTAAATAAATGTCAGTAGAACCGGAAGATTAGTTCTATTGGACATTGTGCAACCGATTTATAATGTTAGGACAATTTATAAACGGTTATGCTACCAAATAAGCAGTTTGAAAAGTATTAGAGGATCCTCATTTGCTGTTGGGTCAGGCCAAATATAGGCTGAATCCATCCCATAATTCTAGCAGTGACAATCATCTCTCTGCGTCAAAGTGAATCGATAGACTTGAGACGTATCATTGTAGGCTTGTTGACCTTTTGTACAAAACTCCTAACAAAGTTATAGCTTGAGATCATGTATCTGGTTTGTTAAGAAAAAGTTATTAGACATGTTAAATGTAATTGGTCCTTTTACTTGTGCCACTTTTCATTCTGTTAAGTTGTTTGATTTGTGCACGTTCATTTTAAAATGTAAAAAAATAGTTTGAAGTCTAGAACATTTTGACTGTCTCTTCTGTGTTCCTGGCCATTTGTGTGATGGTCTATTAAAAAAATAATAATAATAAAATACTTCCTTTCCTTGAATATCTTCCATCACTGATTGAGTAGCGAGTAGTCTTGCCAATGAAGAAACAATCTAAGTTTTTAAAGCATGTGTCCTTTCAGAGTAGCTTGCCAAACCAATGTATAATTGAACTTCTAAATGAAATGGGTTAAAAATAAAATCACACCATTAATAGACATTTTTTTGGGGGGGGGAATTAATTTTATTAGTGCCAAGTCTGCTTTAGGTAATGGGAAAATTTAAAGGACAATTGTCACCGGGTTTTTTTTTTAATTATAAGAATCCTTGAAACAAGTAATGAAATGATATAGCTTTTGTAAAAAATGTTTTTAAATGCAATTATACTTGAAAATATGGCCCCTCCTTTAACCCATAAGGACACAACTTCTGGAATAAAAGGGAATCATGACGGAATATTTTTTTTAAAATTATTTATTTTTTCAGTGCATGTGAAATATCGTTTGCAGGGTATAACATGACATTAGTAGGCCATGCAAGAAGGCAGTTTGCGTATACAAAGCATGTGGATAAAGATGCACCATTTTTGTGGTTCAGGCAATATGTAAAAGGTTCTGACCTGAGTCAGACCTTGCATAAAAACAACAATATTAAACGTTGGTTTGCATGTCTGGCAGGGTGCTTGTTGTGATGATATAGTGTGCTAGCATGCGCAAAATCAGGCATAAATACTGTTTTTGCTGAGGCTATTGTTATTATTGACGGAATTACGTGTCTGTCTAGGGAGTGCTTTTCGGGTACCTTTGTGCATGTTAGGGACGGCACCCTTCGACCTGTGCTTCTCTTGATGCCGAGCCTGCAATGTAGCCGGGTGGAAGTGAACTGTAGCTGAGGTTGTCTGAGCTGAAACCGACCGGGTGTAGGCAGTTTGGTGGCTGCTAAGTGTGGTCATGTAGCTTGATGTGGGTTTAAGTATATGGGTGTGTGTGGTAGTGTGTGCCTCCGTCTTTTAATCAGCCTCGCTTGTCAGGCCTGGGCTATAGATGATAATGTTGTTGCTTTGAGGGGAGCTTGGGCCGGTTGTAGCTGTTAGTGCCACTAACGAAGGGGCTGCGGGGCGGGGGAGTTGCGGTGGGTGTAGAGCCCCACCCCTGCATCCCTATCTCACGGAGCGTTGCCCCTCTATTCAAAGCCTCATAGGGAGGGTCAGTATATCCCTAGCTCTGCACATGGGGGTTATGTAGGTTGCAGTAGCCTTGTCTAGCCAGCTGGAGAACAGAAACCAAAGAAAGCTGTTTAAACTTAGGTAAAATTGTGTGTTATGAGTACAGTCCCTTGTTGCCTGCTGCTCGTTGGGGTCCGAGCTTAGTCATGTCGCAGTGCTCGTGGTCGGGCAGTTCCGTGGGGTGAAGGGGACTACTGTGGTCGGGTCCCAAGTGGATGTTCCTCTCCAATCTCTTGACGCCTTGCCAAGGGCAGACAGTCCCAGTGCCCACAGCAGTGTATGTGCTTCTTCGGCTGCGGTGATCACATGGCTAGATCCGTTGTGGGTCACTGTGAGGGCTCGTGGAGTGGTCCAGCGTTATGTAACTCCTGCCATTCTCAGTTGGCTCGTGGTTGGGTGGAGCGTTTTGCGCCATTGCAGGGTGGACCTCGACAGGTCTTGGTAGAAGGACAGGTCAGCACCCTCAAATGTGTATGGTGTTTGGTTTCGTATAGCTGAGAGGAGTGCTTTTTTGTCTTGAGCCAGGGCACAGCAAACTATGATATCACTCACGGCACTTGCTGGGGCACTAGGTTATTTTGGAAGGCGGAACATGCCATCAAAAGCGAGCTTTTTGGCATATGTTGGCGGTAATAGGGAGGCTGTTAGTCGTCACAGGTAATGGGGCATTTCGTCCATGGTGACGGACTCGGGTACCCCTCTTATCTTCAGGTTATTACGCCTGGAACGGTCCTCCAGCGTAGCAAGTTGCGTGGAAAATGCTTGCTGGGTTTTGTGGATGTTTTGCAGGGAGTCTTGTACAGTTATCATTTCCCGCCTCATATCTATGATGTCCTCTTCTGTGGCTCTCAGCCTGGATGACTGCTATGTCAGTGCTAGCTTCCGGCGGAATTCGGTGAAGAGATTTTTAATATCAGAGAGCAAGAAATGGGTCGCAAGAGTATTCTGAGGACGGACAGCAGCTAAAATAGCCTGCCCTTCGGTGGGTCCCCGCTCAGAACTCAAGCTGGTTTTAGCTCAACTTGTGCCATTACAGAGAGAACATATCTGAAGCATATCAGACTGGTCCCACCCATACGGGCAGTCCAGATCCGAAATGCCAGCAAGTTCTCTCTGCACGAGAGATACAGCAACCCCAGACGATCGTTTCAGCCTTGTTAGGCATCGTCAGTGAGGCATAGCTGATATCTCTCTAGGCACCGTGAGCAAGGGGTCCACGTCTGGATTACCCTTTAAACTAATGGAGAGCAAGAAATGGGTCGCAAGAGTATTCTGAGGACGGACAGCAGCTAAAATAGCCTGCCCTTCGGTGGGTCCCCGCTCAGAACTCAAGTCTCACTGACGATGCCTAACAAGGCTGAAACGATCGTCTGGGGTTGCTGTATCTCTCGTGCAGAGAGAACTTGCTGGCATTTCGGGTCTGGACTGCCTGTATGGGTGGGACCAGTCTGATATGCTTCAGATATGTTCTCTCTGTAATGGCACAAGTTGAGCTAAAACCAGCATGAGTTCTGAGCGGGGACCCACCGAAGGGCAGGCTATTTTAGCTGCTGTCCGTTCTCAGAATACTCTTGCGACCCATTGTTTGCTCTCCATTAGTCTAAAGGGTAATCCAGACGTGGACCCCTTGCTCACGGTGCCTAGAGAGATATCAGCTATGCCTCACTGACGATGCCTAACAAGGCTGAAACGATCGTCTGGGGTTGCTGTATCTCTCGTGCAGAGAGAACTTGCTGGCATTTCGGGTCTGGACTGCCCGTATGGGTGGGACCAGTCTGATATGCTTCAGATATGTTCTCTCTGTAATGGCACAAGTTGAGCTAAAACCAGCATGAGTTCTGAGCGGGGACCCACCGAAGGGCAGGCTATTTTAGCTGCTGTCCGTTCTCAGAATACTCTTGCGACCCATTGTTTGCTCTCCATTAGTCTAAAGGGTAATCCAGACGTGGACCCCTTGCTCACAGTGCCTAGAGAGATATCAGCTATGCCTCACTGACGATGCCTAACAAGGCTGAAACGATCGTCTGGGGTTGCTGTATCTCTCGTGCAGAGAGAACTTGCTGGCATTTCGGATCTGGACTGCCCGTATGGGTGGGACCAGTCTGATATGCTTCAGATATGTTCTCTCTGTAATGGCACAAGTTGAGCTAAAACCAGCTTGAGTTCTGAGCGGGGACCCACCGAAGGGCAGGCTATTTTAGCTGCTGTCCGTTCTCAGAATACTCTTGCGACCCATTGTTTGCTCTCCATTAGTCTAAAGGGTAATCCAGACGTGGACCCCTTGCTCACGGTGCCTAGAGAGATATCAGCTATGCCTCACTGATGATGCCTAACAAGGCTGAAACGATCGTCTGGGGTTGCTGTATCTCTCGTGCAGAGAGAACTTGCTGGCATTTCGGGTCTGGACTGCCCGTATGGGTGGGACCAGTCTGATATGCTTCAGATATGTTCTCTCTGTAATGGCACAAGTTGAGCTAAAACCAGCATGAGTTCTGAGCGGGGACCCACCGAAGGGCAGGCTATTTTAGCTGCTGTCCGTTCTCAGAATACTCTTGCGACCCATTGTTTGCTCTCCATTAGTCTAAAGGGTAATCCAGACGTGGACCCCTTGCTCACGGTGCCTAGAGAGATATCAGCTATGCCTCACTGACGATGCCTAACAAGGCTGAAACGATCGTCTGGGGTTGCTGTATCTCTCGTGCAGAGAGAACTTGCTGGCATTTCGGGTCTGGACTGCCCGTATGGGTGGGACCAGTCTGATATGCTTCAGATATGTTCTCTCTGTAATGGCACAAGTTGAGCTAAAACCAGCATGAGTTCTGAGCGGGGACCCACCGAAGGGCAGGCTATTTTAGCTGCTGTCCGTTCTCAGAATACTCTTGCGACCCATTGTTTGCTCTCGATTTTTAATATCATGCTTGGTGGCCAGAGCTGATATATCAGGTAAGGCTGCAGCTGTGTGTTCTAGTGTTTGTGGCAGGGATTGTGCTTGAGAGTAGTCAGATGTTTGGGTCTGAGGGTCTGCTAGGGCCTGCTGTTGGCTGGGGCCGCCATTTTGGGCAGGGTTTGGCGCTGTAATAGGGCCCCTATGTCTTGGGATTCACTTGAGGTACCTGAGAGAGGTTTCTGTGAGCGTCTTCCCATGGTTGAGGGCTGATCTGCAGGTAAGTGGATATCTGTGCTCCAGTTGTGCTGGAGGGAGATGTGCCCCAGGAAATCCTCCAGGCGTGTAGCATGATGGTAGGCTGCAGGCTTCTTCCGTCGCCGGTTCTGTCCGGAACCAGCAAAGAATGGCATGTGCCGATACTGGGAGACACCTGGATGTAGATGCTGGTGTGGGATACGGTGGGTGGGCACTTTATCCGAGGATATCCATCAGATTGAGCAGAGCTCCGCTGGAGCTCCCGAAAATGGCGTCCGCTCCGTTCCGCGGTTCCCCTCATGACGGAATATTTAACAGAGCACAAGAGCCCTTTGCCATATTCATATTCCTTTGGTCGGACGCAGGTAGAATCTTGCTTCGCTCCCTGCACAGAGCTACGATGTCATCAACCATCGTCATATGTGCTCTTCTAAGCAGGGCTGTAACCTGCTTATTCAATAAACAGATGAAAATTACCAAATTCTGACCGCTTTGGCACTTGGTTTAGAAGGCCGATGGCTGATGACATCACTGCTCTGTGCAGAAAGTGAAGCAAGAGTCCAACGATCAGATTCTACCTCCGTCCAACAAAAGGTGTATGAATATGGCAGCGTGATCTAGTATTCTGTAAAAGGAAGGGCCAGATATTCAAGTATTTTTACATATACTTTATTTATAAAAACATGCCATATCTTTTCATTACATTCTGCAAGGATTCTTATTGTAATGGGGGGGGGGAAACAAAAAATAATTCTGGTAATCGATGTCCTTTAAAGTACGAGTCTTCAAAAGCTTTATTTTTATGGAAATTAAACTTCCTTACACTATTGCCTGTGTAACACATTTATGTAACAGCAAACTGTGGTTTGTATTTATTTTTGAGGTTTGTTATGAATTCATAAACGACCAATTTGTATTTTGCGTATTTTCATATTTGTCTTTGAATGTAATAATTATCTTCTGGCGATGCCAGAGAACAGGCTTACAGTACACTCTGGATTTTAAGAGCAGACTGCGTGTGGAGTGGTTCAGTGAACTGGTTAGACTTTGTTACATTTTGTAATGTTTGTTGGTTATTTCACATGACTTGCCAGTGTGCCCCTGGGACAGTTTGCCTAGGGTAGGAGGACAAATAGTTTCTGGGTCCAGTCAACAATTTGTTTAGCATTCCTTTCAGTTGTGTAATTATGGTACAAAATATGTTGTATTTGCATTGACACTTTGTACTTATGGTAATGTTTCTAATTTGTTGGACGTTTGTTCTCATTTTCAACTCTTTATGTAATGACGTATAGTGTGGTCTAGCATACTGGCAATGGGGCTGCACCCAGTGCACTGTTGTCTTCTGTTTTACCTTAACTTGGGTGATTCCACCTTGTGTTGGCCCCTACCAAGGTATTGTTATCCATGCATCCATCTATACCATCACCCCACTCTACCTGGTTATTACACTAAGTTAAACACATACTTGTTTACCACTGCGTCTTGATATATCTACCACCTGTGAAAGTATTTTATGTTGAATGGCTTTGTCATAACTGAATATTTCAATAAAAGCTTAAAAAAACAAAAAAAAGTTGTATTTCTACTTAAAGGAACACTTAAGTGTTATGAATACAAAGCTGTATTTCTAACATTACAGTGTCCCTCTGCTCCCAAGGCCCCCACCACTGCCGCAATGAATGGGTTAAAAACTCTTTAACAGCTTACCTAATGTCCACGCAAGGGGGGATATAATGCGCAGCCGAAGAGAGTGCAGCGTTCATTAAGCCTTCCCCATTGTAAAGTATTGAATCGATGCTTTCCTATGGGGACTTTGAAGACCATGGACATCCTCATGCAGAGCGTGAGGACATCCAGTGTCGTTTCACTGAATCAAACGTCATGAAACAGCAGGAAGCGTCTCTTGTGGCTGTCTGGTACAGAGCAACTAAAGGCATTCTTAATTATGCAATGTAAACATTGCAGTTTCTCTAAAACTGGAGGATTAAGGGGACAGGGACACTGAACCGTGACCTCTTTAATGGGATGAAGTATCCTGGGTACTTATTTTTTTTTTTTTTGTAAATCTGTTTTTATTGAAGGTTTTGACAGTAGAAACATAACAGTAGAGTATAGCAGGTGGGACACGCAGGTCACCGACATATCAAGATTATGAGCATTACGTTTGTGACATGCGTTCTCGAGAGGTTCTCATGGGTAGCTTGTGTATCTCTCTAATTGTTTTAGCCTGAGGCCTCTGCATGTAGATTACCACGTGACCTCTTTCCACTTCCATACGTGTTATGCAGTTGGTCAGCTTTTCACTGGACTGATTTCATGCATTTGCCTATGTTTGGGGCCTAAGGCCTCTCCCATGTGTATTTCGAGCTGCATCAACCCTGGTAGGATGGGTCCTATTCTGTCTTGTCGCTTGTGTCCGACCGTTCGCTCTAGTTGGGGTATGGTTATCGTCTTCATTTTAGGTAAGGTGGCGTGTAGGGTTGTGTGAGTGGTGTTGTATGTGATCAGTAGTGTTGTGGCTGTGTTTGACATTGACCTTTCCGTGTTCAGTGTGTTATGGGTTACCGCCATATGTGTTGCGTGGCTTGTGGAGTGCCATTGAGCTTGTTGAGTGGGTAGGTCTATGTGGTTGTATCTCCTTATTCTCTTATGAGTGTTGTGGTGGTTAAGTGTCGGCAGAGTATCGTCTATTTTCCATGGTGGTGTACCCTCTCTGCTCCTGATTAATGGTTGTGTTGGGGGGGAAGGAGGGGGAAGGAAATGATAGGTAGGGGAGGGGTTGTTGGTGAGAGGTCCGTGTTATGGGGGGCAAATGCAATGATCTGGTATTAGCAATATTAAAAATATATACAAATATATAGAAATATGATAATCGCAGAAAAATAAGAGGGAATAAGAACAGAATACACTTTAGCTCTAAAACTGGAAAGAAAGGATTTCACCAAATCCTACAGAGTATATAAGAAAGATAGACACTAAAAAAGTGAATGCCTCCAGGAGCTAAAAAGTAATCTCTGAATAAATGAAGATAAAATAGGATAAAAATAAAATACCTTATAGAACAGAAAACTCAAATGTGACCTAATAGGACCAACTGAATTGACAAGCAATAAAAAACACTAAAAGATAAATTATAGAGCATATAAATGTAAACTTATGACCTAGCATATGAGATGGTTCACTTATAAAATAATAACCAATAGGTTAATTACTATTGATTGATATAGAAATAAATGTCCAAAAATAATGTCCAGATTAAATATTCAATGATTGTTGCATAGATCACCTAGTCCCAACTTGTAATGACAATATGGGGTTAATGGTATCTATGCCATTAATCTACTTTCTTTTTTAAAGATATCCGCAGTCCCAAAAATAAATATGGCAATTTAGTACAAATGAAACTAAATGCTCTAAATTAATGCAATAAGGTAATGTTAGGTAATAGTTGTTGGGAAAATATTTGATTGAAGCTGGATTGATAAAAAATAAGCAGTTTTATTGATAATAGGAAAGTTTTAAAAGATCACAAAAAAATATTGAAATTATTTAAAATAACTGTGCAATACTGAGGTAGGTAGGTGTACTGTAAAGTCTTGATTGTAAAAAACCTGTAATCCAGACCCGTATGGTTGTGGATTGTTTGAAGCTTTCTTCTCCCTTGTAGCCGGTGATGACGGCTTGTGTGTTCCTTGCTGCTCCGCTTCCGACCTCACATCGAGCGGTGGGCTGGGAACTCACGGGAAAAAGTGCAGATAGTGCAAATATCGGGTCCGGAACGTGACAGGCTGCAGTAGTGAAGACTTGAATCACTCCTCCCAGTTTCAAACAGATAGATCGCCTTCCATAAAGGTCTTCGAAAAAATGGTGGAAAAAGACCGATTTTGGGTCCTATTCTGTCTTATCGCTTGTGTCCGACCATTAGCTCTAGTTGGGGTATGGTTATCGTCTTCATTTTAGGTAAGGTGAGGTGTAGGGTCTTTGAAAAAATGGTGGAAAAAGACCAATTTTCCAAAAAAAGGGGGAAAGGAGGAGGGAGAAAAAGCGAGCTAGGAGAGCTGAAGGAGAGAAAACAACAATTGTGTTTATTGCAAATCCATTTCCTTTTTTTTGGAAAATTTGTCTTTTTCCAAGATTTTTTCGAAGACCTTTATGGAAGGCGATCTATCTGTTTGCAACTGGGAGGATCGTTTGTTGAGAGAGGTGTAGGAGGGCGAGTTCCGCAGACCAGTCTGGGACATCCCCCAGCACCCGAGTCATCTCAGTTTTTACCATGTCCCAATATGGGAGTATGACGCGGCATTCCCACCATATATGTAGTAGTGTGCCTCTGTCCACCTGGCATCTCCAACACGTTGGCGGCACTGCCGGGAAAATTCAATGAATTACGGTCGGTGTTCTATACCAGAGGGATAGCAGCTTGTAGTTTACTTCCTGGTAGTAGGAATTCATGGAACTTTTGTGTTGCCATATCATGGCTTTATCCCATTGTGTTGTAGTGAATGTCTTTCCCAGGGATTCCTCCCATTGTCTCCGGAAGGTGGTGGTGTTTGTTTGGGTATCCATTATTAGTTGTTGGTATAGCGTTGAAACCGTATGATTCAGTCTGGTTCCCTGTTCGCAGAGTCCCTTGAACCATGTTAATTCCCTGTGTAGGCGCTCCTTATGTGCGAGCGTGGTGTAATATTGTTTCAGTTGCATATATCGGAGGGTAGTCATGATGGTTCTTGGTCTACCCTCCAGTAGCGATTCTAAGTCTCGTTTCCCACCCACTTGTAGAGCTCTGCTTATGGGGATGTATTCCCCCTCTCCCAGGAAGCTCCAGGGTCTGGCTGGTTGTAACGGATCGCCTGGCACCCCGACTGGGTACCTCCATTGAAGGATGCTCCTAGCGCTTCCTGAGGACTCCAAGCACTCTGGCAGACACCACAATCACCGAACCGGAGAAACAAATTCTCCCAAGCATATGAATGCTGTAGACAGTTGAATAGGAACCATACGAATAGGTTTTCTCTCCTAGCAGTCAAACTGGAACAGCATACAATAAATCCTTCCCCAATAATGAGACGACACTTCACTTTGAGGGTTAAAACAGGAACTCCCTGTACTGTCACATACAGTCTCTTTTATTCCCAATCCACAAACATAGTACAGCCCACAGGGCGTTACAAAACAGCCAATCAATCCATACAATACACCCAGACACTCCCACACAAAATCCTCCCCTCTGGCTGTGATATGATTACTGAACACAATGGGTAATCTAATTATCACAGCCAGAGAAATACAGTTTCATAAAACACATCACAGGGACCCCAAAACATGCAATAACCCCATAAAAAGTATATCCTTGGAACTGGGGGATCTGGGTGAACCACATATCCAAAATTCACCCAGATCCGTTCAGTACTTTGGAAAATACAGTTTAATGCAGATTCTGCAGAACATATACAGGCTAAATAAAAAAAAATCACTGTATAATGTGTCCCCTGCTGTATAGTCCAAAACCACCGCACGATGTCTCTGTGCAACAAATACTGGCGAGATGGCACAGTGTTGAAAAGTCCACACAGTGTCTGTGAGTTAAAATGGCCGCCATCCATTGTTCTCACCATGTGCTTCTGATACAGGAAATGGTGGCCACCCAGTAACTCCACAGTATGTCCCCAGATGGTTCTTAAAAGGGCCAGCAGCAGCACAACACAAATCCATTATGCCCAAATCATGTCTTTAAAGGGCAATACATCCCAGGGGCCATAGTCACATGGCAGGAGGCTGGCAACCAGGCTTTTCCAGTGCATAGTGGCGAGGTTGGTTCCGCCACACTGGTAAGCCCTCACCTATTTTACTGTTGTGCGTAATCGGGAGCATTGGGCTAGGTGTGAGCGAGATGTATGACTTTTCCCTCAGCGATTTCCATCCACGTAATGTTTGTGCGACTAGTCCCTCGTTCTCTTCCCTTTTCCGGGGTTGCAGGGCTCCCCCCCCCCAAACCATCGACTCCAATGTCCCCTTCCTGGGTACTTATTGTGTCCCTTTATGCTTTGTACTTCAGAGCAGCATTATCACAATACTTCCACACATATTTATATATATATATACTACAGCACACCACACACACATTTCATTCCACTAGATTCCTTACCCAACTCTGGATCATCTACACATATACACACAGTAGATCCCTATGTACACTCTGAATCTGCTATATACACACACTCACTAGATCTCCTATACACACTGGTGTCCCTTTATGCTTTGTACTTCAGAGCAGCATTATCTACTCAAGGTGTTCGGATCTTGAGATTTGTGTTAATACCAGTACTGTATTGTCTTTTTGCCAGGATTTCTGCTGTCCTAGGCAAAGATCCATTTTTCCGCCCCCTCATGTCACTCTCTCACTGACACACACACACTCACTGACACACACACACACTCACTGACAGACACACTCACTCACTGACAGACACACTCACTCACTCACTGACAGACACACTCACTCACTGACACACTCACTCACTGACAGACACACACACTCACTGGCAGACACACTCACAGGCAGACACTCACTGACATACTCTCACTCACTGACGGACAGACAGACACACAAACACACTCACTGAGAGACACTCACACATTCACTGCCTCCTTACCTGCCTGGGGTCCAGTGAGGGGCAGCTCTTCACTCCTCAAGTGAGAAGTTTAGTATACCGGGGCCAGAATGACATCATATTCAGGTTGCCGGCATCACAGAGGGCGCGCAAGGGAGGAGTGGGAAGCTGCAAGAAGAGCCTCCCTCGCCGCTCACACTGCCGCCTGCCTGCCTCCTCTCCTCTGCCGGCATTCATTGACAGAGCAGGCACCTGCAATCAGGGTAAGCAGGTGCCTGCTCTTCCATAACGAAAAACGGTGGCCACCTCTTGGGCCCCCTGTGACAAGGCTCCCCTGGGCGCCCCCATTTTCAGGCACCTTGAGGATCGGCCTGGTGCTGAGGGGGGGCGGCCCTATAGCCACTCGCCCAGCGCTGCGGCTCAGGACAGGGCTGTGAGTGTGAGAGGGCTGTGTGTGTGAGAGGGCTGTGTGTGTGAGAGGGCTGTGTGTGAGAGGGGGGGGTAAAAAAAACAAAAAACAGGCATTATATCCTCCCTTCCCTTCTTACCTTTAGCCTAGGAGGGGGGGGACCGTGCTGCCATCCTTGGTGGTGCTAGTGGTGAGTGAACTCTAACATTACACCACAAACACAACACAACTAAAACCGACCTTATTACACAATACCACACAACAATCCGCTCACTCTACACACACGCAATCCCACAATCAGCTCCAAACACATGCGCAATACTCTTTCCTGGCATTTTTGTCTCCTGGTATCCATTTATAGAGACACCAGAGACAAGTTGCAAAGAAACACAGTGCAAGCATGTTATTAAATTTGCTTGCACTGTGCAGAACAAACACAGGGCCTTTATCTCATGCCAGAGCTCTTCATCAGAGCTCTGTGCATGGTCTGCCCTGGGGATTGAACCAACATGCTCACTTTGAGATAGGGCGTGCTTGTCATTGGTGAGGACAAAACACATCCTCTCTGCCCCGCCACCTTCTTAGTAATTTTTTTCACAGTCGGGTCGTGAGTCCACCTATTGTACAGCACTGCTAAATTTGTTGGCTCTTTATAAATGAATAATAATAATATGAAGGAAATTTCTCACCCTTAATCCTCCGATCCCATAGTCATTACCCATATGTCTGTCAGCCACCCACATTTCTCAGATATGCACTTGGATCCACTAGTTCTACCTTCAAATTGTTTTAATGTTTTTGCTGTTAAGCAACGATCACGGTAATAACAAGGCTGTTGTATAGTCACATTGATGTTATCAGTTGTCACCATCTAGATCAGTATGATCGGCGTTCTAGATAAAAGGGTAATTTTTCTTGATGTGATGTTTATCTTGCTTCTGAAGAGTGAACACATTGTCTCATCCTGCTCGTTAAAGCTCTGCTGTGTTTTTATAGAAATCAATGTTGCTGTCTTCCGGCCGCACACTCTGATGTCACCAAGGGATTACATGATTTAGTCTTGTTGAAAATCGGTAAATCAAATAAAATTTCCCTTTATTCCGGCTATAAAACGTTAAAAATAAATTGAACAAAAATTTACATTTGGAAAGAAATACACATTTGGATACATTGCATGATGGAGCACAACAGAAAAAAGGCTGTTAAAAATCTTTAAGTCACTGCCTAGCTGTAAATAACTTAAGCTCCCTAACTACTCAGTATCACTTCAAAAAGTGACAACAAAATGTTGTCTTTATATTGTGCTAGTTTAGCAAATGTAAAAATGAATAGTTATTTAACATACATTAATCTGCGATCGGACTAACCGCAAGCAGTACTCACATGGAGGTCTGCATTGGCTCTGCTTGTGGCTACCTGGCCTACAAGTGACTTATGGCATCCCCACGTATACTATTCTCATGCGTGATATGAATTGTGACTTGGTACAATAGCCCCTTAAGGACACATGACGGAAATATTCCATCATGATTCCCTTTTATTCCAGAAGTTGTTTGTTTTACAATGCTATGTTGTGTGACTAGAAAGAAAGAATACCTTTCAGTTGCCTTTTTATAGAACCTGCCATTGGATGGAGCTTTACAGGCTTGTCGTTTTAGGAAGGCTCTATATAGAGAGCTCTGAAAGTCAACCCCAACACCACCAGACCGCTACTACATTCCTAGTTCATTTTGTGTATGTTTACCAAAGTTATTGTGCAATTTGTGTTCTCAAAAAAATGACACTTCCCTTTTTTTCTCCACGTTATAAAAAAAAAAAAAAATAGGAGTGCATTACAAAGGCTGAATATATCCCAGACTCGGTGCTTGTTCTCCACATGATTTGTGGGTGACTGGGTGACATTTTCAATGTCATTTAAAAATAAAATTAAAAAAATGCGGAATTCTGAGTTTTAAAAAACAGAGTTTACTTTAAGGACACTTAAAATTTGTGACAACATTTGGAAGCAATTTCGAGAATGATAACAAGAATTGTTCCGTGGGAAAGGATTATTCTGTTCTGTGCTCCGAAATTAGATTAAAGACCAGGCTGCCACTTAAAACGTTTAGTGCAGACAAAAGTAACTTTGAAGACTGAAACCTTTCAGGCCTCTGTTACTGCTACAAAATAGTCTCTAGTGATGATTACCGTATACAAAGTAAAATGTTCTTATGATATTGTTGTCCCATTTCTCTAATCCTTCAGGATCTCCTGTTTACCCAACAAGCTATTTTGCTAGCAGTGTCCCCACAAATCTCTAGTAAAGAGTTTGAATATCCATCTTTGATAGGTCTGGAACTTGCTTAGTATTTCATGTCTTCTGGGTAAAGTGAGCAGACACAGAACTGGACTATTGCTACTTGCAAATTCTTTCACTACTCAAGAGTGGCAGGCAACCTGAAGGCCTGGCCTACTGCTATATGGGAAAACAGAGGGTTTTTTTATGGTAACCTATGGTACAGCAAGATACCCAACAACATTGGAGAACATTGCGCAGAATGGAGAGCTGGAAGGTCTACAAGTGAAACCGTACACCCATTAAAACAGCAGACCTGCCCAAAAAGGAGATGCATCAGCCTAGCACATAGGCTTGCCTGGCTGACTAGTAGCTGGTCTACTGAATGCCCTGAACACATCCCGTGAGTGCTTCTAATGAACTTGCCTAAGTTTTCTATGCTCCCTAATTTTGTTTTATAATATTATTGAACTTCTACTATTTCTCAATTCTTGCATCCCGAGAGCAGTAGAAATTGCTTTTTTGGAAAAATAAATGCTTTTTCGTAACCAAGTAGACTTTTAAAGTAGCACTCTAATTGGTAAAGTATGCTGCATCTATTTACATATCCAGCCCACCCTTTGAGACTTAAATACCAAAGTTTAACTTACCTTCTATCCAAAACCGTGCAGGTCTCTCATTACTGAGGGACGCATTGGGGGCCTGCTGTGCACTATAACCTCATATTTTGTGTGTAGAAGTGTAATTCTATATTTTCCGGTTATATCTTGCAGTAAAGTGGAAATCATACTTAGGATATTAATATTGATGGCCCGTGTAGAAATGAGTGTCGATGGCACGTGTAGAAATTAGTGTTGGTCATTTTATCACAAAATCTAATTAATTTGCCCATCTGGAAGTAAGAATTTTTAAGAATTCCAAGTGGATACTGAAACTGCTTCACAAAAAGAAAAATGTTGCTAATGGCATTAGTACATATACTGATGATAGTGGTATTGTGTTTGTTAAACATTCTTGTTATTTGATGATCATATTTATTGCTTAATAACATTTAATTTCTTTTTACTTTACGATAAACTTCATTGGACACTTGCCCGAGTTTCATATGCTTGGGTCATACTCAAATGTACAGAGAACTCTTTATGATAAAGAAAGACTATGTGTATGTACAGTTGATGAATTCTGTAGGCTTGTGCCTTTTTGGACAAGTCTAGGTGGCTGAGTTCCATGGTGTAAGCCAGCAGTGTGGGTTCACATGCTATGAGTACTTGTACAACCGAACTGGGATGTTTCCCCTCATAATATCTGTGATTAGGGAGCCTTGTTAAAGACAATGGGAATTTTTACTTTTTGAATATCTCTGTAGCAGGTCTGGTGCTGAAAACTATTTGACTCTTAACAGTGGGACATTGCCTGATTGAGAACTAAAGCTATGAGTGGCAGTTCTTAATCCACCCTCTCTCCCTTTCTATTAATAAGATTTGGATAAAGAACCATACTTTGTCTCCCCAGTTCCTTGTGCTTTTTATGTAGGATTCCTGGACCGCACAGGGTCCGTCATATAATTAACCATATTTATAGATCTGTTGACAGCTTGATAAACGTAAAGGTAGTATGTCCTGTTCACATTGAGCTAAATTGCCATTATAGTATAGTTTTCACAACAGGTGCACTTTAAATATGAACATTCTCTGTGATGTTTTCCAGGAACTCCTCTCTTTGACTTTTAATTCTGCATTTCTTCCAGTGTCCTGCATTTGCAGAAAAAACAAATTTATTTTTTCATTTTCTTTCAAGATCATTGTTATTGAGTTGGGTGATCGTAACCCCCAACATCTCCCCCCTTCAAGGGGAAGGACAAGTGACGTGAATTGCATCACTAGCACTGCCCTATGGTGGCCCACCACATCAGGCTGCCTGTCAATCAAGCAAGCAGCCAGCCCGCCAAGGGTGGACCAAGAAAGGAGCACTGTTTCTTCTAACAAGGAGCTCATTTTCTTCCTTTTTCTTTTTTTTTAAATTCTTTATTTTTGTGGTGCAAATATTTAACACTTGCTCTTGCCATGCTCCAACAGCAGTAACAAGAAGGGTAAAATACATACAATAACGAATGCAAGGCATATAAGATTACTGCACACATTTTTGGTTAAGCAGCTAGGTCACAAGCTAGTCAAACATGTCTGAAGTATATAGTAATACAAAATATGCGTTCAGTGTGAGTTACTTAGACATGTGAGTGGTTATATGAAAACAAGTTATAAAACATGCTTATGAGACATGAGTATGAAAAAAGAACAAACGAATAAATTGCCAGGCAAGCAGACCTGTCACCATGAGATTAGTAGATGACAGGCTATCTGGAAACCTGCATAGTGGGTGTAATAAGACATTTTAAAATTATAGAATTATAGAAGTAAATGAACTGAGCATATTATTCAAATCAGCGGCATTACAGGGGCATCCGGAACGATAGGGTAGCAGGTCAGAGGCAATAGGCTAACCACCATGGTGGGCATTCTGCGCAGTCCAGTACCAGGAGTTACACTGTGTATGAGATAAGTCCTGTAGCCTCCAAGTATTACAGAGTCTGTGGGTCACACAGCAGGCCCTCCAGGTCTCAATGAGTGTACAGTCACCCCATGCCCTTGCAGGGCTGAAGTCCCAAGCTGGAGTGCTGATTGTCTTGACACTGCGGTGCCCAGATGAGAAGTCTTTGCAGCCCCAAGGTCACGGTAGGTTATACACCAATCTGTCAGGAACCTGGGAGCTTGCAGAATTCGGGTGCATTACCTGTAGGGTAGGACGACGAGCCCTGTGGGTCAGTCGCTTGAGTCTTAGTAGGAGTTTTACTTCCTGTTGCTTGTTTGTCTGGAGCCGTTGGTTTGGAGTTCTTGTGACTTTCAGCATGGCTGTACCAGGTGAGTGGCGTGTGCCTGGTTATGGGGTGTGGGATGGTTTTGCTTCGGGGCACGCCAGGAGGTGAGCAGGCTTCCTGCCCTTTGCGGCTCTGTGAGTGGGCCCCTTCACCTGCTTTTGCCGGACTCCCCTGCTCCCTGACTGGAGTGAGCTTTCTGTCAGCTTGTCTGGGCTCCCCTGACGTGAAGGACCTGTTTGGCAGTGTTAGCAGTGTTTTTCGGGTTATAGCTCGATTTTCAGCCAAATTGTCGGGAGCTCTGGCTCACCATGTCTGGCTCGCTCGGAGATCAGGCTCCGCACCTTTTTATTCATTTTTTACTTGAAATATACTGTTACAAAGGTCATTACTTCTGTTTGTAGTTAGTGAATTCCATATCTGTTGCTCTAACTGCATGCATTTACCACTCAGTGATATGCTAGTCACCTGCACACATGTATCTGAGCTCTAAAATTAGACTGAGATTATTTTGTGCCATGTCCTATAATCTATCTTTCTTGACCATCAGACATAGGTGGTTATGGTAGCCTTGTAACAAATACAGTGTTATTTAGTGAGCAGCAAACAAAAACCACTCAGGAGTTGTACCCAACATGCAACTCACAATAGTGACAAACCAATATCATGTAGGTGGGCTTAAACGTTACATATTAATACTTATCTTTATACCTACCATAGGCAGTCTTCATGCATGGTATAATGTGTTTATATGTAAAAAAAAACTATATGAATGAATAAATAAATATATAAATATTTTTTTATTTTATAAAAAATATATATATTTTACACATTAAGAGATTGTCATGTTTGAAGACTTCGATATAAAAGACCAATATTAATTTGTAATTTTGAGTGCACCTACAGGAAATTGGTTTAGTTATGGTAGTCTTGAGTTAAATATATTTTCCCACTGTTGCAAGTTGTGCTGCATATTGCAGATTGAAAAGTATTTTATCGATCACAGAATCTGGTTGATACACATTTTTGGCAATTCTCTATGTTGTGATTGTTTCATTTACAGATCTCTAAATGTGTCATTGATTGAGGACCAATTTTGAATGGGTAAAAAATAACGTTTATACTCCATTTTTTTTGTTTATGGGTACACATTTTTTAGACTGGTATTTCAACTTGTCTATATACCATACAGTTCCTTATAAGTGGGTTAATTTAAACAGAAAGTGGCTGGTCCTGTTTTCATCACTATATACTGTTTCCGTGTGAGAATCTATCGAAACAGTTTTGGTGTATAGATCATGCCATTGCAGTCTCACTGCTCAAATCTCTGCCATTTAGTTAAATCACTTTGTTTATACAGCCCTAGTCAATCACACCTCCCTGCATGTGACTTACACAGCCTTCCTAAACACTTCCTGTATAGTCATCTAATGTTTACACTTCCTGTATTGAAATTTCTGTTTAATTTAGAATTTGTTCTCTCCTGCTCTGTTAATAACCTTCTACACCTTTCAAGAGCCTCCTGTATGTAAATCAATTTCTGTTTACAAGCAGTATATTTCAAGTTTCATGCAGACTGTGTCAGTCACAGCCAGGGGAGGTGTGGCTTGGGCTGCATAAACAGAAACAAAAGTGATTTAACTCCTAAATGGCAGACTGTAAGAGAATGCTCTAGTTGTCAAAACTGCTTCATTAAGCTAAAGTTGTTTTGGTGACCATAGTGTCCCTTTAATGATAAATCATCTGGACAATGATAAATCGAATACTGTCTAATTTCCACCCTTTTAACAAAGGGCTTGGTAAATGGACTAAATACCATCTGAACTTCTGGTATTGTTGATTGAATGCTCTCATAGTCTATTCAGTTAATTGAATCATCACATGGAAGCTAAGACCGTTTATGTGATGTTGCTTATGGGACTACAATTATAGGGCATGTACTCTGGAGATCGGTATATTTTTATACTTTAAATATTTATTTTTTAAACCATTTGTATTGGAAATGTAAGAGATATGCCTTATTTTTGTACATTTAGACTGTGTAAAAATTTAAATCTAAGGCTGGATGAATTGCATTAGATAATTGTTGGGATGTGACTGATTTTTAATTGGAATTTACAATAAAGAAGTTCTAGATAAACTGTAATTTCCCTGTTGTGCCTGGTGAGACTACAGTCTTTCTAACTTAAAGGAGCACTAAAGGGTCAGGAACACAAACATGTATCCCTGATCCTATAGGGTTAAAACCACCATCTAGCCCCCCTGACCCCTCATGCTTCACTAAATATAGTAAAATCGTACTTGTATTCAAGTTTGCAGCTGCTTACTTGGTCCCTGTTTCCTTTAGACCTGCCCACTGCCTGCTGACATCAGCAGAAGTGGTAGCCTGATCCAATCAAAATACTTCCCCATAGGATTGTCTGAGACTGACAAAGAGGCAGATCAGGGGCAGAGCCAGCACAATTCAAACTCAGCCCTGGCCAATCAGCATCTCCTCATAGAGATGAATTGAATCAATGAATCTCTATGAGGAAAGTTCAGTGTTTGCATGCAGAGGGAATGTTTGGATGCATTTTAGGCAGCCGTGACCCAGGAACAGGTATCTGAGGAGTGGCAAGTGAAGTTATCACTGGGCTGTAATGTAAACACTGAGTCTACTCACCAGAACAAATTCAATAAGCTGTAGTTGTTCTGGTGACTATAGTGTCCCTTTAAAGGTCACTGTCAGAAATTGTAATATTGTGTCATTTATCCTCTTCTGTGTATGTTTTCCCTCTGCTGACTGCCATGTGCAAAGCACACAGCTTACAATTATGAACTAAGATGGAGGCACCCAGTTGCATGAAAAAGAGTTGTGGATTTCTATGTTTAATGTTCTTTTCACTCTTCACAATCACATATTATGTTAAATATAGGGATATGTGAACATAATCTTAAAAAATCTGAGAAAAGACAGTTGCCCTTTAATATACTATTTTATCCTGTTCGACATCCGTTTCATATTGGAATATAACTATCAGGCAATAGTGCTGAATAGAATTTCTTGGACTACAAGGCTTTTTTTTGTTGTTTTTTTTTAAGTTGGGAAAAACCCTGTTTGTTCAGTTAGCCAAACCACAGATAATAAAATGTTTTTTGCTGACTTTGCTGGGGGTGTTGAATTTGAGATTGCACATCTGTGTACGGAACCGCTCGAAGAGCTAAACACGCCATTCTTTCTTCTTTAGGTTCTAGAACCACATTGGAGACAAGCGCCTGGGACGTGTGCCAGTTGAGTGAAGCCCTCCTTAGTGTGTGAAATTATTGCAGACATAGTCTAAACAGAAACGTGCTTGGTGTGATGCTAGTAGGCCTGTAGAACTGGATCCTTGCGTGGTGCTTGGCATGAGACGACTTGCCAGTCTGCATGTTGGCACGTAAACTGGGCCAAAGACAAGAATTGGGAAAGAGCAGGTAGACTGGTATCTGCAGGTTAGCCTATTTCTTTCTTTTGAAACAATAATTATCTTTGTAATATATGAAAGCATGATCAATTTATAGCTCCCTCATTGCAGCAATACAATTAACCTCACAGTCGCCTATAACGATAGCAGAGAAATTTTATGGACACCCCTTCTCTGTGTAATTACATAATAAACATGCACGAGAACCTCTCATTAAAAGGTTATGTGCCCTACGTGTAAATTGCATGTAGCACCTATGTATGTTCTCTGTGTTTGGGGATTGTTACTACTTGAATGTGTTATAGTTTTTCTAATACTGTCTGTTTCCAAGAATGTTTTCCATGTCTAATTTAGTAATTTCAACGGCTGTACCTACCTTTGTAGTAATGTATGTTTTAAGATACCATAATTGTTACTAAAACATTTGGGAAGCATTTATCCTTCCCGTATAGGCTGTGATGTCTCATATTTATTATTGAACTACTACTCCCAAAAGCCAAGACTAGACCTATTCTAAGGGAGCCTAATGTTCACAGATGGACAAATCTACAATGTGGAGACGCTATAAAGAGCCAACATTTATCAAGTTAATTTATTTTGCAGGTAAAATGAAGATTCCTTTGCTGTTAGTGGTATTTACATTACTACTGCTGCTTGAGTCTCCAGTCTCCGTAAGTACTTGACCTTTATTTTTAAATACACAAAACCATAATATTATCAATACTATTGATTATAGATTATCAGATCTATCATAGTAAGTCTCACATTTAAGGTTAAAATAACCAAACTGGAATTATTATTATTATTGCCATTTATATAGCGCCAACAATTTCCGTAATACGTTACGATATTATGAGAGGGGGATTTAACTATAAATAGAACAATTACAAGAAAACTTACAGAAACAATAGGTTGAAGAAGACCCTGCTCAAACGAGCTTAGAGTCTATAGGAGGTGGGGTATAAAACATGTTAGGATAGGAAATAGCAATTAAATAAGGTTGGAGTGAAGCAGAGCTGGAGGAGAGAGTCGAGTGCTGCCCTTTAGGAGAGAGCAGGAGACAGTGTAGCGGAGCGACAATATTAAATCCCACGAACTCCGCTGGTACAGAAGGTAATCCACAGTCAAGCGCTGAAAAGTAAGGCAATATCCCAAATCCCCCAGTAACCCGACTAAACACAGTTCTGGGTGTCAACTGAGGTTTTTATTCACAGCATCCAGTATTTATGCAAGTCCCCATGCAAGGGGTTTCCATACTGTCATAGCAGGGGTAATACAGTAGGGGACTTAACATTCAGACCTTTTCTCCCATCAGGGACTGCTGCATGAGAGGGATACTCCCACTGGAATATACTGTTAAGTGGATTATCCCTCTGTGCAACAGAACCGACAATTTACATTAAAATATTTAACTTTTCGAATACTTGGCAGATTTAAACGAATGGACGCTCGGTAGATAGCTGGGGTCTGAGTGCACAGTTCGTGAGAATACCGCTCAGATCCCAGCTAAAACAACCGAACGCCGCACGAAATACTCTTTGCCATTGAGTTTGCACCGATGGGGAAACCCTAATAGCGAAAGACCGGAGCTCCCGAACGGCCTGGAAGCCCAGTGGTGTTCGCGCCGTCGAGTAGTCGTTTTCAGTTCCACGCGCTCGACGACCAAACACCGCTGGAGAGACAAAGGATCCAAGATGGCCGACTGCCGCGTGGTCGGTAGCCGAACGACGGCCACCTAGGAAAGCCTCTAATTACCGATTGCAACATTGTTGCAATCGGTTAACGAACGCCACACGTCCCTCTCTGTGTGGGCTATTAGGGGGTAGCTCATTCGGTTCACGAACAGCCCGCAATGGTGCTGTTCATGAAACGAAACACATGAATGCTAGCGGCTTTCGGCAGCTAGCATACAAATTCAATACAGCATACAGTAACACACAGGGTACAGCCAGGAAATACAAGAAGTTACAGGAATAATACAGGCAACCTTTTTATACACATAGTCCAGATTATTACAAGTGGCTGGGTTTGTTTACCAATAACCTTGCACCCAAGATGGTTTCATACCTACTTGTGTCATTTGAAACATTCATCTTTTTCGTGATAAAATCTCTAGAACTCCGAGAATGTGAGGTGCAACCTGAGTGCTCTCTACTAAAATAAACGACCACTATAGGGTCCCCCTCCCGCTGGGCTCTAGGGGGTGGAAGGAGTTAATCCCTTACCTTTTTTCCCCGCCGGGCTCCCTCGGTGCGGGGAACTCTCCGCCTCCTTTTCACCGTCATCGGCTGAATGCGCATGCGCGGCAAGAGCCGACGCGCATTCAGCCAGTCCATAGGAAAGCATTCTCAATGCTTTCCTGTGGACGCTGGCGTCATCTCACTGTGAAAATCACAGTGAGAAGTGCGGATTAAGCTGAAGTGTTCTGGGTGCCTGTAGTGGTCCTTTAAGCAGTTCCATCTACAGACATGAAGAGCAATAACTTTTTTTTATTATCTGTATCATCCTAAATAGATTTAATTGCTAACCCTTTTTTTTGCATTATTTTGTAAGAATCATTGTGTACTCCACAACTGATTGCAACATTAGCGCGGTGACCCAATTTAATAAACCTGTAAACAATTGCAAAACACTTTGATCACATTTTTCCCAGTATCGTAGTATCTCCGTAGAATCGGAAGAATCATTTCTTACAGTAATAACTTGAGAACTCTAATTCGTCATGAGAAAACTATGCTTTGAAATTACCTACAATTCAAGAAAAATGTAATTTTGAGAAATAGCAAACAGTACTATGTTCCTCCCATTTTTTCTCCCCATCAATACCTTCTGTGTTTAAATCCTTTAGAGTAATTCTAATTGCGAGGAAGTAATCTAATTGTCAGGTTCTTGGAAATACTGCCAAACATTAGCTCATGTTGCCTCTGGCCAATATGTATACATTCCCACGAGTGTTTTTAATGTACGTTGTAATCCCTGGGAGTGTGCACTCGGTAACTGTTGATATTTCATTGTCTGGGCATGGTGTGTAGCAAGCTTTAATCTTTTTGTGCTGCTTTGAATTAATAGTGCCGATACAAATCAGTATGTGTTTAGTTATGTGTACTGCACTATACCTGGAATGCTACCTTAGGCAAGGTCCGTTGTCTTCTGCAGAAGGCTACACCGCAGCAGAAAAGGATTAAGATCCCTTGGGACAATAGGCAAACTATCAATTTAGTCCCCTCCCCCCCTCCCCTTCATTCTTCACATAGGGATAGTTATTGGGACCAAGAAAATTCATAGTGCTGTGGATCCTGTCTAACCCCGGACCTTAGGCAGTTAATCCTGCTCTGTTCCTCATTCCGTCCTTGTATATATTTAAAAGGAAAGCATGTTTGAGTGACCCCGTTTCAGAAACCTCTTGCTGGATATGTTGAGGCTTAACCTAAGGAAGAGATTTAATCCACAGCAGTGGACATGGTTTTTAAAATAAATAATTTATTTATTTTCTTCAATTTAAAAAAAAATAAAGATTGGAGTGTTGTTATAGTTATTGAGAAAATTGTTAATGATGTCTTATTTGTCCAGTGAGAAATTAAATACATTTTAGTTTCTTTCCTTCCTTTTTTTGACCCACATTAGCAACATAAAAATGCGTTAAGCTGATTTTAGGGACCAGTGGCGTCAATCACATCCATTCCATTGTTCTTGGTGATCTTTTCCTGCATTGTGGAGAGATCAGGACATAGCTGCCTATGGTACTGTATGGTGAAGTGTTGGGTCACCTATTCCTATAACCTCAACCCATACTGTATTAATCCTTCACTCCGATGGATTTAACACTGCCCATCTCAGAGCAGCAATCCCTGACAGTGCTGTACAATTAATTCCAAATATGGTGAAATTAAATGGGCACTGTCACACGCAAATTATATAATAGGAGATATTATTTCTCACACAATATTACAGGGAACTCGGGCTAACAATGAAAGTGTGCCAAAATTAGACCTGATGCTTTTTAGGACCAGACTCGGGCTCTAGCCCCCAGTAAGCCCCCTCAACAACACACCTGCCTATATCTCACCCCTAATGCCATTATCTACCCTCTCTCTCTTGCTCCACATTTCTCTAACATAAATTTAATGTCTTTCCACCTCCTATAACACATCTTGTGTGTGCTTCCCCATTCCAATAATGTGTTCAGTACCTAATCTCCGAGTAACCACCACCTCTCCCAACTCTGACCTGAGGGGGTAGTGCTTCCGAACGATGTCTACAGTGGTCACTGTATATCAGGCATTTGCCCAGTTTTCTTTAATGGGGAAACCAACCTGAATACTTTCTAAGTGATTTGGAAATGTATCCCACTAAATGTTTATCAGCAGAGGTTCTCCATCCATCTCCTAAGGTTCTTTTCAGTATCAATGAGCCTCAGAGTTCTTGGGACCACAAAGTGCAGTCTTTCTTATATTTAAGGAATTTCAACTACATAATATGCCAAAAACTGTACAGGTTACAATGTTTGTTTTGTTTTTCACAGGCACGGAAAACCAAAAGACAAAGTGATTTTTGGGACAACTGGGGCATATGGGGGGAGTGCAGCCGTTCATGTGGTGGGGGCGTGAGTTTCAGAGAGAGGCAGTGCTACTCTCGCAGGTAAGTGACTATGTCTGTACCCACTTACTTACTGCTCTAGATGTAGATACTGTTCACAGAAGATCAGGCAGGTTGTCGAAGTGATCTGATAACCAGCAAACATCCCTGCCACTCAGGAGAGGCAGAAGCAGTGGCCACCAGCAGGTGATCGCATCAACAAGAGATACTCATTTTAAGAAATAGTTTCTAAAATATGTAGAGCTTTTTCCGTTCAATATGGCTGGCAAATTTTGGCTCTATCTTGTTTTTACGTCTATTTCTTTTAAAGAATAAAATGTAAACCAAATTATTTTAAATAAAATGTAAACAAATTTTTACATGGCAGATTCTTCTGATTACGGATTCTGATTACTTCTGGGTATACTTTTTACTTAGAAATAAACTATCTATTCTCAGTAGCCGTTATAATGCCTTTGATTGTATCAGTCTATGTTCTGCTGTTTGTGAGTCCGTACTCTTACCATTGCCCGGTGAACCTAATCTGTTTACTATTTATTCTGTTTATTTGGCCGTACTTTTAGATTTTGGGAAAGAACATACTTTACCCATATGTAAACAACACTCCCAAATACTTGTGTGGACTGGGATGTACTTCAAAGGATAACTATTTTCTATTTTGTTGTATTGGAATAATTTTTTCCATGTCCCACAAGTCTTTTAAGCCAAACCCCGAGGTGACTTTTTTGAATATTATTGTTAATGAATCCTTATGCTTAATTGTCAAGTATTTCCAATGTACTGTGTGTGTGTGCCAGTTTGGTTTATTTGAAAAAGGTGTGTTTCCAGTTATGACAGTTTGAAAGACACATTCTTTATCCTAGCTTAAGGAATACTATTTCTCTCTAATGCTGACTCTTCACGACTCGCAGTTTAACCCCTTAAGGACACATGACATGTGTGACATGTCATAATTCCCTTTTATTCCAAAAGTTTGGTCCTTAAGGGGTTAAAGGGACAGCCCTTTCTGTATTACACAAACAAGCTCAGTGATAAAGATTATTGTTGTAGTCTGTGACTATCCGTTACCGTAATCCAAGATAAACCAAAGATGAATGCGAGCAAAGGACAACTGCAATACATTATTTATTGAATCAGGGACACAGGGCCAACAATACCAACACCCACAGGGTTACTTCCTAAAGTAAAAATTGTCCGGAATTAAAATTTAAAATTTAATGCCAAAATTGGTGAACTGGAAGCATAGCTGACTAAGAAAATTCAATTTCTAGCATTAAAGTTTACATGAATTTTCATTCACTTTGACTTCTCAACGATGGCCACTTTTATAAATAACCTTCAATATGCATTAAGTAATGCATGATAAAGAATAGCACAGAATAATAAAATAGTCTGGAATCTAGAACAAAGAGACCCAATGCTAATAACACTTCAGCATGTTGTCCGCTGTACGTGCTCTTGGTGCTGTGGGATATCATAGCATTCTATGCACATATTTGAACATGTTTGGACTACGTTCTAAGCTCTGCTCAACGTTCTTCCAGTTGTGCTTGATCAGCAGAAACGCGTATCCTTAAGAAAAGACAGCTTCTCAGCGAACTAACTCTTAGCTTGTAATTACTATGATTATTTCAAATGTTTTATGTGTAATTAAACTTCTTTTACAACGTTCTGTCGTTGAAACAAAAATGAAAATATGTCTGCTGTTGTGCACCAAAATAAATGTGTATATATGGAGAGGCATACTATTCTAACATCAACATGTACCCAGCCAATCAAATTAATAGCAAGGCAGTAGGGTCGAGTTTTTCACTTTTGACATCTATACATATTTTCTAGTTTGTTTCCTGTAACGGCACCCCGGGCATAAAAGGGGTTAAAACTGTTTAGGCAATATTCCCTTTCCAGTTGCAAAGGAAGCTACTAAATACACCAATCCGCCGAACAGGAGAAATCATACGAATAATCCCCCCCAAGTCCGAGACGAGGCTCCGTATTGAGGGTCAGTAGGTGATCTGTTTAATCTGGGCTACCTTCCCGGTATGTTTGTCTGTTGATGAACGAATGAGATAGGAGAAGGAGGTCGGCAGCTTCAGCGGTGTTCGTGACGAAAAGTGTCCGTTTTCAGTTCCAGAGTTTTGTAGCTGAACACCGCTGGCCGTTCGGCAGTTTAAAATGGCCTCTGCCATGTGTTCGGCTATACAAACAACGGCCACCCAGCATTCGTCAACTTCTGGGAGGTAAATTGCTGGCACACTTCTTACCCAGGGGGTCTGGTCATTCGTCTGTTTGTTCGGTAAATTCAATTTACCGAACTCCCTGGCAGAAAGGCACGTACAAGCCTTTCTGCATGGAGAAATAAAGGTTTTTACATGGGGGCCATAATCCTGGGGCAGCAGGAGGGCAACCAGGGTTCTCCAGAACATAGTGGCAAGGTTGGTTTCGCCACATTTCCCTTTGATCAACTTCATGTAAAACAATGAACCCTAACTAGAAAATGTGTATGAATGTCAGAATAAGACCTGTAAGACATACAGTGCAGTTTTTGTCAACCTTTGTTTTCTGAACTCATTTTCAAACACTATGGCAAAGATTAAGGGATTCCCTCAAACCCAAATCCCACCCTATCCGTGGTAGCTATCGTGAGGACATTGCACTACCTTATGAGTGGCTGTGAGAACCAAGGTAGAGGAGACATTGACTTTCCACACCTCCAAAGCACTTTGGGAGCTTTGAGGTTATATAGGCTTGTGTCCATATGATGGCATCAAAAGAATCAACAATGATTCATTAATTGCCAAACATGCTGTGGAGATTCAGGAAGGCCAAATTATTCTATACCCCAGATGTCACAGAACTTTGTTGCATGACCTGAGCATTTCATAAAAATATCTGGAATGATGATAATGAAGAAGTGAGACAACCTGATGTCTCATCATGATGAACAATATGATGTCTCCATCTAAGGTGGTGGGGTTATAAATTGTCATATGATCATTAAATGCCTTGTCATATGTTGTTAAATGCCTTGAAAAAGGTTGAGCAACCATACGTCTTCAAAAGCCTTTTTAAACTTCTTGGGGAAAAAACTTGAGCAACTGCACCCATGGACAATAAGCTGTAGTGGTTATCGGATGTCGAGTGTCCCTTTAAAAAAAAAAAAATATATATATATACCATGCCTTAGTTGAGACCTAGTCAATATCAAAAAGATGCAACAAATCATGACATGCAAGAAAAATAAAGAAAGGAAAATGAAATTAGGAAGTGAACTATTTTAGGGAATATGACTTGATGGAATAAAAATGCCTTCTGGCTAATGTGTGTTTATTTCTGTTTCTACTCTTTTCTTTATAACGTTCTCCGTCTAAAGGCAGTCCGTAAAGATACATATGTTCCTCCCCTGCTTCTACATAGAAAGTTATGTGTGTTCTTAGTTCATCTACCCAGCCTGTCCACCATATGTTTTAACCTCTCTGATTCCTTTTAATACATTTTATCGGTCTGTTCCCCCTTTCTGTTTTCTATTCTTTCCTTTCTTCTGCTAATTTATTTTTTACATTTTTTTTCCTTCTACTGTTGTCCTATTTTTATTAGTGTTTCTCTATCCAAAAACGTCAATTGAAGCGATTAATTAAAAAAAAAAAGTCAAAATATTGTTCTCGTCTGGTGAGGCTGGAGCCTAACCACCAAGCAGAGCAGTTGCATAAACCTCAATGCAATCAACCAAGAGCGCCATACAATCAACCAATTTCAGCCAATTTACAGTCTATCTGCTGGGCTGATCGGGGTTCATACACTCACCTCACTCAGTGGTGCTCTCGTGGAAAGGGAAACGGAACCGGGACATTGTGGACTTGGCTTTTGCGGTGGTGCCGGATGGACAGTCTTGTGGCCTAGGTGGTGGCGCGGGAGAAGCGGCCGATCTCTCAGCCCAAAGCTCCCACAAATCCTGACACTACCACAGATAATCTACTCCCCCTGCACCTCCCCACCGGAAGAGGAATATCCCGGTACCAGCAGTATACCTTGCACGGACATAGACTCCCACAGAACATCTCGGCAACCTGCCTTGACAGAAGCCATCCTTCCTAACATGGCGGGCGCCATGCATGTATCAGCAAGTCCCTTAACCATTAGTGGCCTGGCAGCGGGCACTCTGACCAACTTGGAGGAGATATTTACTGCCTTCTGGGCCAAGCTCCAGGAACGAATGCAGATTTCAAGACCTGTTAAGCAGATTGCTTCTTTGCCTCCACAGCCAGGTGCCTTGCGCTCAAGGAGTGGCAGCAGCATGGCAGTCGCCAGCGGTCTGCAACGGCGGCTTCAAAGGCTGAAACGGCTTGTCTCACATGCCGCCTCCACCTTCGGATTAAGAAGGCATGACTCCGAATCAAGCAAGTGAAAATCTGCACCTCTGTACTACCCCGACCCTCTAGATGCACTAAGCGTTGTCAACACCTTCATAACTGGTACCAACTGGGCCTCTATCAACTGAGATTCCTCCTACTCTGAAGGACTGTGTTTGGTGCCCATTGGGGATCGGCTAATTATGACCATGATGGATCCCCACCATCATAATCTTGAAACTCTTTCTTTGTTGAGTGAAACGTAATTAAGAATATATCTGCAGCCTTTGGCATTCACTGCTGTGTTCAAATCTATGTTTCTAGCATGTGACCAAACTTCCTTTTATTATCTATTCTTAAAATTGTGCAGTTGTCTCCATGCCATACTAATGTTTTCATATGTTTGACAACACCTTGCTTGTGTTCGCTGTTGTGGCATAATGTAACACTATGCGCAACAAAAATAAAGAATTATAAAAAAAAATATTGTCCTAGTCTAAATCTTGAAATCATACTGGAGAGTCCATTACTAATGTAGAAAATAGCCAATTCAATATTTGTTTTAGTTCTAACTCGCTGCTGCTTAAAGAGGAATTCAGATACGTTCAAGTCTTCATCTGCTGTCTTGTAAAAATTCGAGCAAACGTAAAAAATGTATCAGGAAAATGGAATCTTTCACACATTGACGTGGTTCCGTCAGACAACAAAGAACGCCTTCAAGTGTTCATCTTAGTTTGAACCTAATTTTGTCCAGTGCAGATAGTAAATTCATTATAATAAGAACTATATATCCAACCAATGAATTTTACGTGTGCAGGTTAGATTTAGACTTATTAATCATATTGTGTGCAAAACATTTATAGCTAAATTATGGAAATAGAGCAGTAGATATTGTAATATCCTTTTTACTGGCCTATCCCCCATATGTTTCTAACCTAAGACAGAGCCACATTTGAAGTAAATTTTGGTATCCGAGATTAAAGGACTTCTGTAACAACTGGTAATGGATGTGATTCTTCAGTAGAAGGCCCTATAGACCCAGGACATCCAAACCACATAATAATAATAATAATAATAATAATAATAATAAAGTATTTAACTAGTAAAGGTACATTCAGATGGCTAAGGTTTCCAAGTACATCCTGTGGATGTTACTATTACCCAATGTAATGGTACTCATTTTATCTACCTCGGGATGACAAAGGTCTGAATCAACCCAATTGGGTATTACCCAAATGGTACAATTTCACCAAACTAGACCGGCTGATAAAACCTAGTAACCATCATGAATCTATTAAAAATTCCCTTAACAAAGTATCACTTTCTCTATAAAATTATCACTATGTTGCTTATTTTCCTACGCAGGTTGCTGCCCTAAACGCTTAACAGTTATTGAGCAGTTATACTACTCATGCCAACAGAATAATTCTGATTAAAATTTTGCTGGAATTTCTACTTAAAAAATAAAAATATGGGTGGCGGAGCCTGACTACGGAGCTGACCAGACGTGTGCTGCATGATCTCCTGTGTCTGGCACATCAAATTCGACGGCAAAACCAATTAAAAACCTGCAGAGCTGCAAAACCTTACCCAGCTTGTTCCTGACATGCCGGCGGTCTCGGGGATACCTCTCGTGGGCCTCTCCTCCGCTGGCAAATCCAACTCGAGGCTTTGCGGCCTACCAGTAACTGGGCCAGGGAGAGACGGCCGCTCTCCCATAGCCCTAACTGGAGGTGACACACAAGCGGTGGGGGTCATCCCGGTCCTATCCGGCAAGTGCAGAGTACACAGGCGGCGGACACCTACTGCATGGAACAACAGGCTGACTCAGACCATCAGCAGCCAAGATCCCCTGGGGTTCCCAAGATGGCGGACACACACGCCTCGCACACAGCAACAAGCCAAGTAAAGCGAACACTCCAACGCATTGACAAGCTATTTGCCCGATTCTGGGCCCAGCTTGGTCGCTGTGTGAGTACAACCCACAAGTCCAGGACCGGCCCACGCAAGCCGAGGACCACAGGGGTGCATACCCTGCAGCGAACACCATGAGGGCGAAAGAAAATCCGCCGCAAGCGACGAACACACAACAGGACCCTCCACCACCCACGTGGCAAACAGGACTTGGACCTTCTAGGACATAGGGCCTGGAGCCCGAAGTCACCAGTCCTTGACCCGGCCCGAAGTCAACAAGAGGGTGAGTGCTGCCCCTACCGCACCTCGACCCTGGAGAAGCCAAAAGCCCGCAGCAAAAGCATACCTGAAATGGGCATCGGCTAAAGCAAACACCAGACTGCTTACTTGGGGTGGATGGCCGCCGGCTGGACTGGACACTGAGAGCCAAACAGCGCATATAGAGCTCAGTGATCGCCCCCCCCCTGTTGCCTCCTACGTGCTGTGCAGTATGCCAGCAACCCTTTACTGTCTTGCTTAAATGTGTATTAACGGTTAGTCAGCCACACTGCAACCTTCCCACGTACTGATGCAGCCTCAGAATATACGCCTAGACCCACTTTTTAGCATAAGTACTATGCCTTTGCAAATAAGCACTTGCCTCTTATAACAGATACCCAAGCAAAAGTATTCTAGCATTGTTAGACATCGACTGTATAAATACACTCTGACAACATAACTATCTGGTATAGCTTGCTATATAAATAATGAAAAATGTACCCTCCTAGCCTGCTAATTTGATACGAAGACGTACCAACCCAGCATGTTACCAGTCATGTCAATTCACTCATTGTACTTAAGATTTTTGCTATTGTGTATCGCTTTAATTAACAACCTGACATAATCTACATTATTTTAACGTATAAAAATGTGCTGACAATCCTACTGCTTCAATTGTTACGCTTGAAAATGTGCTCGAGGAATGCTGTTGGGGCACCAAGAGCTTGTATGTTATGCCATTCAAAGCACAATAAAAATACAGAATAAAAAAATATATATTATTATTGCCATTTCTATAGCGCCAACAGATTCCATAGTGCGTTACAATATTATTAGAGGGGGGGATTTGACTATAAGTAGGACAATCACAAGACAACTTACAGGAACAATAGATTGAAGAGGACCCTGCTCAACCAAGCTTACACTCTATAGATATTTGTTTCTGTCTTGAAGAAGCATTTTGTTCCATGTTTTTGTTGTTAGCTTTTAAACCTCATTCAACTTTTATTCTTTTTTTTTTAAATGTATTTATTTTTATTTAAATGCCTTTTTCACCATTTAATAGTAGATGTTGTTAAATCCTGCAAACCGCAATTACTATTAAATTGGTTTTAAATAATGCCAGTTGTGCTGCCCTCTTCTGGCAAATAGTTTAACAGCAGCGCACCTGGTCAAAAGTTTCTGAATAGTTTGGTGTTACTGTGATTGCAAATACCTGTTACAAAATGATGATGTGGCTATCATTTTTTTTTTTCCGGCATATTTGGGTGGGGCGGGTTAATATAGTTGCAAAACACTGCTATGTAGTAATCAGGAACTTATTTTTGTAAGTTACAGAAACTGTTATAGTCTGTATGTAACGTGTCTGTAGTGTATAATACTGTTTTCATGTTGTTTTGACATATTTTGCACTGTTCGCATTCGGCGCAGATTCTTATGTATTATTTATAAAGTGCTAACATAATCTGTAGTGCAGTACAACAATTTCTTTAGGTTTTTGACACCCCAAGCTGGCTGAAATTGTGAGAGTGTGAAACGGAGTTGTGTGTATGCAATAGGTGATTTATTACTCCCTATTTTGCCTTTTATTATTATTATTTATTTTATTTTATTAGATATATCTCCACCACTATCTTCTATATCAAATCTTGCTGTGTTGTATACTTTAATTGCATTTGACATTATGTATATACATCCTGGAGTCTTTCTAAAAAATCAAAACGTATAGTTCAAATGTCTAATTATGGCTATCTACGTTTGCATCACTGCTGTAAAATATACAACAAAGTATAAATTAAAAAAAATAAAATCATGCTAAGAACTAAAAGTCTTGCAACTAAACACTGTTACAATTTTTTTTTAACTCAGGGCAGATGGGGGATCAAATTGTATTGGACCAACCAGAAACTATCGTTCTTGCAATGTGCAGGTGAGCACACTATGGTTCTAATCTGCTGCTGTATGTTGAGACTGGAATTATATATTGAAGTGTTTACATGGATAGCATAGTCCCCATCATATCTTAAAGGAGCTGTCTAAGTATTATAGCCCACTATGGTTGTGAAGTCTCAGAGCACCAGCCCACTTTAGGAGTCAAACCGTTTAATACATGTCTAGTTTCTCTGGGGGCTCACAGTCCAGCCCCTCTACAGATACAACTAAAGCAACAGTTCCTACTTCCACATTAGACATATCAATTTCGTTCTTATTTAATTTGTTCCAGACAAAGGAGGAACTGTTGCACTAATGTGGAACTAGTAACTTCTGCGTAAGCTATATCTGAAGAGTGGATAGACAGGGGGCACCCAGGGGGCCAAAGTAAGTTATAAATAACTTGAAGATGGCTTGACTCAACAGTGGGACGGGGCCAAGGGACTCTTTGCACCATAAATAATACAGTATGCTGTGGTGGATTTAGTTATTCGACTGTCCCTCCTCTACTAAACCACTATGGTCCTCTGTAATTGCTAAGGTTCTATACTCCTTTAATATATTGAGAATAAATAGGCTGATCTAGAAATAAAAAACTTAAAGTACATCAGAGATACATTACTGAGCACCGTGACCACTTCAGCAGGCTAATGTCAATTCTGTGCAACATTTGTTGCACAGAATGTCAGTCATTGGCTGAGAGAGGCAAGCTGATGCTCTTAGCCAATAAATGTCTACCGCCGCAGCGATCAGCTTCTGAAAATCCTCAGAAGCAACAAGTGCATCACTGGACCACCGGGGAGAATCACATCACATCACAGCTGGGACCCAGGTAAGGGGTCAAACCACTGCTAAACGGTTTGCCTCATTACGAGGGAACTGCTTAACTGTTGGCTGTAGTGGTTATGATGCTTGGAGAAACCCTTTAAGAGATAATGTTAGTCTAGATCCAAAATGTCAGACTAGATGTCTGAGAACAAGAGAGAGCAAAACTGTTAAAACATTTTGGTCTCATAGGTTTTGTCAGTGAGGTATGGATGAAATGTTCCTTTTAAGGGTAAGGATGTTTTGACAAAATGCAAATGTATTTTCTAAAAAAAAATTCTAACACCTTAGCATGGGTAGTCCTCACTCAGGATGCCTCAGATAGGTTCTCAAGTTGGGCCAGAGTCACAGTTAGTGTGATCTAAAATGTTGGTAGGACATAATTGCTAATGGTAGTAAAATTTCCTTTATATGCTATTTATATTGGGAACCATTAAAATCCCTTTATTTTCATAAAAATGTAATACAACTGTTAAGTGCCACTGATCTCTTCCTCTGTAGGATTGTCCTGAAGGTTCTCGAGACTTCCGGGCACTGCAGTGTTCTGAATATGATGGAATGGAATTTCAAGGGAAGAGACACAAGTGGCTTCCATATTATGGAGGTAAGCAAATAATATAGCCATCCTGCTTCACTGAGCTGGATGATGTTTGCACAGATAGCACACACGTAACATGTACTTACTAACCTAGTATTAGTGTGAGGAAATAATGTTTGTTACTTAACATAATCATAAGAGTTCTTGCATGTGCATATGTATCATTATGTTGTTTTTGGTGGATTGCTACCTAAGATGTAGGAAAGAATTGACTCTTGCATATAATTTTTATTCCCTCCTAATTAGAAATGAATATCATCAGTGGTGCATTGATGATGTTATAATCCTTTAAGGTTTGGATTTCAAAAGATAAATTTCACTTTGGTAATGAGAGCAGCTCTAGAGGCACTGTAGAGGTCAGAAAACACCCAGAGCTTGAACCCAATTGGGTGACCATTCCTATAGCGCCCCCTGCCACTGCCCAATTCCACGGCTTAAACGACCACTAAGGTGATGCAGACCACTTCATCTCGATGAACTAGTCTGGCCGCAGTAGTCCTGTCATTTTAACCTGGCAATGTTTACATACACAGTTAAACAAGCTTCTATTGGCTGGCTTCCAGTTACATACACACACTAATACAAACCTTGCAAATATAGTCCAATCCTATTTAGAAATGAGTTTCATACATTAAAGCATATTAATCCAATTAATATTTGATAGCTAGTGGAGTCATCATTGGGATTTTTAATCAGCTTTCATTTCTTCACTTCTAGCATCCAATAAATGTGAGCTGAACTGTATACCCAAGGGAGAGAATTTTTACTACAGACACAAAATGGCTGTCCTGGATGGAACACCCTGTGAGCCAGGCCGAAGAGACATCTGTGTAGAGGGGGTTTGCAAGGTAGGTTCTTTTTGACGTATGCATCAGAGGTTGTGAATGGTATACTGTGGTATTTTATAGTGGGGGGCAGGTCCTTGTAAAATAATCAAAGACCAGTAAAAATAATTTGCTTGTTTATCTCCAAAGTCACATTTTATTGTATAGTATAAGAATCCTGCAACTCTTTTTACGGTTACGGCCTTAGACTCCACAGTTTATATTTATAATTCTATCCCTCAATCTTTTATTTTTTTTAATGGACTCTTGAATACTTATGTCTGCTTAACATCCACCTCGACATCAAGGAATATCTAAACCCAGGCTTTGTCTCTCATCCTTTACTTATGAGAGATGTTTCTGTGGAATTTGGTATTAATATGAAATCTCTTTTCTAAATTGTTTGATCTAACTACAGGTGGCTTCTCTAAAGATATCCTTAGGTTTTCGTACAAAAACTGATATTAGGAACCATCTTGTTACTACAGTTACTCCATAAAACCTTCTGTTAGAACTTTTGGTGTGGCCAACACATTAGTGTAATTAACTTATACAGAAGTGTTAATTAATAAGTGTTGGTCCTGGAACACTTGCCCACTATTTGAACTAAAGCTATCATCATCCTTTAATACACTTTTTTGGGGAAACCAGACACATCATTTATGAATATATGACCATGCACTATTGTCTTTGAGTTTGATCATTGTTAATGTTGATTACATTTTAATGGACTAATGATATTTGTCTCCATGCTAATGAGTGTTCTCTCCTTGACTGTGATTTAGTCCGTTGGCTGTGACAACGTTCTGGACTCATCTAAAAGGGAGGATAAATGCCTGGTGTGTGGAGGAGATGGAACATCTTGTTATGATGTCAAAGGGGTGTATGACACCCCTACTTTGTCCAAAGGTATGTGTGAACTTTACTCTGTATTCTAAAATAACCAGAAAGTGCTTACCTGACTAAATCTTATTAACTTTCTAAAATGGATCATCAGGGTTAACGTCTGTGCCCAAATGGGTGTCACTGGCATTCAAACTTCATTATAGTATAACTTACAACAAGATGCACATGTGTTGGAATTACGAGCCAAGTAACAAGGCAAAAATGATTCATTTTTATTTAACACCCAATAAAAAAAACATTCAGCATTTAATTAAAAAAAAAATCAAAGCTGTGATTTCAGCAATAGACAAAATAGGAAAAAAAAGAGGCAAATTAAAATCAGACCCAGACAGATGTATTTTTAAAATCCTTGGCCAATTTTTCATGCAATAATTGGTCAACAACCTGAGTTGTTAAAAGCTTTCTTTTTTCATTCGAAATTACATTGAAGTGCTGTTTGTCCAGTATAAAACCTTTAATGTGAAGTCCTCATGCAGAAAAGGTGCTCATTGTGGAGACCTATGATTAGCCAGATATTTCATCAATAAATATATATATAAAAACAGAATATTCAAGGATGTAAATTTTCAATGTAGGGTAAGAACTGCTTGATCCAAGGATAAATCTGACTGCCATTCTGGGGTCAAGAAGGAATTTTTTTCCTAGCTTGCTGCAAAATTGTGCTTCAAACTGGGTTTTTTTGCCTTCTTTTGGATCAACAGCAAAAAACAAATGTGAGGAAGGCTGAACTTGATGGACGCAAGTCTCTTTTCAGCTATGTAACTATGTAATATACATCTGTGGAATACAAGAAGTTTTGCCATAGACTGGATCATAGCGTGATTTTAACTCTTGTGTGGATTATCTACATGCACCACATCAAAATACAGTGTGGAAAAACAAATTGGTCCTAGAACAAGAGAAGAGGTCTATTATTCAGTTGTGAATGTAGTGTAAATTCACACAACACTCCAATTTATACCAGAGTAGTTTGATTGTACATACTATGCAGGGCTGGACTGGCCCACTGGGATACCAGGAAATTTCCCGGTGGGCCGGCACACTAGGGGGGGCGGTGCGCGGCCGCCTAGTGTGCACCAGCCCAGGCCGCAATTACAGGGTGACCGGCAGGAGGGGATGCGCTCTCCTCCTGCCGGTCACAGAATGTAGTGTGGCCGAGCAGGCAGACCGCGGTAGGGGAGCTTCTGTTCCCCTACCCGGTCTGACAAGAACCTGCAAGCGAGAACACTCCTCCAGCAAGCAGGCAGGTTGGAGTATTGCCGTGCGTTACCTTGGCAATGCTCCGACCTGCCTGCTGTTCTCGTGGGAGGAGAGCGAAGTCAGCCTGCAGCCAGAGGAGCTGCAGGCTGAACAGCACGCGCCACCACTGGACCACCAGGGATTGAAGAGTAGCCGTTCCCCCTCTCCCCTGACCAAAGGTAAGGGGCAAGGAGGGTAATATAAAGCTTTTTTAAAATTATTTTTTATAAATATATCAATGCTATAACCCCCCACCATACACACACACTACACCCCTCCCCCCACCAATAGCACCCCTCCACACATATACAGCATCCCTCCACACACACAGAACCCCTCCACACACACAGAACCCCTCCACACATAAACGGCACCCCTCCACACAGACAGAACCCCTCCACATAAACAGAACCCCTCCACATAAACAGAACCCCTCCACATAAACAGCACCCCTCCACACATAAACAGCACCCCTCCACGCACACAGCACCCCTCCACACACACACTGTACCCCCCACACACACTAAACCGCTACACACACTGCACCCCCTCCAAATACACACCGCACCCCCCACACACACTGCACCCCTCCAAATACACACCGCACCCCCCACACACACTGCACCCCTCATTGCAGTCTGTGTGTGTGCGTGTATTCACCAGTCTGTGTGCGTGTAATCACCAGTCTGTGTGTATATTCTGCAGTCTCTATATGTGTGTATTCAGCAGCCTGTGTATATATTCAGCAGTCGGTGTGTTTTTTGCAGTTTGTGTGTATGTGTGTGTTCAGCAGTCTGTCTGTGTGTGTAAGTATTGTATTTGTTGGAGGCACCAATAAATATAAGCCTCATTTTATTGATAATTTATATTTTTATTCCTTTGAGTGGTTGCATAGTCAGGGCCCCAGTGCATTGGTTTGCTCAGTGGGCTATTATGCTGTTATGACGGCCCTGATCTAGGGTATGTGTGTGCTCTGATGATCATGCTCCTACAAAATGTAAATGAAAAGACACTCATTTGAGTACCAAGAAGGGGATGAGCTGTAACAGACACTTCTGGCCAAGACGCAGGGCCGGTGCAAAGAATTTTGGGTACATAGGCGAAGATGCATTTTTCCTCCCCCCCCAAAAAACATATTCGCCCATGTGCCTCTTAACCTCCCTTTTGTGTTTCTTATCCCGTCTTTTAAATATCTGAATCCCTTTAGTGTATTTTATCTCTTATTTTTGCCTTTGTGTGTCTCCTATCTCTCCTCTTTGTGTCTTTTATTCTTCCCAGCTCCTTTGTGTGTCTCTTTCCTTCTCAAGCCCCGCTGTGTTTCTTTTACATCCAGCCCCTCTCCCTGTCCCTTAATGGTCCTCTCCCTTCTCTGACCCTTACTGTTCCTCTCCCTTCTCTCCTCCTTTCCCTGTTCCTCAGTGTTCCTTTCCCTTCCCCCCTCCTTTCCCTGTCCCTTAGTGTTCCTCTCCCCTCCCCCCTCTATTCCCTGTCGCTTAGTGTTCCTCTCCCCCCTCCCTCCTTTTCCTGTACCTTAGGGTATCTCTCCCCTCTTCTCCCTGTCCCTTGGTGCGCCACCCACCCCCATAGTGGTCCCCTCCCCTTCCTGGTGTGCCTTCTACCTTTCTTGTAGCGTGGCTGAGCGGAGCGAATCCCGGTACAGTGAGCTTTTCCTGTCAGTCCTGCTAGGTACAGGAAACAGAAGTTCCTGTACCACGGTACACTCCGCTTGGCCACGCTACAGTCAGGGGTGTAGAAACACTGACAGTCACACACACTCAATGACAAACACACAGACATCTCTGACAGCCAGACTCACTTATCTGACACACTCATTCATTGACAGACACTCACACGCACAGACACACAAACACTGACAGACTCATTGACAAACACACACACACACAAACTCACAGACACTGACAGACACATGTACTCACATGCACACATGCACATACTGACAGACACACTCACTCACACACACACACTGACAGACACTCTCACTCACACATATACACTGACAGAACCACACACACACATATTCACATACACACACACACACTGACAGACACACTCACTCACACACTGACAGACACACATACACACACACTGACAGACAGACATACACACACACACACACTGACAGACACACTCACTCACACACACACTGACAGACACACTCACTCACACACTGACAGACACACTCACACACACACTGACAGACACACACTCACACACACACACACACACACACACTGACAGACACTGACACACACTGACAGACACACATACACACACTGACAGACAGACACACACACAGACAGACACACACACACACACACACTGACTGACAGACACACACACACACACACACTGACAGACACACATACACACACACACTGACAGACACACACACTGACAGACACACTCACTCACATGCACACACACACTAACAGTAATTAATCATCTAAATTAAATTAAAATTTCCCACCCAGCCTCCCTACCTGGAGAGCTGGCGTGGGTCTCTCATTGGTGGTCCAGTGGGGCGGCTGGGAGGCGTGCGGCTGAATTGGATGCCGAGGTGGCGAGGGAGCTCTGATCTCTCTGATCTGCTCCCTCGCAGGCTGTTTACTGATGCCGCGGGAGCCGGAATATGACATCATCAGTAAGCAGCCTGCGAGGGAGCAGATCAGAGAGATCAGAGCTCCCTCGCCACCTCGGCATCCAATTCAGCCGCACACCGCGCCGGGGATCCAGGAGGTGGCCTGGCAGGAGGGAGCACTTCCCTCCTGCCGGTCACTGGAATTTTGCGCCCCCAGAGCCGGTGCGCCCAAAGGCGGCCGCCTGTGCCGCCTTATGGACGCGCCGGCCCTGCCAAGAAGAGGTTAAAGACATGTATTTCTCTGTCGTTTTTTTTTTTTTGTGTGTGATTTTTGTATCGCTAATGAGTGTCCCATTTTTATATTTTCAAAATCTGGTCACCCTAGACACATGGAAGGTTGGGAGGGGGCATAGGGACACATGGAGGGCTGGGAGAGCTATAGGGACACATGGACTGGGAGAGAGGGCTAATGGGACACATGAAGGGCTGGGGGGCTAATGGCACACATATGGGGGCTACTAAGACACATGGAGGGCTGTGAGGTAATGAGACACATGGAGGGGCTGGGGAGTAAAAAAGACACACGGAGGTGTGTGGGAAAGAGACAGACAGATTGGGAAAGGGGAACAGGAGACACACAGAGGAGCTGAGGAAGACGAACAAGAGACACACAGAGGGAGTGGGGAAGGAGAGAATGAGACACACAGAGGAGCTGTGGGGAAATATACAAATAGAGTTGCTGGGGCCTGGGAAAGAGACAAAGGGGCTGGGACTGAGAGACACGTGAAAGGGGATTGGGGAGAAAGACAAACAAACTTCACTTGTGTCTCCTGCTCTCCCTGTAACTCAAAGTCGGCTGGTGAGAGAAAGACGTGATATTAAAGGGACACTATAGTCACCAGAACTACTACAGTTTAATATATTGGTTATGGTGTCTATAGCCTGTCCCTGTAGGCTGAGCACTGTAAATGCTACCTTTTCATAGAAAAGGCAGTGTTTACATTGCTGCCTAGGCACATCTCTAGTGACAGTCACTCAGACGGCCACTAGAGATGCTTTCTAGTCCAGTGCTGCACAGTGTGCAGCACCTATGTTGAGCATCTACACTCTCTGCATGGAGGTCCTGAACGCTCCCCGTAGAGATGCATTGATGCAATGCCTCTCTATGAGGAGATGCTGATTGGTGCGATGAAGCGCAGCGTTTTGCCACACATAAGCAATAGCCTCCCAATGCTTTCCTATGGGAAATCATCCAGTTGTCGGCCAAAGTGAAGATCATATATTTTTTTACTGCTGTGCAATAACACACATTCACAATTTCAATCCAAATGACCAAACATTTCTTTATATATCAAGGTAGTCGGACTGAAACATGGATTATATGCACGTCTGCTTACAATAAATCTGCTCTCTTGTTTATTTTGAAGCCCTATAAGTGCTTTCTTTCATGTTTGAGTGATAGTTTTCAGTTTTTGTTTTTTTCCCCGCTTCCATATCCGCACACTATGCTGGCGTGGTGCATTATGGGGCTGGTATAGAATTTTTTTCCAGGGCTGCTTTTCATTCCCAGTCCGGCCCTGATACCATGGGAGACAAGTAAGAGGTAAATATGCTGTAATAGCGCAAGTAAAAAGGTGTTTTTATCTTAAAGTTGTTTACTTTGCGCTCATATTTGATAGACCTTTAACCCCTTAAGGACCAAACTTCTGGATTAAAAGGGAATCATGACATGTCACACATGTCATGTGTCCTTAAGGGGTTAAATTGATTTACTCTTCTTTTTAAGGGTTGTGATGGCTTTTCTCGTAGCACCTCTTCTTATGGTTGCAATTCCTGTATGTAAATACTATACACTGTGTGATGATTGTAGAGATAATTTTAAATCCTACTTGTCTAATCCTAGTTATCCTAGCTCTGGGTATGTATGCATGTAGTGCCTATTCATCATGGCATTCAGCCCTGTTTTAAAAATGTCCAAATACAGAAGAGAGAATATGCAGTACAACATAGTTTAATTTTTGTTAAAAGCTTAAACTCTCTCCAAGAACAGTTGTTTGTTTGTCAATCATAATGGGGTGAAAGTGTGATTTGCTAAACTGAAATATTCCTAAAATCACATTATAAATAAAATGTTAAAAATACATTTAAAAAGTCTTACATTGTTGGTGGAAGGCACTGAGTTAATTTTAAATGATAAAGAGTTCTAAAATAATTATTTATCTTCAAATCTGTGGGAAGGTGATGGGAACCAGGTTTGCACCCAGCTATGCAAATGTGTTCATGACGTTCTAAGAACATACTTATATGCACCAGGTACACAGATGGCTAGATTTCTTTGTCACACATTCCATTACATTGATGATCATCTCTTCTTTATATGGAGAGGCCCAAAGGGGTCTCTAGAAAATGTATTTGGTATTTGTACACCGACACATGTGAGATTCTAATCACTATAACTAAATCAAGGACAAGTTAACTTCCTAGATCTTTTTTTTTTTTTTTTTTACGTAAAATAATCTACCATTAAAACCAAAACTTATTTCAAGAAAGTAGATGTCAGCAGGTATTCATTCTAAATGTGTGTGACTAAGGTTGGATATTCCCAGCTTTTTAAATGCTCCAAAATGTATATGCGATCAACTGGTAATTATTCGCTGCTGTCAGTTTTAACTTACCCCGTAGAGATTAATAGGAAGCACTTGTGATATTTGGTTTCCATGCTAGAAAATGCCACTTCTCACTGTCTGAGTTATGGTTAGTAATGTAAACTCTAGAAAAAAAATTATTATACCCATAGTACAATAATGCACTCTAACCAACATATCAAAAATGCATACAAACAGGCCCTATTTGGGTGCCATAGTTTGAGGGATGACTTCTCTCACAGCTAATATGTCCACACGAAGGAGATGGAATTTTTTCACAGGGTCAAAAAGTTGTATAGATGACATATTCGCACATTTCAGCCATTTCCATTCTTCGTTCTTAATGAAGATTTTTTTTTTCTAGTAGCTAGAAATCTATTTTTTTTCCCCAGGTCAACAGATGTGTGTATCAAGTAATGCGATCTAAACCTACAAACATCTGTCTGAGGCAATGTTTTGTCTACAAAACACATGGGTTTTTAGAACACATTTCAGGCAGATTCTTTTGGCAAGCTATAACAGGTAGATATCTATATAACTTCTTCACATTGTAAGGGCTTGCTCTTCCCAAACTGCAGTGTTTAAGTGAAGTACCGCTAAAGGGCACATTATAGAACATTATAAGAATGTGATGACTTCCATTACTTAGCAGAAGATAAAAATGTAATCCAGAGATCCTCAGAGAACCATTGGTCCATAACATGACTAAAATACAGAACGAGCCATGAAAAAGTGCACATTAGCCAAAATCATGGATTTTTGCCTTGTTAATTTAACCTGTTTAATAGATTTTGTACATCCTAAACAGTTTTTAATGATTAATGTAAATAATCGGAGATACAATAGGTACAGTTGTATCATAGTAAAAGGGACAGTCGACTGCCCAAATAAAAAATACTGTTTAGTAGATCTTGCCCAAATAAAAACTTGCATGCCTTTTAATCATGCATATTTCATTGGGAATATATCTAAATTAGCTTGCAAAACCTGCAGTCCTCTTTTGTTTGCAGCTGTTGCAAGTCCTTCCCCTTCTAACCCAGTCCAGACTTTGTGTCTGTCCAATCACAGACAGCGCAATGAGAAGTCTATGAAAAACAATTGCCTATTGAGTTTAGCTCCACTGAGCTAACCAAACCAGGAAGTAACAGGACCTGTTGTTCTGTTTGAAAGCCAGGGGGTTTAACCTGGTTAAAGGGACACTATAGGCACTCAGACCACTTCAGCTCATTGAAGTGGTCTGGGAGCTCTCTCCCAGCAACCTTAATCCTGCAAAGCTTATTATTGCAGTTTTTGATAAACCTCTAGTGGATGTCTGGGCTGTTAGGCGACTTCTGTTCACCTAACTGACGCTGGACGTCCTCACGCTATGCATGAGGACATCCAGCGTCACCCGAATCCCCATCGGAAAGCATTGTATAATGCTTTCCTATGGGGAAATACTAATGTGATCACGGTCATTGCCGTGCATGCGCGTTACGTCTCCCCCAACAGCTGATGTCAGTGAGGCAGACCCAAGCCAGCACGATGTCCTTTGGCGCTTGCTTGGGTCTGCCTCTGCTCCTACCTCACTGACTCAAGTAAGTGGCAGAAGTGTTTTTTCTGCCCATGTGCACCGGGGCGGGGGAGGCGGGCACTATAGGGAGCTTTAGTGCCAGGAAAACAACTTTTGTTTTCCTTTCACTACAATTGCCCTTTAATTTAAATGTACTATTGGTCACCAGCATAAAGATATGAATTACATTTAGCCCGTGAGGTAGACTGCATACATTGGTTTCTGAGATTGAGCCAAGGATATTACAGGAATTTTTTAACAAATGAAAGACAAAACTGATAATATATAATTTAACATTATATAAGTCCATTCATAAACTGGGTGCCTGTGTATTTAAAACATTGGTCAGATAACATGTTCAGCTGGGTCAATCTGTTGAACATGCACAACAGCTGGAGATTTATCATGCCCATCACGGACCTACACATTGATTTCCCGACCTATACATCGAAATCTAAATTTGTAGAAAAAAAATAAATAAATTTCACTAAATCTTGTCTCATCTTCTGTGAATTTTGTTTCTTTTTTAGGTTACAGTCAACTTTTTACCATCCCTAAGGGGGCCACCAACATCCAAATTAAGGAAGTTGGCGCCACAAGAAACTTCTTAGGTAAATGAAATGGCGTTAGTGTGAGTAATGCGGTGCCATTTGTATTCATGACTATTGTTTTGTTTACCGGTACGTAGGAACCTAAAACATTCAGGGAACTAGATGTGCATACTTACTCTGCATAGCACAGATTGATGCATTTCAGGATATTCCTAGCAGAACACTAGGGATACGACCCAATATTACTCTCTGATCAGCAAACCAACAATGAATCAATGATGGCTTTCTAAACCTTAAAGGAACATGCATTACTTTAATGCGTTCGCTTACTTACACTTGCAGACTGAAAAAAAAAAGCAGGTAAACATGATATTTTTTCATATTCACCTGCTTCTTCTTGTTTATACTTTTCAAACTCACTCAAGGGGGGATTATTTTAAATTGTATATTTGTTTAAAAGTGTTGGCTTGTTTAAAAAAATAATTGTCTAGTGATGCATGTCCCTTTAACTTTTAGAGTGTGCTTGGGGAAGTGTAAGATTGTGAAAACCTTATAATTAGAAAATAAATCACACATTCTAAAGTCTGTTTCTCTTTGCAGCTGTAAAAAATGCTCGTGGGGAGTACTATCTGAATGGATATTGGACCATTGAATACAGCCGAGCAATGCATGTGGCCAGCACTGTACTCCATTACTACAGAGGTTCCGAGGGAGATCAAGCACCTGAGGTTTTGACGGCAAGGGGTCCAACCACTGAGCCTCTGGTTATTGAAGTATGTGAATCTTTTGTACAGTAAAGCTTTGCCACCATAGATGTGCCTTTCAGGTTGTTGGAACTTCTCCTTGGTGATCACCAGACCTCGATTGCCATGGACCCTAACATTCTATCCAGATTGAACCACAGCCCGAGTACTTGGGGGGAATTCAATGATGTAGACCGCACAGAGAAGTCAATTCAATGAATGTCCAAAGTTTATTAAACAGAACAAAGCTTATAAGGCAAATCTCAATAAAGGGGGAGTTTTATTAATTAACAGTTGAATATTGACAACTGCTTAAGTTACTTAAACATGAAAAGGCTCGTACAAGCATCATGGTATCGGGAAAGCAACCACTTGTCGATCTAAAACTCGGCTAAGGGGCATCTGCTAGGTGGGATAATCCTAAAAGCTGGATGTAAATATAGGGTCGTGTGCAAAGCTAGGCTACGTGAAATCCTTGCAATGTAGAAGGTTGTTAGCTTATGATTCATCTTAACGGAGTTTAACCCTTTCCCATGTCTTACATTTTGCTCAGATACTTGTTATTTCTAAGGCTATAAAGGTGGCCCGTGGTGATTTAATTACTATGACTATCTTTTTCTGCACAAATTAGCTGCTCTGAAAAAAAATGGAAAAATACCTATAATATACATACTTATGTATTATGCCATGTGTTAAGCGTGTTTTTCCATGCAGCTAATTGGACAAGAAACAAACCAAGGGGTACAGTATGAGTATTACCTACCCAACCAAGGGGAGACCGAGGATTATCAGTGGAGCTATGGCTCTTGGAGTGAATGCAGTGCAGAGTGTGGAGGAGGTAAGAGCTCTGATTATTTGCAGGGAAAGTGATACTATGTGATACCATGTTAACACTGCATTTATCCATCCTTTATAACATGTCTCTATTCCATTCCATCCAGGCTACCAGTCCAGATTAGTGTTCTGCACAATAGATAATGAGGCATATCCAGATGTTATGTGTAGAGACCTTCGCGCTCCACCAAGTAATAGAACCTGCAGCATGCAGCCCTGCCCACAAATGAAACGGTGAGATACATCCTACCAGTGGTAGATACGTATTTACTCTTAGAGATTATGTGCCCCTGTTTCCCAAACAATTCCAGCCCCTGTTTTTAGTAATATCCTCATTAGAACAGAATTCTGGATGGTTGGAGGTTGGGAGCCCGCTGTTCTTAAGAACAAATGATAATTTAAAAGTTGGGCACTGCTAATGGTTTGTAACCAGAACAGAGCTCTTCTGCATTAGACCTCATTTTTAGTTATTGTACAGACAGCTGACAAATACTCTCCGAGACCAGGTCTCCAACCCGAATGTTAGTGATGGTTATCCGGGCGTAATCCTCGTCCATGCATTATTTAAATTGCATTGCTTTGCCTTCCACGCATTAATTAATAAATATACAGCATGATGTTAGAATTTAGCTATTTGCATATTCCCATGAATCTATCCAAGGGATAACTACAGTGATCCTCAGACACCTGACAGTAGTTTGGTTTAGAATTTGGGGAATTTTGTTTCCACAAGAACTATAAATCGAACGTGAAGAGTGTAGAGCCTCGTGTTAAAATGATATCTCGCCATTTGTCTTTGGCTGTTAATTCACCGCGAATTGCAACTGTTTTAAATGAACTATTTATTATATCTGTACATCAGAAATGTTCTACATGTTTATGTTTTAAAAGCCATCTTTATTCTGCACAAAAGGATGTCTTATGTATATCAGCCAGCACTGTGGAGCCGAATAGTGAATACAAAAATGACCAGGTAATCCGGTGCCGGTGGTTCTGGTGGTGAAGTGGCATTTGGGTTTGTAGGCTTTGGTGACTTTTAAATTAAAGGAAAACTATAGATAGTACATATTTCTCTCGTATAAAAAGAGCATTTTGAACAATATCTCATAACTTTATGGATTTTTTTTTTCCATATTGCAGCTAATGTAAAACATCATGTTTATTATACTTTCAGCTAGTGCATATATAGACACATAACTAAAGTTTCCCTTTAATGACTAAGCTTAGTGTGCAACAAGCTTATGGACTGTGGTGCCAAGATAAACTTGTATTAAAAAAAGTTTTACATTTTACCATTGTTCAAATCTCGACTTCAACATGCTCTTTCATTTCTTAGTAAGAGATGTGCCAAAGTGCACTATGAGAAAAATTGCAAAAAAACCTGTGACCAATTTAGTGTCTGTATGTATAAAAAAATTTAAAAAATAAAAATAAAATAAATCTAGTGTTGGGGTGCTTTACCACCTTTTCTCCAGTTATGTTTCTCTGTTGTCTCAGTGGGAGGGAAGGGCGAGTTATGTGCCGCTTTAAGGCCTCAGAGATCTTACTTCCTGATAGAAAAAAATTACCTTTACCATCTCCACATCTCACCATAACCTTCTACATTTAGAATGCTTATATAATTCTCCAATTGCCATTGCAACATTTAATGGGAATATGGATACTAAGTTCCAGTTGTGTAGGAGAGAACCTATGGCCAGAAACTACAGGCACTGAAATGAGTCTCTGTTTTGGTCTAATTCTACTAAGCAGCGTTATCTTTGGCTGAAGGGCCCTCTTTAATAAACCCAAAAAAGACTCTGTGAGAGAGTGTCTGACTGACGAAACCCATAATGCTGGTATGTGTCTGACTCTGCTCTCCTCCATACGTTATACAAAGTACTAAGCAAATCAGGAACGTAAAGAATAATAAGTTCCCATTTCAGATCATTCTGAATCTGTTGTACATTGTCCTCTAGTAATTGGTAGCTCTGGTTCAGTCATAGCAGATGACGTGCATCTTTCCCACTTGTGTTCTAAAAAAATTTTGGGCAATTGTAAAATCTGGTGCCGTTTAATGGTGTTTGCTTGCTGTTTGTCAGGTGCTGGTTGTGCAGATCTCTCTATATTATAGCTCTTGGTGTATCGGGTGCTGCAATCTGCATTATATATGTATATATCACTGTTCTGCATACACTACTCTATGGAACAAGAGAATGAGCATGCTGCTGTAGGAGCATCCAACTCAAACGTTATGATAAAATTACTATGTCTGCCTCAATTGATGCTGAGCTATTGTAAACTTTGTATTATTTTACTTGATCTGTTAGGGAAATGTCACGTCCCAGGAGTTTGAATGTTACAATTGCTTATCCCCTATGGTTGCATTGCAGTGTTAAGACTCCCCATAGTGGCAGTCTACCAGACAGCCACTAGAGGTGCTTCCTGCAGTTTGTCTCCATGAAACGACACTGGATGCTCTTACGCGTTTCATGAAGACGTCCAGCATGTTGAAAAACCCGATAGGAAAGCATTGAGTCAATGCTTTATCATGGAGAACGCTCTCTGCAAATGTGCATTAGGCTCCCCCCCATCGGCTGACGTCAGAAGATCCCGACTCAGCACAAAGGGCAGAGAGACGTTATAGTGTTTGAAATACAGCATTGTATTCCTAGCACCATAGTGTTCCTTTAACACGTTATAGGTTATATTTAGTTGTGTCATTTCCAAAGAAGTGACAGTTCCCATTTAATATTGTTTAACATGTAGTGGAATGTAGCTAATCCAGTAGGACTGACCATGCTTTTATTCCTGTAATTTTAGGGGAAATTATTTTAAGTTTAAATTGTGCTTTTTTGCACTCATTTAGGAATAAAATATAAACTATGAGAATAGTATTGGGTGGCCATCCCAGCTTTTGCTGTGGATAATAAGCGTTCTAATGAAAAAACAAACGCAAAACATTAGATCCACGGACCACTCCTATATCAGCATGCTCTTGCTTTTATTATTTTGGACATGCTTGTAATGTGAATTTTGCCATTTCTCTGTGACTTGCAGCTGGAAAATAAGTGAGTGGAGCCAGTGTTCAGCTTCGTGTGGCGGAGGAGCCCAGACCCGCTCAGTTTACTGCGTTTCCTACGAAGGGAGATCTTCCCAGCAGGTGGTGAGTGACGCAGAGTGTGCGGCGTTTACCGAGAAACCCCCAACTCAGCAGGCCTGCAACATCCGGGCGTGTGCTACATGGAATGTGGGGCCGTGGACGGAGGTGAGCTACAGCCAAGTCCGATTCAGAGATCTAAAGTGTTGTTTAGGCTATTTATGTATGCATCATTTCGATAAGGAATACTGATCCTTGAGTGCCAGTTTAATGTCAGAATCGTGTGTCATCTGAAAACAATTATACAAAACAGAATTAAGAGAGTGTTTGACTCTTGTAAGTTTATCTTACATCTTGCTTCCAGGAGTTAACTAGGACAGGGTTCCTCATCCTTTGATGTAGTAGAAAGCAAATGGCAAAGTATCAAGAATTCCAAAACATCTGGGTATCAACTTTCTGAGCATCAATTTTTAGGGTCATACTCCAATCTCTTATAAAACCTCTTTATGCTCAGTTTTATCTTCATAAATAGAATATTAAATACATAATAATCCCCTTCACGTTGTTCAAGTGTGGTTCATTATTCTCAAGGGTTTCCTTAAAGGGACACTTTCAGCAGAACATATTTGATTATACCCTTTTCTGGGGACATCAGAGAGAAGTCCCCTCAAAGTGCACGGAACACAAGCTTGTGGCTGAGCATGTATATTTCAATACCCCTACAATAATTCCCAATGTCCCTATTTAGGAGGGACAGTCCTAAATCTCTGTATTTTGTGTCCTAATTTCCCTCTTTTCTATAAACTCCATGTTGCTTGTATTTCATCTAAAATGTCTCAGAACAGTACCCACCCTGGCCACAATCCCACTCCCACTCAGAAAATTAAAGTGTCCCTCTTTGTCCATTTGAAATGTTGGGAGGTATGCATACAAGAGTGCTCCAGCAGTGTGTGAACAACTGTGATTGGCTGCCTTGCATGTCTGCCTCTGATCCTAAAACGTATCCTTACTGTGATAAAGTGATTTTTATGGCTAGAAGAATCACCAATGATGCAAACTATTTACCCCACCCCACCCATCATGACAATATCTTTCAGCCCGTCAGCTGTGCTTACGTATGATATGACTCATATAATACTACAAGGTAACATCATCTGCTAGTTCTCCTCATCTCAGGTTCTTCAAATGTCTTCTGGTTTGCTAAGATGTTTAGTATATTTTATTCTAAAACAGTTCTAACCTGTAACATAGTATTCATTTATTTATTTTCCCTCTTGAACTGTAATGAAATATGTATATGTTTACTACTCCAGTATAGCTCTGCTGCTCACCTATAACTTTAAGGCTGTAATTTAGATTTAGTATATTTTCTATATGCATGTTGTGTTCATAAAACAAGTACACATTTTGAGAAATGGCTTCAATGTATGTTGATCTGCTGACACTAGAAAACCTTTATTTGTAGTGTTCTTCGGAGTGTGGGGAAGGCATTCAGAAGCGCACAGTCACGTGTAGGACCGATACCGGAGTTGTCGTTCAAGATCTCATGTGTATGACGCAGGTCAAGCCAACCGATAGCCAACTGTGCAATGGAGAAAACTGCGTTCAGGAGATTGGGTGGCACATCGGAGAATGGGGTCTGGTAAGAAAATAGACTGGGATAGAATTGAACTCAACGTATAGTCCATCTGTGTTTGTGAGAATGAGTATTGACATGGAACTTATGTATTTAATTTGGATTCCTAATAATGATGATATTTTAATATTAATTATAAAGCAAACTAGCAATTTAATAAGACGATAGGGTGCAGAAAGGGAATTGGGACTTTTAATGTTTTTCTCACAATGACTTATCTTATGGCTCCACAAATGGTCAAAATGATCTAGTAATTGGGAACGTTAAATAACCAGTTGTCCCCGTTTTCTTCTAAATATTGAATTATAGAAATGTAACTGCTAGTTACACACACAATGCATATATTAAGTGTAACCATTAATCGGGGAAGTATTATTGCAAATTATGGACAGTGCACAATGTGTAGTTAGTATGTTTTCCTGTATTGTAAAATCAAATTGTAATAAACAAGCTAGTTTCAGATAAAATTCAGGCCCATTGGAGTGCAATATGTATTGGAGTGCAATATGTATTCGCAATGCTACAAGCTGTCCAAAGATAAATCGATATTGACTTACTCAGTTTCGAAGTAACTAAAATTAATTTTCTTTATAAACATGTGGATACAAAGACACCCCAGTGAGTTTACTCTGAGCCATCATTGTTCCTTTATATTTTTATTTTGCTGATTTTTCCTTTAGAACATAATTCCCACTGTCTGGATTTTATATATGACCTACTAAGGCATGATTTATAAAAAAAAAATATGGATCAGTTTTAATGGAACTGAATGGATTTGTCCAGCTGAGGCCATTGGTTTCCATAGTGATTTCTCCAGTTGTCAAATTTTTCTCTATTTTTAAAAATATAATTTTTTTGCAAGTTTCTGCAATAATCTGCCAGGTTACATATAGATACAATCTACTCTACATGCGAATGTGACGTGGGGCACACCAGAGGATTTTTCCTACTACTTCCGTTAGGATATTTGCTCCGTGTTTTTTAACCACAATTGCACGACTGTTTCATCTTAATTGTGTGATGCTATTTTGTCTGTTGTATGAGTTAATTAGACCACTTGGAAAGCTGCTAAATGCGGTCTAAATGCTGTCCTTAAAGGGACACTCTAAACATCAAAACCACTTTAGCTTAAAGAAGTGGTTCTGGTGTATAGATCATGCCCCTGCAGTCACACTGCTCATTCTCTACCATTTATGAGTAAAATCACTTTGTTTATACAGCCCTAGTCACACCTCAATGCATGTTACAGCCCTGATGAAAACAAAAGAAAAAGTGTAAATGTACTGTGACATTTGTTTTTGTTTTCTAGTGTTCTAAGAGCTGCAACCATGGCATCCGCAAACGTCAAGTGATCTGCGCCGACAACGACCGGAATTTCTATGAGCCAGAGACTTGTAAATCATATGAACCCGAGATGCCAACCCTTATCGAGAACTGCAATATGCAGCCCTGCTACCTACCGCAACGTAATGCTCACATTAAATCAGTTATCCTCTTTCCTCCCATGAACGTTCATTATTCTATTCTATTTCATGAAGAGTGTCTCTAAAGTGTGAAAATTCTCTCTGTCGGCTATTTTGGCCGAGATTTTAAAATTTACTTTGAACTTTACAATTTACGTATACCGTATTTTTCGCTCTATAAGGCGCACCACACCATAAGACGCACCTAGTTTTTAGAGGAGGAAACCCAGGAGAAAAAAAAAATTCTGAGCAAACTGTCCCATAGTGTTCCTTACCACCCACTCCCATCTCCTGTCACATAGTGATCTTTAACCCACCTCCCCTGTCCCATAGTGATCTTTAACCCACCTCCCCTGTCCCATAGTGATCTTTAACCCCCCTCCCCTGTCCCATAGTGATCTTTAACCCCCCTCCCCTGTCCCATAGTGATCTTTAGCCCCCCTCCCCGTCCCATAGTGATCTTTAACCCCCTCCTGTCCCATAGTGATCTTAACCCCCTCCTGTCCCATAGTGATCGTTAACCCCCTCCCTGTCCCATAGTGATTGTTAACCCTCCCCTGTCCCATAGTGTTCTTTAACCCACCCCTCCCCTTGTCCAATAGTGTTCTTTAACCCACCCCTCCCCTCCCCTCGTCCAATAGTGTTCCCCCCTCTCCCCTTGTCCCATAGTGATCTTTCCCCTACCATAGTGTCCCGCCCCCTCTCCCCAGAACAGCGCGCACCACGGTACAAGAATTAAATTTCAGTTTCCGGTTTCTGACCGGACTGAAAGGAAGTGTGCACACTGAGTGCGCACGTCCTTTCATTGCCCCCGGAAACCGAAATTAAAGTTCCTGTGCGCGCTGTTCTGCCGGCCAATGCTACAATACAGGTAAGTAAACCTTCACATTCGCTCCATAAGACGCACAGACATTGCCCCTCACTTTCTAGGGGAAAAAAGTGCGTCTTATGGAGCGAAAAATACAGTAAGCTAATACATAACCCTGATAGCATTACACCAGAAAGAATATACCTGTCCTGGATCACTAGTGTTTTGTTTAATCACATACCCCCCAAGTGACTCTATTTAGAAGGGACAGTCCCTATTTGGCCCAAATCCCCCTGTTCCAGTTTTATATCCTAATGTAACTCTTTTCTAGGAGTGCCATGTTGTTGGTGTGGCTGAGTGTATAACAGAATTTTACAATAATAACTCACATTAATCACTTTAAACTACATCAGATGCGTTTAAAATTTAGCCTGTGTAAATGAGGTACATTGTTCTGGTTTCAAATTACATTTTAGAGAATACCAAGATGATACCGCACTCAATTTTATAGCAAGATGGAAAAAGGTTAGTTTATTGGCACAACATAGTGGTGTAGGAAAGAGTGCCAATTTATCCTATGTAAATATATAAATATCCCAGTTAACATAACTAGTCCACCGAATTTAAAGTGAAAAACATTACTTAAAGTAATCTGTGTGCCCTCTATTTATCCTAGTTATTTGCCTTGTGCATAGGAATTGCAGGCAAGCAGTATTGTAGTTGTATATTTGTTTGTACAATTAACGGCACCTGCCAGCTAACCGCGACTCCTGGGAGGCCAATAGACGGCTGTTTGTTCGGTAGATAGAATCTACCGAACACCAGGGCAGAAATACATGAATAGACCTTTCTGCATAGGAAAATAAAGTATTTAAATGCTGGTCCATAGTCAAAAGGCAGCAGGCACGCAACCAGGCTCCTCCAATGCACAGTGGCGAGATTGGTCTCGTCACAAGTACTATTTGAGTTTTTGGTTAAATTACATTTTAGTTGCCTAAATTGTCATTAGTAAGTTGCCTATAATTTCTCAGAACAGGCTCACATGTAAAATTAAAGTGTCCCTCTATGTGCAGTTGAAATTTTGGGAGATATGTAATCTATTTCTCCACTTGACTGAGTGGACACAGTTTGGAGGACAAAATGGTGAATGGTTTATAGTGACTATTCTACATGGACTCTACTATTAATTCAATTTATTTACCATAATACATGCAGGTTGTCCCCACGCAGACACTATGAATGACATAATATTAGCTACATATAGTTCTAAACCCGGTTTTATTTTTACAGAGGTACCCAGTATGCAGGACACCTGGGGATATGATAATTCAGACCAATTCTCTCTGACTCGCTACAATCAGGAAGCCCCAAAACGTAAGTCACCAATTTTGTTTCATTAATTTTTTTGGGCAATTTATTTAAATATTGAACTTTATTTATTTTATTTTTTTTATTCTTAATTATTTGCACCACAAAAATAAACACAAGCTCTTGCAATGCCCCAACAGCAAGTACAAGATTGGCAAAATACATACATGAACAAGTATAAGGCATAGTAGGTCACTGCACACTTTTTTATTTTTTTTTATTTTTTTAAGTAGTTAGGTCACAGGGTAGTCAAACATGTCTAGAGTATATAGCAAAACATAAGGTGTGGTTGATGTGCGGTACATAGACATGAGTGGGTATGTGAATATGAGGCTTAAAACAAGCTGGTGTGACATGCGTGTTGACAAAAAACAAATAATAAACAAGTAGATTGTTCGACTAGCAGCTATGTCTTTATGAGATTAGTTGGTAACAGGCTATCTGAACAGATGCCTTATAGGTGCTATAATTGCTAGTTATCAAGGGAAAAGAAAGAAAACGAAGATGAAAACATTTGAGATAGAGACATGCTGATAAATGAGAGTATTACCACCTAGAGGAGGTCTACTGGCTACAGCCTATGCATGCTTAATAGTGGGCTTAGCGTTATGCAAGGAGAAGAGGGAAACCGTGTAAAACCAGGGAGAGGACTGGGCTCTGAGTTCTGTGGTCATCCAATGCCTGTTACCAGCAGGCCATACTGAGGCCGGCGGTCAGGGTCTTCAGGACTGTCACAGGCTGTGTATCTCGTCGCTGTCCACCAGCTCCCACTGTTACAGACCCTCCTCATTGCGGTCAGGCTGTGGCTTCGAGGTTCCGTAGAGAGCTGGAGCATCTGGGTGGTAGGTGAGGTCGGAGAGGTCTCAGTCTGGCAGGGTTTCTCCGTGTGAGAGCTCTGCGAGCAGGCTTTACCACAGGTGCAGGCTGCGTGGGATTCTTGCTCCTTTTTGCTCTCAGTCCAGGAGAAGGACAGGCTGTCTGTACAGAGCTGGGGGCCTCCGTGGTCACGGCTACAGTGAATGTGGGTTGCTGCTGGCGGGACTCTATTTGGGTCCATAATGCTGCACACATCAAAAAGCTGCTTTAAACTTAGTTTCCCAGTGGAGAATGTGCTCGGTCGGTGTGGTGGCCATTTTAGCTTCACCGCTTTTCTCTTGACTGTAAGGTGAGTCTAGGTTGCTATGCCTTGTATTTGTAGTTGCGATCTCTGGTGGGGACTGGGATATCCCCCATCGGTCCGGTGGAGGGGGAGGGGTTTCGGGGGGGGAGGAGACCAATCTGCTTGATCTGCTCAGCTGACCAGGATATCAGGAGAGCGGCCGTCTCTCCCAGGCCCAGTCCGTCTGTTGGCCGCAGAGTCAGGCGATCTGGTGAGTAGCTTCACAAATTTAATGTTGGCGGGTTTGCCAGGATGTCACCGTTCAATGCAGTTACGTTTGTGTGGTCTGATCTGCAGATTTGCGGGCGTTTAATGCTTAAAATCAGTACCTGGAGCAGGAGCTTGCAAGGCATGCATCTGCTCTGCTTGGATGTTAGGCCCCGGCCCCCCAAATATTTTACATTTTAAGTTGTTTCAGGTTTTGTTTTTTTTTCACAAAAAGCACAAAATGTATATCATATATGAGATGTGTTCAACAGAACACATGCTATAGTAATATATTTCATGGAAGAGTAAGTAAAAATATTAAAACTTAACAGGGAACAATCAGTTGGCTCAGAGAAATATTGGAAAATGTATCAAAGTGTTCTAAAAAGTGGTCATAAGTACTAAAAGTGGGGAAATCATTATAAAAACCAGTATAAATAGCAGGCACATTGGCGACCCCTTTTTTGAACAGAATACTTTGATAAATCTTCCGCAGTATTTTGTGTGGGTAGGCGTAAGAATTCCAAAAACACATGGGTGTAGGAAAAAAAAAAGACAAAAAAAGGGAGGAAATTAAAGTTAAATAAGGTCTACAATATATTGAGATGGGGCAGCTAGCTAGGAGAAGAAATTAGTGATAGGGCGCCACACATTTTAAGGGGTTTTATTTATAAATATTTCTATACAGTGTGTGCAGGTTACGTATTCTTTGAATCTACAAAGTCAAAAATAACCTTTTTATATTAAACTAAAGAGGACATAAGAGGAATAAGTAAGTGTAGGAAGTTGAAAACTAATGTATGACCATGTTGTGATATCTCCATTTAATGTCTTGTACCATTTTCTGTTCAAGCCTTTAGTTGAGAGATGTTTAGACAATTCATTATTTTCTCTGTCATCGTATGGTCATTCTCTTGTTGTTCTAACCAGCGCAAAAGCCTGTTCCGGAACAACCCAGTAGAGATAATGGCCCACGGGACTGTAGGCAAAGTGAATTCGGCTGCTGTTCTGACGGGTATATTCCGGCTTCTGGTCCTGGTAGACAGGGCTGCCCAGTATTGACTTGTCAGCAGACCAGGTAAGCATGTAATGGAAAAATAGACTTCCTGTAAAATATTACAGTTACAGTATATTTTTTGCAAAGCATTCTAAAATGGTTTTGTATTGTGGCAGGTATGGCTGTTGCCCTGACGGTTTAATGGAAGCAAAAGGCCCAGACTATGAGGGATGTAATCAGAATAATGGTGGTGGGAATCCTGGGAGGAACGAGAGAGCTGATCCTGCTCCTCCTCCTCCTCCAGTATGTTATGGACTTATTTATTAATTATCTGTAATTAAATGTCCTAGTTGCTGCTATTTTAATAAACATTTTTTACATACTCAATAGTATTAGAAAGCATCCACGGTAAGGAAAGTGTCAACAGAAATCCTTGCAGGACACCATCATCACGTGCATACACTGTATTCCCTGTAAGCCGACATAACATTAAATCTATTATCAAGAATATTCCCCATTAAGGCAGTGCTCTCTTCATAGTTTTATTATGAAGTAACTACTGACGTTGGCATCATTAAAGTACTTAAAGTGAATTTCATAGCTGAATTTTTCCATTTTGAGGTGTTTTTCAGCCTAAAATCTGAAGTTAGTTTTGAATGTCAATCAATTAAAGCATTAGTGAATAATCGTCTGATTCTTTCACACTTTAAGCACCTGCCTAAGTTTGGCAAGTATCCCCTCCATGCTGTATAACTCTATACTTACACTAAAGAGCTGGTCCTTCACAAAAAAGTTCTCCCATTTGCTCAATAAATAATGTATAATTTCCAAAAGTTGACCTGTGTATATATTTGTGAATATTTTGTATCCTGAAATTCATTTGTAATTTGTTTTTTGTTTTCGATGTTGGGATAAATCAGACAGGACATTTCTGTCGACTGCTGAAGTGAGAATAGACTGTTTGTTTTTGCTGAATAATGTTTGCATTTTTATTGGTTTAGGCACCTTCTGACGAATGCAGACTTTCTAAGTATGGATGCTGTTTTGACAACAACCTCCAAGCCTCTGGCCCAATGGGCGAAGGGTGTCCAAACAAACCCTCTCACTGTGAGTCTTTCACTTAGTGTTTCATTCATCTACTTGTAATGTATGATCATGTCATCCTCCTATAATAATTTATTTGGTATATACACAGCAGCATCACAAGAAGGAATCAGAACAATTAGTCTGTAAGCCACAGGGTCAACTAGTATGTTTGGTTTTATTTGGGGGGGAGGTGGAGTGTCCCTTCAATTAGTTTTAGTCTGTCTAGAAATTAATGGTTCTGTACAGTTTACACAATTTGTACCATTAAAATGTCTTTAAACCGTTTAAATATTTGTTTTCCCCCCCCTTTTCTCCAACCAGCATATCCACCAATGTGTATGTTACCAAGTGCTATGGGTACCTGCTCAGATTGGACAACTCGCTGGTATTTTGTGCCCGATGTTGGAAAATGCAACCGCTTTTGGTTTGGTGGTTGCCATGGAAATAGTAATAACTTTGCTGCGGAAGAGGAATGCATGAGTTCTTGCCAAAAAAACTCAAGAAGGCCCACAGGAACTATAGAATACAGATATCGTAGACGAGGGATGAAGTGGGATCGTATGTCACATGTACATCCTGATGGCCACGAGGAAGGACCTAATGGTAACGAGCATGAAGGATATCCACAACAAATAGTGAGAACACTTGATGAAGATCATGAAGGACGCAACCTCGCGGGGCATGATGCATGGTCAGAGCATGGAAAAAGGGTACACGGTAATGGGAAAACTAGACAGAGGACAAATCATGGAAGTAGCTCTTCGTCGCGACACTCTTCTATACACAGGTACTGAGACATTTTCTAAAAAAATCCTAATTGAGTAGAATGGAGTATAGTAGCTGTTTCCTGATGGTTAGTCCGTGGAAACAGTTTATAGTTGTCATAGGATAAATAATCATACTCCATGAATAAACCGGCATTGCACATATTCTTTTATCAGAAGAGATTATTTAGGGAAATTCTATACCTGTTTTCATATTTGCTAATAGGAAATATATTTCACACTCATTCCTTTTCTGTAGAAAAAAAATGTCTCATACACTCTTACTTTCCAAAGTGACAAGTTAGAAAATAAAGTATGCCATGCTTACCCACAAATATACTATATATGAAAAATTCTAGGATATTCATAAAACCGCAGCATAAACTGTAACTTTCCCTTAATGAATTTTAAATAACATTTCATCAGCAGACTGTCAATCATGAAAAATTACTACACAATGTAAATAATCGATAGACCTTTTAAAGGAAAACTGTTATGAAAAAAAGTAAGATTAGGTCCCTTAATTGTATTGGTGCTTAGTGGTTATGGTGTTTAGACTGTTAGTTTAAAGCAACACCCAATGGGCCACTGGTGCTACTAATGTACCCAAGATTTTGTGGCCTTCTATGTTTTTTTTTATTTTTGGTGGCTTCTGCTTTCCATCACTCTTTGCCGGCCATTTAATGGTTGTGAACAAGCTGAGGACACAGACCATGATAATACTAACAATAATTTGATTGATTAGTAATCCATTCTCTTTGTGGTTTTACATGAATATTTGGGTGTATATAGTACATATTCTAGAACATTGCTCTGTAAGATTATTTGGTGCCGTTTTCTGACGTGGGATGCACTTTAAAAAGTATAAATCTGTGCGTTATCTTTTATAAACCGTTAACTTTTATCTTCTTTTTCCACTTATTTAATCTTTATTTTGTCATTTTGTTTAGAGCATATGTATGAGAGCAATTGAGATGGCTTATAATACAAAAGTCTACACAAAGTTTTAACATTTTTGATACATTAACATATATACTGGTTGCACATTGCAAGCAATATAACTACTGCAGTTTACTATGGGAGTTATGGTACAAGTAGAGGTTTGACAAAAGCAGAAGGATCTTCCCAGCACCCAACATGTGCCCTTCTGCCATCATGTTGAATAAATGAAAGTTCCTCATTGGTGGTAAAAATATTTGTACAGTTTAGATAGATAACGCCTCAGTGAATTGCCTTTAACTCCTGCTTTGCTGCCAAACATAAACAGGCACATTAAACTGTAGTTGTTATGGTTCTTGGCCCTTTAAGGACCATCATGTAGCACTTACACGTACTTTCAGCTTTGATTTGTAAAGACTAACTCACTCATTTATTTATTTATCTCTTAGAATTATTCTGGACAAAGTAGAGTCCTCAGCTATGGAGGCTTCTAGTGGACAAACCATCCGTCTCCTCTGTAGAGTGAGTGATTATCCATTCCCTAAAGTTGAGTGGACGAAAGATGGAAATCCTGTTTCCTCTTCCAGGTGAGATGAATCCATTTATGGTATTTAAAGAAACGTACAGCGTAATTCAATAAAGTTAGAATTGAAAGTAAAGTTGACATGCAAGGCCAGATTAGCTTAACTGAAAGCACAGCTATCTAGAATGTTTACCTTAAATCTGAAATTCACCTTGAATTCTCACTTTAGAGAATAATCATGTAGAAATGTACTGTGTCGTCCTATGCTTATTAACAACTTATCAATGTGGTCAAATCTCATGACCCGGAAAGATAGAGTAGAAAAATGACATTTACCTGCTTGCTTGAATCTTTTGAAGAATTGCACATGGAGAACTAGATTACAGCACCCCTAGGCCATAGGTTCTCTTGTAATGGTTAAAATGTGGTTATAGGGACATAGAGAGCTATCAGTTGAAGTCCCACATTAAATGTCTACTTTAAAGGGACATAATAGTCACCAGAACAACTACAGCTTATTGAATTTGTTCTGGTGAGTATAATCAGTCCCTTCAGGATTTTTGCAGTAAACACTGTCTTTTCAGAGAAAAGGTAGTGTTTACATTACAGCCTAGGGATAACTCCACTGGCCACTCCTTAGATGGCTCCTGAAGCAGTGCTGCACAATGTGACGACATTTAGTGTCTCCACCCTCTGCATGGAAACACTGCACTTTCCTCATAGAGATGCATTGATTCAATGCATCTCTATGAGGGGATGCTGATTGGCCAGGGCTGTGTCTTGCCCCATGACCTGCCTCCTTGACCGTCTATGGGAAAGCCTTGTGATTGGCTCAGAGAATCACTTCTGATGATGTCAGCCAAGCAGGCAGATAAGGGGCAGAGGTAGCAGCTGTAGACTTGAACACAAGTAAGATTTTACTATATTTAGGGAAGTAAGGGGGTGGGGGCTAGATGGTGGTTTTAACACTATAGGGTAAAGAACACAGTTTTCCTTTGAGAACTTGGACACAAAGTATCTCTTTACAAATATCGTATTTACTTGAATCTAATGCACATCTCAATTTTTGAAACCAGGAAGCTGAAAAATGTTTTCTCTGCGAATGTAATGCACATTTGTACAAGAAGATACTATTATACAACATTGCATTATTTGTTTTTTTTTTTTAAACATTATTTTTATAATTGCTCCTACTTCACTAGCGAGTTCTGTTTCTATGATGTGCAAAACAAAATCTTTACATCTAAGAGTAAAATTAGTGTGTTTTAATTAAGCACTTAAAGTTTTAAAGGGAATAGCAGCTCAAAACACTCAACTGTAAAAATACTAATTTGATAAAAGTGACCGAGTGGAGCACTGTAAAAAGTGCAAGTGCAGTTGTTCTTACCCTTAATAAAATATCACGAATATATTGGGTACGTAAAAGAAGGAAATAAAAACAAGTATATAGTGTAGATGGTAATACACATAAAACTAGAAATGATAATTGATAAGATCCACTCACATGGATCAGAGCCTGTAACGACTGGCTCTGTAATTGATGCCTTTATGGTAGCATACCACCATTCATCAAGTGGGTCTCCAAACATAGGTATATAGAAAAAAGAGAACTCCAATGGTACAGTATGTATTGTACTCCCAAATATCAATTGCTTAAAAAGATTTTAAGCTCTCCTTATTCAGAGCTTGTTTCTTTTGGCTCTGGGATTAAATGCCTGTTGTCTACATCAGGGCAGGCAAGACCTCGAACGGACTGGAGCTTAAGATCACCCAGCACCACAAACTATGTTGATGTAGTAGTAAATATTTTATTTGCCAAAATGCAATAAAAAACTATTTATAAAACATATATAAAAAAAAAAAAAGCATATAAATGCTAAGTCCTTGTAATCAAGTTCCAACAATATGCGCTTCACTCGATTGGGCTTCCTCAGTTGGCTGTGTGTTTGTAACTCCAGTAGATGTCCGTTTTTAAATGTTGCTGTCAGATCCAATCTTCAATCACATGAGCGTGTTGATTGGCTGCAACATGATCATGGGATTGAAGATTGGCTCTGACTGCAACACGATCATGGGACTGAAGATTGGATCTGACTGCAACATTTAAAAACTGACATCTACTGAAGTAAGTATTATACACAAATTTATGGAAAATGATAGCCATAACAAGCCGCTGCCTATTGGATTACATAGCAATAACATGAATTATATTCTATAAGTTAAAAATTGCTTAGATAAATTGAAATGTTATATATTTTTGTAAAAAAAAAAAATATTGTATAATGTGCTCTCTTATTTCTCTGCCAGACTGGTTTTGTGTAATAAGCTTTGGTGCAATGCTCAGTCTGGGAATCAGCCACCATTGGAGTTAAATATTCTACAAACTTTGCTTTTTGTTTTAATTGTGGGGCTCATTAAAGTAACTTGGCATTGTATTTCCTATATTCTCCAGGCACACGTACCAATCAGATAGCTCACTAGTCATCACTCACGTCCGGCCAGAAGACACTGGTGTTTATAAGTGTACGGTTTCCAATGGCAACAGAATGGAGACTCACAGAGTGCATCTCCAAGTGCGAGGTATGTAAGACTAACAAAAACATAATAGTACAATATATATATAGTTGTAGGATTACAGCTTGCTTTTTGTATCCATTGTGCATACATTTACACTTGGCTAGATTTAGCTAGTTAATACAAGGAATGATGTGTGCTTGTGGCAGACGAATATTCAGAAACCTATAATGTGCCATTTAGAGTATGGCTGGCTAGGACAGGATAAACCGAATGCCCACTTGTCAATTCTCACTCCCTATATAAAAGCATATATAGAATGGAAATAAACACTAATGTTTTATTGTGCCAACAAAGCCACAGGTTCAATTCTCAGCAATGTCAACATTTGGCAATCTTTAAAGATTTTTCAGTTGTAATTGGAAAAGTACAGAACCAACCAACAAGGGAGAAAAATTAATACCTTATAATGCTCAGGGAAAATGTAAAATCATAGATTAGAATCACATGTCACCATTACAAGATAACAATAGCAGATAAAGTAAGTTGGCCTTTAGACCCCATTCTCACTTAATGTGATATGATGCACTTGTAGTGTTCAGTTAAGAAGATCAAAGGGATTGAGAAGGAAAGAGTTATGTGCAGTTAGCTTGTTGCTAAATACGTTCTGATTTTCTTCATGCATTTACTACCTTTAGACTATCAGGTTTTTTTTTTACTAAAGTGAAAATTCAAACTGAAAGCAAAGCGGACTTAGGGAATGTTTCCAGTTTGTCTACTTTGGCCTTAACCTGAAATTTTAGTGCATAACTCTGTATGTTGGGAATGGTAGAGCAGACACTAACTCCTTCTGTACCACTGGACATCCAATATTTTTATAGGAGGCAACGTCAGCTGAAACTTAGTTTTCCTGAACTTTTTGTTGCTTTGCTAGCCTAAAACATATTGTACTTCTACAACAGCTGAGGATTCACCTATTGTCTCTTCCTGCTGTATACGTTATGCTGGCGCTGTGCTTTCCACCTGGCTGCTTTCTTGATTCAGTGTTTCCTAAATCATTCAGAACACCTCAGCAGAGGTCGCAGCCTGGCAGTGGCTCGATGAATCATTTAAGCTAGGTTCTGAGACAGTCAAGATGGAGCAGTCATGGTATTGGGGAGGAATGCTAGAATAGTAGATGATTGGGGAAGCCACTTGCTAGCGAAAGCGAGAAAGAAAAAGATTGAACAGTGACTGGTGGTACTATCAAGATTAAGGGAGATGCCTAACAATACAATGACAAATAAAGTATCCACTCTGTGTGACAGTTTCTATGAGCATGATTCTGTTGTATGTATAAATGTGTTTTAACTGACCACGGGTGTCTGTCTGTGAAGCAGTGTATCTGATTGTGTGTTTGCCCCCGTGACATTTATATAACCAGTGATATGTTTAGAGTCTTCTGAGGGGCTGATGGAGTATATCAAGTTTGGCTTTGGGCTTAAGCCCCAGATAACTTTGGAATGTAGCAACACCCATTATTGGGTATATGTGTTAACTATAACTTTATCATAAAGTACAAAGTTAATGTATGTGCGTGGGAGTGAGGAAAGAGGATAGAATTTTATGTCTGCCTTTACTTGTATGTCTGCTGCACAATTTATATATTATGATTTTGCACGGAATGAAGCAAATCTTAAGCCATTTATCTCCCTGTATCATCGATGGGAAAGCTTGGATCCCGTCAAAGAGAGATTTCTATGAGTGCAGATATGGTCAATACAAGGTAAAACAACAAAACTGCAGTACATAGACCTCCTGTTTACTTTTCTACATTTTTTTGATTCCCTGTGTGGAATAACTCAGTTGATCACATATTGAAAGCCTTGCTACATAAATACTGACTAAAAAACAAATGTGCAATAGAGGAAGAATATGCGAGGCATGTTCTTTCAGATGTAACTAAACCTTCAGCTTTTAGAATATGGGGCATAGGTTTACCTACTAAAATATGCATTGGTTGGAATTTAAATAAGTTCATTAAGCTAATGTTGTTTTGATGCCTAAAGTATCCATTTAAGGCTAAACTATGAAATTTAATTTGAATTCATTTTTAATAAGCCAAAATTTGCACTTTAGTATCCATGACAGTATAATTGCTTGTGGTTCAGGTATTATAATAGACTGAAACACCACTGTTTGCGTAGCTAGAATTCCTTTAATATCTTCTTTTGTGTTGACAGAGAGGGCCATGTATGGAGCCCCACAGAATGTTTCTGAAGGTAACTCAGGCCGTGTTTTAAATGAGGATATAAGGAAACCAGACTCTGCCGCCCAGACACTCAGAGGAAGCTCATGTGGTCATAAAATATCCTCTGGGAGAAGGTAATTTACTTTATAGCTAAATAAGACACTGTGCTTTGAGCCAAGTAATTTTATTAACAAGTTTCATTTCACATTTTACAATTTGGGCTTAGCAGAAATAACTGCTTCTAACTTCATGACAAACCCTTAATTAAAAAAGACAACTTATTTAATGGCATTTAGCAGGGGATTCCAAAGCTGAAGACCCCAGTTTGTTCACCTGAGACCCTTGAATCTAAATTGTGTGACTCCCCCTATACATAAATTGAGGATATTGATTATATTGTGTGACATTGATATGCATATTTACGGCTATAATTAAAATGTCCATTCTTTAACAATCCATATATTTTATTAAACCATTAAAGAACCTTTGTTTCATTTAGACGTAGGATATGTACGCCTCAAAAATGTCTAGCAGGATGATAAACATTAATTCCCCATTATGTATCTAGGGCGCTTACTCCAAATATTGTGGTGGTGGAGGCAAATCTTGGTCATCGTACCAGGCTCTCTTGTCACATGGGACTCTCTAACAGCACTCTAGTAGAGTGGCAGAAGGATGGAAAGACCCTGTCTTCACCAAGGTAAGGTTAAGCTGCAGGAAGAAGAGACATGGGTCATACAAGTAAAAGGGTTTTGTTGTGACTTTCAAGTAGAGGGAGGAAGGGGCACTTTGTATGGGCTAAAACCAAGCCAGGAACTACCAAAACTCTTGTAAAAAAAAATAATAATAATAATTCATTTTAGAAAGAATAAGCAAGCAGTAAATCGTACATCCTGTAAAGGTAAAAAATATTTTTTTCACCAGATTGTGCTATTAAATATTATTGGTCCTTCCAATAATATTTAATAAATACAAGAGCGAGATAATATCCCTGCAGAGGGTAAAATAAGGTAATTGAACAGAAAAACTATTTACATGCAATAAACCCCCCAATCTGGGCACTGTGCATCACGGACACAAACTCCTTTATGCAAATAATTGCAGTATAAAAGTGTAATTACAACTTTTCCATAAGTGACAATATACTACTAAAGTGAATAAGTGGTGCTAAAATATTCTTTAAAATAATTCTTAAAAAATAAATAAATTTATTTTACACAAGTGCAAATGTTGAAAACCACACTAAAATCACATCATATGTATAAAGTGCACTGTGCCTTGAAGACCAAATTTCAGTGTTGGTGATAAACACAATATCAGTAATCCAAGACTGCAACAATTGTACCAGTGTTTTCACTATATTATACGTATAAAGTGCACTGTGACTTTAAAAATACAGCACAAAATAGAAAAATATAACTTTATTTGTGAGTGCATTAGTTGTCTTATTTCGGTTGTATATCTACCTGGCAGAATTACACAAAATATACTCCCCCCCCCCCTCCCCCCTTTTTGTTCTGAGTGCAAATTATACTGTGGAACTACCACCATGAGTGTCCTTTTGGTGGTTTGTTTGATTTGGTCACAGACACTAAGATTCACATTGTATGTATAATAAACTGCAAGCACTTTGTTTCAGTTGTTGCAGTCTTGGATCACTAAAACTGATTAAAAGGCACAGTGCACTTTAAATGTGTGATACAACTTTCCCATACAGTACTATGAAAACCAAGCACTTATGTCATCCAGTGATGGAGTTAATCATGGTCGATTACTGCCTGAAATGTGTTTTCCAGGCCTCTGTTCTGGAGTACCTGGGCTTTTTAGATGATTATCTCCATTGTTGTGAATGATGCTTTCTTCCCAACCTATTTCTTGGTGCATAGATGCTATTCCAGCATTGTGACAAACGACAATGTTTACATTTGTCAGTGAGTTTGCTTCTATTGACACAATTTGCAGTCTTCATGTTCAGCCTTTGGATGATTCTAGACACCGTTAACCCTCCACACAGAGAACCATAATAGTGCTTCTCTGTGAGGAGAATCCAAATATAGCAGAGTGGCAATTCCCATGCATGTGCAGTAGGCACTGAATGCTTTTTTAGCGAGACACATTGGATTAGCTGAGATTATCCATCCGGATGATCTCCACAGGAGCAGCAACATCAGGATGGCTTTGGATAAAAATGAAGCCATATGATGGAAAACTGATACTGGAACAACTACAAGCACCATAACCACTATAGCGTGCTCTAGTGGTTGTGGTGCCAGGAGTATTCTGCCACTGTCCCAAGGGAAGCAATCAAACTGACACCTACCTGGGTAACTTGGGAATCCTCAGTCATGCCTCCATTTGTGATGTATCTCAAGCAGAGGATCCACTTCCTCAATAAATATATCCCAACCATATATGTACAAAACTCATTGGCTAAGTATGTCAGCTGAAATTCTCAGCCAAGAATTCCATTCAAACAAACATGGAATTGGCATTGCAGAGTGGAAGTAGTTATTTCCTTATTAGTGCTTTCACAAATAGAATGCTAGGTTGAAAGTACCTGTGGGCCCAGGTATGTGACACATGGCTTGATTACTTACTGTGTGAGGGTGTCAAGGCATCATAACTGCTAAGGTGGGGCTCAGTGGTTATGGTGCTTAGACTGCTCCATTGTCTATAAAAAAAAAAAAATTTGAAGAAAGCAGCAACTTGTATTGTAAACAATATATTTACACGAGATTTAGAATATGAGGCATCTGTTTATATTGTACCCAAAGTCATAAAGGGGACCAGAAGAATGTACTATGGAAAGACACATAATAAACTTACTCTTCTCTTGAGTTGCTGCTCTGTACTTAATCGATCAGTCCATAACAGTGCTTCTTGAATCAGTCCTCTGTGACCTCTGATAACCCACCTCTGTTCCAGTGTGGATATGGATAAGACCTGTACTGACTGGTTTGAGAAGCACAGACATTGACTATATAACAGACTGATTGGAATGGTTTGTGTGATAAGAACAGCATTTCAGTTAGTTCATATAAAGATATAGGGGGCACTCTAAGAACCACACCAGAACGGCTCATTGTGTTTAGTATATGGGGACAGTTTCCTTTTTCCCCTCCCTCCCCTTTACATACCGTTTGGGTTTATTTTGACAAAAATATTCTCCAAAGCACACAAAGCCCACCCATCCTTTTGCCACATAGAGCGTATGGAATTCTGCATTACCAAATAGAATAACAAGCTTTAGTTGTAATGATGCTTAAAATTACTTTTTAGAAGCATAAGGAGTACTAAGCCCTAAAACAACTTTTGTTTAATGGCATAATTTTGGTATAATACATGGTTTCATTGCTCAATTCTCTGCCATTTAGGAGTTAAACAAAAATATTGTTTACAGCACAGTGTAATACGGTAGATGTTTTTTTTTTTTAAATTCTTTATTTTGTCACAGTCAACAAGATATATATATATTGCATGTAATACATTCAATGAAGCATATCACTGTTTTTACTCTTCTGCATACATTGGTGGGATAGCGATGTTGGCTGTGGTATTTTGTTTTATGGTAATGTAGCTTGTTACTGCCATGGTCATGTCTTTAGCGATGGTTGTGGTTAGTGTAGGAGTCTGGGACATGTATGGCTCTGTGGTTTCAAAAAGTGAGAGAAAATGCGATATATTTCTATGGCGGGTTGGGTGTTGAGTGGGCACAGCTCAGCTTTGGTAGAGTAAGTGTAAGTGGTTCCTAGCGCGGAGCTGGGGGGGTAAGGTGTTCGTTAAGGAGCTAATATTTCTGAGTTACGACTTGTTTAGGTCTGGGAGGTGGCGGAGATGGGTGTGACCCGCTGTTAGTGCATGGTGTGGTATGTTGCGCGGTGTCTAAGCGGTGTATGTAACATAAACAACAACAAACAAAAAAGAAAAAACAAACAAAGAGGGTACAATACCCACGGCATAACTTATGCTGCATCTACGGTTTCTCAACGTGAGGCTGGCCCTATGAGGTGCCTGTGCCTCACAATACGAGGGAAAAAATAAAACAAAAAACGATAAAAACGATAAAAATAAAGAATCCCAAGAGGTTAAGTAACCATATATAAAGGCAGCTATATAAATGAAAAAATGTAATGTCCAGAGTCACGTGGTTGCACGGTTGGGTAGGTTCCGATTTGCCGGGATGAACGGGACAGAGTTGGCCGGGTCCCATGTTGTCGGTGCCGGCGTTGCTGCGTGGTTCAGGCCCAGATTGGTCAGGGTTGCCTCTATCTGCGATGCCTCCGCTACCTTGATCTCCGTGTTTTGGTGCTGGATAATGAGCGTGTGTGTTGGGCCCCATCGGTACTTGATTCCGTTCGTTGATAGTATGGATGTGAGGGGTCGTAGCGTCTTCCGCCACTGAAGCGTCGGTCGAGAGAGATCTGAGTAGAAGGTAACGTCCATATCCTCAAAGCGGAATGGGGGTTTCCCCCTCACTGCTTTCAAGATGGCTGCCTTATCTTGGCCATTTTGGAATTTGACCAGTAGGTCGCTGGTGTTGGAGGCCGCAGCTGCAGGAGGCTTTGGGAGCCAAAACATCCCCTCTAGTGTGATGCCTTTTGCCTGTTTGGGTGTCAACAGTGCTGTGAAGAGTCTGCGCAGGCAGTGGGGCAGTTCTGCTTGTGTGATAGTGTCCATGAGGCCCCTGATCTTAAGGTGTTTCCACCTTCTCTTGTCCTCCATTGCTGCTAGTTGGTGGCTCAGAGTGGTGTGAGCTGCAGTGAGAGTGGCAATCTGATTCTGCAGACCTTGGATGTGGGCTGCATGTGTTGTGGCTGTCTGCTCTATTATATTTAGGCGCCCATTGAACCCCTTGAGGTCTTCTCTCACCTGGGAGATTTCTGAGGAGAGGCTGTGACGGAGATCCGCCAGGAGGCCGGTAAGTATCCCTGTGGTGAGAGGTTCTGACCCTTTGGCTGCTGGCTGGGCAGATGTTGTAGGGTTAATTCCCCTCTCTTCTGTGTCGTGGAGGGAGTAGTCAGCCGAGTCGTCTGAGAAGTCTCCCATGTCCGCCGCCATGTCAGTCCTCCCCGCGCCATGCGGTCCCCTCAGGAGGTCGCCGATATCGGCACAGAATCTCGGTCGATCCGGACGGGGCTTTTTGGTTTTTCTCCCCATCGTAAGGAGAGTTGTCCGGGGCTTGTTGGGGGGTGTTGTACCCCTATGTTCGGCAGGATTAGGGCGTTTTTCGTGCCCGTTTATCAGAGCTCATGCAGAGAGCGACCGTTGCCGTCGGATGCTAGCTCCGCCCCTCGGTAGATGTTTTTATGCTCTGTTAATTGGAATGTAATAACAGGCGGCTGATGCATGATCTAGCTCTCAATTAATAGCAGGAGATAAAACATATAAATAAGACACACACACAAAAAAAAAAAAGTCTAATTTTTGCTGTAAGTGTGTAGGATGGCTGTGTCAGTCACAGCCAGGTGAGGTGTGGTTAGGGTGGCATAGTTTAACTCTTAACTGGAAGCTATACACCAGAACTGCTTCATCAAGTAAAGTGTTCATGGGTTAGAGTGTCTCTAATCTCTGTTACTTTGTTTCCATTGTTCATTCTGCCTATCCTCTTGTACGCCCATTTTTGCACAACTCTGTGCTACTCTCATACTTCAATCATTCTGAACTCCTAGGGAAGAGGGACAGAATAATGTGTTTGATAAATTGTATCAATAAGAAAGAGACCACTGAATACAATGCTATGGAGTTTGGTTCACTTTGTAACTAACTGTCTATTACTTACCGCTCACAGACACCGGAAGCAGACGGATGGCTCTCTTGCAGTAAGCCGGGTGAGCTCAGATGATGCAGGTCTGTACACATGTTTCATTACCAATGGAGCCGACCACAAAACCAAGCAGATTCAGCTAATTGTACGAGGTCAGTCATCAACACTGAAGGATCATTTCACATATTTCATAGCAGTTTTATTAACTAAACAAAGACAGAGTGGCACTGTTGGATTTGGCATTTATTGAATAAACATCATGGTGTCAGATGTCAAAATACACCACCCATTCCAGAATGACAGGAAATAGAATATTTGTCATCGTGGCTTGATATAGACTTGCGGGTGGAAAGTCAATGTTCTATAAACAGTGAATGATTGTATCTATCACAGGACACCTTTTATTTCAGAGGTTTTTAAATGTTCATGGCATTAGCTGGGAGACCATTCATTCTTCAATTATACAGTTTGTTAAATGACCTATTCTTCAGGTTTATTACTATAGTATATAGCAAAATAAATTTGGGAAAACCCTTTTCTAAAAATCTGCTAGGAGTATCCAACTTATTGCAGGTTTTACTTTGCATATTTGCCTGTACTAACCATAAAGACCAGTCCAGACTCAGGAGTTAAAGGAACACTCCAAGCACCATAACTGTTACAGCATGCGGTAAGGCACTCCTGGTCCTATGACCACTACAGCGCATTGTGGTTATGGTGTTTGGAGTGTTCCTTTAAGAAATGATGGTTTGGATGAATAATAGTGTTTCCTCGAAGATAAAGGACACATTGTTTCTAATGGTACAACTGCTTTGCTCTTTTAAAGAGTGGCAACTTGGCATGAAAGAAAATATCAGAATTCCCCCTTTGCACGTATTTCCCAATATCGACTTCTTTAAAGGGACACTATAGTCACCAAAATAACGTTTGCTTAATAAAGCAGTTTTGATGTATAAAGCATGCTTCTGAAGTCTCACTGCTCTATTTAGGAGTTAAATTGCCTTTGTTACAGTTTATGCAGCCCTAGGCACAGCCTGCCTGAAGACAGAATTGTTTAACTTTCAATCAAATGTAACTTACTTTAAAAGTTTTTATCCTTTAGATAAGACATTCCAAATTAAACAGCATTTCAATAAAGTAAGTGTAAACATTAGATGACTCTTTACAGGAAGTGTTTTCAAATGCGGTGTAAGACACATGCAGGGAGGTGTGACTAGGACTGCATAAACAAAGTAGTTTAACTTCTAAATAGCAGATGATGGAGCATGATCTATACACCAAAACAGATTCATTAAGCTAAAGTTGTTTTTGTGACTATAGTGTCCTTTTATGAACCAAGACGGTCATACAAATAAACAAGTCCATTTTGTAACATCTTAAAATTTGAAATGTATCACTTCTCCCCCAATTAATTGCACTGCTAAGTCATTTCAATTGGATTCCTATTTGGACTGCTAGCTCTGCAGATATAGATATATATACACAACTTTGAGGACTGGGAATTAATAACACATCTTACCTTGTTATCTTGGCTATTGTTTATCAGAATAACATAGTCCCTTCTTCTAGGAACCTGCACAAGTAGTCTCAGTGAAAACCTGAAAATGTACAATGCACATTTATAAATCTTTAAATGAAGGTTTAACAAATCTGTCTGTAGGAGAGCTGAAAATCACTGGCCCACCCAGCAGCATCACTGTGACTGAGGGGGACAAAGCAGCTCTGCAGTGCATTGTAAAGGGAGACAATGTCAACGTCAAGTGGTCCAGGTAGAGTGTTCTGTTCAGTTTCTGGAATAATTAAATGGCTAAAGGACAAGGGACATGTTGTGTAATGATGAGTTATACTATCTGCTTCTTCAATGCATTGTATCAATTCTGAAGGCAAATATAACAACAATTTTCTTCTTGAGCTATGCATTTCCCTGCAACCCATATAATGTGTCCTTTCAGCTGCTGGACTATATTACACACAATGCCTGCATACACGGATCAGCCAGAATGTTAAAACAACTGACAGGTGAAGTTAAAGGGACACTATAGTCACCTGAACAACTTCAGCGTAATGAGGTTGTTCAGGTGAAAACTATAGCTCCCTGCAGCCTCTCTCATGTAAACACTGTATTTTCATTGAAAGCTAGGAACACCGTCAGTTGCAGTCACTTAGGGTGAACCAGAGGGACTTAGGAGTTGATGGAGGCATAACATGCCTCCATCCACTCAGATCTGCTGTCAGCAGAGCACAGGGCAGCACAGTGCACATCATCCTGTGATTCAGTATCTCCTCCCTCTGCATGCAGACACTGAACTTTCCTCAATTGATTCAATTCATCTCTATGAGGAGATGCTGATTGGCCAGGGCTGTGTTTGAATTATGCTGGCTCTGCCCCTGATCTTCCTCTTTGTCAGTCTCAGCCAATCCTATGGGGAAGCACTGTGATTGGATCAGGCTACCACTTCTGATGTCAACAGGCTGCTTGTTTTTCTGATTCTAACAGCATGCAGAGTTACAGCTTCAGGCTTGAATACAGTAAGATTTGTACTATATTTATGGAGGCATGAGGGGCCCTGAAGGAGCTAGTTGGTGGTGTTAACACTATAGGGTCAGGAATACAGGTTTGTGTTCCTGACCCTATAGTGATCCTTTAATTGATTTTAGTGTTACAAAGGCACCTGTCAAGGGGTGGGAAACAGGCAGCAAGTGAGCAGTACCTTCTTGAATTTCATGTAATGGAAACAAGAAAAATGGGCAAGTAAAAAGATCCGAGTGAGTTTGACAAGGGCAAAATACTGATGGCTAGCATTTCTGAAACGGCAAGTCTTGTGGGGTGTTACCGGTATGCAGTGGTTAGTACCTACCAAAAGTGGTGCAAGAAAGGTGAACTGATGCCAGGTTCACAGGTGCCCATGGATCTTGAATGCAAGTGGGGAGCAAAGGTTAGGCGGTCTGGTCCGACCACAAAGAGCTATCTTAGCTCAAATTGCTGAAAATTTAATGCTGGCAATGATAGAAGAGTGTCAGAACACACAGTGCATCACAATTTGCTGCATATGGTGCGGTGTAGGTGCAGACGGGTCAGAGTGCCGATGATGCCCCCACCACTGGCAGCACCTTCAATGGGTGAGCGTCAGAACTGGACCACAGAGCAATGGAAGAAGGTTGCCTGGTCTGATAAATCACATTTTCTTTTAGATCAGGTGGATGGTGGGTATGTGTCTGCTCTGGGCAATGTTCTGCTATAAAACCTTGGATCGTGGCATTCATGTGGAGGTGACATTGACCCGTACTACCTACCTAGAAATTGTTGCAGGCCACTTACACCCTTTCATGGCAGTGGCCTCTTTCAGCAGGATAATGCACTCTGCCAAACTGCACAAATAGCTCAGGAATGGTTTGAGGAACAGGAATTCAAGGTGTTGCCTTGGCCTCCAAATTCCCCAGATCTCAATCCAACTGAGCATCTGTGGGATGTGCTGGAACATGAAATCTGATCCATGGCGGCAACTTGCAGGACTTAAAGGATCAGCTGCTAATGGCATGGTGCCAGATAACACAGGACACTGAGGCAGGGGTGCCCAAAAAGTAGATTCCCAGATGTTTTAAAACTACAGCTTCCATGATGCTTTGTCATTATAAAGGCATGCAAAGCATCATGGGAGTTGTACTACTACAAAATCTGGGGATCTACCTTTTGGGCACCCCTGTTCTAAGGCCTTGGAGTCCATGCCTCAACGCATCTAACCTGATATGGCAACACGAGGGGGATCTACACGAAATTAGGCAGGTGGTTTTAATGTTGTGGCTAATCAGTGTACACGAGGCAGATCACACTGTGTAATGCTGTAACAGCTGGAGTGGCAAAATGGGGTACACCCTAGTTTATAACACATTGTTTTAGTATTTTCTATAAAACGGGTGTGAACAGAGGACACATACTACATATGGACCACAACCACCTAGTCTGACATCACTGGATATTGGCACGTGCATAATAGTACCTACTATCCATTACGCTTTTTAATAATTATCATACTTGTTTAAGTGCTGTGCTTATCCTTGTTCACACAAAGCGTTAAATGCACAATCATTTCTAATACACTTACTATATGGAAAGAGCAAGTGACCTGCGCTGAATGGGTTTCTCTTCACAGGAATGGAATCCCTGTTCAGTCTGATGGGGATCACACCGTTGTATCTCAAGATGGCAGCTTGATCATTCGAAACACCAGGTCTACAGATGAAGGCTCCTACACATGCAATGCGTACAGCGGAACTCACTCTGTTAGCGCCAGTGCAGATATCAGAGTGAGCAAAAGCAAGGCACAGGGTGAGTTTTGCCAGATTCATTGGTCCTGCAATACAAATTATACTCATCAGCTCTAAAATGTATAACAATCATATAATAACCAATGCTATTATTTGGGCTTTTCTTGCTTGCTGCTCTATATTGCATGTTAGATTATTATTTTTCTCCGCCTCCTTTCCCCATCATCTGCTAAATGCGCATGCGCGGGAAGAGCCGTGCACACATTCAGTCCATAGGAAAATCACAGTGAGAAGTACGGAAGCGCCTCTAGCGGCTGTCAATGAGACAGCCACTAGAAGCTGGATTAACCCTAATGTAAACATAGCAGTTTCTCCTAGATGGACCTGGCACCCAGACCACTTCCTTAAGCTGAAGTGGTCTGGGTGCCTATAGTAGTCTTTTAACAACTGCTTTAAGGGGAGAACACCATAACCACTGCCAATGATTGTAATGATTATGGCGGAAGGAGTCAGATGGTGCAGAAACTCCTGTTTTTGTCAAGCAGTTTGACAGAAGTGCTATACTTGGCAAACATACAAGGAAGTTTCACCATGCTCATTATGTGTCCAAGCGGATTGGAATGAAACCTGGCAAAAAAGCTAAATTGTAATTTTACCCATAGTCTCCTAGCACAATAACCACTTAAAGTTGAGCCACTAAACTAAATGTGTTACAGGTAGCTTAGATAATCTAGTTGCGTTATTTTAAATTGATTTCTGGAAATGTATTTTTTTTAATTTATTTTTTTAGGTGACAGTGACTTGTTGCTATAACCTCTGCCTGGTTAATAAAAGTACTAAAGCTTCTCATCTTTATTTTGCAGCATCAGCAGTGGTAGGCACAGATCTAAGCAACGAATGCATCGACCACCCAGACCTGGCCAACTGTGACCTCATCGTCTATGCTCAACTCTGTTCCAATGAGTACTACGGCAGTTTCTGCTGTGCCAGCTGCTCTAGTCACCGACCTGAAAATAGTCCAGTACTGCGCCACAGCTGAGAGACATTTCAAGTTTTACGCTTCAAAGATGATGACAAGCTGGAGAGTCCCGGACAGACTCAACGCCTTTTCACATGAGTACTCTATGTTCTACGTCGGAGAATAAGCTGGTTTGAACGATTCGTGGCTATAATGTTTGTGGATATTTAAATTAGAAGCCGCATACCCATGCAGAAAGGGCTTGCGTACAAAGTCAAAATTTTCATATTCCAAAATAAATTGACATGGCCTCATTATCCCCAAAATTTATTAGTTTGCACCAATAACGAGAGGAGATGCAAATTTTCCACACTTCTAGACATGATGCAGACTTTAATATGGCATCTGTCCCACATGTGGAATTGCTGCAGTCAAAATGACAGAGGTAGGCTTACCGCAAGTTAAAAATAACGTTCCAAATCTGCAAACATAAGTCACTATCTACATTTAACAGATCTACATCAAGTTTGTAATTATCTTTATATTAGTAGAAAAGAAAGGGATGATAATTATCCATGTGCAATAGCGTATCAAATTCTTTTTAACTGTACATTTGTAATGTTAAGATGCTCTTAATAACTTCAACCTAACGCAATTATGTTTTCTAGGATATTTAAATAAGAATACCTGTCACTTTTTTCAAACTCTCTTTCACCGTCCTCTATAATTAAAAGTAACTCCCAATGCTTTATCTGCTCTCGGACAACCACTTCATTATGTGATCAGTCTGTGTACGCTTAAAGCCATTCGCAATATGCGGTTTGGGGTCCTCCTGCGGTAAAAAAAAAAAACATTACTTTCTATTTACAGCCAGCCGGAAGTAAAATAGATGAAATCCTTGAAATAGGAATAAAAAGACTTGACGTAAATCAGACAAGATCACATTATATTTAAGACAGAGTTATGAGAAAGATGCTGTGGTGTAATACATTTTCAGGTAGTTTATGGTTTTTGTTTTTTTTATAATCTATTTTAAAATTAAACAATAAGCATCTTCGTTTCACACTTTCTATGGCGATGGATTGACATATTTTAAAGATTACATTTACCTCTAAAAACAGCATTTTGCCTGTTAAAGCTCTGTATAACCCATAGATAACTTGGATAGCTATTTTTTATTTGCATTGTAAATCAGGTGATAATGTTTTTACCAGTACAATGCAAATTAATTTAAACCCCACAGTGTCATGCCTGCTTACGGCACTATGTAAGAAATACCCCAAGTGTGCTTGTAAGGTATTTTTCGGAAGATACTTGAACACGTATGGCCAAGAGCAACATACAGCACTGATGTTGCTCTTAAAATAAAATTGCTACAGAGGTAAGTGTGAATTAATGTTTTCTTCATAATTACCTCTGCAGCATTCCTAGTCCCAGGTAGTGATTGAATTGCACTTGCCGTACCTGCAGAAGTGACAGTTCCAATTTAAACGTGTATTCGACCTCCAGTACCTTTAACATTTAAATGGCCTATGCATTAACCAAACCATGAAGATGAAAGTAGTTGAAAGAAATGACTGTTCTAGAGGACTTTACCCTGAAAACTGTTGGGTACACAGATCCAATTAGAGAACCCTCTTAATGTTTAACAAAGATCTATTATAGGAGAAACTACTAAATGCTTCACACATTTTATATTTAACACTAAATAGTTATTCCCAATATGCATTTTGGGCTTTTCTGTAACAATGGACTTTTCTAACATTCTTCTCCCTTCTCAAAACAAAGCCGCTATATTGCAATATAGCTAAATCTTTTGAATTCTAAAATATAGTGTTAAGTGTGTGTTCATTAAGGGGGGGGAGGGGAGGATACTTGTGTCCCACTGAGAAATCTAATGCATTTTATCACATATCTACAAGTAGTAAATATTTAAAACCGGCTTTCTGCTTTGGTCTGGGTGGATGCTTCATTGTAGTATAGTGCAAACACTGTGATAAGCAGACAAGAGAGGCCAATACATTCCTTCTATGCATGTAATATTTTTCATTATTTACTTAAGTCTTCCTGAAAGCATGTTTATATAGACATTCTTAACCCTTGGGTAGGGAAACAAATGATGGCATTTGTAATGCCTGGATCTTAAATTAAAGTAGAATATGGAGAATGGTATTTAGAACAGATGTATATGATAGTAAACCTTATTTAGTTGCACTATAACAAATAGAAGTGGTTTAGTCTAATTATGATCTCCACACAGAGTCTACCAGAATATAGGACATTACCAGAATATGCATATGTGAATTCTCCGTCTGAACTGTGCAGGAATATTGATATAGTGGGATAACACACAAACACAGTAACACACAAACACAAAAAATAGCTCTATACATTTTTCCTGGAACATGCATTAGTCCAGAGCAAATTCTAAAAGAATTCTGGAAATATTTTAAGAATACTAGGATGTGAGACTAGATGCATCCTGCTGAAGGTACCCATTTAAGTCATTTAAATTTTCACTCACATCATTGAAGGGTTCTGGAACAGTAAAATATGCATTTTATAAAAATATACATCCACCTAACCTATTTTTAAGCAATAATTATATATACACAGAGATACAGTATGATCAATTATATTTATGGATTCAATTATAAATCAATGATTTTCATCTAATGTTTGAAGAACACACTCCAAGAGGTGTCCATGAACCTAGCCTTCACATGTGACCCCTGGCATCCAGCCACTGAACCCATCACAGAGGATATGGTCTGTTAACTGGCAGTTTGTGCATGGGGAAAACACTTCATTTGCTTCACTTCCCCAGGAATATAATAAAATTGACTACACTGCCCTGTAATACAGATTTATTACAGATTGTATTAGCTTAGAACCAAATACAATAACATATTTTGTAGGCAGCTGGATTTGTGACATCCCTCTACCAGAGTAAATCCATTATTGTGGGGTCTGCCAGCCTTACAAGCACTTCAAAAATGCTATAATACATCCCTGTTTCCTTCTAAGGGTGGCTTACAATGCAAGCATGCAAAAGTAATACCTTAGCTATGTTTGCACTAATATTACCACTTCAAAATGTTTTATATAGAAACAATATGCTTGATTTAGAATGCTTATAAATGTGGGTTTTCTTTTGATTTACTTTATATATTTCGTTGCATGAATATGTTGTGACCTGTTTAGTTTAATAAATGCATTCACAGTAAAGTTTGTTTTGTCACATTTTACACCTATAGATGCAAGTGATTGGTCACACTCACACATGCACATCATCTAATTTAAAGTGCAGTACTGTCCATAATAAGACTAAAAGCTTGTGAAATAAAGATACAGCGGACTCACTAAGTTCATTGAGAAACACTCCAGATTTTTACTCCGCAGTACTGAATCTTAAGATCTAAGCCAAGGGTGGGCAAAAGGTAGATTCTCCCATCAGACGTAGACCTTTAACTTCCATGATGCTTTAACCTTGCCAGGCAAAGCATCATGGCGGTTGTAGTTCTACCACATCTGGGGATCTGCCATTTACCCAGCACTGATTGTTCACATTTAGAATGTTGCTGTAAGATCACACATTAATGGAGTCGTCTGACTTTTAAAGGGAAATGTCACCTTTCCCTACTGGCTGGCTGCTATGACTGTCATGGAGCAATAGATTACGCTTTACAAAACCCACTATCATTCAGAATTAAAAATTCTGGAAAATGTGTTACTGCAACACTAGAGGAGCAGTTTCACACACAAGAATTAATGCTTGTAACATTTTGCGAGATAATTTCTCACTTTTAAAAATATATATATATTTTTTTGTTAAGTGAGTTTGTATTACGCAGTTCTGCATATAAACAGTTACTGTGAGTTAGGTACAGGGTTTCTGTATGTTATCAGTGCGGGAATAGGAATAAATAGGGCTTTGTGTATAACAAAGTATTTCAAATGCTTTCTTTTTTTTTGTGAGACCATCAAGCACCTTTAAAAATTATAAATAAAAAAACAAGAAGCCATGTAAACCACAAATAGTGTGTGTTAGTTTATTACTTGCTGCTTCTGCAGGGCAAAATATCATTTTTAATATAATTGCATATCCCATATATTAAGCAAATATGTGTTTTGTAAGATCTGAGGAATAAAATAAAATGTAGAATACCATACATCTGTATTTACCTACATCCTGGAACAGGGTGCTGATTTGTCCTAGTAAAGGGACACTATAGGCACCCAGACCACTTTATCTCATTGAAGTGGTCTGGATGGAATGTAAAACACTGCAGTTTCAGAGAATGTCTACTGGACCACCACTACAGGTGCTTCCTGGAATTTTACAGAGTATGATTCCATGAAACGATGCTAGACGTCCCCACGTTTTGCACGAGGATGTCCAGCATGTTGAAATCCTCCTCCCCCGCCCCCCACTGTAGGAAATCATTGAATCAATGTTTTCCGATGGGGAAGGCCTAATAGTCACAGACAGCACACACAGTGCATGTGTTTTAGGTTCCCCTGGATTAACAACTGAGGAGGAGACAGACCCAGATTCAGGTAAGTGTTTTAAAGGTGTTTTTTTTTTAACCCCTTACGTGGCAGGAATGGAGGCCCACACAATTTTAGTGCATAGTGACACCAACGTTAGGAATACACTTTTGTATTCCTAACATTATAGTGTTCCTTTAAATATAGTATGTGCAAGAGGAGAAATAGAAATATTACTGTTTCTCCAATGCAATGCGTGCCTTTACTGCACTGGATTATGATGTAAATTGTTATATTAATAGTATATGTTTAAAAGAAAACTGAAAATCACATACAAAAGTTAGTACAAGTTGTAGTCAATTTTCAAAGATGTATTCAATTGTGCACATAATTTCCTTAAATACAATTATTTGACCAGCAGTGTAGAGTGGACTCTGGGTAATGGAAGAAAACTCTGACCTGCTCACTCGTGCAGCAAACGTGCTAGACTAGAGGCTGATGGTGCTGAGACATGACAGTGGGGAGGAGAAGAGAAAAGACAACAACTATGCCCGGAGTGAACAAATATTCCCAACCCACTGGATAACCAGGGTAATTTATGTCACAGTGTTATCAAAATAAGTCTTCCCTCTAGGCCTGGTACTAACTGTATACAACATCACTGTGTATTGCTATGGGTGGGATTAAGAAGCCATTGGAGCAAATGCGGCTCTCTCTAGTTCAGAATCTACTGAAACTAGGGAACATTTATCTTCCCCATGGCTGATGCCTCCGCTGTTCCTTTGCGTCACTGTTCTGCTCTAGTCTTGTAGTACACACTGTACTACATGTCTAGCGGCCAGAGGTTCTTCCCTCTTGGACATCTACAAATGCAGTTCTACATGGCAGTGACTTTATAGTACGACGACAAAGCTCTTACTATGCATTAAAGATTTCGTTGTACTGGAACTGCCTTAGTAAAGTCCCAAACTGGAAGAGACTTGGGCAACACATTTACCATATGATTTGAGGACCACAGTAACAGCTTTGGCTGGATAATAAGTCTACTAACTTTTTTATAATGACTGTGGCAATGTTACAGTGCGTAGAGGAGGGAAACAATAAGAAAATAAACAATGGCAGTGATATGGGAGAATTAAGACCGAGCAAGGAAGAGCCTGCTAGTTGTCCCTTTAACACCCACGTTCCATTATCCCAAAATTAGACAATATCTTTTAACTGTTATTTAAAGTAAGTGAGGCAGTAAACTATCCTGGCTGCGTGTTTGCCCGAAACGTTAAAATTGCTCAAACTCATAAAGTGCATCTTGATTAGTTCATGGAACTATACCATAGCGTTCAAGCAATGTTAAAGGAAATCCAACTATGAATTACAATGATTCTAGAATTCACACTGTCTGAAAGGGGGGGAGGAGGATAATTTAAGTAATTTTTACTGGGGGTAGTGAAATTGCAAGACTGGAAACCGTAATATTTCTTATTACATACACACCTAATAAAACAAATATAAAATAGCATCAGACCTTGTAATCTGTGAATTCTCTCTGCAAAAGTGTAATGTCCAGATTAGTGATATCCCGAATTGTTCGCCGAATGGTTCGCCACGAACGGTTTACCGCGGACGCATCATTGAGTAAACTTTTACCCTGTACCTCACAGTCAGCAGACACATTCCAGCCAATCACCAGCAGACCCTCCCTCCCACCTCCTGGACAGCATCCATTGTGAAGCTGCATTCTTAGTGAGCTGTCCAGGAGGTGGGAGTGTCTGCTGCCGATTGGCTGGAATGTGTCTGCTGACTGTGAGGTACAGGGTCAAAGTTTACTCAATGATGAGTACGCGGCGAACAGTTCGGGACATCACTAGTCCAGATATATGAACACCAAGAGACAACACTCACTTTCACAAGTTAAACATAACGTTCACAGAACTGTGTAATAATTAGCTATAAAAGAGTGAATTCATTAGTGAGAGTTTCCCAGTCCAAATAACCCACCAGTTCTCATTGAATAAAAAGGAGTGCTTATTAGCTGACGAGCATTTATCAGTGGTGGATTGTGAAGTTTAAAGATGATGAGTTTTACCAACTTAAGCAGATGAAATGACATGGCCTGTTCAAAACCTACATCTCCAGTTATCAAGAGGAGAAACTGCAGATATAATCATGACAGATACTTTTTTTCTTACACACACTTATTAGTGATCCTTATAATGCCAATAGATTTGTATTTTTCCACCAACAAAAACTGGGAGATAATAAAGTGGAATGGTGGCATTGCCCCTCCTGCCCCAATGGACCAGACTCTTCACCACACAATAATTATGGATTTTACTTATCTACCAATTCTCTTCCAAGAAGCAACAGACTCCAGAAAGCACTTCTTCCAGATTTTGGACAGGGTAATGGGAACATTCTTATATTGCTCAGTCTTGATTCTAAATGTCTGTAACTAGAGAATAAAATGTTTAAGAATAAAAATACAAAACAAAAACACATTCAGTTATTTGCATTGTTGAGAGGAGATTGAGTGTGGCTATACTAAGGCAATAAGGATAAAGACATTTGGGGAACAATGAGAAGGACCTCCATGTTGTGCCTCCACACAATTATTCTGCTGGTGGTTGAACTAAAAGATAACAAGCTGGAATTTGCTCCATATGAATTTGGTTTCAGGTCTACATCTTGTACACTATAGCTTATGCTATTGTCCTATTAAGTTAAATGTAATCTGACCTCCTGAAATCTTGTACAAGATTAAAATATGATCTTTCAACATTTGCGTTAAGTTCTTTTCTCTATCATATTTGGACAAGGACATAAACATAGCAAACCTGATCACCTGGGATATACATACGGTCTGAAGAAATACAAAAAGTACTTTCAATGGGTATGACCTGCAGTTCAACAAAGCATCTAGCTTATGTCACTGCATTCAGTATTAAGTGATTCAGAACTGAGCCGGCAGGACATTTATTTTCAAAAGTTTTGTTAGAAGTGATATTCTACCCTATCTACACTGCTATTAGCTTTATCAACGTTATGCTCAGGTAAAACACAGAAGATGAATGATAGGTCCACGAGAATGGAAAACCATGAACTAATTTACCACTAGGTGGCAATCTAGACATATCCATAGCTGCAAAGTACTTTGATCCTGATCAAAGTCCCGAACGGTGGACTGAAATGTTGATTTCGATTTTAAAACTGCTCAATAAAGATTGGACTTTTAATATATATGTATTTATTTTTAAATAGTAATGTCACTTTTATTATAACCTTAATTTAGCACACATGTAGTTTGCATTGTGAGTATAGTCATCCAAGCACAAACACTAGTATTGGCACTGTTTTTAATTGCTTTAATCACATTAATGGACTCTCTAGTGCCAGGACAACATATTCATTTAAAACCCCTTCAGTGACTTACCTGAATCCAGCGCCGATGTCCCTCGGTGCTGGGTCAGGCTCCGCCTACCCTCCTCCCCACCAATGGCAGCCAGTGGGGGAGACCTAATGCGCATGGGCAGCAATTATTCAATGCTTTCATAAGGGGATTTCGGCGACGCTGGAGGTCCTCACATAGCGGGAGAACGTCTATAGCGTGAAGGAATCTAAGAACACTGAAGTCCCTCTAGTAGCTGTTTGATAAACAGCTAGTAGAGAAGGACTTAACCCTGCAAGGTAATTATTGCAATTTATAAAAACTGCAATAATTACACTTGCAGGGTTAAGAGTGGTGGAAGTTGGCACCCAGACCACTCCAATGGGCAGAAGTGTTCTGGATGCCTGGAGTGTCCCTTTAATTTTGTATTCTGTATACTAACAACGCTCTTACAATAGATTAATTGAATGTACTTTAGCTTATTTTGCATTATGTCATAAGGGTGAATTGACATGCTTGAAGGTCTAATTGTGTCTGAAGTGGTTGAGAGGAGCCAGAAACAGTGCATCATTTTGGCGCTGTAACTCTGAGAAGATGTAATCACTTACATTTGTTTGCATTATATATTTACTACTTTAAAAGCAATTGTATGTTACAGTTGCACCTGCATACTCTAGAATAATTTATATTTTAAAACAAAACATGGACCCCTTTAAATACCTAAATCAGAATCAGACCCGGTTCAGCAATCAGAAAGTTGACTTCTCCTGTAGAGCTGATAATTCACTAATCTCAAAGAAAACTGCCATCGGAGCACTCCATCGATAGATTACATGGGAATTAGTCAGATCCTTGCTTTCCTGAAACACATGGATTTCCAATAATGGAGATAGTCTGAAATCATAACCTATATACAGGATCAGAGTTGCCTACCATTTCCTCATTTCTTGTCCAAATGTCGCTACAGTAAACCAAGGGACAACATTGCAACCGAAATCTGCACTGGACCGATGAGCACTGAAGATAAACCTCAGATGAGCCTTGATCGAAACACGCATCGGGAGCACAGACCTATCAATACATAATTATTTAGATTAGTTCATGCACCCAAGATGAGTTAACATTGGTAAAAGTAATACTTCCAAATAACTACAAAGGAAGTCCCTCTACCCAAATTATATATAGTCGATTGACTAGCAACACAGTGTAACAGCTGCCGGTTCCCCTATTTACCACTATAACGTCGCTAACCGTACAGATATCTTAACTATAATATTACATAGTTAGTAATAGTTCCACTATGTAAAATATTTTAATAAACAAAAATATAGACATATAAAAACATAATAATCCATTACAATAATGTATAGCAGAGTTTATAAGATTAAAGTATATGCTTGCAATATTTAAAATAGAATAACATTCTCTTAAACGAGTCAACCTCTCAGTCATGATAAAATGGAGCAGCATCTCTGTATCCAAAATTCTCTTTTCTGTGTCCCCAATATTAATAGGTACACATATTAATACCTTAGATTTTCAATTAGGTCATGTTAGGATCTACCTTAACTTGGCAAAGATACAAGGCCATGACTTATTTCACAGGGGAACATCTTAATCAGTCTATTGTCATGACCTAGACATCTTATCTATCTTTAGACTAAAACCTAAAGGGACACTCCAGGCACCCAAACCCTTCTGCCCATTGGAGTGGTCTGGGTGCCAACTCCCATCACCCTTAACCCTGCAAGTGTAATTATTGCAGTTTTTATAAATTGCAATAATTACCTTGCGGGGTTATGTTCTTCTCTAGTGGCTGTCTTCTCTAGACAGCCACTAGAGGGACTTCTGGCTTCTTAGACGACTTTTGGTCGACACTGGAGGTCCTCACGCTATGCATCCTCCAGCGTCGTCAGAATCCCCATAGGAAATTGCTGCGCATGCACATTAGGTCTCCCCCGCCGGCAGGGGAGGAGCGTGGGCGGAGTCTGACCCAGCGACAAGGGACATCAGCGCTGGATTCAGATAAGTGACTGAAGGGGGCGGAAGGGAGGAGGGCACTAGTGCAAGGAAAACTGTTTTTTTTACCTTTTGGGGTACACATGACATAGGAAATTCCCTGACTAGTTGTTCCACTTACCTAGGGCAAAATGGTGCCCTAAATTATATTTAACCGCGGCTGGTTCCCTTATTTACCACTAATGTCTTAAAGCATAGAACTTAGTAGGGCTAACCATACAGATATCTTAGCCATAATTTTATATAGTGTAAGAGATCCTCTATTTAACATATATAAATAACTGAGAATACAATATAAAATAAGGATTGGAAGCAATAAAATTTTGTCTTTTTGATATTTATTATATAAAAATATAAATATAGACATATAAGATCCATTATAGCAGAGTTTATAAGATTAAACTAAATGCTTGCAAATATCATTAATAGGTTAACATACCCTTCTGAACATGTCATCATGTCAGCCTCTCTGTCATTTTAAGATGGAGCAGCATCTGTCTTCAAGTCTCTCCTCTGTGTCTTAACATTTAAAAGTACACCTATTTATACCTTAGGTGTCTCCATTTTAGGGTTACCGTAGTTCATATATGAAAAAGTAACACTTCTTTTACTTTATTCATTTTAGGACCTCCCTTAACTTGGCAAACATACAAGGCCATAACTAAAGGGTGTATACGTCATGGAAATTTTCCTGACTTAGCTCAAGATGGCATCTTAAAGTCTGGACATCCTTATCTACTTAAGGTTACCACAGTATATTGTGTACTGAAAGAGTCGTAGCATAGCCTTGAAGCTTGTTTATGCATTATTGTTATTGTAATTCGTCTGGGACAAAATGGCGTAAACATAATATGCGCTGAGGTTATTGCTTAAAGAAACATCTATGAAAAACAATATGTTCCATTTCTAACACCTTGTCAGTTAGCAATATCTCTTAAAGACAAAGTACACAGTTTAAGAAATGCAAATATTACAAGTTTTAGAATGAAATGTTGTATTTGCCCATAACAAAACATTGTATGAAAAACAATGTTCCATTTCTAACAATTTGTCAGTTTGCAAAATCTCTTAAAGACAAAGTACACAGTTTAAGAAATACAACTTTTCATTCTTAAAAAAAACACAAAAAAAAAAAACTTAGTATTTGCACATGCCCATAACAGTTCTCATATTATACCTTTTCTAGTCTATTAGGACACTAATTATATTACGGTTGAAACAATTGTAATATGCTGTTCAGCCATTAGATGGCATTGGTATACCAACAATAATTACTTTCGGTATTAAGTTGACCTATGCATGTTGGATGTAATTATTTTTTGGCGATCTTCAATTTGTTTTAGTTTTTTAGATTGTGATGAGACTTTGCTTCTTTAAAAAAAAAAAAAATTATAAAAGTTACATTCCAATTAAACATCCTTTCTGTGTACAATAACACCTAAATAACCACTGAATGCATTTTCTGGATTTTTTTTTTACAAACATGGTAAATGCCTGCTCCACGGAAGCTTCAGCAAGTAATCCACTGTAGTTTTCATGGCTGACATTTGGTGTGTTTTAGGATCTGTGTTAATAAACACTTATTATGAACAAAAATAGTCAGTGTATTTTATATATAAAAAGATGAAACGTTACACCAACAGATTAACTAGTACTCACTGTCGCAGCAAAGTAACATTGGTGATGTACCAAGACAGCATTTGATGAAAGAAACAATCCACTGTAGCTTTAAGGTGGCTGTCCAAATGGGTCACAAAGTCTCTAGGTTGCGCTACATATTCTATACACCTGTGGTTCATCTTATGTTGCTAGGCCTGTGCTTCTGAATAGGGGTAGAGGGTGAAGATATCTCTTTACGAGGAATATAAACACATTCCATACATGGTTAGAATTACACTCTCTCTTTTTGTACAGGAGCTTTGATCAAATTGTAAGAATATAGTATCTCTTCTGAGAATCTCTAGAGAATTAAGTTAATATCAAACATGGTATTTCTGTCATATCTAATGACCTAAAAAAAACATGGATTCCAAAGCATCTCCCAAAATGGAAGCCAGTGAGATTGTACATTCCGAGAGTTGCGTATCTCATCTCTCTCTTTGACAGTTTTGGTCATAGCTGAAATAACCCCTGTAATAATGGGTAGTCAGGTTTTAAGTGCAAACACAGTTGAAAATTACCATGTTAGCATTACCTTGTTAAAAGTTTCTTCCAGAGATGGATGCCACCATTTCTACACAAAGGTACTTTTCACATCAATCCTATCTCGAGATAGTAGCTCTAAACACTTATTAGAATAAATTATGTTAGAATGACATCTTAAACATCAATTTTCTTTATTATGAAAAAAAGGGTGTATTACAAAATAGTTAATCTCCCCTTCCCCCCCACCCCCCAAAAAAAGTGCCAGACGGTTCAAAAACATCCAGCTATGTTTCCCCCTTGTGCCTAGCAAGTTCGTGTATGGTATGGTTATTTAAAGAGTAACTCCATGCACTACGAACACTTTAGTGATTTAAAGTGGTCATGATACCTGGAGTCGCTATGAAATGAAACACATAGACATCAACAAGAGATTAACTCCACCTCTGGCAACATCAATAGCCAGCCCAGAACAATAGTTCCAGGCGGCTAACGTAAATTTTTGCTAAATTTTTCTGTCTCACACACACCGTCAAATCGGATGTCTTTGGTATTCCCCATTTCAGGGTCTATCGACAAGAATTAGCTCACAATACAATTCGCATTATGTATTTATTATGGGCTTGCACAGGTCCTGCATCGAGCGTTACCCGGATTGGGAGATAAGCCAAACAAGATGTTCTAGGCACATTCTATTGCAAGTGCTAACAAAAGAAAATATATAGGTCGCGCTATATGGTAATGGGAATAGAAGTAAATATAAAATTGGATAAGACAAAAATAAAACAGGGAAAAATTATCCCAATAATGTAAAAGTCTTTAATAAAACCTGTGATAATACTGAGGTCTGAAAAAAGTCCAAAAGTCCAAAGATTAGCCGAATCTTCTTGTATTAGCGGTATCACAACTTGATGGTGGGTATATGGACATGTAAAGAAAACAGAAAGACTCCAATGGTGCAGATGGTAATATAGCAGATGAGTAGAAGGCAAATATTATAGCAGGTAATCCACTCACCTATTTCTGAGCATAAAATTGCTCAGGTGATAGTAGCGTTCAGTGGCGTTGATCCTCCACTGGTAGGATATAGGTGGAGAAGATATAAGAAAACTCCTCGGTATATGGAGAAAAAAAAAAACAATATAGTGCTCACTGAATAAGTGAGAAGGATAAAATAGTAAGAGCAGTAGAATACTCACATGCGTATGAGCAGGATATACTGCTCACTTTGATAGCGTAGGTGGTATTATCCCCACCTAGGATTCTTGAGCATATGTTATTCCAATATAACAGGTACCAGGATTCAGAAAATAAAAAATAGTATTATATAGTAAAAGAAATTATAAATAATAACAATAAAACTTTATTTTTAATAACAGAATCTATAAAATATGAATATAGCCAAAACGCGTTTCACCTCACAGGGCTTTTTCAATTGGCAATAAAGGAAAAAACATACTGGTACATGAATGCTTATATAAACTGTCTAAACATATGCAAATTCAAAATTTGGCGCCAAAATGACGTCATTATTAAAACATGGGAGTGTGAGAAAAAAGAAAAAAAAAAGAATTTTTTTTTTTTTAAAGTAGAAAAAAATATCTTTAAAATAACATACAAGTGGGGGGCGGGGCCGGACCGCCATGCTAACCGGTCGCATGCAGGAGAGGCTCCGGAGCGATCGGGCCTCTTAAGCTACAAATGGCAGATTATTACGATAACCGACAAGCCTACAAAATACACACGGCTGTGGGAGAGGTAGCGGACCCTGAGATCGGGAGCTTTGGACCCCATAGTGGAAGACCGAAGCTTCGAGGGCTGCGGCCTACTCGGGAGGGGAGTGAGGTGGACGGCCGCTGCCAGGCCTCCCTTCCCAGCTGCCACACGCTGATTGCCAGAGCAGCTTGCCGGTCCCGTTTCCCCCCCCTTTGGGCCGGGGGGGTCATCCCGGTCCCCACTGAGAAGAGAGGTGGGGAGGCTGGGGCACAAGAAAAATCCGAGGCTAACCTTGCAAGATGGCGGCAGCTTCTGACTCTCCACCATCTACCCCTACAACACGGAGTCTCTCCAAGCTGCGACCAAGCCAACCACTCCGGCGGAGGTCCCCAAAGCCAGATACTCGAGGGATACAGCGCTGGGAGAGAGGGAGACCGTGCAAGTAACTGGATCCGCCGCCAGCAACAGACCCTCTCTGGGGGGGGGCTGGACACACGTGGCGAGCAACGGAGCCATGTTCGCAGCGTGTATCTACCAACTGGAGCTAAGCAGTCGGAACAGGACGAACCTCAATTCTCTCGTTATGTGCCGAGCAGCTGGGGTACCAGACCGGGGTCTAGGAAGACCGATCCTGGCATGCAAGCACAGAGACACCCACAGCCCCAAAACATGTGGACTTTGTTAGAAACAGCAGCTACACGTAACCCACTGGCAGCTTCAGACCTAAGATGCACAGCGGTACACCGCTGCCACTTTGCCCTTTTTGGCCTCTTCTCCCCACCAGACCCCACCCAGAGCTTTGTAGCTGCGCGGGGTCCTGCTCGACTCCAGTGGTCACTTGCCTACTGGCTCACACGACCATTTAAGTTAATACCCCTCATGTCAGTGGTCTATTGCTTATAAATTTTCTACTTGGTCTTACATGCAGACATATATGATTCACAACGTTAAAAATCCATTGCTAAGAAGAATGTACATCCAATGCTTTCCCTTTTTGTCTCTTCTCTGACTACTACTATCTGACTTTAAGCTGCTGTCACTATGGCATAAATATTTACCCTTCTCAGAAAAGCAATGCCATAAGCCTTACCATAATCTAACTATTGTTGATACTTGCATAACATATACCACTAGATTGCCTTACTACGTTTAAAAAATGTTTTAAAAATGTGCTTTCACTTCTATGCCACATATGTGTACATCTATGTTATTGATGTGATTATGTTTGCTGTTGTGGCAACGTATATCCTACTGTCAAACCATGCACAACAAAAATAAAGAATTCAAAAAAAAAAAAAAATAACATACAAGTTATTGTAATTTAATATTGTAATGGAAACTTTAAAACGAGTATTAATTAAGATAAACAGATAGAATACATAAGAAACATATGAAATCACGTGATCGCGCCATTGCGCGGTCACGTGGTACAGCTGAAAAGGCTTATGGGAACTTTATGCTGGGTGGTCATCTAGATCGGCACCAGCAGAGGGGCAGGGAATGTTGACAGAGGCACGTGATCGCGGGCTGCCGCGGTCACGTGGTTCAGCAAGAAACTAAAAGCTGGCAACACTATGAGCAAAAAGAGAAGGAGGAGCACGTGATCGCGAGCAGCCGCGGTCACGTGGGATACAGCAATATGGTGAAAAATCTAATATGAGGGTGGGGGGCATGAAACTTTAAAACGAGCATTAATTCAGATAAGCAGATAAAATACATATAAAATCACGTGATCGCGCCATCGCGCGGTCACGTGGTACAACCGAAAAGGCTTATGGGAACTGTATGCTGGGCGGTCTTCTAGATCGGCACCAGCAGAGGGGCAGAGAATGTTGACAGAGGCACGTGATCACGGGCTGCCGCGGTCACGTGGTTTGGCAAAAAACTAAAGGCTAGCAACACTATGAACAAAATAGAGAAAGAGGAGCACGTGATCGCGAGCGGCCGCGGTCACGTGGGATACAGCAATATGTTGAAAAATCTAATATGAGAGTAGGGGGCATGAACCAAATAATTAGGATATAGAATAAACAGAGAGGATATTTATAATGTTGTAAAAAGGATTAATGGTTGAAATATATAAAAATGTAAAGTAAACTAAGATAATGAGATAAAATTGTATAAGAGGTTAGTAGCTAAAATATGTAAAAAGTGTGAAAAAGGAAAAAAAGAGAAAACTGTGTAAAAAATAATAAAAAAATAAAACCTGCTACATTCTATTGCAAGTGCTGACATTCATAAATTCTCACATAGAACATGATTTCCGAATTATGATGTTATGGCTCCTGATAATACGGTTACTGCACCACAGAAGGTAAAGAGGAAACACTGAATGGTAGGAGTGAAAGAGAGCATAACAAAATATCCAACAAAATGAACTATAACCAACCGTTCCACCTCATGTGCCTGGACTTGCCCTTTAACTCTCTTTGCACAGTGATGGATAATATGACTTACAAGTGTATGTTTACTTACTTCCCGTCTGGGTGCTTTGAAGGTGCCTTCTTTTAGTTCAGCTGTGGTCACCATCAGAACTGCAGTAGGTAGGACAGAAGATACATGATATAAGATGCACAAAGCTGTAATAACATTTAGTATTTATATAGCGCCTTTCTCCCAATGGGACTCAAAGCACACTCTCTTAGAATTAACCAAATTAGCAGCTGAATAGTAATAGATATTACCCAATTGATGGTACTCATTTTATCGACCTCAGAAGGATGAAGGGCTGAGTTGCATTTTTTTAAACAGACTTTGTGCTCAGGGAATTTATGATCTGAGCTACCTCACCGGAGGTAACATTAATAAAAGTTATGTTATGCCCAAATTGCCCAATAAGTGTTCAAATGTCATTTCACTTGTAGAACGGTTTCTGGTCGTGGGATTGTATGTGACAATTACCATCCCTTGTCTGCTTATAAGTGGAATGGTCAATGACTATATTTTAAACATTTCAAGTATTCGTGTGTGAGAAAACAGATTTAAAAAGGTTTTTATTCTGTTCACACTATTGCAATTGTAGATACTTTTAATAGTATTGGTATTTGCAAGTTAAATGGTCTCCCTCGTCAAGTATCTGTGTAGTAAATTTTAAAGATTTACTTTATAATCAATGCACAACACATTTACTAAACTATTACACGTTCAACACTGTTTGCCATTTCTTCTTTATCTTGCATTTATTTAGGAACAAAGGGTTGTAAAAAACAGTTTAACAATGTATTGGTATGCAGATAGGCGTGTGGTGGCTGTGAATTAAACTATCTAGCAATCTTTCAAAGTGCTAAAACACCTATATTTACTGTGATATTATTTTACATTCTAAGTCATTCACTAGTCTGTGGTTTAAAGAGACACTATATTCACCAAAACGACTCTACTTAATGAAGCAGTTTTGTTGTATAGAACATGCCCCTGCAGTCTCAATTCTCTATCTTTAGGAGTTAAATCACTTTGTTTATACAGCCCTAGTCACACCTCCCTGCATGTGACTTACAAAGTCTTCCTAACACTTCCTGTAAAGAGATGCATCTAATGTTTACACTTCCTTTATTGTAAATATTGTTTAATTTAGAATTTATTATCTCCTGCTCTGTTAATAGCTTACTTGCATTGTAGGATCCTGCAGGAGCCTCTAAATTTCAATTTATAAAGCAGGAAATAAAATTTTTAAAAATAGGTTAAATCCAAGTGAAAATTAAACCATTTTGTTTTCATGCGGGCTGTGTTAGTCACAGCCAGGGGAGGTGTGGCTAGGGCTGCATAAACAGAGGTGATGTAACTCCTAAATGGCAGAGAATTAAGCAGTGAAACGTCAAAGGTATTATCTATATCAAAAAATTGCTTCATCAAGCAAAAGTTGTTTTGGTGACTATAGTGTACCTCTAAAGTTCTATTTATTTGTTTCCCTTGGACCGTGAATATCTCCCTAAGAAATGCATTTGTCATCACTCCTTGAGGGTGGGGGGGTGGAAATACTGTTGTGTTTGGATCTCTGAATGTGAATGTAGAAAATAATCCAGGCACTCCAAAGAATAGGCAGTTTTATTGGCACCAAGAACCAGAAAAAGTTTCGACCCCTTAGGGGTTCTTGGTGCCAATAAAACTGCCTATTCTTTGGAATTCTTTGGAGTGCCTGGATTATTTTCTACATTCAAACTTCATATTTGGTCCTTTTGGTACTGGGACTTATTCAGTGCAGCACTCAGGATTCCAGGACGAAGGGTTGAGTGCATTTCCACTACCTACATGTGGATCTCTGAGTGTATCAGGAAAAAGAACAGGTACCGTTTTTTATTTTTGCAGATAAATTGATTTTAATCTTGAGGAAATTAAAGGATCTTACAAATAGTAGTACATAAAGTAATTGTTTTGATGCTGTAATGTGTTTTCACATAGATCAATGTTGGTGCTATCACTCTATTGCCACACTTTTCAATTGAAATATATTCATTGCTCTTAAAGGACCACTATAGTGCCAGGAAAACAAACTTGTTTTCCTGCTCTATAGGGTCTTTGGGTCCCCCTCGTAAAGGGGGAGGAAGGGGTTAAAGTATCCTCCCTCTTCCGATGTCATCTGCTGAATGTGCATGCACGGCATGAGCCGCGCGCGCAGTCAGTCCACAAGAAAGCATTTCTAAATGCTTTCCTATGGACGCTGGCGTCTTCTCACTGTGAAAATCACAGTTTCTCTGAAACTGCTATGTTTACAGCTGCAGGGTTACCCTAGATGGACCTGGCACCGAGACCACTTCATTGAGCTGAAGTGGTCTGGGTGCCTATAGTGGTCCTTTAAGTCCGGTACATTATTTAGCATCCTACGGTGAACTTTATTGCTATTTCCACTTGGGATAACTAGAGTGTAACTTTCCTGGATACACAAGTAGTGGAAACTGATGGTTTGAATGATATACTATGGATTCACACTTTATGACCTCAAGACTGTCCTATCTACTTTCAGTGTCTGTTTCTTAACCTTCTCAAAAAAAAAAATGTGCAAATTATTTCAGTATTTGTTCCACTATTCCCTTATTTTTCAAAGCATTATCAGCTGAGAACACGATTTTCAGTTTGTACAACATAGATTTACTGAACTACTGTGTTTATTATTTGTTTATTTTTAATTCCAGTGATATTCAGACCTTTTTAAAGACTGACCAGCTTTATTTATATATATAAAAAATAAAATACAAAAAATTACATAAGGTCTCCGCTGCCCATTTTGTTCAGTATTAGGAGTATTCACTTAACTTTCTGTACTTTGTAGTGTCTGAGCCCTTGGTTTGTAGTCTCAAACATCTATCCTGAAAATTCTTAAATCAATCCGTGAACTGTGAGATAACCGGTGGATACTCTAGGTGTCCTAATGAATGTGACGTTTATGTAGCAGCTTTACATCTGATAATAGTACTATACGTTTTCAGGATTTTTCTGCATGTTTTTGTAGCTGGCCTTCTCTTGATCAAGATAAAGTAGTCATTCAAGCAATGGGAAGAAATACAAAATCTTGACACCAATTCATTTACTACAATTATTCTTATCCGGTGACATAACCTCAAAGATTTGTGAAGTTTTTGGTCAGTATTTGATTTAAAGTATCCACCCTATTTTAATATTTAGTGGCTATCCTGTAGCCAGATCATTATAAGCTCTGTTTCAAGCAAAGCTGAAAAGATTATTGTAGCTTTATCCTGATGTTTCTGTATGGTTTATATGGCTTTAAGTGTCTGCTCCATTTTTGGAACACGGAGTACTAATGTTTGAAATACTGACGTTTTGCTTCTGTGCTAGGTTGTATTCCGCTTGGTGGTAAAATCGAAACACTAACTCAGAGGACACTGGTAAATGACAATGCTGATGTGGACCCCAGTTCACTGTAGACAGTTTTTCTAGCATTCTTTGTCAACAGATACCACCAAATGAAACTAAATTGTCATAGCATCTTAAAATTGCACATTGCCATTTCTCGGTTTTATCTCCTATTACTGAAACACAATCAGAAGCAGGTCCTAGAAATATTTCCAGGAGGTATCAAGTGAAATAAGTTGATAATGAAATAACTGCAGAGCATCATTTAGACAGAGCACACCAAGTCCCCAATCCACATTCCACACAGGGCTGTGTCCAGCAGCCATTTCAAAGTGAACCTATGAATTTGATCCATTTAATCTGCTGTTGAACAGCATAGTGACCAACTGAGCCCAGGCCAACCTGACAAACTGTATGCCCAATAGCCAGTATGGGTTTGCCTTAAATTAGGCAAATTCAAAGATTATAATTTGTTGCACAACATATGTTTGCACTGCAAGTGATTGCAGAAGTAGCTCGTTAAATTTCAGATAATAGTCAATGTTACCATTTTGTCTAGGGTAAGTGACTTGGAGGAAAAAAACCATGCATTTTTGGTTATGTTACAATGAAATGGGAGAGCAAAAGAATGATATGTGGAGGGAGAAGACATTTTTCCACCACCAATATTTATTTCTGTTAAAGACTATAAATCCGTACAAATATACACATTTAGAACTGTAAAACCTACATACACAAGCAGAGTGTGTTCTTAAGATGAAATGAGGTATACAATAATACAAAAAAGGCTGAATTAAAATAAAATTTAAAAAGGATTATATAGAATATATATTATCTTTTCCCCATTTAGCTCAGTTATGGCCAAGTTTAGCACTGCAGATGACTGGGAGTACATTTACCAAAATGCCTGATGGAAAATGTAGTTGTAGCATCTGCAATGTCAAGTTTAGTCATCACTGATTCAGGGCATAGTGGTAATAAAACAAACATTGACCAAAATTTGGCAAATATAACAAGGATCAAAAAAAGTAGATTGTGTTTAAATATTGAAAGAATAAGACACAAAACTGCCTCCATGGCTTTGACACCATGCAAATACTGCATTTTAATTTGATTTTAAAATTACAACAGAAATAACTCCCTTGGTCTGGATTGTATAAGCAATGTGCTACCAACATGTGACGGGACATACAGCAAATAAAGATAAAACAACAATCAGTCCAGTTTGTTTTTTATAAGAATTAGCAGCTAAATCAACTCTTATATACAATTTACTAGCAACTGAGCCATCTTTTTATGTTTAAACTTTGGCAAGATTACTTACAAACTTGTACAACCATTTACCCAAAAACTATTTAAAATATTTGCAATGCATAAAAATAAAGATTTTGGCTTTAATTTCTTTCACTTCTAGAGGGGCCTTCAATGTAATGCTCTGCAATCCAATGCAGGCCCCTTGGGCAGCACCGGGGTAAAAATCCCCTTATCCTCTGTAATCTTCATATACATACATATATATACATAACATATACTTTCTTCTATTTACGTGGAAGCTCAGGCACTGGGAGGCTTAATTTCAGAGAGTCATACTCTGGTATGCGGCCCATGATTCTGCTGAACAGATCCCACCCCATTCCAATTCCATGACCACAGTCCAGATTCTTCTCCGAATGGATTAGAAAAGAGTTACGAGACCCAAGGGAAGGACATGTTTTATTGCTCCCAAAGATCTATTTTTTAAAAATATTTTTGCGTGTCCAACTCTGGACATTAAACAATAGTTTATTTTTTTTATTTATTTTTAGAGAGACCTCAACGAGAAGCTTGGAATCCTTATACAACCTTTCCTGCTAACATACTTTAGAACTAGGTGTACTTCTGCTTCAAAGTTCAATTTCAAAAGTTTTTTGAAGGTCGCTGGAGAACGGATTTGTTGGAGAAGGGTTTGATCGAGGTTTTGATTTGCCTTCTAATGCAGCCCATTGAGCATCAAAAGGGTCTATCATTGTAGGAGCCCCTGCCCCTTGCTGGTGTTTGGCTCCAAAATCCCAGCCAGTGTTTTCCACTCCATTGACAGCAACTGAACCATTTTGTTGAGGAACATTTGGTTTAAAGAAAGGACTGCTTGTTGTGCTAGAGGTTTCATAGCTGGGGAATGCCTGCTGCTTGCCCAGGCCAGGAGATGGCTTTGGCTGGTAGACTTGTGGGTGGCCTGCTGCTCCAAACACATTAGCTACCATCTGTGAGGGCGTAATGCCAACAACTTGAACACTCGGGGCTGTGTAGCTCATTCCATTTGAAACTGGGAACGGCTGCTGCTGCACAGGAATGAATGGAGGTGGTAAAGTTGGGACTACAGAAACTGGAACAGGTGGTGGGGCTATTAAAGTGTTTGAAGTGTATAGCTGCGCAGAATTTGGTGCAGGTATATTCGGCTGTAACAAAGGCTGGATTGCTGGGACAGGAGATTGCCGTTGTTGAACCTTAATTGTTTTTGACACCTCTTCAAGCCAACGGTCGGCCTCTGAAGGTGTTCGCTTATGATGTGAATGGACAACTGCAGGAGTGGAGACTGTCTCAGGACCTAAAAAAAAAAAGAAGGACACAATGTGCAAGAGGTTATGAGAACAAATAGCAATTGGGAATCCAGGGGGGAGAATGGAAAATAATAATAATACTCTATGAATGGGACTTGCAGAAAATTAAAATCAACTTTATTTTCTCCCTGGTAACTTTTGTTCTAACCCTTAATATAGTCCTTAGACTAAACAGTGGGCTATCTGGTTTCAGGGGTCGTTATTTCCATCTCGTCTAACTCCCTAACCAATGTCCACTGGATAAAGGCATTGTGTAGGACATGCTACATAAAGTAGAATGAAAACTGATCTATGTGGAATGTCTGCAGTTGAATTTTCAAACCAATGAAAACTGTATCACTGCTTGCACACTACAACAGAAATGGGTTGGATCATCATCAAAACACTTAGCCCGAGTCTCAGCTTGAGTGGTTACAACTAGAAGCATCATCAGGGATCAGTTTGTTAATGACTTGTGTTTACAGTGTACCATGCTGTTATTGCAGAGATAAATATCAAGCACATGCCACTGGTCAGGTAACTACTCTCAACCTGGGATCAGAAACACTCCTTTTATTTCACCTCTAGACCAAAGACTTACACATGCTCCTATTATTTCACCCCCCAATCTGGGCTTGTGACAAAACTTTTTTGATTTCACCTCCCACTTTTGCTTGCAATATTTTATTTCACCTTTTGAACTTACACCCCTTTCCCCCTCCATGACTTGAGATGTGACTATCACATACTGCCCTTTTATTTCACCTCTCAGCCTGGACTTGTGCAGTGTACCACTTTATCTTCACCTCTCAACCTGGGCCTGTGACATGAACCACTTACCTTCACTTCTCAACCTGAGCCTGCGAGGTGCTCCCCTTTTAACTACCCTCTCAACCTGGGCCTGTGACATGAACCACTTACCTTCACTTCTCAACCTGAGCCTGCGAGGTGCTCCCCTTTTAACTCCCCTCTCAACCTGGGCCTGTGACATGAACCACTTACCTTCACCTCTCAACCTGAGCCTGCGAGGTGCTCCCCTTTTAACTCCCCTCTCAACCTGGGCCTGTGACATGAACCACTTACCTTCACCTCTCAACCTGGGCCTGTGACATGAACCACTTACCTTCACCTCTCAACCTGAGCCTGCAAGGTGCTCCCCTTTTAACTCCCCTCTCAACCTGGGCCTGTGACACGAACCACTTACCTTCACCTCTCAACCTGAGCCTGCAAGGTGCTCCCCTTTTAACTCTCCTCTCAACCTGGGCCTATGATGTGACCGCCTTCTAATTCACCTCTCAACCTGTGCCTATAATGTGACCACCTTCTAATTCACCTCTCAACCTGAGAGGTGAATGCCTTTTAAGTCACAACTTGACATGAACCTATGACATGGACCTTTTTATTGCTTCAGGAAAGAAGCTATTCTCTCAAAACATTCCAAGCCAAGTGAAAGAAGCAAAAAAAGCAACTTAATCTGATGGATGGAGAATTTAGTGAATGTGATTTCGAATAAAATGTTAATGGGCACATAAACAACATCTTTATCTCTTACCAACAAGAGTGGTTACAGATGGTGCCACACTGCTAGCAAGTGAGGGGGCAGGAGCAGAAGGGGCACTTGCCCAAGGATTGGTCTCACGAACAGGCACTGCTGCAGGAGCTACAGAAACTTGTATGGGTTTAGCAGCAGATAAAGTGAATGGAGCAGAATTGCCATTTACTGAAACAGGAGCACAAACAACAAAGCAGTTAGTACAAGCTGAAACATGCAAACATCAGATGCAGAGACTGGGTAAAGAAATGAATGTCAGAAAAGCACTTTGCTGAAAAGATGGGGTACAATCTTTGCACGGAGAATACGGAGTTTAAACAATTAAAAGTTTTATATAATAAAATTTGTATAGACAAGTGTTTATTTCTACTGAACTCGGGGAATATGCTACAACAAAAAACTGACAAGTTAGCTATGCGTAGTGCTTTTGTTTACTTTCTCATTCAAATCACATGCCAGGCTAACATGGCACAGCCTGTACAAATTACCAAGATCTCTATGTGCACATGGGCACTGTGAAGGCTAGTGAAATAAATAAAATGAACACATTCTAGAATAAGACTCCTAAGAGCAAACATCATGTAAAGATGGCAATGCCGGAAAAGTAGAAAAGGTGACTGTGTGTTAGACTTGACTTCAAGTATGTCAAACCTCTAGTGTATGTTTCAAAAGTGATTTATTGGGGTGGGGTGGGGTGGGGGGGGAGAAAGGTCACTAACATATAAGTGCCATTTCCTCAATAAAAAAAATGCACATTTAGAGCAGTCAAAAAATATATCAAAAAGTCAAAGAACAGTCTACAGAATGATACACCTTACAGCATTAAGTTTGCCTCTACTGCACAAGTTCTGATCAGTCAATCATTGGATATAAAGCGGCTACTCATAATACAGTTTTGATTTTAAATGCATTTTTTCTTGTATTTTCTATTGGCAGCTTTCCTGATGAAAACTAATATACTCTACTTTTTGCAATAATAAAATAATAGAAAACCATGTACCTCTAATATGCACATTTAAAGTTGCTTTCATGTTCCATTTCATGATTTTTTTCCACTCCACTATAACCACTGCCTGAGATCTTCCTAGAGTAATATGTTAAGCTGTTTAAGATTATCCTGCAAGTATTATCTGGTTAGCTCCACTACTGTACTGGCTGAGAGCATCACCTGAGCGCTTTCAGTTATAAAGGTGGACCTGTTTTGGTCACCTTTTGGCTCAGGGGACACACTTGGTTTCTCCTGCAGGAGAAACATACACTAAAATACTTCCTTAGAAGGCAATATAATAAACCAGGAATGCACATTTAGAGACACGTCAACCATGTATGTACACCCAGTGACAAACCTTCAAATGGTGGTGATTGTGGTGTTGTGGGTTTGGTCATTGGTGCAGAGCTGAAGGGATCTTCAGGTGGTCCACTGAAAGTGTTTGTGATTTGGGAGCACAAAGCACTAATCGTGTCAGTCTCCCCTTCCAATTCCGCAACTAAAGAGAGAAAGAAAAAAAAAGGTAGCAACATCTTTGCATTAATAAAAAGTAAGGCACATGGAAGACCCTGCTGCAAGAGTCATCTAGAAGCAGTGGTAAAGCCAACAGATTCTACACTGTAGAAAACATTTTTGAACAGTTTAACACTAAATAAGGGTCCCTGGCCATCCACAGTCTGCCCCCCAACGGACAAATGGCTAAGGCAGAGATTACACAATTCCTTCTATCCGTACCAACAATGGGCACTATGATGGGTTTATAGTGGTCAGCTGACACAAAGCCAATCTGAGTCACCCATTTGTGCTATGGCTAATGTTTCTTCATTAAGCCAAACAGCACAGACAGGATGGGCAACTGGGGATTTGCATTTAGCATTAAAACATTAAAGATTGTTTTACACTAAATAGAAGCACTGCCCCAGGTGACTCCAGACACGATTAGCATAGAGGTCTATTTCAAAAGTACATATCTGTAATTAACAGAGGAGAGCAGGAGAAACATCATACAGGCAGTTTTGCTTTACACAACAGAAACTACAGTGCAAAAAATTGCAAATATACCTAAGGGGGGTATGGCAAAAGGGTATGGGGGCAATGTGTCATTGTGGCCCTAGCACACATGAGAGAAAGTGTGTAATTTATATAGGACTATAATATAGTCTCACCTGGGTTTGTAATCTGATAGTCTGATTTCCGCTGCACAGTTGACGGTAATTCATTGATTCGTAAAGAAAGCTGCCGCTTGAAGGGGGACATTTTTTGGCTGAGAGCAGGGAATCCCCGAAAGGAGCCTTGCCTTGCCAACTGCTCCACAGGTGCATGCCGGCGTGGGATTACATGAGGATGGTTAAGATCCTTGCTTTCCTGGAACACATAGACTTCTGAAGTCGGAGACGATGGAAGGATTGGCGCAGGTGCCAAAGTCACAGTGGAAGGAGTAGAAATGGAAGAAACGGCTGCTGTTGTATGGATTTTTATTTCAGGTTCTGCGGCTGCATTAATCAAGAAATGCAATTAAACGGATATTCAGAGATGTCAGGAACATGTTCCCTCCCTCAATGCACCATAATAAATAAATACAAATTTAAAAAAAACACGTAAATGCTGTACTTAAACATTAACATTTCTGATATCTTCAGATAAAAAACTATTCTGTTTTTGTAAACCTTAAGTGGATCCACATTTCATTTCTAGAATCAATACACTGATTAACATGGATTTAATTTTAACATAGATCTCCTGACATCATCATCAATATAGTATCAGAAAGCTATAGAAGGCTGAGGTTTGTTTTTTATCCCCCCCCCCCCCTCCCTGTCTTTCTCAAAATATATATCAAGTCTCAGAGAAATGTAGTTTGATCTTTCAGGGAAATTGATGGTTTCTCAGGGCTTAAAATGTCAGGTTCTACACTACTAACCAGGCCTTAAATACTCAAAGCCTAGGGTCCATGGCACACTTACCATGGCTGAATTTCTACTAGCCAGGGTGGAATGTTCACTTTCCAATGGCTAGCCCTGTAAAATAGGATTAGTCTGCTTTTTTTAATGGGCAGATCATATTATAAAACCTTGTACTATATGGTAGGTGACATTTTCCTTAAATAATTCCCACTACTAGTTTAACTGTCAGTTTACAGTGTGGGGTCTCTAACCTCATGGCATGGAAAAAGACATGCAAGTGGATTTGGACTTTTAATTTCAAATATTCAACATCTTAAACTGCTAAAATATACTATGAAACCATGTGCGTAGGGTTATGGACACCAAGCTAGTCTTAAGTACCAAGTAAAACAGAGACCAAATGCAGGGTACACACTACATAGATTTGCCCCGGTCTCCAAGACATGGTTTTTATCACTTTTACCTCCACATCCCTTCCATAGAGAGAGCTAAACGGGAGGTTTTCCTTGGGTCACTGACCCATCGACTATCTCAGGTAAGCAAGGACTTGAAAACCATCTTTCCAAAACTGAAAAGAACAAATTTAAAGTTTCCTTATTGACAGCACAGGCTCTCAGCCACCATGTTTAGATTACCTTTTTTGGAGTCCTGTATCTGTTTCATAACTTCCTCTCGCTCTGCCTGCTCTGTTGCTGTGGTCACTCGAAAAGAGCCTTCCCGTGTGAATGTGGTTCGGCTGGCATCGAATGTTGCCGTCACACCACATTCCTTTTCCCGCTTTTGCTTCCTTTCTAGGCAAGCGGCGAATGCACAGCCAACAGCATGGCTGAGCCTCTCACCCTGGAAAGAGGAGACAGAGGATGCAAATACAATAATGTGTGAGTGGGTACATTTTCTATTTTTTTTTATTTTTTTTTAATTAATAAAACGTAACATGTGTACAGCCGTAGCACCAGCTCCTCTCAGATCTTTGAAAAAGCCAGTTACAAGGGGTGGTACCTTTTATGGCTTCTGCCTGCCATACATTCATTTACAGCCAGTGATAAGCATGGAATGGAAACAAACCAAAACAAATACAAATGAACAGAAAATAGAGAGGTATCCAGGAAGCCAAAACCCTTGTATCGGTGGGGTGTGAAATAAAATGTAAGAATCATGGTCTCCATATTTTTAGGGTTGAATAGTTATTTATGCAGTAACTCAGTCAGTCCTTTCACTGATACAATGAAACATTTATTCTGATCATATCAAAGATTGGGGGACTAATTACCAGTTCTTGGCAAAAACATATAACATGGATGAACATAAGCAAACATGATTATCAGAATCTCTGAGTTTAGTGTGGATTGACAGGAGATACACAATGTCAACCCTGGGATTTAAATAATACTTCCACAACACAACTGATACTATATATATATCCTCAACCATAGACGTGACTATGAAACATCTAGATTATGTACCAGATATTGCCTTCAGTAACTCCTGTTGCTGTGAAAGTGGCCTGCCAAGCCTCAGCTGTTCATATCATACCTTCAGAGAGCCACGCTTGTTTTAGACAGTTTTAAAAACCTGGATGAGCTCCTGGGAAAATGGGCCATTGTTCTTTCTAAAGCTGCTGTTGTTGTGACCAACTGCAGACAATGTATTAAATGATCTCTCAACTTCTAAAGAAGGCACCTTATATAGATAACCAGAGTCCGTAACACTATTCTACAAAACCGTCAGAAATTAAAAGAGCAACAACGTACATGCAGTCAAAATACTGACCGTGTCCTTAACTGCCATGAAACAGTGGCAGATCCACCTTCTTGTGGTTCCATCTCGACAGATGTAGGAGAATGCTCTATCAAAGTTTCTATCAGGTGCACAGAATGATACTTTCTCTATGGTTTGATCCACTAGAAGGTCCTGTTTGGAGATACAGCATACATGGCAGTGTCTTAAATTATAAATGGTGCATTTATGTCAATGACAAATAGAAAATGGACAAGTCACACTGTAAAAAACAAGTGTCTCACAAAGCCCTAACATAACTAAGTGTGCAGGCTCCTTATTGCAGCAAGTTCAAAATCAGATGTTATAGTTCTATGTTGAAAATGCTGCTTATACATTTGGAGGGTTATTCAGTAAATTGCAAATGTGTCACATATTCATCCGCTTATAGAAATGTGGTTAATGACATTTACTGTCCACACAGGAAAAGTTGTGCTGAGCAGCAACCTAATCCACAGAAGGGTTAATGCTGAGCAGTAATTGTGCAAATGAAACCTGGTGTCATGTATTCATCCGCTTATAGAAAAGTGATTAATGACATTTACTGTCCACACAGGAAAAGTTGTGCCGAGCAGCAACCTAATCCACAGAAGGGTTAATGCTGAGCAGCAATTATGCAAATGAAACCTGGTAACTGACTTTGGGGTCAAAGGCCGGTTACAGCCTATGAGATCTAGAGAAGGGGTATTTAGGCCCAGTTCTCATCCTACTCAGTGCTCTGTCGTGGTTTCCCTTGTGGTTGTCCGAGAGTGCGTTCCTGTTTATAGTTTTCTACCTGGTTATTGACTTTGGCTTCTCTATATTCTGGTATCCTGACTCCTGGCTTTCCTCATCACTGCATTCCTTTCTGTGTTCCCTGACCTCGGCTAGTATTTTTGACTATCCTATGTACGTTAAATCCGGCCTTTTTAAGGACCGGTAATGCGTTACTTATTTGTCATCCGTGCTGTACAGTTCTACATGCTGGATCAAACAATAATCCTGACATTACAACATGGCCATAGATCCTGTAGAACTGTGTCAGCACATAGCTGCTTGCGAGAGGAAATTAGAGGAGAATGATCACCGCATTGATCAATTAGCTCAGGCTTTCAGTACGCTTCTCGCTAGAACTGCGCATCTGCAGCCTGCAGCGTCTCCCCCTTTAGCATCTCTACCCTGTGTACCTCCACCCACTGTTAATAGGACTCCTAGCATCTCCTTATCGCCATCCCTACAGTTTGATGGCAATATTCAGGAATGCAGGGGTTTTCCTAATCAGGTGGAGTACCATTTTGAGGCCTCACCAGGGTTGTTCCCCACAGACAGAGCAAAAATTGGTTATCTAATGAATCAATTAAAGGGCAAGGCCCTTGCCTGGGCTAATCCGTTGTGGGAGAGTAATCGGAGCATAGCTCATAATTACCAGGAATTCCGTGCCGAATTCAAGCTCACGTTTGAGCCATTGGGTAGAGAGGATGACGCCTCCACTTCCCTAATGCACATCAGACAAGGTAACCGGTCTATCTCGGATTATGCTATTGAATTCCGTACCTTAGCTTCCGAGGTAGACTGGACTAACAATGGGTTAATCTCAGCATTCAAAAAGGGTCTCTCAGAGACTATACTAGATGAGAAAGCCGCTAAAGAATTACCTAAAAGTCTTAACGAATTTATTACGTTTGTCATGCATATTGATAATAGGTTAAGACTCAGAGAAGTCACCAGAAGCAAGACCAGACGTACGGCTATGTCCCTACCACCTCAATTCTCTAAACCTGTTTTGTCTAACCTCCCTGTACAGTCCGAACCCGAACCTATGCAGTTGGGGGTCACTAGACTGTCAGAGGCCGAAAAACAGTATAGGAGAAGGGAGGGGTTATGCCCATATTGCGGTAGAAAGGAACATATGATAACTAATTGTCCAGTGCATCCGGAAAACTTCCGCACCTAAGAACCTTAAGGGGACAGATCTTAGGTGTGATGGAGTTGTCCTCTAACAAAAACAAAAGTAGATTCCTCCTTGAGGTATCTATTTCCCTTGATAACAAGAAGTTTTCTTGCGGTGCCCTAATGGACTCAGGTGCTGCTGGAAATTTTATTGATGTCCAGTTTATTAGGGGTAATGAGATACCGGTCAGGGAGAGACCTACGCCGCTAGCTGTAGAGGCTATTGATGGTAGACCACTCACACAAACGCTTATAACCCACGAAACTGTCCCTATTACGATCTCCATTGGGGCCTTCCATAGGGAGGAGATGACGTTTCAGGTTATTACTTCTCCATCATGTCCTATCATATTAGGGTTTCCGTGGCTGAGTAAGCACAATCCCTATATTGACTGGGCTAATGGAGAGATATTAGAATGGGGTAAAGAGTGTATGGGGAGATGTATAAAACCAGTACTAAAGAGATTGGATACTATTGACCTTCCCACTACCACTCCCCAAACTCCTGGAGTTTCCATACAATACCGAGAACTTCAGGAGGTGTTTAACAAGGCTCAATCTGATGTATTGCCTCCCCACAGAGCATATGACTGTGCCATTAACCTGTTTCCAGGCGCTATGCCACCTAAGAGGGCAGTTTATGCCTTATCTCCCAGGAGAGTAAAATAATGGAGGAATACATCAAAGAATCCTTGAGCAAAGGGCACATAAGAAAGTCATCCTCACCAGCTGGTGCAGGATTCTTTTTTGTTGAGAAAAGGGTGGTGAGTTACGCCCTTGCATAGACTACAGGGCACTTAATAAAATCACTGTAAAAAATGCATACCCTATCCCACTCATTTCCGAATTGTTCGATAGACTTCAGGGAGCTAAAGTATTTACTAAGCTTGACCTTAGGAGCGCTTACAATTTGGTTAGAATTAAAGAGAATCATGAGTGGAAGACGGCATTTAATACCCGTAGTGGACACTATGAATATCTGGTAATGCCATTTGGGTTATGCAACGCCCCGGCCGTATTCCAAGACTTTATAAATGATGTACTCAGGGAATTCATTTACTCATTTGTCTTGGTTTATTTGGACGATATTTTGGTGTATTCCCCTGATCCTCAAACTCACCACTCCCATGTGAAACAGGTTCTGCAGATGTTGTTGAAAAATAAACTTTATTGTAAATTAGAAAAGGGCATATTTGACCAGCCTGAAGTCCACTTTTTGGGTTACAACATCTCTGCATCGGGATTTCAAATGGATCCTAAAAAACTAGAGGCTGTACTACACTGGCCATTACCCTCTGGTTTAAAAGCCATTCAAAGGTTTATTGGTTTTGCCAACTATTACAGAAGATTCATCAAGGGATTTTCTTCTGTAATAGCCCCAATCACAAATATGACTCGCAAAGGGGTTAGTAGCACGGTATGGTCCAAAGAGGCTGTGAATGCTTTTGAGACTCTTAAACAAAGATTTGCCTCTGCGGACATACTAAAACATCCTGACACCAGTAAACCTTTTATATTGGAGGTTGATGCATCCGAGACAGGGGTAGGGGCTGTTCTCTCTCAGAGAGAAAGCCAGGGAACACCATTGCATCCTTGTGGCTACTTCTCCAGAAAGATGTCTCCTGCTGAGCGCAACTATGATATTGGCAATAGAGAACTGTTGGCCATTATTCTTGCCCTCAAGGAGTGGCAACATCTTTTGGAGGGTTCCAAGGACCCCCTGTTGATCATAACCGACCACAAAAATCTGGCATATATAGGGGATGCCAAACGTTTGTCTTCCAGACAGGCTAGATGGTCACTGTTCCTTTCACGTTTTAACTTTCTCATTACTTATAGACCTGGTTCTAAAAATACCAAGGCTGATGCCTTGTCCAGGCAATTTGATAATGAGTCAGCTCCGGAACAGGTGACATCTCCTATTATTCCACCAGAGTGTATTATTGCTACTACTGTCCTCTCACTGTCTTCTCCACTGCTTGGCACCATACTGGAGGCCCAGCCTCAGGCGCCCAGTGGTAAACCGTGTGATAAACTGTTCGTTCCCCTATGTGAAAGGGTTAATATCATGAAAGTGTTCCATGACAATATAACTGCTGGACACCCGGGCATCAATAAGTCCACTGCCGCGATCACTAGATCATTTTGGTGGGATTCACTCAGGAAAGATGTAAAGGAGTATGTGCAGGCATGTTCTGTGTGTGCAGTTTCTAAGGTGACTCATGCACTTCCTTGTGGCCTGTTGCAGCCTCTTCCTGTTCCTGAGATTCCATGGTCCCACCTATCCATGGACTTTATTGTTGAGCTTCCTAGCTCTGATGGGTTCACTACTATTCTCATGGTTGTAGACCGATTTTCTAAGATGGCTCACTTCATTCCTCTCAAGAAGTTGCCATCTTCGCAAGATTTGGTCCTAATTTTCATACGTGAAATTGTCCGTTTGCATGGCATCCCCCACAATATTGTGTCTGATAGGGGCTCTCAGTTTGTGTCCAGGTTCTGGAGGGCGTTCAGTAAACAATTGGGGATTGATCTCTCCTTCTCCTCCTCCTACCATCCACAGACCAATGGTACAGCTGAGAGGGCTAACCAGTCATTAGAAGTTTATTTGCGTTGTTTTATTAATAGCACACAAGACAATTGGTCCGAACTACTCCCGTGGGCCGAGTTCGCTAGAAACAATGCTGTTCATGACTCCTCTGGGCACAGTCCATTTTTTGTCAATAATGGTAGGCATCCTACGGTTCTCCCTGCGGTATTTTCTGATACTGCCATTCCTGCTCTGGATGAGCGTCTGGCCTCCATTCGGGATACCTGGGTTAAGGTTCAAACTGCTCTAGGGGCTGCTGCTGAACGCTTCAAACATTTTGCTGATAAGCGTAGGAGTGCCAACCCGGTGTACCAAGTGGGGGACCGGGTTTGGTTGTCATCTCGCAACATCAAGCTTAAGGTCCCTAGCATGAAGTTTGCCCCCAGATTCCTTGGTCCCTATAGAGTGCTTCGTAGGATCAATCCAGTGTCTTACTCTCTGGCTCTTCCTGCATCTTTAGGGATTCCCAACACTTTTCATGTGTCCTTACTCAAACCTCTTGTCTGCAATAGATATACTGTTCCTTGTGTTCCTCCCCCTCCGGTGGTGGTGGGTGGTCAGGAAGAGTATGAGGTATCTTCTATCGTGGATTCTAGGTTTTCTCGGGGCACTTTACAGTACTTGGTTGTTTGGAAAGGTTACGGTCCTGCTGATCGTTCTTGGGTTTCAGCTCCTGACCTGCATGCGGGCCGTAAGATCCGCGCTTTTCACGCTAAATTTCCTCTCAAGCCTGGTCCTGTCCGCCCGGTGGGCGTTCTTCAGGTGGGGGGTAATGTCACATATTCATCCGCTTAGAGAAAAGTGATTAATGACATTTACTGTCCACACAGGAAAAGTTGTGCCGAGCAGCAACCTAATCCACAGAAGGGTTAATGCTGAGCAGCAATTATGCAAATGAAACCTGGTAACTGACTTTGGGGTCAAAGGCCGGTTACAGCCTATCAGAAAAAAGGAGGGGTATTTAGGCCCAGTTCTCAGCCTGCTCAGTGCCCTGTCGTGGTTTCCCTTGTGGTTGTCTGAGAGCGCGTTCCTGTTTATAGTTTTCTACCTGGTTTTTGACTTTGGCTTTGTTTATTGACTTCTCTATATTCTGGTATCCTGACTCCTGGCTTTCCTCATCGCTGTGTCCCTTTCTGTGTTCCCTGACCTCGGCTAGTATTTTTGACTATTCTTTGTACGCTAAATCCGGCCATTCTAAGGACCGGTAATACGTTACTTATTTGTCATCCGTGCTGTACAGTTCTACGTGCTGGATCAAACAGTAATCCTGACACCGGGACCCAGACAGTGTCCGGGCGGTGGTGCATGGACCGGGACCCCTGAGTGCCTGTTGTTCAGGGTAGGAGTCACAGTGTGGAGGTGGATTAGCAGGGTCTGGTGCTGGGTAACCGCACGCCCCCTGGTGTTGAGCACCAGCATTTGTGCAGCCACATACCAGAACCCTGATTCAGCTTATGCAGATCCCAGGAACTAGGAGCAGGTAATTAAGCAGACCTCCCAGGAGCTGAATAGGGAGGCTCTGCAGCAGGGATGTATCCAGTACTGAAGCAAGGCACCATACAAGAAAACAAGACCAAACTAGGAGAGCAAGGCAAGACTAGAAATAGGCACCATGCATGAGAACAAGACAAAACTAGGAGAACAGGGCAAGACTAGAAATAGGCACCATGCATGAGAACAAGACAAAACTAGGAGAACAGGGCAAGACTAGAAATAGGCACCATGCATGAAAACAAGACAAAACTAGGAGAACAGGGCAAGACTAGACATAGGCACCATACATGAAAACAAGACAAAACTAGGAGAACCCAGAACCAGAGCAGGACAGAAAGCAGAACCTACAACATGTACACAAGACATGAGGAAAACAAAAACATAACATGGGCATGACTGAACAGGACTGTACATGGACTGGGATTACAAGACAAAGTAAAACAAGACAAGAGATACAAGGTAAAACAAGAGGAAACATAGCTAAGCACTAATTATGAAAAGTATGGGGATTTAGTCACATTATATGATCATACATTGCACAAGCCTGCCAACAACGCCAATGTACCCCATATCTGGCAGGTCCTACTCTGCCTAATGTTAGCTAAAAGAACCATAATAAAACACATATATAGCACTTACCTGCAAGAAAGAACAGAGGACATGAAACCACTGCTGCAGGTCCAGACTGAAACAAAAGGAAAGTGGAAAACAAACGCGTGTGGCAACATAAAACAAACATTTAAGTGAATCCAAGAGACTGGGAAATTCAGGGACAGAAAAGAAGAATGAACTCAGAAACCCAGCAAAAATGAAAACCAGACATAGACCAGAAAACCAGAAAAACCAAGCATGGACAGCAAAAAGAGTACTGGATACCAGAAGCTATTGCCAGAATGATCCGCAGCGAGGAACAGGATGTGACAGAAACTAATTGGATCACATTCATGAGGCCTCAAGTTTTAAAGTGAAGGGCAGGGTAACTCAACTTTGGGAGATTGAAGGCTATTTTCTCCATTAGTTGCAAGTGTCCGCTGTAAGAGAAAACACTTGCTCACTTTGGACAGTAATCGGAGGACATGAACATAGCTAATGGACCACTAGATAGAAAGCAGGCCACACACTCTTCTTCTTATCCCTAAGAGGTCCTCACTAGGAATCAAAACATGTTAACACTGGTAAGTTCAGACCATTTCACAGGCATAATAGTCTTTTGGCTGCTTGCTGATTCTTGTTCTCCCCCCAAATTGCCAACAGCCTCGGTCCAAACTGCAGATGCTCCAATCTGCTGTTTTGAAGTTATGCTGCCAACTACCACTGCATCTGGGAGTAAAAGATAATGACAACATATTAGGCTCAATATGCAAATCTTTCTCAACTATCAGGCCCCTCATGTTAAGAAGTTTCTCCCTTCAGTATTTCAGACACTGGTAAGCTTGAATCTGTTTGAGGCAGTTAGCTATTGGTCACTCAGATGAGCATTGGGAAGATCTTCCAGCCTCCTAACCACTGCTGCTACATCAGTATGGAGTTTGCCATCAGGAACTAACTCCCTGTTTTCCAGGCAGGCATCTATCTTGTATATGAGGTATTTAATCCTCACACCCCAGTGGAGAGTCAATGGCAATGAAGTGGTGGGAAGATAGACCATGGATTGCCCTCTGCTGTTACAAAATTCTTTCCACCATGTCTAAAGTGAAGTTCTGTTTTCTCTTGTTACCATCTCAAGAATTTTCTACCCCTCACATTATGGTGTAAATGACTGCTGCAATCCTCCTGTAATGTTCAAGTATGAATTGCACATTTGTGTTGTCTTTCTGAATTGTAGCATTCACTACAAGATGCATGGTGTGTGCAGAACAGTGCATACCTACAAAGGAACCCTCTTGCAGAGCTTTGACCATGTCAGCGGCTCTGTTCATGACCCTAGGCTCAACGTGCAGATAAGTCCAGCCTGCTGCCCCAAACAATTTGATACTATTTGTCTGATTTTTGTTTTCTTTAAGCAACAATTTATATATTATTATTTTCATCTATTGCTTTAAAGACATTATAGTCACCAAAACAAATTTAGCTTACTGAAGCAGTTTTGGTGTATAGATCACATCTCTGAAATTTCACTGCTCAAGTAACTACCATTTAGGAGTTAAATCACTTTTGTTTCTAGTTATGCATACCTAGCCACACCTCCACTGACTGTGACCCACACAGCATGCACGATAACAAAATGGTTTCATTTTCAATCAGATGTAACTTACTTTAAACGTTTTTATCTCATGCTCTGTAAATTGAACTTAATCACACACAGGAGGCTCCTGCAGGGTCTAGCAAGCAATTAACAGAGCAGAAGATAAGACATTCCAAATTAAACAGAACTTGCAATAAAGGAAGTGTTAACATTAGATGACTCTTAACAGGAAATGTTTAAAAAGGCTGTGTAAGTCACATGCAGGGAGGTGCA